>OZ024743.1:195156633-195234363 GCA_964016885.1 Eledone cirrhosa
GATTAAATACGAAAAATATGAATAAAGCCAATTTGTGTTCGTTATTGGTTTAGGATACGTCTAATAAACAAATGTACAGTCATATCTTTTATTCGAAACGTACACAATGGAGATGATCATACTTTATAATTTAGGCGAATTCTCTGGAGCATTAATGTCCATATGTTATTGTCAATGATTGGTCGGTTACTGCTGTCGGCAACTGTTTCTAAACATTATTCATAGTTCGTATTTATTTAGACGAGATAGATATAGTTGATATAATTGATGAATATTAATTGCCTTTCCATAAACATAAGCAGGGATAAAGTAAATTAAGTAACATTAGTATATTAGCTAATATAACATTACTTAGATGTATCTAAACAGTAGAAGCCAGTTACTGGGACGAGGCTTTTTTGATAAGAATAATCTGTAGAAAACAACAGTCAAATGAAGAGTTTGAAATGCCCCAATTTTCTGAAACAAACAGTTGATAAACCTATAATTATGTGTGACTTCTATTCTGTCTATCTGCTCTCTCTCTCTCTCTCTCTCTCTCTCTCTCTCTCTCTCTCTCTCTCTCTCTCTCTCTCTCTCTCTCTCTCTCTCTCTCTCTCTCTCTCTCTCCCTCTCTCTCTCTCTCTCTCTCTCTCTCTCTCTCTCTCTCTCTCTCTCTCTCTCTCTCTCTCTCTCTCTCTCTCTCTCTCTCTCCCTCTCTCTCTCTCTCCAGTCGTCGATAGTCATTCATCCCCGTTTCTAGATCCCTTTAGTTTCGTTTTCAGGATAGAATAATATAGCTTTGTATTACTGTTTTAGTTAATATACTACGACCATGTTGGTGCACTGATCTGAAAACTAATATTCTGAAGATATCAGAATTGCAAAATAAATATACAGACAAAATCCAATAATTCCTTATCAAAATAAATACATACTGGATAGAAAGGTATCAACAGATGGCATCATCATTTCCTCCTAGAGATTAGACTAGAAGCTAGGATGAAAGCTTTAAGAACTTTACTGTTAAAAACTGTTTTGAATCATCTTCTTCTTCGGTCACTAATTCCTGAGAGGACCGTGGGTGGAGAGTCCTCAAACAGTCCTTCCAGTGGGTCCTGGCAGAAGCAACCGTCTCAAGCTGATCCAGCAGGATCCCCAACGAGACCAGTCAAACTCATGGAAGTTGATATTTTGAACGAATGCAAAAATACAAACTCAAATGCTCTTTCATCTTCTGGAATGAACATGATGTTTACCAGTTTAAGCTACGCCAGGTCGATCCTTTATGAGGAACAAAACACTGGCCAATCAATCAGGTGCAATGATTTCTACAGCGTATGTAAAAGCATGTAGGATGATTTAAATAAGTATGCCAACATTAGAACAAAAGCATAAGTTAAGAGCAAAGGAGGAACATCTCCAAGACACCTTAATTTCTAACGGTGACGAAAGACGCCAGACTGCCATCAAGCATCAAATAAATTTTACATCCATGAACTCCACGAACAAGCAATGAGATACGTCAAAATGTGTGGCTATAAGGATATCTTCATTACATTCACTAGAAACTCAAAATGGACAGAAATATGTGATAAACATTTTCCACATACTAAAATCAAGATTTACATAGCCATATTTTTCAGTTGTTATTAGAATCAAAACCAAAAGAAAAAATATCCTGGCACTTGAAAAACGAATGAATTTACGGGGAACTGGCTATTTGCAATCTGAGTCCCAATCCCAATGTTGACTACTTGGCGGTAGATATAACTTGTGTCACGGTTAAACACCATTAGCTGGGCTTTGAACTATGACTTCGGCCAGGTACCTTACTTTAGCCATCCTAACAATCTAAAAGGCTCTGAAAATGGTCCTGTTCAATGCTCTTCCTTCCCTAACTAAACTTACACATTGATAAATTTGAGAATTCAATTATGCACTTAATGAAGGTGTATCTAAAATTGTATATTGTCAAATCAATTGTCACACAATTTTGACAGCCAATTTGTAGTTAGTCGGCTGCTACCTAGTAAGATATGAAGATTTTCAAATTGAAATCATTCTCGTGTTTTCAACTTCAACACTGAAATATTTCTACTTCGATTACATTTACTTCTATCTCCTATGGCCTAATTAACATTAGATAGAAACTTGTGCGCCATTTTCTTTTTTCTCTTATTAAAATTTTGTAGATACTTTGGCATCAAATTCCAATTTCTAATAATTTGTTCAATGCGGAATTAGTAAATTTTATTCTCTTGTTAGTAGAACGATCTCCAAGGAATAATCCTAGAGCCAAGTTTTAAGTAGAAGACAATCTAAATTAATAATTAACGAACACTTATACTTTCGAATAACCTAATAGAAGAATAGAATGTAATATAGCCTCTACGCACACACCTACAACAATATTGATTTTTCAGATGCCAAAACTGTAAAATGCTAGGTGAATAAGATATAGCTCGTAAAAATCTTTTTTTTTTCTCTGTAATGATCTCATTTTAACACCATGAGTTCACAATGTATATTTCAAGAACGTGTCAATGAAACATTCATTTGAATGTATGAAACTCTTGCCAGGAAATAAATATGTATACAAATCTAACATAAGTTTGAATGATATAAAACATAATTGCTACACACACACACAATACATTCATATATAAATATATGTGTGTGTGTGTATATATATATATATAAAGGTATGCTTATGTGCATGGATGTGTTTAGATATTTATATGTTTATATATATATATATATATATGTGTGTGTCTGTGTGTGTGTGGGGGGGTGCGCGTGTGTGTGTGTGTGTGTGTGTGTGTGTGTGTGTGTGTGTGTGTGTGTGTGTATACTATATTAATTTCTATAGCATATAGAGAAAGATTCTTATTTTGATTTAGCTTTGTATTTCAAAAATATCTGAAAGCCAGTTAATTAATGAAAATCAAATTATTCTTTCCGATGGGAAAATTGTGTTTTAGCATAGCAGATTTTACATGTGTCAACGAACACTGCTATAATAATTCTTTGTACAACTTTCCATCTCACTGATTCTTCACTAAACTTATTTTACATGATTGCCACAATTATATATGCTTTCGTTTTCATGAATAATTTATCATCTACTAAGCAGAATGATTTACAATGATCATTGTATGATTATTCAAAAAATCAAAATCATCTTTTTTAGTTCTATGTATATTTCCCTTCATTTATAATTCAGAAAAATATATACATATTTTTTTGCAATTGCTTTTCATCTCCCCAGAAGGAATTGCTCAAGGATATCTCTGTTATACATAGCTTTTATTTTATCTAAATTTTCTTTGTGTTCGGTATGATATAATGCCACACCAAGACATTTACAGAACTGTGATTAAGAGAGATATAACATTGAATGTTCCTTTTATCACACGTGCTGTTTTTTTCTTTTGCATCTAGGTGGCTTATTAGATTAGGTGTTAATAAATGTGTACAGCTCCATCTACTCCTATATCTATATTTTCAGCTGCTCAACTAGATTTATATATACAAACTAAAGCTAAATATATTTTTCTATATCTGTTTATTTTGTCTTAATCTTTTTCCTAACAGTAATTTCCATAAATTTCCATCGTAATAACTTAATAGTTTCTGACAAAATTTCCTAATGAACATCGAATTCTCCATACCGTATATAATGTCAAATACTACAGCATATCTGGCATGACACCAGAACTTTTTATTCGTTTCTACCAAGTTATTTTACCCACGGCAATATTTGTAATCGTGATACGTAATAGAGAAGATATTTGTTATATTCATGGGGATTTGTGATAATCATGGCTGCACCAAGAAATATATACTAAAATCACAACAAAAATCGAAATTAAGTAGATATATTGATTCAGTGGCAGCATACCTTAGCATTATAGTGCCAACACAAGTGTAGTATCATAATATATAGCAACCCAGTCTTGCTTGCAAATTAATTATTTGAATTAGATAAGATAAATTGCTATAAATGTGAAGCACAAGTGTTTATTACAGACAATAATATCAGAACCTTGCTGTTATGGTGTATTTTATGATAGAAACGTGTCCACCATTTTACGATGCGCAGCAAAGCAGCTATGTATAGTAGAAAACAATATAAACTATCGTCAGCTGTCTATTATATGACTAAATGAATCTGCCTGAACGTGAATAAACATAATTGAATCAGTAAATGAAACGTCAAGAATTCCAGGAGAGATGAAAATCTATTAATTCCAAGAATCTTTATTAGAGAAATCTCAGTGGTTTTTAGTTTTCCCTTATTGAACTGACTATTCTGTTTTAAAGAAGAAAAATAGCAGAATAGGAAATCTAATTGGGTGTCAGTTTAGCAGTTACAAGTATCTCATATAATTGGAATCAGAAAATAATTTCCTATCTCTTCCTATTTTCATAAATAGAAATTATTATCTTGCCTAGTCAGTGATCTAACATATAGGATAATCATTTCTGAGCTTTGCGGAATATTTTCTTTGAGAAAATGTCAGAAATTGAAGCCATTCGAGAATTGATATTGATATTTCATCACCAGAGACAGGATGGGTGTATTTTCGTAAGGTGAAAAGGAGATCATCGCGTGTTGGCACTGCATTTAGATATTGAATACAGAAACGTGATTGTATGTGAGAGTTATCATTATGACATCCTAGTGCAAATGATACTTCCATCTCTGTCAATAGGGCAACTAAATTGTAAAATAATATATAAAATGTTCAGCATGTTTTGATTCCAGTACACAACAGATTATTAACATAGACTTGTCATTATAATATTACGCTGTGTAATATATCCCCGAAATATGATTAGAATATATTTGTGGATCAATTATAAAATTGTTTTAATAATAACCTGCTATGCTGCTCCTTTCTCCTCGTCGAGTGCTCCAATCTGCATACTGAGGTGTCGGTAAATAAAAAAGGGCGGTGCCCCAGCATGACCTCAGCCGGATGGCTTGAGCAGGTAAAAGAGTAAAAGAGTATATATATACTTATAGTTGAAGTCTTTGAAATGTTATTAATACAATTGTCATTACTATATATATCGTAACAAAGCGGTGAAGCCTTTGCCGAAGAGGACTATGGATGTTTTCTATTGGTGAATACTTAAGTGCGCGTCTCTCTCTCCATTTTCCGGGAAAATGCCTTCTCTATTCTGTGTGCAGGGCCCGCGGTGTAGTCAGCACGTGGGCCCCCATTTGCTTATAATAATGAGAGATGGGGAGAGTGGGAGAGACGGAGGCAGTGACAGTTGGAGTTTGATTCCTTCACGTTCGGATCTGGTGTATATGTATATGACACACACTCACAATATATAAATTATAAATTAGAATGCATCTTCAGTATAAACAAATAAAGAAGGAAAGACTATCATGAGACTTGACTACCATTTCTAGCATTCTGCAGTTTATTTGCCCTTTCAGTCAACAATATTTTCTGTATTCATTATGCAACAATATTTTCTGTATTCATTATGCAACAATATTTTCTGTATTCATTACAACGTATCATTAAACAACATCTGAATGCACCAGTAAAAACGTCTCCCCCTGATTTACTCGATTTTCTGCAAATATCAGGAAAACCTCCTCACCAATATTTTACATTGCAGCTTTTATACAACATTGATCATTAGTTGCCCTGATTAGGTCTTACATCGGCTAAACAACAACAACACCTGAAGCATTTGTCTTATCTTCAGAGATGCTACAATCATAAATATATTTAGTTTGTAGATACAATGTACACAAATATATTGATAATAAATAATTTACTCTTAAACAAGGTTTTGTAATGATGATCTCTATATATTTGACACGTAAGTATACCAAAATTATCTACATAATATATGGATTCCCACAGTAACAACGAATATCCATATAATATGAAGATTCACACGGTTATTCATGGAATAAATGTCTATTTTTTTATGTAACCTGCAAATTGTATCAGATATAAATGTTAGTTTGTTGTTTCGTTTCACCAAACATTTGGTTCATGAAAATAGAATGGTAATTTGTAACTGCAGCACCTGTTTATAATATAAGGAACAATAAAGCCACCAGCATCATAACCTAAAAGACCATCATTTTACTTTGCCATATCGGAGAGTTGAGTATATTTAGAATGTTTAACATAATGTAATTAGTTAGTATAGCTTCAAAAATAAACTGATTCTAGGCATCAGTGGATGATGAAAACGAAATAGCGTTTTATATTCTAGAGCGGTTGATTGGCAGAACCGTTAGCGTGTCAGATTAAATACTTTGCAGTGTCGAATTACGATCAGCTACCTTCCGAAATTGACATAAGGATTTCTACTATAGGCACAAGGCCAACAATTTTGGGAAGGGAAAAGTCGATCAAATCGACCCCAGTGCCTTACTGGTGGTGCTTTATAATATCGAACCAGTAAGTATGAAAGGCAAAGCTAACTTCGGCAAGATTTGAACTCAGTACTTAAAGGGCCATAACTCTACGCCACAAAGCCTTTTCTCCGACACTTTACCGATTCTGCCAATATGATAATGTTCCTAAATAAACACACTTATGTTCCAGGGTGAAAAACACTACATTCTGGGAATTTCTGAGGCGTGACATTGTTGTAAAATTGATATGTATCTAATAAAATAAACGAGACGGATATATCTAAATTACAGTCAAATAAAAAAAAAAACAACAAGTTAATAGGAGTCGATAAAACAAAACGTAAATACTTACTGCTCCGGCTCATCTAGATAACGTATAATCCATCGATAACAACTAATGCGACCATACAATTCCATATTTTAGGTCTATCTTTCCATTCTGGTATTATGCGTGCTCAAGAGATCGAGTGTTTTGTGTAACCCAATGGCACATACGTGAAATTCGAACTCAAAACACGAAGAGCCAGGATAAGTACTGGATGGTATCTCATTCAATGCACTATTTATCAAATCTAACATAGGAGAAACACGGTTGAAATAGACGGGATTTGAACTCGGAGACGTAAGCGCTTAAATAGTAAGCGCAAATCTTTCTACAAAGCCACCAACTACTAATTCTATTACCAATGTTATGTAAAGATAACAGAAAACTGATTATACATGGTTGGATTAACGGACAATTATATTCTTAATTCCTGCATATAGTGGAAGATAAAAGCATGTATAGAAAACCACTAAAATTCCATGTAAAGGATACGTTTTATCTAAAGCAATTATTTGCCTAAGATTGACAAAGCATACAAAAAGACAATGGAACGTATACATACCTACACACACACACACACACACACACACACATATATATATATATATATATATATATATATATATATATATATATATATATATATATATATATATATATATATATATATTAGAGATAGATAGATAGATAGATATATTACGTAGCATAGAGCAGGATTCATACATCTCCATGACTTAACATAAAAATGCAATAATGTCTTCTCTTTTGTATGCGTAGTGTAAATTTAGCTTAAATTATTCAGTGGAAAATATGGTGAAAATGGAATAACTTTCGATTAAGAGAAATTGCACAATAATTATATAAACTGGCATATATTAAAAATTATAGTCATATTAATATTATTTACGTTACCCATCAAAAATGAATATCGAATCATGTGAGAAATCGATATTATTTATTTCTTCCCAAAGTTATTACTCTCTTACTAAACTTATCTTTGAAACCAGCTTGTAGATTATTTCATTTTATATAACTGTTTATATATCCGCGTATGTGCATAAGTGTAGCTATTCTAAAGAATTGGGCGGGAGGGGAGAGAATAAGAGAAGAGAATGTACTCTAACCAATATTTCCAAGCTGCAATATGATTTACAAATACAGAATATAGCTTCTTATGAATGGTTTATGATATCTATTTCGGTTAGTTCATTTATATATATATATATATATGTTCATATTTAAATTCTAGAAGCACACACAGGCACACTAACACTTGCGAACACACACACACACACACACACACACACACACACACACACACACACACACACAAACACACACAAACACACACACACAAACACACACACACAGTTTCTCTTTCATACATTTATGAATCTATCATGCATGCACGTATGAATGTATATATATATATATATATCTCTCTCTCTCTCTCTCTATATATATATATATATATATATATATATATATATATATATATATATATATATATATAGTAATAATAATAATAATAATAATAATAATAATAATAATAATTGTCTTTGCGCGTAATTGTTTTTCACCGCTCGTATTATATTCGTTTTTTCCCGTTCTTTGCCAGGTAACGTTTCCACGAACCAAAGAATCGTCTTCCTGTCTTCCTCCGGTTGCAATGTTTTTTGAAATATCCACTTACAGATTGAATTTGTTAGTTTCAGAAGATCCCGTTAAGGGTGAAAGCAGCGATTCTTTGCTTAAACTTTAATCTGTTATTTTAATAAATATATATATATATATATCATAAATTATGTCCATAGAATCATTTGATAAAATATATACACTATTTCCTTTCCCAATTAGCCACATAAAAATTCAATTAGACCAGGCTATAAGAATAAAGGCTCCTATGAAGAAATATTTGATAAATAAACGAACCCAGGTAGGGACATAATCACGGTAAGAGTGTACACATTTCTTCTAACTTTAAATTTATACCTAATTGTGTCGATTTCCACGTGCTGTTGAAATGTTGGGTAAATATTCTATTGCGGTCGGCCGCGAAGAGGCTGCTTTCGTTTATTTATCAAATATTTCTTCATAGGAGCCTTTATTCTTATAGCCTGGTCTAATTGATTTTTTATGTGGTTAATTATGCTAATTGGGAGAGGAAATAGTGTATATATTTTATCAAATGATTCTATGGACATAATTTATGATATATTGCTCTGATTATTTAATTTATTAATTCTTCATTGAGCCACATCGTGAACGGTGGCCACATATATATCTGTGACTTTGTATATATGTAAATCTTTATATTTTATATATATATATATATATATAATAATATATATATATATATATATATATAGTAGAATAATCGAGTATCGGAAAATCAGCTCACAAGTTTACGATAAACAAATCCGACATGAGTGGCAGAGGGCTCAATAATTCAGATAAATCAGAGCTATAACTATCGTTAAAATACCAACACACAAAGATTATGTCTAAAATCACCCATGCGGCCGAAAAATTACGACCAGGAAGATTCGGGTCACTCAGATAAAATATCAATAAATCAATAAATCATATGAATGTAAAAAGCTTACCCGGACCCACTAGAAAGATGGTAAATCTAGCTTCTTGGGTTTCTGCAATATATATATATATACATATATATACATACATTCATACGTGCATGCATATGATATATTCATAAATGTATGAAAGAGAAACTGTGTGTGTTTGTGTGTGCTTGTGTGTTTGTGTGTGTGTGTGTATGTGTGTGGGTACAAGTGTGTGCGTGTGTGTGTGTGTGTTCGCATGTGTTAGTGCGTGTTTGTGTGTTCGCATGGGTGTGTGTGTGTGTGTGTGTGTGTTCGCATGTGCTAGTGTGCCTGTGTGTGCTTCTAGGATTCAAATATGGGCATCCACTGATGAATTTATAATAGCCCGCTTGTGTATAAAACTATGGATTATATACAAGTTTCTACATAATCTGGAAATTATTTATCCCAAATTGTAGAAATCTTATAACCAAACAGCCGTCTGGAAGGAAAGAGATATTTATTTAATAATGTCTCATATAAAATAATACAATCAGCTATCCACGAAATACTGATTAGTCAGCACCCCAAACGCTACATTGGGAAAATACTTAGGTATATCCTAATGTTTGTTGAGTGAGTTGGAGTTAGTCAGAGTATCGCTTAAGGCTTTCTCTGTTTATGTATAGTATATATATATATATATATATATATATATATATATATTATATATATATATATTTATATATATATATATATATGTATATTATATATATATATATATATATATATATATATATATATTATATATATATATATATATATTATATATATATATATATATATATTATATATATATATATATGTGTGTGTGTGTGTGTGTGTGAGAGAGAGTGTGAGAGAGACAGAGAATATGTCATGTGTCTGTGAGTGTACGTGTTTCAGTGAAACATCGATCCCAGTACTTATTTGACTATTTCACTGTGGTAATATTATATCGAATAGCAAGGATTTCTTTTGACATAAACTTACACATACGCACACATTCACATATATATAAGCACCTCCACACACACGCGCGCACGCGCGGATATATATGCAAATGTGCGAGTGTGTGTTTGTGTGTGTTTGCATATGTACATATTGTCTTTTCTGTTTCCTCCACACACGCAAGAACATTTTTCCAAACATCACTTTCTCAATTCACCAAGGTTTAGACGACGAGCTATTTACTCACATCTTCTTTGTATACATGGAATTCACTTCCTTTGCAAGCTTTTTCTCCTGACATCGAACTACAGAAGTTCAAATTTAACATATAAGCACGCCAACCATATCAGTGTTGAAGGGCACATAAAGGTCACGATCACAGCACCTTTTCCTTAGACTGAATGAAAAGTGATAAAATAATATAACTATGCATAAAATGTTTGATTTTCTTTTATTAAATGCTATATTTTAACTATTATATTGGAAAGAGTATCTTTTATTTATATAGTATGTTCTGATATATACCATACGGAAGTAATATAAAAGGGAATAAAAACATTAATCTTGTATATTTCTTGGAGCAAACATTTCACGGAGGCTGAATTACATGAATACGCTGAAGCAGTTTCTAATATTATCGTTTTTATATCAGCCGAAATCTTATAAGATGAAGTATTTTCCACTCATAGTATTGAAACGATTTCTCTGAACGATAACCTCCTTTTACATCCCGGGAAATGTCTAGATCGTATTAAAAAATGTATTTCTGACTATCTGGCATTTCTCATTCAGCTTCCTTTTTGAATAGGCACGTATTGGAAATGTATCTAATAAAAGAGGTTATCTAATTTAATGTTGTAAACGTGATCAACACAAATAAGCAAGCAGATTTTGTCGATGATGTAAGTTTTCAAGTAATGTAGATATGTAAAACTGATGTGTTGGTCACATACAAAAGTATAATGTCAGAGAGGTGAATCACACTCCTCGCTCCCCAAATTAATTGACATGGTATCAAACTTATGGTAAGACACACAGAGAAGTCACTTTGAACATGTGTGCATTACTTGCAAGAAACATTTCCTATAGTTTAAATGAAACGATAATACACAATATTTTATTAAATTTGTGATTTCTATCACTTTGTCAATTCTCAGAAAGTTAGATACTTAGATCTACTACAATGGAGTCATACGCGTGCCATCCAAACGTGCATTTACAACCTGGTAGGGCCCAATGCTCTCAAAGTCGGAAAACAGTCGATTTATTCCATAGAATGAGAGAGACAGAAAGAATCGACTCCTAAACTAGACTGGTTCATTTTGTTGATCTCGGTATGTAAGGCAAATTTGTCGTCTCACGGAATTTGAACTAATAGTGCTGGAGCAAATAACGAGGCATTTTCAATCGGATGCTCGAAGGTCCATTCGTCGCCTTAATGAAGCACTATTTATGAGTAATAAAAATTACAATATCAGATACTGGTATACTATTTAAAACTGCAAATCTATTTTGCAGCTTCTCTTTACCATATGTACTGAATATAAATGCAACACATTCCAATAGCATACGTATTACATGTATCAGTGACAAAACAGTCTTATCATTATAGATTATAAAGTAATAAAAAGATCATGTTGGCATAACATCCGCAGGTATATTCTGTGGAACCTCAACATTGAAATATAAACATGTTGCGGTTCAATCAACTGTGTCATATTCGTAAATATTTTATATAAATGTAGAAAACTTTGTTTATTTCGCCGACGACTTCGAATTGTGACTTTAAAATAAAAGTAACAAATTAAAATATATAAACTTAATCAGTTTTATGCTTGGTAAAAATCAATGAGAAGGTTTAAAGACGTTGATACTTGTATAACACCCATTTCTCTTGAGTAGATATAAAGTCTCATAAATATGTCTGGGTGTCAACTTGTTTCCATTGATAAATCATTAATAGTTGACGCAACACTTGACTAAGCACAAGGAAAATTAATAAACTTTTAGAAAAGAATTTAACATATAAGAAAAGAAAAGACACAAACGTATTCTGAAGAAAGTTAATGGAAGAAATTATTTATTGATTAAGATTAGATGGATGACGTGTAGTTAAGAAACAGCAGTCCAAATTATATTGTTTCCTGACTTTCACAATATTAGACGTTTAAAGATTTGTGATTATTTTCACTTTTTCTAGAAATCTGTGGAGATTAATGAGTTATGTTTTAAAGGAAAAATTCTGTGAACCATTTCTATACATTGTCCAAATTTTAACTTGTGTTTCTTGTTTCAAGAACTTCGATTACTATTAAATCAACATTGAAAATTAATAATGATAGTTTGAGGAAGAAATATAGTCACCAATCTACATTAAGTAAAATCAAATTATTGCTGCCTTGAGAAAATTAATCCGAGAAAATTAAAGAGAACTCCAAATCATGTCATTGTGGGGATATTTGTAACTGCATATAATATTAAAAGGAAGGATCTATGAATATTTGTCATAGCACTAATTCCTTATGTTGCTGGTTGTCATACATGAAACATGATATTCCTTTAACATAAATATTACTCAGCAGGAATGAAAACCAACTGTTGAATCTAAACAAGAATCTAAAGACGAGCCATATGTATAGTTTTCACAGAAACCCAGTCAGCCACACATACGTTCAGCGCAGTTAGTGAATCAGATCATAGTTTCTCGATGATTAAATATAGAATATTTGTTCAAACAGACGTAGCGTAGAGCATATCAACACTGAGGCATCACAATTCTAACTTATGCATCTGAATGAAACTAATCCCAAACACGTGGGTGTAGTAGTAATGAGATATGATAACATATTTCTATCATTAGAAAATAATATATAATTGATTTTCCCCACTGACTCATGTTTTGATCTACTGTTTATCCTGTTCATATATGACTCCTGAATTTCTAATTCAATTTTTAATCCACAATTTTATATTACTATCTGAGGAAATTTGTTTGCTAAGTGATGAAGGATATGTCAGGTCCACGGGTTTGCTGGGTTCAATATTTGTATTCCTCGTTTAAACAACTTAATATTTCATATTTAAATAATTCAGCTTTTTCAAAATGTAAGCACACCATATGTATTATTTTAATTCATTAAAAGAAATTAACTGCACATCCAACAATTACATTATGACAAAGGATGAGAGATTTTAAGCAAATTATGCTTATGCACTTAATTGATGTATAAGCACGCTAAATGTTCGCTACATTAACCAGAATAAAAGAAATAGATTGATAGAGGTTAATTCGTGAAATGAATTGCAGCGAGTTTATGTTAATTTGAAGCGTGCTATGTATTTATCGTAGAACATCGAAGTAGGGATAATTAGATGTTATCTGGTTGCTATTTACATATTACAGTGTTAAATGAATTGAGGACGTTAGAAGAGATGCATTGGTGTTATTTAATGAATGGAGCTGACTGTTATCACTGAACTCATTAGTTACATTGTCTTGGTTGCCCTTGTAGATTCAGTACAAAACAACAAACCTGGTTAGAGTGTTTCACAATGTACAGTGGTATGGTTATTTTCAACTTAATAATTGTTTCATATATAGGCACAAGGCCAGCAATTTTGGGGGAGGGGAAAGTCGATTAAATCGACTCCAGTGCGTGACTGGTACTTTATTTTATCGACCCCGTAAGGATGAAAGGCGAAGTTAACCTAGGCGGGATTTGAACTCAGATCATAAAGGACTGTAACTCTATGCTGCAAAGCATGGCGTCCGGCCCTCTACCGATACTGCCAATCCACCGCCCGTATGTTCAACTTAGTAATAATAAAAAAGCTGTTGCATAAAATACAAACGTCAATGGCGTCACATCATTGTGGGTTTGCAGGTTTTATTATAATGTATCGAGTTATGTACATTAAATAATGATTGAATATAAATACACATTTTAAAGCATGGTTTTAACAGGAATTCGAAACATGAATTGAGCCGTAATTCAATAAAGAAAACACCAAAGAATCGGATACCACGAGTATTAAGTTTCACAAAGGAGATAATGTTTACATTATCTGCATGATTTATGCGGTGTCTTGAACTATGTTGCATTCGCTATACATCCGACTTGCACTAAATAAATAAAACTAATTGGTAGTGCAACGGACAACTTCTAGTTGTGGCATACGTTATACGTTCAAATTCTGCCAAAGCCCATTTTGCCCATTTTGCCTTTCATCTTCCTTAGTCGATAAGTACTTGTAAAGTATTGAAGCCCATACAATCGAGTTCCGCTTCCCATAAATTGTTTGTATCAATTTGAAATCATGGCTATAGTCACAGAGGATTGGTGGTATCGATAAACATTCGGACAATATGATTTGCGGCATACAGTTGCAGTTCTGTACGTTCTGAGTTCGAATCCCGCCGAGGTTAGCTTTGCCTCTCATCCCCAAGGAGTCGATAAAAGAAAGTGTCGGTAACACGCTGCTGGCGAAAAGCCACACATATCCGCTTGGAATCAGCCCACACGCGTCTGTCTCGCTCCCTCAAAGAGCGAATTGTGGTTTCGTTTTCTAGAACACCACGCACCTTAACTCTGACAATGCAACCTTTGTGTTCCGTAATGAAGACATGGTCTAGTGCCAGTCATGCAGCTAACACGCCGGTTGCAATTTCACTTCTAATTTAGATGCTAACTCACCCTCCTTTCTAGTTTTTTTCTATCACTACTTCTTTACTAAATGCTTCCTTCTGATTCAACTCTAATCTTTCTTCCCTGAGAGCACACCACGACTTTGTTGACGACTGCCCATATCAAATTTCACTGAACAAAAGTGCTACACCGGTCGCCGAAAATGACACGTTAAACTTCTAGAAACTGGGACCTTGTCTACCTGTTTGAACTATGTCGATGCCAAGGTCACGAATGTGTGAACTAAATAGGCGGCCGTTTGGTATGCGGAGACCACAAGCTATCCCTATCTGCTAACGTAATAAAAACCTATCTATATACAATCTAGATGAAACTATGCGGCTGGTCCATGTCCACACTGGCGACATTCGTACCACAATTAGGGTTTCAGTCTCTTTACATGTGCTAGTGCCAACGATATCAAGTGCTTTCTCAATCTCTTTATTTCGTGCTATAAGGGCCATTACTTGTTGGTTGGCCCTTCTTACTAGAACGAGATTTTGTCTATATGGTATTGTTTGCTGTTAATTTAGTGTGTTAGTGTGTTTTCTTTTAGTTATGTTTAGTTGTAGTTGTGGTAGGGCTGATGGTGGTGTTTTGTCAGTTGTCATGGTGGTGGAGGTGGTGTTCTTTCAGGTGTGTTTGTGTTAGGGATGGGTGCGTGTTTTCTGTTTTCTGGAGAGAGTGCTGGTGTCTAGTATGGAGCTTTGTCTGATTTTGTATGTGTATTTTCTTTGGCGGAGGGGGGGGGGGTCATCTTATACTTCACTGGGAGGTAAGAAATTGTGTTTGTATGATATTAGGTGGGCTGCAAGGGTGTTTGTGGTTTTGTGTGTGTGTATGTGTGTGTTTAGAGTGGGTGGAGAGCGACAGAGATCGTGGAAGAGAAAGAGAGAGAGAGAGAGAGAGAGAGAGAGAGAGAGAGAGAGGGGTATATATATCTATAGAGAGAGAGAGAGAGACAGAGAGAGAGTGGAGAGAGAGCGAGAGAGAGAGAGAGAGAGAGAGCTGTTTTGACGGATGCTCTGGGTGTTTTCTTTAAATTCTGTTGTTGGTAGTTCAGTTACTGATGCTGGTAGTGCTGGTGCTCTTGTTGGTGCTGTTGGTAGTATTGATGGTCTTCATGGTGCTGTAGCTGCAGCACCTCTTGATAATATTGGTCTTGATTTTGTAGGTACTACTGCTACAGCTGCAGTTTTTGGTTTCAATGTTGAAGTTGATGTTATTGCCGGGCTTCGTTCAGCTAATGTTGTTGTTGCTAATTTGGGCGAACTAGTATTGGCAATAAAGGGGTCTTAGAGCTCCCTGTCTTGTGTTGAGAGGTGAAAGCACGCGTGGTCACTTTGCCCACATGGATAACAACGGGGTAGTCTGCCGTCACCTAAAAAATGCACGTCCATCCCCACTGAATAGCGAAGGAGATATGTGATCATGTGGATGTTGTCTATTTTGATGCGGAGTAGTGCCTCCACACTGATCCCAGACCAGTTCTCCCATCGTATTCATTTTACCCCCAGAAGGGCGTTGCATAACTCTATGACGATGCAATACAGTATCCACCAGATACGTAAAACCCTACTCCACTTCCTCTAAGCGTGAAACAAATAAGACTTTGTATTCTTGCATCCTTGTGTTCGTTTTGTTTTATTTATCAACAATATATATATACATATATATATATATATATATATATATATATATATATATATATATATATATATATATATATATATATATATATATATATATATATATGTTTATGCACATATGTCGACACGAAATCAGGTCTATATAGTTATCTATCTAAGTCCTTTCTCTCTGTGTGTATACTGTGTGTATACATACATACAATCTCACACATCTCTCTATCTCTCTCTCTCTCCATATATATATATATATATATATATGTGTGTGCGTGTGTGTGTATATATATATATATATATATATATATATATATATATATGTTTACTTGTCTACATACACACTGGTGCTGAATGCATACAGGTGTAACTTTATATAGATAGAGAGATAGATAGATGTAGATAGATAGACAGACAAACTTACTAATAGAAATATATAAGAAATATAGGTGATATCAAAGAAACAAAATTAAATTACTATGGTAGAAATTTAATTTTTGATTAATATTTATGTTTAAGCATTATACTTAATTACATTTGAATATCTATGCTCATAAATAGAATTAATTAATATATTGTACAATACTTCTTTCTCATTATATTACTGATTATCCAAACTCATAAAGATAAAAGATATAGGTCATCTGACCGATTGAAATTTCCATATTTGAATTGGTATAGTGGGAGATATTACCAACATCATTTGATTTTAGAATATTTAAATAGTGTCAATGATCGTCTGGAAACAGAATTTAATTACTTAGTGTATACTTAGACCATGATCTCTTTATAATATATGTATTTTCGCCTAATCTACGAGGAAATATTCTCTATCTAAATGGCTGATTGTATGTGTACTCGAAAACTAAACTGTTGTTCTGTATTGCATAATACCAAAAATTCCAAATATATTACAATATCCCTTAATATTATCTTTTGAAATAATACCTAAGCCTTTGTGCACATGAAAGCTTAACCTTTTCTGTTTCCTTTTCTCATTAGAGTAAGCGATACGATCGATGATCACTATCAGTTTAGTTTCGTGTAAACAGTGGGGGTTAACTGAACAATTTAAAGTACGTAAATTTAAAATAGACAGCGTAGGTAAGCATATAAGAACTGCTGATTCTTCATATTCAGATCATGCATATTTATTCATCCAAACACACATTAACACACACATATACACTCAAGACCTTCCTTAACCAGTCCATTGAAATATATATATATATTGTTTTTGCAAGAATAAACATTTAACCCTTTAGCATTTATATTACTCTATATGAACTATTGTATTTTCATCGAAAACACTTTATTTCACATAATTATCTCATATAATATCGAATCTAAAATATCTTGATATTATTTATTTTGAGAACAATACCTTAACATAAGTATGAGCAACCAGTTACAGCTGGTTTGAACAGAAAAAGGTGAGAGAATTCTGGCCGTATATGGCCGGTTTAAATGCTATAAGGATAAACTTATATATATATATATATATATCCTTATCGAGCCCTCTTTGAATTTTAGACTTTAAATTTATTATTATTCCTATATATATATATACTAGCATTAAAGCCCGGCGTTATTCGGGGTCAGTAAGTTACCAAAGTTAGGTTGCACCACCCATTTTATGGCAGCACTGTTTTGTTTGCCCGGCACTGGTTGAATGAATTCCAGACCTGAACTGCCGAAGCAGGAGCTGCGCCAGCAGTGACAATTGTAGTTTCGCCTATTGATATTATCTATGTGCAAAGAAGTGTTGAAGTTTATCACAGTACTTGCGCAACACGCGCGTAGACGATACCAACCGTACAACAGAGCTGCGATGGAGATGTTCTGCATGGTTGTCTAATATGTTTTCTAAATTTAAGACAGTAGGGAGTGGTGTAATACGGGGGAGAGTTAGCTGCTGTTTCTAGCAGGTTTAGTGACCTCATAGAGGATATGTTTTCTAAATTTAAGACAGTAGGGAGTGGTCTGATAGGGGGGGTGAGAGTTAGCTGCTGTTTCTAGCAGGTTTAGTGACCTCATAGAGGATATGTTTTCTAAATTTAAGACAGTAGGGAGGGTGTGATATGGGGGAGAGTTAGCTGCTGTTTCTAGCAGGTTTAGTGACCTCATAGAGAATATGTTTTCTAAATTTAAGACAGTAGGGAGGGGTGTGATATGAGGGAGAGTGTCTAGTAGGTTTAGTGACCTCATAGAGTGTATTATTGTGTATAGTAAATAAACTGATACTTCTTTCTTCCAGCTTCGTTGAGAGGTTTTAAACAAGATTTATCGCTATTTTTGTTGTTGTTGAATAAATTTAACTGTTGGTTTTGAATAATTGTTGTTTCGTATGAAATGTAATAAGTTCTCTTTGTCATTGAAGTAAATAAATGTTTGAGCGTTCCACACTCAAAAACAAACGTTCTCTCTCTCCTTCTCACTCTCTTCTCTCTCTCTCTCTCTTCGGCGTTCCTAAAGGAAGTTTGTAAGCATGTATGTAGTTTTATCGAATTTTAAGGGGAGTAGAGAGAGGTACTATGATTGTATTAGAGGGGAAAATGCGTCATGTATTTAGTTTTATCGATTATTTCCGTAATTGTGGGTGAGTTTGAATGAAATAAATAGTCAATGACCTAAGTTAGACCATTTACAACATTCTTCCAGACGTAGAGTCAAATCGGTTTAAAATTGTGCAAATATATAAACATGGAACATGCACACACACACAACAACAACAATCTGCCTTTTATAGATAATGATATATCTATGTATATAAGTTTATCCTGGGTTCAATCGGGGGTAACCACAGTAAGTAAGGTACTCAATTCAAAGCAGAGTATGAATATTTAATATAGAAATGGCTTCTACAGGACTAGAACTGTTTCATTCGAGAGAAATCATCAGGAAGCCGACTGTTCAAGTATTACTTGGAATGGAACAGTTCTAGTCCTGTAGAAGCCATTTCTATATTGAATATAGAAATCGAGACATATCTGAGGATCTTACGATTTCAGAGTCAGGTTGATCATTGCATCGATCGTGCCTCGAGCTGGTCACCAGAGAAACGATTCTAATATGTTTAATAAATGTTATTCGTCGCACCACTGATTCTCCGTTTCTTATGTGATATATATATATATATATATATATATATATATATATATATTATATATATATATATTAATTCAATATATTAACAAAAATAGACATTCGTGTGATCAAGTATATTTTATTATACATATATCAGAGGTACTGAGCTATCTTCAACAGTTCGTACTCATCAGATAAAATAAGATGATGCATGACATACCCTGACATAGTAGATGGTTAAGATTCAGTCATGGTAGTGAATATGATATGACAAGACTCAATATTTAGATTGAGACATGAACAAAACTTACATGTAAATTTTATACTAGATCACACGAATGTCTATGTTTGCTAATATTTTGAATTAATATTAATAACTCTGTAAAAGCATCCTATTGGGTGCTTCCAATCTATTGTAAAACTCCTTCTCTGATTTATTCATTGAACCATGTTTAACATTTAAATATATATATATTAGGAAATGTGAAGACTAAAATCGGAAGAGGGCTCGATAACGAGTATATATAGATACATATATATATATATATATACATATATATATATATATATATATATATATATATATATGTTTATATATATATATATATATATATGTATATATATATATATGTATATGTATATATATATATATATGTATATATATATATATATATACACACATACATGCTAGATAGAATGTAACATGTCCAGACACACACTTCACTCTATGCGCTTCTTCACTGCTGGTCGATATCTGAATATATAGTCATGGTATGACTGGAACCAAGGAGATTTGGCCCTTAGTCGTCCGAGAATAATATTACAAGCGTGTAATAAATAGGACTAGTCAATCAGAGCTAACCGGATGCTACATTACAGTCATAACAACAATCATTTTAGTGCCATAAGTAAAGTGCGAAGACATTTTCTGTCCGGTGTTACGAATTATTGAAGAGATTTACAACATATTTCCTGCAGCGAACCTTACAAAATGATGCACATAACATTAGCTGGTTTACACACTGAATGAATAATTTAACAAACGCCGTGTTCAGCTCAGGCCACATTAAATAATACATACGAAGCAAATAAAAACGCAGTTGAACGAAAGAAACCATTGGTGGATAAATTACGAGAAAGGGAACCTGAATATTTCATACAAATATTTATTATGATACTCAGATTAGGGCGCTAGATTGGCAAAATTGGTAGGGTGTCGGACAAAATGTTTAGCGGCATAGAGTTACGTCCCTTAACTTTCAGGTTTCAAATCCCAACGAGGTTAGCTTTGCCTTTCATCCTTTTGGGGTCGATAAAATAAAGTACCATTAATGCATTGGGGTCGATTTAATCGACCAATGATTGTTGGTCTTGTGCCTAAATCAGAAAACATTCTGATACTCAAAATAGTCATAGTTATCACGACAGCCATGCAAGAACAAATGAAAGGTCTGATGCCCCACCAGTTCGGCTGGTTACCAGTGATTGTATTAGTGCATACAAAATCTTTAATAACTTGAAAACAAGAAGTGACACAGATACACAGTAACTTGGCTATTCAGATGTGAAAAGATGGATTTCAGTTATACAGAATTAAATTAGTTGATTTATGCTTCGTTAGTATCATAACCTGCAAGTTTAAACTGTCATTGTGATTACTGACGCCAAACTTTATATAAATGAAAGCATACATAAACTCGCTGACATGAATATTTATATATATGGGAATTTTCATACAATTGTGAGAATCTTAACAACGGGGGAGTAGTTGTACAAATTCGGCTCCTAGATGCATAGCAAAAAATTAATGTTTACATGTATATGAATATGTGTGTGTGTGGGGTGGGGGTCTATTTTGTGTCTGTAAGTGTGTATATATATATTGGAGGTAAAGAATAATAATAATAATAATAATAATAATGATAATAATAATAATAATGTTTTCTTTATTAAACACAAGGGTTTACATTAAGTAGACATTAAGGACAGTACAGGACAATACAGGACGGTACAAATGGGCATTTCTGCGTGTAAAAAAAAACAGAGGATGTAATAAAATAACAATGAAAAATTCCCCAATAGGGGGGAGACTTCCGAGGGACAGTTGTGGAGAGAGCCCATTAAAAGACCACAGTGACCCTGACCACCAGGGCAAGTGCCCTCTCCCAGTTTTCCACCTTTAATTTACAGACACATACTCAGAATAGGCCCATTCACTCAGGCCATACTTGCTTCTCTCACACATCTTTCAACAAAATGCTGGGAAGAGAGCACTTCCCTCTCCACCCTGATTTTCCTTTTCAAATGAAATTTGAAAAAGTTAATCAGGGCATCACCGAAGAGGTAAGTGCTCGTCTTCAGCCCTTTCAAACGTGTCCACCATACTATCTCTTTCGCCATGGCCACCAGACAGATAAAAACTGCCTGCCCTTCTCGACTAAAGGAAGAGGGCGGGGCAATCCTCACGATGGACTCAGCTGATAGCTGGATCCGTCCTACACGTGACAGCAGGTGTTCGACATAAACCCACAAGTCAGCAATGCTCGGACACTGGACGAGTGCGTGCAGTACGGGTTCGTCGCCCTGCGCGCATCTAGGACACGCCTGGCTGACGGCACCTCCATGCCTGTAGAGATTATCCCGAACTGGCAAAGCTCCCCGGTAGCACTGCCAGGCCAGGGATTTCTGGAAGGTGTCCATAGGTCCCGGCCCGAAAGTCCTTCCGAAGAGATTGGCTAGTTGATTTTCGTCGACGCCTAGAGTTTCTCCAAGTACGTCGTCGCTCTTCCCCTCCACTAATCCTCTATAGAACGCCAAGGTGGAGTTTCCACCGATCACATTGCCCGATTGGTCGAGGGCTGTGAGTGCCTGAAGACATTCCACTCTCCAAGCGCTCCCTCTCGGTCTTGGCTTGACCCAGGACTGCAGCTCCGTCAAGGAGACGAGCTGGGGAATGACGTGTCTAGCAAACGGCGACCACACTTGTTCACCGTCGAGGAAGAGGTGGAGATGTCGTAGCCTGAGCGCGTGTCTGCGCATCATCAGCCACAGCATGCCCAGCCCTCCAAGTAGCGGGTGTTGACAGCAGATGGACCGCCTGACCATCGGAGCGCGTCCCTTCCACAAAAAGCGAAAGCAAGCGCTCCAGCGCAGTCAGGCGGGGCTTAGGACAAGATACGACGGTCAGGCGGTAGTAGATGACGGACACGATGTACGCATTAGCCACCTCCGCTCGACCTTTCAGGGATAGTTTCCTCTCCGTCCATTTCTGGGTGAGAGAAGCCACCCTGCTCGTCACCTCGTCCCAGTTTTTGTCCGTCTGGAGGTCCGGACCGAACCAGACGCCTAGCAATTTAACCGGTCAGTTCGTCCAGCGCCCGACGACGCTGTTGGACGGCATGGACCTGCCTCTCCAGGTGCCGAGCTGCAGGCCCACTGACATTTCCTGGTTGATCATTGCTCCTGTCACCGCTACGTATTCTCTTAGTGTAGTGCCGATCGCCTCGATGTGTTTGGCGTTCGACACCACTACGGTGACATCGTCCGCATATGCTGACACGGATCTTCCGCAACCTAGTTCGCACGGGACGCCCCTCAACGTCTCCAGTTTGTGCAGTAATGGCTCGAGAGTCAATACGTACAAGAGGGGCGAGAGGGGACATCCTTGGCGGACCGAGCGCATGATGTTGAACGGTTCCGAAAGGTGACCGTTCACTCTCACCACAGAGCAGATGTCGCTGTACATGGCAGTGATCCAGCCTCTGAAGACGGGCCCAAAGCCAGCCGCGCTCAGGACTGCCGCTAGGTAACGATGGTCGACCCTATCGAAAGCTTTCGACTGATCTAAATTGATCAAGGTCCCACCCGTGTCAGGTTCCCTAGCTGCCCTCTCTACGATGTATCGCATGAGGTGGAGATTGTCATGGATGGATCTGTCGGGAATGGCGCATGTCTGCACCTCTACCACCAGACCACCAACGACAAGCGCCAACCTCTTTGCTAGCACCTTGGCTAAAATTCTGAACTCTGTGTTTAGCTGAGTTATGGGCCTAAAATGATCTATGTTATCCCCCTTGTTCGGATCCTTTCTCAGCAGCGCCACCGCTCCTCGGCTCACATAGCTGGGAATTCTCCCGTTCTGTTGCCAGTTGCAGTAGACGTCCGCCAAAAGGCCTCCGAACAAGTTTGGCATTTGTACGTAAAGTTCATAGGGCAGACCATCCAAACCAGGCGATTTACCCCTTGTGCAGCCAGTCATTGCCTCCCGTACTTCAGCGGCTGTTATCGGCTTTTCGCAACACTCCGCCTCAGTGGCCGAGAGCCGCGGCAGTCCGTCGAGGTAGACACTAAAGTCTATCCCTCGATCCGGCCCGCCGCTGCCCCCGAACAACTGAGCGAAGTGTCGCTGAAAAGCTTCACACATTTGCCCGGGATCGAGTAGCATGCGCCCGTCGTGGTCCACCAAAGACCGGATCGTGACTTTGTTGCCACGACGCGCCTCCACCACTCGGGCCCATTGAATGGCTTTCGTCCCCTCGTGTCTGAGAGCACGCACCCTAGCTCTGAAAACGCAGCCTTCGTGCTTTGCATTGAAGAATTGGTCAAGGGCCAATTTCGCCTCAAGTACGTCCGTCGCGATGCCTTTGCAAAGCGCCTCGTCTAATTTTCTGACTAATTCTCCCTCTGCTCTATTTTTCTCTATTGCTAAAGCCTTACTAAACCTAATGGACTCTATTCTAATTGCTCTTTTCAGAGCAAACCACCACTTGTTGTTGACGATGGCCCCCGTCAACTCCCGCCCAACTAGTTCGCTAATCCGGTCTCTGTAGGCCTTGCGCGCTGGTAAGGACGCGTTTAGCTTCCAGTAGCCAGGTCCTCGTCTATGAAGCCTATGTAAGTCAAGCACAAAGATCACGAATGTGTGGTCCGTGTAGCTGACTATCTTGAATTGTGGACAGCCTATCCTAGACCTATCTATTTCCCTACAAAATACTCTATCTAGATATGATCTGGATGACCCTATGCGATTTGTCCAAGTCCACATTGGTACATTCGGGAACTCCAATCGGTACCTGTCAGACAGTTCAAAACGCCTGAGCAGGTTGGTGAGGCTCTTGCACCCTCCTCCCTAATCCACTAATCCCACACAATCCCAGCGTGCATCTAAGATCACGTTCCAGTCGCCCACTAACACTAAAGAGCGGGGCGTTCCAAGAAAGGTCTCCAGACGCCGGAAACATGCAGGCCGCCATACTCCTATAGGGGCATAGACGGCCACTAACCTGAAAGCTTGCCAGTCTCCGCTGGTCACGTCCAGCACCACCAACTTACCTTCTGTGTCCAGGAAGATGGCCCGTATGGCAAGATCCAAACCTGTCCGAAAAAGCACAGCAACTCCTCCCCCCAATTCCGGACGGCTGGGAGATGCGTACACATCGTAGCCGCCGAAGATCGGTGCGAAGGCCCGTGCTTCGGAGATTCTGGCCTCGCTGATGGCCACTACATCTATGTTTAGTGACCTGAGGTCGTTGAGCAGGTGGCCCTGCTTCCATGACGACCCCAAGCCATGCGCATTTATGCTGCCTATTCTGAGTGCGGTCATGTTGAAAAGGAGTGGAAAAGATCGGAAGGACCACTCACCTTATTTCTCGTAGAGGAAGGACGGTTTTTCCATCCTTTTCACTGCTTGTGGCCTCCTCAGGAAGGATGTCCTTATAAATCCTCCTGGAGAGTGCTTGTCGGAAGTCTCCGATGTCTTTGGGGAATTTTTGTTTTGTGTCATGTACGTTCTCTGTGTGATGCGAGTGATTTGTATGTGTGGAGGTGGTGTGAATTTTAGGGTTGTTGTGTAGTCTTTTTCTGTGATGTTGGTGTTGTGTTGGATGTAGTGTAATAATTGCTTGTTGTTCAAATTTAATGCTGTGTAGTGTGTATCCTTTTGGTTGTTTTGTTTTGATTGCGTTTGTTGTGGGTTTGTATCTGTTTCGCATTTTGGTGACTTTTGTGGTGTAGGTGATGGTGGTGTTGAGGTTAATGATGGTGATGGTGTTGGTGTTTGGGGTGATGGGGTTGGTGATGCTGGTGTGGATGGTGGCATATCTGTCCTAACTTTTTTGTTTGTTAATTTATTTGTTTCCCTCTGTATTTTGTTTTTGGAGGGGGAAGGAAGAGAATTTTTTTCTTTTTTGATTTTTTTTTTTCCTGATACCGTTTCCCACTCCTCGTCGTCACAATCTGTCTCCAGTTGTGATATGCCGGGGAGTAAAAAATCCTCCACGGGCGTTAGTTTTGGTTGTAGCGTGGTAGATGATGTAGGCACTGGTGCTAGTTCTGAAGCGTTGGGTGGTGGTGGTGTTGGTTTTGCTGGTGGTGGTGGTGTTGGTTTTGCTACTGTTGCTGGGGTTGTTGCTGTTATAGTTGCTTCTGTTGTTGCTCCTACAGTTGTTGCTGTCATCTCTGCTACTGGTGGTGTTGATGGTTGAGTCACTGGGGTGGGTAGGAGAGGTGGCGTCAACCTTTTATCCTGAGGACAGAAAGCCCTTAGGTGGGTTCCTTCACCACAAACGACACACCTAGGCCTTCTGCCCTCGACAATTACAGTGAGGTGGCTGCCGTCAGTGAGGTCTATTACCTCTGGGATCTCCTCAATGCTTTTTTGGTCCGCTTGAATCAGGAGCTCCATCCCAGATCCGGACCAGTTCTCCTGGTTTTCTTTTGCTATTGCTATTATCTTTGTGTTGGCTTCGATGCCGGCGAGGACGGCCGCTATTAGCCAGGGAATTTCGATGGCCGGTGGAACGTGTGTCACCCTGATCTTTACGAGTCTCTGGCCACAATAGCTTGGGACGAGTGTGAAGTCGTCACTTCTTAATGGGGCCATGTAGTGTTCTCTAGCCTCCTCTGGTGTTTCAAAGAACACGTCCACGGTTCCATACTTCTGCCCACGTCTGATGTAGGTTTTTCTTGCCCACACATGTCACAAAGCTTTTTTGGATTTGGGACTCGGATGCCCGTTCCACTCGGCGTGATTTTACATTAATTGTTCTATACGACACGGTGCATAGGCGCCGATGCTCCATTCTATTAAGTGTGTGTGTGGGGGGGAAGGGGGCTGACCCTGAACCCATCTTTCCTTTCCATATTTTTGGCATTTTCTAATTCCTCCTGAGTTACCGTAAATGCTTCGCACTGTTTTGCTACTCTGGCAAAACTCAGGATGGTTTTTTTAATGTCATTGTTGCTGTTGTTGTTATCGTTATTTTTGTTATTATTAATTTTAGTTTCAGTTGTGGTGGTGGTGACTTCAGTGGTGTTCGGTATGAATGAGTCTATTTTGCTTGAAAACATTTCGACATCACGAGTTGATATATTTTTTCCTTTTGTTTCTGTTGTCGCTGTGGTGGTCGGGGTGGTGGTTGTAGCGGTGGTGGTGGTGGTGGCGGCTTTAACACCTGCAGTCATTGGCAATGGCGGGAAATGAATGTCTGCCTGATACAAATTTAAAATATTGCTACTGCTTATATTTATTTTAGTGTTGGCAAACGTAGTAACATTTACAATTGTGGTGTCGGTGTGAGGTGTTAATTTGTGAGGAAGGCTCTCAGCTGATTGGTGCAGAGGTGAATTAGCCATTTTTTTTTCAAAGAAATTATTTGATAATCATAAAATCTTAAATTTTGGGCACAAGGCCCCAATCTTTTTGGGTGTCCTTTTCGGAAAACAATGTATGTGCGCCTCTATATAGTTAACAATAAAATATTTTCCATAAATGGCAATTTTTAACAAACGGAAATAACAAACGTTTGCGGAGCTCACGATGATACGATTTACTACGTAGGTCGCCAATAATAATAATAATAATAATAATATTAATAATAATAATAATAATAATAATAATAATAATAATAATAATAATAATAATAATAATAATAATAATGAAGTCCTGGAAAACAGAGTTAACATCAGCCAGAGAATCGTTGGGAGGCGTGAAGATCAAGAGAGGTGTCTTCCAGGGAGATAGTCTGTCCCCTCTGTTGTTTGGCCTTGCCCTGATACCCCTGACCATTATACTGTGAAAAGTGAGAGCAGGATACAAGTTGGGAAAGGGAGAGCTTACCATCAATCACCTCCTCTTCATGGACGATCTTAAGCACTTCGGGAATAGTGAGAAGGAGTTGGATATGCTTGTTGACATTGTCCGTATTTTAAGCAATGATATATGTATGCAATTTGGTATTAGTAAGTGTGGAGTCCTTGTGATGAAGCGGGGTAAATTGAGCAGAAGCAACGGAATCCAGGTACCAACAGGTGAGATGATAAAGGAAATTGACACTGAAGAAAAATACAAGTATTTGGGTATTCTGGAGGCTGATGACATCAAGAACAAAAAAAATGAATCAATTGATAAGATCTGAATACATTCAGAGAGTAAGGAGTGTATTAAAATCACATCTGAACAGTAGGAATGCCATAAGTGCAGTAAATTCCCGAGCTGTGTCTTTTATTAGGTACAGTGCGGGAATTCTGAGATGGAATGTTGCTGAAAAAAGAAATGGATAGGAACACTAAGAAACTATTGACTATCTACAACATGTTCCACAAGAGGAGTGATGTCGATAGACTCTACTTAAGGAGATCTGAACGTGGAAGAGGTCTTATCAGCATAGAGGACTGTGTTCAGATGGATAAAAACAACCTACATAAATATGTGACTGATTGTAGGGAGCCAACGCTCAGAATTGTACTGAAGGAGAGGACAATAGACCAGGGGATGTCCAGGGAGGAAATAACAACAAAGAGGAAGAGCAACCTTCATGAAAAATCCCCTCATAGTACCTTCTTTTAGAAAACGGAATTCAGATATCCACAGACATGGAACTGGTTGAGAAAAGTAGACCTTAAAAAGGCTTCAGAAGGAATGCTAATGGATGCGCAAGAGCAGGCCCTCAAAACGAAGTGGCTGAAACACCATATTTACAAGGAGGAGGCTAGCCCACTGTGCAGGATATGTGGAGAGAGAGAGGAGACTGAGGCTGACATTGTATCCGAGTGTATACAATTAGCCCAGACTCACTATAAAGGCTGGAGACATGATGTGATAGGCAGAGTGATCCACGTGCAAAGTAAACAATTTACCACGTTCTGAGAAGTGGTATGAGCATAAGCCAGAATCGGTGATAGAAAACGATCAGGTGAAGGTGCTATGGGATTTTAGGATGCAGACGGACAAGAAATTAGAACACAATGAGCCTGAGCTGGTGGTTTGGGACAAGGAAAAAAGATCGTGCCTGATTGTAGATGTAGCCTGCCCATTTGACACGAGAGTGCAAGAAAAGGAGAGGGAGAAAATTAACGGATACCGGGACTTAAAGTGGGAGTTAAAAAGGATTTGGAACTGCCATGAAATCAAGGTCGTCCCGATTGTCAGAAGCTCGCTAGGTACTATCTCAAAGAGTTTCCAAGGATGGTTAAAGAAGATTAGTCCATTGGAACACTTCAAAAGGCATGCTTGCTGGGAACAGCAAGAACCCTCCGATACGTCCTGAATATCTGCGGCTGCAGGTAGTGGCTTGATATTCATTTCAACAAACTTTCCAGTTAAATAACATCAATAACTGAGACTCAAAGAACAACAATAATAATAATAATAATAATAATAATAATAATAATGATTTTATTTATTGGCCACAAGGACCGACATATAGTGGACAATACAAACGACTGGGACAGTGGGGTTTCACAGAAAAATCGAGCAAACAATATGAATAAAAATAACAAAGTAACAAGAAAAATACAAGAAAACATTCCCCAATAGGGAGGATGCCCACCGAGGGTTCGCTCGGGTACTCCACCAATCCAGAACGACCCGATGCTTCTAGAGCACCCTGGAAGAGCACCCCTCTCCTCCTCAAATTTACCCACCTACAGCCGCATGACCAGAGTAGGCCCACTGACACGGGCCGTTCTCGCCATATTCACCCACCTTTCAGCAAATGTACTGGGGCGGGGGGCAGCATTTCTCCCTGAACCCTCACCTTCCTTTCCAAGTGAAACTTGAAAAAGTTTATGAGGGATTGGCCGAAGAGAAAAGTGTCTAACTTCAGTCCTTTCAACCTCGTCCACCATACAACCTCTTTCGCTACTGCCACCAGACAGAGGAAAATGTCCTGCCTTTCCTGGCCAAAAGAAGGGGGCAGGTCCATCTTCACTATGGACTCGGCCGATAGCCGGATCCGTTCTACACGCGACAACAGCTGTTCCACATAACTCCACAAGTCAGTAATGCACAGACACTGGACGAGTGCGTGCAGAAACGTTTCGTCGCTCTGCGCGCATCTTGGGCTGGTCCGTCTGACAGCACTTCCATGCCTGTAGAGTTTATCTCGAACCGGCCATGAACCCTGGTAGCACTGCCAAGCGAGGGATTTTGGGAAATTATCCATCGTCCCCGACTCGAAAGTCATCTGGAGCAGACTGGTTAGTTCGACTTCGTCGACTCCCAGAGCCTCTCCGTGTGCGTCGTCGCACTTTCCCGCCACTAATCCTCTATAGGACTCGAGAGTGGAAGTTCCACTGACCGCATAACCCGCCTGGTAGAGGGTAGTGATTGCCTGGCAACATCCCAGATGCTAGTCACCTAGTCTCGGTCTCTTCTTGACCCAGGACTGCAGCTCAGTTAAAGAAACGAGCTGCGGAAAGGCCCGTCTGACAAACGGCGATCACACCTGTTCACCGTCTAGGCCGAATATCTGGAGATGCCGCAGCCTCAGCGCATGTCTGCGAATCATGCCCAGCCTGCCACGTTGAGGGGGATGGACCGCCTCACCAGCGGAATCTGACCACTCCAAAAGAATTTGAAGAGGAGCCGCTCCAAGATGGCGAGGCGCGAAAGGTGGTGAGGGACGACGGTCAGACGGTAGTAGATGACGGAGGCGATGTACGCATTCGCCACCTCCGCCCGACCTTTCAGTGATAGCTTTCTCGCAGCCCATTTCTGGGTGAGACTGGCTACCATGCACGTCACCTCATCCCAATTCTTATCCACCTGGAGGTCTGGCCCGTACCAAATCCCGAGCAACTTTAGCGGTCCGTCCGTCCAGCGCCTCACGACGCTGTTGGACGGCATGGACTTACCTCTCCAGGGGCCGAGTTGCAATCCCACCGACTTTTCCGGGTTAAGTTTTGCTCCCGTTGACCTTTCATATTCCTTTCATAAGTTGCCGACCACCTCTATTTCTGAGGTCTCCGACATCATCACGGTGATGCCGTCCGCATAAGCCGGCACAACCTTTCCGCGTCCCGGTTCGAGCGGGATGCCCTGCAACAGCTCCAGCTTCCGCAGTAAAGGCTCGAGAGTTAATACGTACAGAAGGGAGGAGAGAGGGTACCCTTGACGGACCGATCGGGAGACCTGAAACGGTTCCGAGAGGTGGTCTCGCCTTTCCTTATCAGCGTCACTACGCCCCGGCTCACAGAACTGGGAATGCTCCCGTTCTGCTGCCAGTTGCAGTAGAGCGCTTCGAGGAGATGGAGAGCAAGTCTGGCATATTTAAATAAAGCTTGTAGGGCAGATCATCCAAACTGGGTGACTTGTGCTTCATGCAGCCGACAAGGGCATCCTGAATCTCGGCTTAAATAATCGGCCTTTCGCTGCGTCCAGCGTCGGCCGTCTAGTTGCGGCAAGCCCTCGAGGTAGGGACTGAAGCCCGCCACCTATCTTACCCGTCACTTCCCCTGAACAACCTAGCAAAATGTTGGTGAAAGGCCTCACACATCCGCTTGGAATCGCTCAGCTCGTGTCCATCTCGGTCCGTCAAAGACCGAATCGTGGTTTTATTACCACGCTGCGCCACTGCCACGCGAGCCCATCGAACAGCTTTCGTTCCCTCGTTTCTCAGAGCACGTGCCTTAGCTCTGACAATGCCACCTTCGTGTTTCGCATTGAGGAAATGGTCTAATGCCATTCTCACCGCTAGCACGTTAGTTGCAATGCCACTACAAATAGCCTCGTCTAACTTATCTACCAACTCCCCATCCTTTCTATTTTTCTCTAACGCTAGTTCTTTGCTTAACTCTATCATCATTACCTAATATCTCTTTTAAGAGGCCCCCACCCCACCATCTATTGTTGACGACTCCCCCTGTCAACCTTTTCATAACTAAATTGTTGACTGGTCCCTGTAAGCCTTACGTGCCGGAAATGACATGTTCAGCTTCCAGTAACCAGGTCCTAATCTACGCGTCTTATCTAGGTCGACTATACAGATCACAAACTTGTGATCTGAATAGGCGACCGTTATAAAACGTGGGCAGCTTACACTATTTCTGTCTATTTTCCTAATGAATATCCTGTCTATATACGATCTAGATGACCCTATGCGGTTAGTCCAGGTCCACACTGGCGCATTAGGGAAATCTAATCGGCACCTCTGAGACAGTTGGAACTGGCTGATCAGGTTCTTGAGGCTTTTGCATCCCACGCTCCTATCAATACTCCCACACAGTCCCAGCGTGCGTCTAAGTTGCCGTTCCAGTACCCCACTAAGAGTAAAGGGCGAGACGTACCCAGAAAGGTTTCCACGCGTCTAAAGAAGTCGGGCCGTCCTGCCCCAGTAGGAGCGTAGACTGCCACCAGTCTAAAGGCACCACGTTATTGTTAACGTCCAGGACCACCGACTTCCCGTCCCGGTCCCGGAAGATTGACCTTACCTCGAGATCCAGGCCTTTCCTAAACAACACTGCATCCCCACTTCCCATTCCCGGCTGACTAACAGATGCTAAGATATGATAGTCGTCGAAAATGGGGGCTAGTGCGCAAGTGTCGGAAATCCTGGTCTCGCTGACGGCAATTACATCCATTTCTAGAGACCTGAGATCGTTGAGCAGGTGGCCCTGCTACCAGGACGATCCCAGGCCTCGAACATTTAAACTTCCTACTCTTAATACGGCCATGTTGGCAGGTTAAAAGAGAGAGAGGAGAGGTTTACTTACCTTCCGGGCTCTTGTGAAGGTCGGGTGGTTCAACCTCCATAGTTGGTGGGGTTTCTTTTGGGAACCCCTTTAAAAGTCTTGAAGTGGGTTTTACGTTCGGGATTCCCACGTCCCGAGGAAAGCTGTCTCGTATCTCTTTGTATAAATCGAGCGACATTCGCACCAGAAACAAATCTTCCGGCACGCGAAATGTGCTCGATTAAAAATCTCCTCTTCTTTTTGTATATTTTCACTTCGTGCTGCGAGGGCCATCAGTTCCTTGTTGGCCCTCCTGACGAGCACGAAGTTTTGTATGTTTTGTTGGTGTGATTTTATTTGTTTGTGATGGCTTTGGTAGTGTTGTTTCGGTTGTATCTGTATTTGTTGTGAGTGCGGTGTCTGTGGTTTCAGATGTTTGTGCGTGTATTTGTTCTTGCGTCTGTTTAGGTTGTTTGCGTTGAGGGATTCTGGTGATGGTGATGGTGGTGTTGATGTTGGTGTTATTGGAGAGATGTTTGCGTGGGTGCATTTTTATTGTGGGTGATTTTGTGCTTTGTTGATTTTTTTTTCTTTTTCTGTTTCCTTTTTTGTATTTTGGGGGATTTTAGTTTTCCCTCATCTTCACTACTGGTAGATGAGGGGTCTGTGTCTGTAAGTGTGTCTGTGTGTATGTTTATGTTTTTATTGATGTGTGTATTTGGGGGGGGGGATTTGACAACTTTCCTCGTTTCCCCCCTGGGTGGTTAATGTTGGCGGTGGTCTTTCTATTGGTGTGGTTGTTGGTGGTTTTGCCGGTGCTGGTGTTAGTTGTGGTCCTCGCCCCGGCGTCGGCAGCAGTCGGTCCTTTCGACCCCTTGCATCTTTCAGCAGTTGAGGGCAGAAGGCGCGCAAATGGGCTTTTTACCCACAAACAAAACAATGCGGTCTTTTGCCCTCAGTCATAATATGAAACCGTCTCATTCTGAAGGCGGATGTGGTCCGGGATTGTCTTCACATTCTCGGGGCTGATCTGGAAAATGTATCTCCAGGTCAACACCAGACCAGTCCTCTCTGGCTGTTCTTGTCACTTCTATCGGGATGGTATCCGTCCCCTCCACAATCACACATCCCAGAAGCCACCACATGTCAAGTCCTGGTGGGATTCTGGGAATGCGGAGACGGGCCGTTCTTTTCCCATGTGGGAGGGGTACATTATGACCTTGCTGGTTATGCAAGGAGTAATAAAGTGTTTCATAGCAAGGGCTTCTGAGTTGAACATCACCGAAATGGTGCCGTACTGTCTGCCCCTCGCTATATATTCGGTGTCATCTCTGATGCACCTCAGCGCGACTTCGACATCTGCTTGTGGAATTAAATCTGCTCTTTTGGTTTTTGCTGAGATGCATCTATAATGCACCGATCTGCGCTCCACTGCCTCAATACCTTCTAACGGGACAGTAAAGCTGGCCGAGGTTTGCTCTTGCTTGATCAGCTTCCAGGCCTGGGCCAACTTTTCATCTTTGTTTGTGAGGTCCATGTTGAAGCATGGCCTCTTTTTTGCTGCTGCCGCAGCGAAAGTGTTCTTTTTTTCGTTAGGGGTGTTGTTGTTGTCGTTGTTCTTGTTGGTGTTGTTGTTACCACTGTCGCTGTTATCATTGTTTTCTTTGGTGCCGGCGTTGTTCTCGGTGCCGTTAGTATTGTTGCTGTTGGTGTTGTCGCCATTTGTTTTCATGTTAGTGGTGTAGATATTGTTGTTGCATTTGTCATTTTTTCTGTTATCTGTATTTTTGTTGTCGCTGTTACTGTCATTTTTTTCAAAATTAGAGTTCTCAGTGTTGTTATCATTGCTGTCTTTGTTCACATTGTTTGTGGTGGTGTTTATTGTATCAATTTCTGTTAATTCGCCGTAGCGCTCCTCTCAACTTCCACGTCATTGTCGCACGACAGCAGACATGTTGCTGGAGGCGTGGCTCAGCCATGTTTAATTTTTTTTTCGATAATTTTTTTAAAATGTAAGAGTTTTAATATTTGGGCCAATAGGCCCAAATATTATTCTTTCCCCTTCACAGGGCAAAGCCCAAGGGCTTGTATGCGTTACGCAACAACAAAAATTCAATAAATAAGTTTTGACAGGTAAATAAGTAAACTTACGAGAGCGAGAAAAAAGACGTCAGTTCAGACTCAATAATAATAATAATAATAACGTTTTCTTTATTAACCGCAAGGGTTTACATAAAGTAGACATTAAGGACAGTGCAGGACAATACAGGACGGTACAAATGGGCATTTCTGCGTGTAAAAAAAAACACAGGATGTAATAAAATAACAAAGAAAAATTCACCAATAGGGGGTAGACTTCCGAGGGACATTTGTGGAGAAAGCCCATTAAAAGACTACAGTGACCCTGACCACCAGGGCAAGTGCCCTCTCGCAGTTTTCCACCTTTAATTTACAGACACATACTCAGAGTAGGCCCATTCATTCGGGCCATACTTGCTTCTCTCACCCATCTTTCAACAAAATGCTGGGAAGAGAGCACTTCCCTCTCTACCCTGATTTTCCTTTTCAAATGAAATTTGAAAAACTTAATCAGGGCATCAGCGAACAGGTAAGTGCTCGTCTTCATCCCTTTCAAACGTGTCCACCATACTATCTCTTTCGACATAAACCCACAAGTCAGCAATGCTCGGACATTGGACGAGTGCGTGCAGGACGGTTTCGTCGCCCTGCGCGCATCTGGGACATGCCCGGCTGACGGCACCTCCATGCCTGTAGAGTTTATCCCGAACTGGCAAAGCTCCTCGGTAGCACTGCCATAGGCCCCGACCCGAAAGTCCTTCCGAAGAGATTGGCTAGTTGATTTTCGTCGACGCCTAGAGTTTCTCCAAGTATGTTGTCGCTCTTCCCCTCCACTAATCATCTATAGAACGCCAAGGTGGAGTTTCCACCGATCACATTGCCCGATTGGTCGAGGGCTGTGAGTGCCTGAAGACATTCCAGTCTCCAAGCGCTCCCTCTCGGTCTTCGCTTGACCCAGGACTGCAGCTCCGTCAAGGAGACGAGCTGGGGAAAAACGTGTCTATCAAACGGCGACCACACCTGATCACCGTCGAGGAAGAGGTGGCGCTGTCGTAGCCTGAGCATCATCAGCCACGACATGCCCAGCCTTCCACGTAGCGGGTGTTGACAGCAGATGGACCGGCTGACCATCGGAGCGCGTCCCTTCCACAAAAAGCGAAAGAGCAAACGCTCCAGCGCAGGCAGGCGGGGCTTAGGACAAGGTACGACGGTCAGGCGGTAGTAGATGAAGGACGCGATATACGCGTTAGCCACCTCGGCTCGACCTTTCAGGGATAGCTTCCTCTCCGCCCATTTCTGGGTGAGAAAAGCCACCTTGCTCGTCACCTCGTCCCAGTTTTTGTCCGTCTAGAGGTCCGGACCTAACCAGACCCCAAGCAATTTAACCGGTCCGTCTTCCAGCGCCCGACGACGCTGTTGGACGGCATGGACATGCCTCTCCATGTGCCGAACTGCAGGCCCACTGATTTTCCTGGTTCATCATTGCTCCTGTCACCGCTTCGCATATGCTGACACGGATCTTCCGCATCCTAGTTCGCACGGGGCGCCCCCTCAACGTCTCCAATTTGTGCAGTAATGGCTCGAGAGTAAACACGTACAAGAGGGACGAGAGGGGACATCCTTGGCGGACCGAGCGCATGAAGTTTAACGGTTCTGAAAGGTGACCGTTCACTCTCACCACAGAGCAGATGTCGCTGTGCATGTCAGCGATCCAGCCTCTGAAGACGGGCCCAAAGCCAGCCGCCCTCAAGACTGCCGCTAGGTAACGATGGTCGACCCTATCGAAAGCTTTCGACTGATCTAATTTGATCAAGGACACACCCGTGCCAGGTTCCCTAGCTACGCTCTCTACGATGTATCGCATGAGATGGAGGTTGTCGTGAATGGATCTGTTGCCAGTTGGAATAGACGCCCGCCAAGTGGCCAGCGAACATGTCTGGCTTCTGTACGTAAAGTTCATAGGGCAGACCATCCAAACCAAGCGATTTACCCCTTGTGCAGCCAGTCATAGCCTCCCGTCCTTCAGCGGATGTTATCGGCTTTTCGCAACACACCGCCTCAGTGGCTGAGAGCCGTGGCAGTCCGTCGAGGTAGACACTAAAATCCATCCCTCGATCCGGCCCACCGCTGCCCACGAACAGCTGGGCGAAGTGTCGCTGAAAAGCTTTACACATTTGCCCGGGATCGAGTAGCATGCGACCGTCGTGGTCCACTAAAGACCGGATCGTGGCTTTCTTGCCACGACGCGCCTCCGCCACTCGGGCCCATCGAACGGCTTTCGTCCCCTCGTGTCTGAGAGCACGCACACTAGCTCTGACAACGCAGCCTTCGTGCTTTGCATTAAAGAATTGGTCAAGGCCCAATTTCGCCGCAAGTACGTCGGTCGCGATGCCTTTGCTAAGCACCTCGTCTAATTTTCTAACTAATTCTCCCTCTGTTCTATTTTTCTCTATTTCTAAAGCCTTACTAAACCTAATGGACTCTATTCTAATTGCTCTTTTCAGAGCAAACAACCACTTGTTGTTGACACTGGCCCCCGTCAACGCCCGCTTAACTAGTTCACTAATCCGGTCTCTGTAGGCCTTGCGCGCTGATAAGGACGCGTTTATCTTCCAGTAGCCCTATCCTCGTCTATGAAACCTTTCTAAGTCAAGCACACAGATCACGAATTTGTGGTCCGTGTAGCTGACTATCATGAATTGTTGACAGCCTATGCTAGACCTATCTATTTCCCTACAAAATACTCTATCTAGATATGATTTGGATGCCTCTATGCGATTTGTCCAAGTCCAAATTGGCAAATTCGGGAAATCCAATCGGTATCTGTCAGACAGTTCAAAACGCCTGAGCAGGTTGCACCCTTCTCCCCTATCCGATCATTCCACACAGTCCCAGCGTGCATCTAAGATCCCGTTTCAGTCGCCCACTAACACTAAAGAGCGGGACGTTCTAGGAAAGGTCTCCAGACGCCGGAAGAAACCAGGCAGCCCTGCTCCTGTCGCGGCATAGACGGCTACTAGCCTGAATGATTGACCGTCTCCGCTGGTCAGGTCCAGCACCACCAACTTACCTTCTAGGTCCAGGAAGATGGCCCGTATCGCGAGATCCAAACCTCTCCGAAAAAGCACAGCAACTCCTCCCCCCGATCCGGACGGCTGGGAGATGCGTACAAATCGTAGCCGCCGAAGATCGGTGCGAGGCCCGTGCTTCGGAGATTCTGGTCTCGCTGATAGCTACAACATCTATGTTTAGTGACCTGAGGTCGTTGTGCAGGTGGCCCTGCTTCCATGACGACCCCAAGCCACGCGCATTTATGCTGCCTATTCTGAGTGATGTCATGTTGAAATGGAGTGGAAAAGATGGGAAAGACCACTTACCCTACTTCTCGTAGAGGAAGGATGGTTTCTCCATTCTTTTCACTGCTTGTGGCCTCCTCCGGAGGGATAATGATGGTGATGGTGTTGGTGTTTGTGGTGATGGCGTTGGTGTTTGTGGTGATGGGGTTGGTGATGCTGGTGTGGAAGGTGGCATATCTGTCCTAACTTTTTTGTTTGATAGTTTATTTGTTTCCCTCTGTATTTTGTTTTTTTTGGGGGGGAGGGAAGAGAATTTTTTGCTTTGTTGGTTTCTTTTTCTTTTTTTCTTTTTTCCTGATACCGTTTCCCACTCCTCGTCGTCACAATCTATTTCCAGTTGCGATAGGCCGGGAATGGAACATCCTCCAAAGGCGTTGGTTTTAGTTGTTGCGTGGTGGATGATGTAGGCGCTCGTGGTAGTTCTGGCGCATTGGGTGATGGTGGTGTTGGTTTTGCTACTGTTGCTGCGGTTGTTGCTGTTACAGTTGCTTCTGTTGTTGCTGCTACAGTTGTTGCTGCCATCTCTGCTGCTGGTGGTGTTGATGGTTGAGTCACTGGGGTGGGTAAGAGAGGTGGCCTCAACCTTTTAGCCTGAGGGCAGAAAACCCTTAGGTGGGTTCCTTCACCAGAAACGACACACCTAGGCCTTCTGCCCTCGACGATTACGGTGAGGTGGCTGCCGTCAGTGAGGTCTATTACCTCTGGGATCTCCTTAATGCTTTTATGGTCCGCTTGGATCAGGAGCTCCATCTCAGATCAGTACCAGTTCTCCTGCTTTTCTATCGCTATTTCGATTATCTTGGTGTTGGCCTCGATGCCGGCGAGGACGGCCGCTATTAGCCAAGGAATTTCGATGACCGGTGGAACGTGGGTCACCCTGATCTTCACGAGTCTCTGGCCACAATAGCTTGGGACGAGTGTGAAGTCGTCACTTCTTAATGGGGCCATGGAGTATTCTCTGGCCTCCTGCGGTGTTTCAAAGAACACATCAACGGTCGCATATTTCTGCCCACGTCTGATGTGGGGTTTTTTTGCCCATACATGTCCCAAAGCTTTTTGGATTTGGCACTCGTATGCCCGTTCAACTTGATGCGATTTTATGTTTATCGTCCGATAAGACACTGTACATAGGCGCCGATGCTCCATTTTATTAGGTGGGAGGGGGAGGGAGGCTGACCCTGTACCCATCTTTCTTTACCATTTCTTTGGCTTCTTCTAATTCCTCCTGAGTTACATGTAATGCTTCGCACTGTTTTGCTACTCTGGCAAAACTCAGGGTGGTTTTCTTAATTTAATTGTTGCTGTTATCGTTATTTTTGGTATTGTTAATTTTAGTTTCAGTTGTGGTGGTGGTGGCGTCGGTGGTGTTCGGTGTGGAAGAGTTCATTTTGGTTGAATTCATTTCGATATCAAGAGTTAATTTTTTTTTCTTTTGTTTCTGTTTTCGCTGTGGTGGTGGTGGTGGGGGTGGGGGTGGCGGCTTTAACACCTGCAGTCATTGGTAATGGCGGGATATGAATGTCTGCCTGAGACAAATTTAAAATATTGCTACTGCTTATATTTTTAGTGTTGGCAAACGTAGTAATATTTACAATGGTGGTGTCGGTGTGAGGTGTTAGTTTGTGAGGAAGGTGTGACCCTGAGTCGGCCATGATTTTTCAAAGATTTTTTTTTTGTTTGATAATATAAAAAGTTTAAATTTTGGGCTCAAGGCTTCAATCTTTTTGAGTGTCCTTTTCAGAAATCAATGTATGTGCACTCATATCCAATTAACAATAAAAATTTACCATAAATGGCAACTTTAAACAACTGAAAATAACAAACATTTGCGCAGCTCACGATGATACGATTTACTACGTAAGACGCCAATAATAATAATATTAATAATAATAATACAATCGTCCTTGTATTATTATATTTACACCAGCTTAACTCTACACCTCGCTACAGACGAGAACATTAACATCGAGTGCTCACCTGGGTGAACCTACAGTAACTTCACGTTACACACCCTGGATATACATATATATGAGTGTATGTTTATGTGTGTGTGTGTGTGTGTGTGTGTGTGTGTGTGTGTGTGTGTGTGTGTGTGTGTGTGTGTGTGTGTGTGTGTGTGTGTGTATTGGTGTGTGAGCTTGCGTGTGTGTGTGCATGTAATATCTCTAGGTAAGTGGGCATATTCCATATATACATATGTGTGTGCACATATGTAAGTGTCGGAATATTTCCGTTTCTATGTCAAGATCTATCTCTGAGGACACATTTCAAGTATCTTAAAAACGTGATTCTATTAGCACAAAACGACTTTCATGAGGAGTTGCTAATAAAATATTTCCAAATCATTAAAATTAATTACACTATTTTCATCATGAATTTCAGTAAATATCTATAAAACATACAATAATTGAGTAGAGAACGTACTAGTTATCTTTCCAAATCCCACTACACTTGATCGATACGAGTGCATGAAAGACGTGTAAACACTATAGTAATCTAATATATTATATGACTCAATGGTGAAGTATATAAGATGTTGAAACGATATCTGTATGTTACCCTACATTCGACTTGTTTCCTTTAAACTGTATGCTGTATGATAGTGTTCCACAATTATAATATCGACACATTTTGTTTTACATTTTCTGATATATGTCATATTTATTGATTTGTAAGAGGAAATGTTATTTAAAAATAATATATTTGAAAGATATTTGCGAAAGATAATAGCGAAAAATATTAAGTTTTAATTAATTTCAATATCAAATTCAGTAATGTCTAAATCTATTTATATACAAGTTAGTTATTCACACATAGGTTTAGTAATTTCTTTATTTATTTCTATAATCCTCCATTCATATCCAACCGTATTAAACAAAGAACCATGTCCCAACATACAGATTGGCGCTTGAGGCTTTCATGTCGTTCTTTATGGCATAAATATCAACAATTCTTCTTCTTCTTCTTCTTCTTCTTATTATTATTATTATTATTATTATTATTATTATTATTATTATTATTATTATTGGCGACCTACTTAGTAAATCGTATCATCGTGAGCTCCGCAAAGGTTTGTTATTTCCGTTTGTTAAAAATTGCCATTTATGGAAAATTTTTATTGTTAAATATATATAAGCGCACATACATTGTTTTCCGAAAAGACACCCAAAAAGATTGGAGCCTTGTGCCCAAAATTTAAACTTTTATGATTATCAAAAAATTTCTTTGAAAAAAAAATGGCTAATTCACCACTGCACCAGGCAGCTGAAAGCCTTTCTCACAAATTAACACCTCACACCGACACCAACATTGTAAATGATTATACGTCTTCCAACACAAACAATTTAAGCACTAGCAATATTTTAAATTTGTCTCAGGCAGACATTCATTTCCCGCCATTACCAATGACTGCAGGTGTTAAAGCCGCCACCACCACCACCACCACCACCACCGCGACAACCCCCACCACCACCACAACCGCGACAACAGAAACAAAAGGAAAAAATAAATCAACTCGTGATGTCGAAATATTTTCAACCAAAATGGACTCTTCCAAACCGAACTTCACTGTCGTCACCACCACCACAACTGAAACTAAAATTAATAATAACAAAAATAACGATAGCAACAACAACAACAATGAAATTAAAAAAACCACCCTGAGTTTTGCCAGAGTAGCAAAACAGTTCGAAGCATTTACGGTAACTCAGGATGATTTAGAAAATGCCAAACAAATGGTAAAGAAAGATAGGTACAGGGTCACCCCCCCCCCAAACCTAATAAAATGGAGCATCGGCGCCTATGCACCGTGTCGTATCGAACAATAAATGTAAAATCGCGCCGAGAGGAACGGGCATCCCTGTCCCAAATCCAAAAAGCTTTGGGACATGTGTGGGCAAGAAAAACCCACATCAGACGTGGGCAGAAGTATGGAACCGTGGACGTTTTCTTTGAAACACCGGAGGAGGCTAGAGAACACTCCATGGCCCCATTAAGAAGTGACGACTTCACACTCGTCCCAAGCTATTGTGGCCAGAGACTCTAAAGATCAGGGTGACCCACACTCCACCGGCCATCGAAATTCCCTGGCTAATAGCGGCCGTCCTCGTCGACATCGAAGCCAACACAAAGATAATACCAATTGCAAAAGAAAAGCAGGAGAACTGGTCCGGATCTGGGATGGAGCTCCTGATCCAAGCGGACCAAAAAAGCATTGAGGAGATCCCAGAGGTAATAGACCTCACTGACGGCAGCCACCTCACCGTAATTGTCGAGGGCAGAAGGCCTAGGTGTGTCGTTTGTGGTGAAGGAACCCACCTAAGGGCTTTCTGCCCTCAGGCTAAAAGGTTGACGCCACCTCTCCTACCCACCCCAGTGACACAGCCATCAACACCACCAGTAGCAGAGATGGCAGCAACAACTGTAGCAGCAACAACAGAAGCAACTATAACAGCAACAACCCCAGCAACAGTAGCAAAACCAACACCACCACCACCAGCAAAACCAACACCACCATCACCCAATGCTTCAGAACTAGCACCAGCACCTACACCATCCACCACGCCACAACCAAAACTAACGCCTGTGGAGGATTTTCCACTCCCCGGCCTATCACAACTGGAGACAGATTGTGACGACGAGGAGTGGGAAACGGTATCAGGAAAATAAAAAAGAAACCAAAAAAGAAAAAATTCTCTTCCTTCCCCCAATACAGAGGGAAACAAATAAATAAACAAACAAAAAAGTTAGGACAGATATGCCACCATCCACACCAGCATCACCAACCACATCAACCCAAACACCAACACAATCACCATCATTAACCCCAACACCACCATCACCTACACCACAAAAGTCACCAAAATGCGAAACAGAAACAAACCCACAACAAACGCAAACAAAACAAAACAACCAAAACGATACACACTACACACCATTAAATTTGAACAACAAGCAATTATTACACTACATCCAACGCAACACCAGCATCACAGAAAAAGACTACACAACAACCCAAAAATTCACACCACCTCCACACATACAAATCACTCGCATCACACAGAAAACGTACATGACACTAAAACAAAAATTCCCCAAAGACATCGGAGACTTCCGACAAGCACTCTCCAGGAGGATTTATAAGGACATCCTTCCTGAGGAGGCCACAAGCAGTGAAAAGGATGGAAAAACCGTCCTTCCCCTACGAGAAGTAAGGTAAGTGGTATTTCCCATCTTTTCCACTCCTTTCAACATGACATCACTCAGAATAGGCAGAATAAATGCGCGTGGCTTGGGGTCGTCATGGAAGCAGGGCCACCTGCTCAACGACCTCAGGTCACTAAACATAGATGTAGTGGCCATCAGCGAGACCAGAATCTCCGAAGCACGGGCCTTCGCACCGATCTTCGGCGGCTACGATTTGTACGCATCTCCCAGCCGTCCGAGATCGGGGGGGGGGGGGTGGAGTTGCTGTGCTTTTTCGGAGAGGTTTGGATCTTGCCATACGGGCCATCTTCCTGGACCCAGAAGGTAAGTTGGTGGTGCTGGACGTGACCAGCGGAGACGGGCAAGCTTTCAGGTTAGTGGCAGTCTATGCCCCGACAGGAGACCTTTCTTGGAACGTCCCGCTCTTTAGTGTTAGTGGGCGACTGGAACGGGATCTTAGATGCACGCTGGGATTGTGTGGGATTAGTGGATAGGGAAGGAGGGTGCAAGAGTCTCACCAACCTGCTCAGGGGTTTTGAACTGTCTGATAGGTACCGAATGGATTTCCCGAATGTACCAATGTGGACTTGGACAAATCGCATAGGGTCATCCAGATCATATCTAGATAGAGTATTTTGTAGGAAAATAGATAGGTCTAGCATAGGCTGTCCACAATTCAAGATAGTCAGCTACACGGACCACAAATTCGTGATTTGTATGCTTGACTTAGATAGGCTTCATAGACGAGGACCCGGCTACTGGAAGCTGAACGCGTCTTTACCAGTGCGCAAGGCCTACAGAGACCGGATTAGCGAACTAGTTAAGCGGGCGTTGACGGGGGCCATCTTCAACAACAAGTGGTGGTTTGCTCTGAAATGAGCAATTAGAATAGAGTCCATTAGGTTTAGTAAGGCTTTAGCAATAGAGAAAAATAGAGCAGAGGGAGAATTAGTTAGAAAATTAGACGAGGCGCTTAGCAAAGGCATCGCGACCGACGTACTTGCGGCGAAATTGGCCATTGACCAATTCTTCAATGCAATGCACGAAGGCTGCGTTGTCAGAGCTAGGGTGCGTGCTCTCAGACACGAGGGGACGAAAGCCGTTCAATGGGCCCGAGTGGCGGAGACGCGTCGTGGCGATTAAGCCACAATCCGGTCTTTGGTGGACCACGACGGACGCATGCTATCGATCCCGGGCAAATGTGTGAAGCTTTTCAGCGACACTTCGCTCAACTGTTCGGGGGCAGTGGCGGGCCGGATCGAGGGATGGACTTTAGTGTCTACCTCGACGGACTGCCGCGGCTTTCGGCCTCTGAGGCGGAGTGTTGCGAAAAGCCGATAACAACCGCTGAAGTACGGGAGGTAATGACTGGCTGCACAAGGGGTAAATCGCCTGGTTTGGATGGTCTGCCCTATGAACTTTACGTACAAATGCCAGACTTGTTCGGAGGCCTCTTGGCGGACGTCTACTGCAACTGGCAACAGAACGGGAGAATTTCCCAGCTCTGTGAGCCGAGGAGCGTTGGCCCTGCTGAGAAAGGATCCGAACAAGGGGGATAACATAGATAACTTTAGGCCCATAACTCTGCTAAACACAGAGTTCAAGATTTTGGCCAAGGTGCTAGCAAAGAGGTTGGCGCTTGTCGTTGGTGGTCTGGTGGCAGAGGCACAGACATGCGCCATTCCTGACAGATCCATCCATGACAACCTCCACCTCATGCGATACATCGTAGAGAGGGTAGCTAGGGAACCTGGCACGGGTGGGTCTTTGATCAATTTAGATCAGTCGAAAGCCTTCGATAGGGTCGACCATCGTTACCTAGCGGCAGTCCTGAGGGCGGCTGGCTTTGGGCCCGTCTTCAGAGGCTGGATCACTGCCATGCACAGCGACATCTGCTCTGTAGTGAGTGTGAACGGTCACCTTTCGGAACCAACAACATCATGCGCTCGGTCCGCCAAGGATGTCCCCTCTCGTCCCTATTGTACGTATTGACTCTCGAGCCATTACTGCATAAACTGGAGACGTTGAGGGGCTCCCGCGCGAACTAGGATGCGGAAGATCCGTGTAGCATATGCGGACGATGTCACCGTAGTGGTGTCGAACGCCAAACACATCGAGGCGATCGGCACTACACTAAGAGAATACGAAGCGGTGACAGGAGCAATGATCAACCAGGAAAAGTCAGTGGGCCTGCAGTTCGGCACCTGGAGAGGCAGCTCCATGCCGTCCAATAGCGTCGTCGCGCGCTGGACGGACGGACCGGTTAAATTGCTAGGGGTCTGGTTCGATCCAGACCTCCAGACGGACAAAAACTGGGAAGAGGTGACGAGCAGTGTGGCTTCTCTCACCCAGAAATGGGCTGAGAGGAAGCTATCCCTGAAAGGTCGAGCGGAGGTGGCTAACGCGTACATCGCATCCGTCATCTATTACCGCCTGACCGTCTTACCTTGTCCTAAGCCCCGCCTGACTCCGCTGGAGCGTTTGCTCTTTCGCTTCTTGTGGAAGGGACGCGCTCCGATGGTAAGGGGGTCCATCTGCTGTCAACACCCGCTACGTGGAGGGCTGGGCATGCTGTGGCTGATGATGCGCAGACACGCGCTCAGGCTACGACATCTCCACCTCTTCCTTGACGGTGATCAGGTGTGGTCGCCGTTTGCTAGACACGTTTTTCCCCAGCTCGTCTGCTTGACGGAGCTGCGGTCCTGGGTCAAGCGAAGACCGAGAGGGAGCGCTTGGAGACTGGAATGTCTTCAGGCGCTCGAGCCCTCGACCAATCGGGCAATGTGATCGGTGGAAACTCCACCTTGGCGTTCTATAGAGGATTAGTGGAGGCTAAGAGCGACGACGTACTTGGAGAAACTCTAGGCGTCGACGAAAATCAACTAGCCAATCTCTTCGGAAGGACTTTCGGGCCGGGGCCTCGGGACAACTTCCAGAAATCCCTGGCCTGGCAGTGCTACCGGGGAGCTTTGCCAGTTCGGGATAAACTCTACAGGCATGGAGGTGCCGTCAGCCGGGCATGTCCGAGATGCACACAGGGCGACGAAACTGTCCCGCACGCACTCGTCCAGTGTCCGAGCATTGCTGACTTGTGGGTTTATGTCGAACACCTGCTGTCACGTGTAGGACGGATCCAGCTATCAGCTGAGTCCATCGTGAGGATTGCCCCACCCTCTTCCTTTAGCCGGGAAGGGCAGGCAGTTTTTATCTGTCTGGTGGCCATGGCGAAAGAGATAGTATGGTGGACACGTTTGAAAGGGCTGAAGATGAGCACTTACCTCTTCGGTGATGCCCTGATTAACTTTTTCAAATTTCATTTGAAAAGGAAAATCAGGGTAGAGAGGGAAGTGCTCTCTTCCCAGCATTTTGTTGAAAGATGGGTGAGAGAAGCAAGTATGGCCCGAATGAATGGGCCTTCTCTGAGTATGTGTCTGTAAATTAAAGGTGGAAAACTGGGAGAGGGCACTTGCCCTGGTGGTCAGGGTCACTGCGGTCTTTTAATGGGCTCTCTCCACAAATGTCCATCGGAAGTCTCCCCCCTATTGTGACATTTTTCTTTGCTATTTTATTTCATCCTCTGTTTTTTTTAAACGCAGAAATGCCTATTTGTACCGTCCTGTATTGTCCTGTACTGTCCTTAATGTCTACTTTATGTAAACCCTTGTGGTTAATAAAGAAAACATTATTATTATTATTATTATTATTATTATTATTATTATTATTATTATTATTACAGTTGCATTTATCTTGCTTTATGTTCATACGAGTTATCACCAAGTCACAACCAGTGACCTTAAGAGACAACAAGGTCCGCCATGTTCAAGAAAGAACATACATACTCACACATGCATCTTTAGTGTTTAGACTTGTGATGTACTTATATTGACAGAATCTTCCTTAGTATATGGGCAGTTCCCATTAGTACTATCTTTTGTATTTCTCCTATACGCGGGTTTCCTGGGATTTGCGATAAGTAATCGTTAGACCCCTTAGGTATCATTCCCAGAGCGCCTACAACCACTGGTATTGTTTTAGTTCTCAATTTCCACATCTTTTCCAAATTCTATCTCCAGGTCCTTATACTTGCTCAATTTTTCAAATGTTTTTATAGATACATTCTTGTCTATTGGAACGGACATATCAATTAGCAGGCATACCCTCTTTTTAAAGTCCTTCAATATTATATCAGGTCTATTTGCATCTATTTTTCGGTCTGTTTGGATGCTAAAATTCCACAAGATTGAGATGTGGTCTTTTTAAAGTATGGGAGGTGGTTGATGTTCCCACCAATTCTTTTGATGGGGCAGGTCAAAATGCTTACACGTTATCCAATGTATGTATTGTGCAGCTCTGTCATGCCTGTTTAGGTATTCGGTTGGAGCTATAGGACTGCATATTGAAATTATATGGTCAATGGTCTCTGGTTGTTTTTTGCATACACGGCATAATGGGCTGCATCCATTTTTTATTATGTTGGCTTGGTAATTTTTTGTTGGCAGACACTGATCTTGTGCTGATATAATCAGTCCTTCAGTCTCCGATTTCAGTCCAGAGGATGCCAACCACTGATGGGTTAAAGTTTTGTCAACATCAGGATTGTTAGCTCGATCTGGGTATTTTCCATACAGAGGCTTTTCTTGCCATTTCTTAGCCAGTTTCTGTAGCAGTTCTTTCTTTGCAGTTACTTTTACCTGCTTTGCTTTTTCTGTGTTTTCTATTTCAGCAGTAAATGGGACTTCTGAAATTTGTAGTCCATTACTGTATCTTTGTGCATCTTTTGTAATGGAATATGATCTTTTGATGCTTTCGTGTTTCAAAACGAGTTTGATCATCCAATCATGTGATTCCCTTAGATATGTAGATAATCCAATTGTTGCAGTTTTCAACGCAATGTCTAACTGGATTAACCCACGTCCTCCTTCTTTCCTAGGGAGATATATTCTATCTGTATCTGCCTTAGGGTGTTGCATTCTGTGCATGGTTAAGAATTTTCGAATTTTTGTATCGAGCCTACGGATCTCTGCGCTTGACCAGTTGATGACATTGCAACTGTAGGTTACTACTGGTATGGCAAGCGTGTTTATGGTATCGATCCTATTCCTTGCATTCAATTCCATTCTTAAGACTGCTCTTACTCTGGGGTAACATTCCTTCCTTATCCTTTCCCTCATTGTCGAGTGCTTGATTCCGTCTCCTTCACAAACACCTAGATATTTGTAAGTTTTATCTTGATCAAGTTCTCTTATCACGATCCCCCGATCAAGATTAATGTCTGAACTCTTCAGCAGCTTTCCTCTGGTGAACGTTGCTTTGGCGCATTTATCTAGTCCAAACTCCATTTTAATGTCATCACTGAACTGCTCCACAGTGGATAATAGCCCTTGCAATTGTTCATCATTTTTTGAAAATAGTTTCATGTCATCCATGTAGAACAAGTGATTAATGGTTTTGTCATAGAGTTTATATCCCTGTTTTGTTTCATTGAGCATTTTACTTAATGGTATAAGTGCGATGCAGAATAAAAGCGGTGATAAAGAGTCACCCTGAAAAATTCCACAATTAATATTAACTTCTCCAGCTTCCAGTGATTTTGTTTCACTATTCAAAAGGAGTGTCGTTTTCCATGTCTTCATACTGAATGACAAAAACCTCCTGACAACGGGGGATACTTTGAAAATCTCTAAACATTTTTCAATCCAACTGTGTGGCAAACTATCAAATGCTTTTTTATAATCTATCCAAGCAATTGATAGATTTTTGTGTCTATTATTGACAATCTTCCAGTATCATTTTGTTAACCAAAAGCTGATCCTTACAGCCATATGAGCCTCGTTTACACCCTTTCTGCTCAATGGGAAATAGGTCATTTGTTATCAGGTGGTCATATGTGTATTCAGTTAGGACTGATGTTAACATTTTATACATTGTGGTCAAGCAAGTTATCGGTCTGTAATTTTTGGGATTGTTTGTCTCATCCTTCTTCGGAAGCAGGAATGTAATACCGTTAACTAGCCATGATGGTATCTTTTCTGGCTCCTTAGCTATTTCATAGTAAAGTTGGGCTAACAGCTCTTGAGACTCTGTGAAGGGATTTATCCAAAAATTTTGTATTTTGTCTTTTCCTGGGGATTTCCATTTGCTGGTTTTTCTTAGAGCCAAGCGCAACTGTTCAACTGTTATATTTTCCCATATTTGTTCCTCAAGGTGAGCTGTATCTTTCATTTGTCTGTCTATCCATGGGGCATGTATGTTATGAATTTTTTCTTCAGCCCAGATCTTTTCCCAGAATTTTTGCACTTCCTCCTTGGGTGGTATTGATTTAGCAGTTATTGTTGACTTACCAATTTTTCTGTAGAAGTTTCTTTGGTTGTTTTTGAACATATTATTGTCCTTATAGAATCTAGATCGTTTTTCAAAACGCCTTATACGAGCAGCTTTGGCCGACACTTTTTGCTTGATTATTTCTATCAGCATGTCTATGTCACTTGTTGATTTTATACTGTACTTTCTTTTCAATTTTCTAAGTTTAGTTTGTTTAACATGTTCACCTACTTTATAGTTTTTTAAAATTTCTATGTCAGATCGGAGAAGGTTTATTTGGCGATTGATGTTCTCTTGCCAAGTAGATTTCTTGTGGGAATTCCCTTGTTTTTTCATCTTCACTCCACATAAGTGAGTGGTGACTTTAGCCGATGCATAATAGAGATGATTTAAATCAATAATGTTTAGTTTGTTTGTGATGATAATGTTTTTGAAAATTATGTTAGTCTTGTGTATTATCTTTTGGTTCTGTTTGGAGTTCTGGATCTTAGGGAGGGTGTCTCGTTGCTCCATGTCAGATTCTTTCATTTTCATCCATTCGATCATAATTTCATCCTTCAAGTTGGCAAGTTCATTCTCATTCATTTCTTTATCATTTACGATCTCATTATTTTCATTTGGATTTTCATCTTGAGCATGCACTCCCTCCACTTTTTCGATCCTTTCTTTAATTTGTTCTGTTGCCAGTGATTCCGCCCCAACCCTGGGATTCGAAGTGTTACAATTTACCTCGTTTTCACTGACACGCGTTTCATTTTCCCTTCGCTGACTTTGTGCTAATAGCTTGATCTGATCAATTTCTATATCAGTTAGTAACTTTTTTTTTACAATATTTCTTCGTATATTGGCTAGTTTGTTACTGTCAATATAGCCTCTGTTTTCGGGATGTTTCTTTTTCCAGTTGATATATGTCTGTTCTGTATTCGATGTATTTGATGGGTAGTACATGGCAGTGTAGAAAGCCTCAAGGACTTCTTTATTATCTTCCCTTGACAATTTTTCTCTCTTTTTCTTTGGATTTCTTGGTGGTGAGCATGGAGGGCCAACAGTAGGAGTATTCCGGTTATGGGAGGTCTCCAGCTCCGAAGTGATGGGAAGGTTTGAACCATTAGCTGATTTTTCGACCCCAGTCTGGTTCCTCTCTGAGGGACGCGGCCCTTTTTTACCTGGGTGACGGCCGATCCGGTATGAGATTTTATCATTAGACATTTACTTTATTTTGTCGCGTTTTATCCTTATCTGCCAAGGGGTAATCATTTCGAGTTACCACTTCTAGAACGAGTGTCAACCAAGACTAGAGGGGTCGTTCTCCCCTAGAGACACGGCTATTCCCCGCCGGCCGCACTCCCGGTATTTCTTGGTCACGAGGTTTTCTTTTTTGTTGTTGTTTTTTTATTGTTACTATCATGAGTGGTTCCTTAATGTGAGCATTGCGTGGCTTAAGAATGAAATTATTAATAATTGTCTCCACTCCAGGCACAAGGCCAGCAATTACCCAGTGCATTACAATAATATAATATACTTTTTGCTGAAGTTGCCTGTTATTCTTGTTGGCTATGTCGGTGGTGGTGCCGGGGCTTTTTATATTGTTGGTGAGGAAGGGGTGAGCCAGCAGTCCCATAGTTGTTGATGTTGACGTTATACCTTTTGCTAGCCTCTCCCTTGTCTAGCGATACCGCCACCTTCCCCTTTCTCTCTCAAGTTAAAAGGGGAATAGTGGTGGTAGCAATGTAGGAGTGGTGGCGGCGGTGATGGGATAGTGGTAGCAATGATGGATGGAGTGGTGACGGCGGTGGTGTTGTCGTTACTGTGTTTTGTGATATGTAGTATCTATGAGTTTGTGTTCGTATGTTTAATATATATTGTGTTGACATATTCCCGTCAAATTGGAATTAAACATTTTGTTAAAACTTGAGACAATAATAATAGTAATTATTATTATGATACTGGGATTGGTGGTGGTGGTGGTGAAATTGCCGTTATCTGGCTGTTATATTTAGTGTACACAGCGGGGTGATGGGGTAGGTGGTGGATCAAGTTTCTGGTGTTGGTGAAATTGCTGTTATTTGACTGTTCTATATAGTGTAGACAGAAGGGGTTTTCTTCCATTTATAACCATTTTCTTTTTTGAATATAAAATATATAATACAAAATTGAATATTTGAGTGATATAACAATATATTATGGATCCGAAATTTTATGAGATTTGATTCGGTGATTTATGCATCATTTGTACTAAGAATTGTCATTTCACAATTGATTTAGATATGTTAAAAATCAAGAACATACGGGAACGATTTCATGAACTTCTACCACCACGTGCGTCTTCTTCCCTTATCTTATTATTATTATTATTATTATTATTATTATTATTATTATTATTATTATTATTGTTATTATTGGCGACATACGTAGTAAATCGTATCATCGTCAGCTCCGCAAATATTTGTTATTTTCAGTTGTTTAAAATTGGCATTTATGGAAAATTTTTATTGTTAACTATATATAAGTGCACATACATGGTTTTCTGAAAAGGACACTGAAAAAGATTAGGGCTTTGTGCCCAAAATGTAAACTTTTATAATTATCAAACATTTCTTTGAAAACATCATGGCTGACTCGCAGCTGCACCAAGCAGCTGAGAGCCTTCCTCACAAACTAACACCTCACACCGACACCACCATTGTAAATATTACTACGTTTGCCAACACTAAAAATATAAGCAGTAGCAATATTTTAAATTTGTCTCAGGCAGACATTTATATCCCGCCATTACCAATGACTGCAGGTGTTAAAGCCGCCACCCCCACCACCACCACCACCACAGCGAAAACAGAAACAAAAGAAAAAAAAATTAACTCTTGATATCGAAATGAATTCAACCAAAATGAACTCTTCCACACCGAACACCACTTACGCCACCACCACCACAACTGAAACTAATATTAACAATACCAAAAATAACGATAACAGCAACAATTAAATTAAGAACACCACCCTGAGTTTTGCCAGAGTAGCAAAACAGTGCGAAGCATTACATGTAACTCAGGAGGAATTAGAAGAAGCCAAAGAAATGGTAAAGAAAGATGGGTACAGGGTCGGCCTCCCTCCCACCTCCCACCTAATAAAATGGAACATCGGCGCCTATGCACCGTGTCTTATCGGACGATAAACATAAAATCGCATCAAGTTGAACGGGCATCCGAGTCCCAAATCCAAAAAGCTTTGGGACATGTATGGGCAAAAAAAATCCACATCAGACGTGGGCAGAAATATGGAAGCGTGGACGTGTTCTTTGAAACACAACAGGAAACCAGAGAACACTCCATGGCCCCATTAAGAACTGACGACTTCACACTCGTCCCAAGCTATTGTGGCCAGAGACTTGTGAAGATCAGGATGACCCACATTCCACCGGCCATCGAAATTCCCTGGCTAATAGCTGCCGACCTCGCCGGCATCGAAGCCAACACCAAGATAATCGAAATAGCGAAAGAAAAGCAGGAGAACTGGTGCTGATCTGGGATCGAGCTCCTGATCCAAGCGGACCATAAAAGCATTGAGGAGATCCCAGAGGTAATAGACCTCACTGACGGCAGCCACCTCACCGTAATCGTCGAGGGCAGAAGGCCTAGGTGTGTCGTTTGTGGTGAAGGAACCCACCTAAGGGCTTTATGCCCTCAGGCTAAAAGGTTGAGGCCACCTCGCTTACCCACCCCAGTGACTCAACCATCAACACCACCAGCAGAAGAGATGGCAGCAACAACTGTAGCAGCAACAACAGAAGCAACTGTAACAGCAACAACCGCAGCAACAGTAGCAAAACCAACACCACCACCACCCAACGCGCCAGATCTAGCACCAGCGCCTACACCATCCACCACGCCACAACCAAAACCAACGCCTGTGGAGGATTTTCCACTCCCCGGCCTATCACAACTGGCGACAGATTGTGACGACGAGGAGTGGGAAACGGTATCAGGAAAAAAGAAATAAAGAAACCAAAAAAGAAAAAAAGATTTTCCCTCCCCCTCCAAAAACAAAATACAGAGTGATACAATTAAACTATCAAACAAAAAAGTTTGCCACCATCCACACCAGCTTTGCCAACCCCATCACCACAAACACCAACACCATCACCATCAGTAACCCCAACACCACCATCCCCAACACCACAAAAGTCACCAAAAAGAGAAACAGAAACAAACCAACAACAAACGCAATTATTACACTACATCCAACACAACACCAGTATCACAGAAAAAGACTACACAACAACCCAAAAGTTCACACCACCTTCACACATACAAATCACTCGCATCACACAGAAAACGTACATGACACTAAACCAAAAATTCCCCAAAGACATCGAAGACTTCCGACAAGCACTCTCCAGGAGGATTTATGAGGACATCCTACCGGAGGAGGCCACAAGCAGTGAAAGGGATGGAGAAACCATCCTTCCTCAATGAGAAGTAAGCTAAGTGGTCTTTACCATCTTTTCCACTACATTTCAACATGACCTCACTCAGAATAGGCTGCATAAATGCGCGTGGCTTGGGGTCGTCATGGAAGCAGGGCCACCTGCTCAACGACCTCAGGTCACCTCAGGCGTCGACGAAAATCAACTAGCCAATCTCTTCGGAAGGACTTTCAGGCCGGGGCCTCGGGGTAACTTCCAGAAATCTCTGGCCTGGCAGTGCTACCGAGGAGCTGTGCCAGTTCGGGATAAACTCTAGAGGCATGGAGGTGCCGTTGCCGACCGGGCATGTCCTAGATGCGCGCAGGGCGACGAAACTGTAATGCACGCACTCGTCCAGTGACCGAGCATTGCTGACTTGTGGGTTTATGTCGAACACCATTGCTGTTGCGTGTGGGACGGATCCAGCTATCAGCTGAGTCCACCGTGAGGATTGCCCCGTCCTCCTCCTTTAGCCGGGAAGGGCAGGCAGTTTTTATCTGTCTGGTGGCCATGGCGAAAGAGATAGTATGGTGGACACGTTTGAAAGGGCTGAAGGCGAGCATTTACCTCTTCAGTGATGCCCTGATTAACTTTTTCAAATTTCCTTTGAAAAGGAAAATCAGGGTAGAGAGGGAAGTGCTCTCTTCCCAGCATTTTGTTGAAAGATGGGTGAGAGAAACAAGTATGGCCCGAGTAAATGGGCCTATTCTGAGTATGTGTCTTTAAATTAAAGGTGGAAAACCGGGAGAGGGCACTTGCCCTGGTGGTCAGGGTCACTGTAGCCTTTTAATGGGCTTTCTCCACAAATGTCCTTCGGAAATCTCCCCCCTATTGGGGAATTTTTCATTGTTATTTTTATTACATCCTCTTTTTTTTTACACGCAGAAATGCCCATTTGTACCGTCCTGTATTGTCCTGTACTGTCCTTAATGTCTACTTTATGTAAACCCTTTGTGGTTAATAGAGAAAGCATTATTATTAATATTATTATTATTATTATTATTATAATTATTATTGGTGCTGCTGAAAAAGGGACCACTTCTTTTGCAGGTCTCGCCCGAAATATCGAGACAGTGTTAGTCACAGAGGAGCAGATGGCAGTTGCAAGGGCTATGGTGACAAGAAGCGCAAATAGAGTCTCCCTGAAACTTCCACCCGATTTTTTTCAAGGACCAGCAGCTACTGACGGTGCCTTACCGCACCGTAAGCAAAATCTCACATCGGGTGGAGAGAGCCACGTAGGCTCAAATCCAAAAGGCCTTGGGGTGCGTCTGGGCACGGAAAACCCACATCACCCGAGGCAGAAAGTACGCCACAATAGTCGTACATTTCTCCTCCCCCCAAGAAGCAAAGTCTCACTCTTTGGAAACCCTAAAGGGTGAGGAGATAGTCTTAGTGCCCTCCTACTGCGGGCAGAAAATTGTTAGGGTCAAATCGACCCAGATCCCACCCGACGTGCTCATACCTTGGCTGACATCCTCGTGGACACACCCATGACCAGCGAAAGGGACTGTTCTACTGTCCCTTCACCACACGATCAAGGTAAGTGACCCTTTCTCACTTGCCCCGTTTCTCATCCAACATGGCCGTAATCAGAATAGGCTGTATAAATGCACGTGGCCTGGAGTCATCTTAGAAGCAGGGTCACATGCTCAACGACCTCAGGTCACTAAACATAGATGTGGTGGCCATCAGTGAAACCAGAATCTCCGAAGCACAAGCCTTCGCAACGATCTTCGGCGGCTACGATGTTTACGCATCTCCCAGCCGTCCAGGATCGTAAGGAGGGGTTGCCGTCCTTTTTCGGAGAGGCTTGGATCTCGCGATACGGGCCATATTCCTAGAACCAGAAGGTAAGTCGGTGGTGCTGGACGTGACCGGCAGCGAAGGCAATGCTTTCAGGCTAGTAGCCGTCTACGCCCCAACAGGGGCAGGACGGCCAGAATTCTTCAGACGTCTAGAGCCCTTTCTTGGAACGTCCCGCTCTTTAGTGTTAGTGGGCGACTGGAACGGTATCTTGGATGCACGCTGGGATCGTGTGGGGCTAGTGGATAGGGGAGGAGGGTGCAAGAGCCTCACCAACCTGCTCAGACGTTTTGAACTGTCTGACAGGTATCGGCTGGATCACCCGAATGTGCCAATGTGGACATAGACAAACCGTATCGGGTCATCCATATCGTATCTCGATAGGGTATTCTGCAGAGAACTAGATAAAGCTAGTATAAGTTGTCCACAATTTAAAATAGTCGACTACACAGACCACAAATTTGTGATCGGTGAGATCGACATAGACAGACTTCATAGACAAGGGCCTGGTTACTGGATGCTGAACGCATCTTTCCCTGCGCGCAAAGCCTACAGAGACCGGATTAGCACATTAGTTAAGCGGGCGTTGACGGGAGCTGTCAACAACAGGTGGTGGTTCGCCCTGAAAAGGCCAATTAAAGTAGAGTCGATTAGGCTTAGCAAAGAGTAGTGAGAGAGGAAAATAGAGTAGAGAGAGAGCTAGTTAGAAAGCTACAATAGGCGTTTGGGACAGGCATCGCAACCGACGTGCTTGCGGCGAGATTGGCACTCGACCAACTCTTCAGCGCAAAACATGAAGGCTGCGTTGTCAGAGCTAGAGCGCGTGCTCTGAAACACGAGGGGACCAAAGCCGTCCAATGGGCCCGGTGGCAGAGGCGCGACATGGCAACAAAGCCACAATTCGGCCTTTGTCTGACCAAAACGAGTGCGTGATGCTCGAACCCGAGCGGATGTGTGAAGCTTTTCAGCAGCACTTTACTGAACTGTTCGGGAGCGGCGGTGGCCCGGATCGGGGCATAAACTTTAGTGCATACCTCGACGGAGTGCCTCGGCTCTCGACGACCGCAGCACAGTGTTGCGAAAAGCCAATAACAGCCGGTGAAATACGGGAAGCGATGGCTAGCTGAACAAGGGGTAAATCGCCAGGTTTGGATGGTCTACCCTACGAGCTTTATGCATTTATGCCAGACTTGTGCGGTGACCTCTTGGCAGACGTCTACTGCAACTGGCAGCAGAACGTGAGCATTTCCAGTTTTGTGAGCCGGGGAGCAGTGGCGCTGCTGAGAAAAGACCCGAACAAGGGGAATGTTAACTATAATATCAGGCCCATAACCCTGCTAAACGCAGAGTTCAAAATTTTCGCCAAGGTGTTAGCAACGAGGTTGGCGCTTGTCGTCAAGGGTCAGGTGGAAGAGGCGCAGACATACGCCATTCCGGACAGATCCATACACGACAACCTCCACCTCATTCGATACATAATAGAGAGGGTGGTTAAGGAACCTGGCACGGGTGGGGCCTTGATCAACTTGGATCAATCCAAAGCATTCGATATGGTAGCCCATCGGTACCTGGCGGCGGGCCTCGAGGCAGCCGGTTTCGGGCCCTTTTCAAGGGTTGGATCGCAGCAATGTACAGCGACATCTACTCAGTTGTGAAAGTGAGCGGTCACCTGTCGAAGCCGCTCGGCATCATGCGCTCAGTCCGCCAGGGTTGTCCCCTCTCTTTCCTCTTGTACGTATTGGCTCTCGATCCGTTACTGTACAAACTGGAGGCGATGAGGGGCGTCCCATGCGAACTAGGATGCGAGAAATCCGAGTCGGCTTACGCTGACGACGTCACCGTGGTGGTGTCGAGCACCAGATACGTCCAGATGCTCGGCACCACTCTTAAGAAATACGAAGCGGTGACAGGAGCAAAGATAAACCACGAAAAGTCGGTGGGCTTGCAGCTCGGCACCTGGAGAGTCAAGTCCATGCCATCCGACAGCGTCGTGGGGCGTTGGAGGGACGGATCGGTTAAATTGCTTGGGGTCTGGTTCGGACCAGACCTCCAGATGGAGAAAAACTGAAACGAGGTGACGAGCAGGGTGGGCTCCCTCACCCAGAAATGGGCCGAGAGGAAGCTGTCCCTGAAAGGCCGGGCGGAGGTGGCGAATGCGTACATCGCGTCCGTCATCTGCTACCGCCTCGCCGTCGTCCCTTACTCCAGCCCAACTCTCACCAAAATGGAGCGCCTCCTCTTCCGCTTTTTGTGGAAGGGATGTGCTCCCATGGTCAGACGATCCATCTGCTGTCAACACCCGTTGCGTGGAGGACTTGACAAGCCATGGCTGATGATGCGCAAACATGCGCTGAGGCTGCGACATCTCTGGTGCTTCCTTGATGGGGAACAGGTGTGGTCGCCATTCGCCAGGCACGTTTCCCAAAGCTCGTCTCCTTGACGGAGCTGCAGTCACGGGTCAGAAAAAGACCGAGGGATAGCGATTGGAAACTGGAATGTCTCCAGGCGCTCACTGGCATCTGCCAGCTGGGCACCAGTATCGGTAGAACATCCATCTCGACGTTCTATAGAGCACTAGTGAAGGGGAAGAGCGACGACATTCTCAGAGAGATCCTGGGCGTCGAAGATCAGCTGTTTGCTCTCTTCCTGAGAACTTTCAGCCCGAAGCCTATGGATAACTTCCAAAAATCCCTGGCCTGGCAGTGCTACCGGGAAGCGCTGCCGGTTCGAGATAAGCTCTACAGGCACGGAAGTGCCGTCAGCTGAGCCTGTCCGATATACGGGCAGAGCGAGGAAACCGTCGTGCACGCACTCGTTCAGTGCCCGAGCATTGCTGACTTGTGGAGCTATGTCGAACAGTTGGTGTCGCGTGTAGGACTGATCCGGTTATCGACTGAGTCCATTGTACAGATGGTCTCGCCGTCTTCCTTCGAGGAGGAAGGGCAGGCGGTTTTCATCTGCCTGGTGGCCATGGCGAAAGAGATTGTGTGGTGGACAAGGTTAAAAGGGTTAAAGAGAGACACTTTCCTCTTCGGCGAATCCCTAATTAACTTTTTCAAGTTTCACTTGAAGAGAAAATCAGGGTGGAGAGGCAAGTCCTTCCTTCTAGCAAGTTTGTTGAAAGGTGGGTGAATGTAGCGAGAATGGTCCGAGTGAACGGGACAACTCTGAATATACGTCTGTAGTTTGAGAGATGGAAAAATTGAAAGAGGGCGCTTGCCCTGGTGGTCAGGGTGGCCGTGGTCTTTTGTGTGGTTTTCGCCACGAGTAACTCTCGGAGGTCCCCCCACCCCTATTGGGGAATTTTTCATTGTTTCAATTTTCATTATTATTGTTTATATATATATATGTTTCTATGTCCTTTTTTTTGCTTTTCTTATATAAATAATAATAATATTTACACGCACAAAACCCACATTGTACCGTCATGTACCGTCCTGTGCCGTCTGTAATGTTTTTTCTTGATGTCAGCCCTTGTGACCAATAAAGAAATCATTATTATTATTATTATTGAATGCCATGGTTGACGGAGGCTCGGGTCTGTAAGGTATAGTAATTTTTAACCGCTATAACAATTGTAAATTGTTTAAAAATTTAACTAAATTGTAGACAAAAACACCTACCTCCTCGTGAGAGGGGCCTTTCTGCCCGTTATTTGGCCCTTCGGGGTTAAATAACCGCTTATTGGGGTTTTGTGCCCAATATTTATTTTAAACCAAAAAAACATGGCTACAGATAAGAATTTTCACAAGTCACTCCCACGCATTCCGTCTTCTTCCTCAATCGTCACTACACCAGAGAGAAGATTGTCTCCCCCCTCCCTTCTCTAAATGTGCCTCTCTCCCTCCCTTCTCTTTCGCAAGCGACGCCAGTAAAGAAAAAGAAAAATATAGTTTCTGATAGTTTCCAAGAGCACGTGCAAAACGTGGAACATTTCTCCACGACGACGACAACGACGAAATATGTGTGCGGTAAATACGGAAAGCCATTTCATTCGTCTGACGTCATGAATAATAGCAGTAGCAGCCGTAATAACAGCAGCTGCAGCAACAGTGACAAGGAAAACAACAGTAGCAGCCGCAACAGCACCAGCATCAGCATAAACAACAACAGCATTAGCAGCAACAGCAACGACAACAGCAGCAGCAGCAGCAACAACAACAACAACCACAGCAACAGCGGCCGCGGCAGTCGTAGTTCCAGCAGCAACAACACAAGTGACAGCAGCTCTGACGACAACAACAACAACAACAACAACAAAGAAAAACCAATCTCGTTTGCAGGTATCGCAAAGAACCTGGAAGCCATCCTTATAACAAATGAGGAATTACAGGAAGCAAAGAAGATGGTGACGAAAAGCGTTCACCGAACAATCTGCAAGGCAGCCGCAAAATGTTTCGAAACCCAACAGCACTGTACGGTCACGTACCGTACAGTAAACACAAAATCCCGGAGGGTTGAAAGAGCCACAGAGGCTCAAATGCAAAAGGCCTTAGAGTCTGTGTGGCAGCGGAAAACGCATATCACCCGAGGCAAGAAATATGCCACTGTGGACGTGCTTTTTGTCACACCCCAGGAGGCAAAGGCTCAATCCTTAGTGACCCTAAGGAGCGAGGAAATGGTGCTGGTGCCCTCCTACTGCGGACAAAAAATTGTGAGGGTCAAACTGACCCCCCCCCCCCGGGATGGCCCCTTGGCTGGCCGAGTCTGTCCTCGTCGGAATCGAGGACAAAACAACTGTACTGCAAGTACAGAAAAAAGTACGAGAAGATTGGGTCGGCACCTCCATTGAGATGTTAATCCAAACCAACCAGGAGTGCATCGAAGCTATCCCGGATGTGACAGACTTCGATAACGGCACTCATTTGCGCATAAGTGTTGAGGGCAAACGCCCGAAATGCTTTCGCTGTGGATCGAAGACTCACATCAGGGACTTCTGCAATGAGAAGACCCTGAGAAAGGAGACCCGCCCCCTCCTTCCGAAACCGGCTCCACTGCTACCAGCAACAGGACAGGCGGCAACCAGGAAGGTTAGGTCCGTGGCACCCATACCCACGCCACGGAAATCAATAACAGCAGCAGCAGTAGAAGTATTAACAACAACAACAGCAATACCAACTGCAGCTGCAACAGAGACTCCACTGCAAGCCCACCGCAAACAACAACACCTTCAACACCACCACCACAAGCACCAGCATCGAAAACACAACAACAAAACACACACACCCTGCAACAACGACAAGAAAATAGCAGAACCACAACGCATCCCCAGAAAAAGAAATACACAGCAATAAATACACACAACAAGAAACTAATGGCTTACATAATTAAACACGCAGACATTTCACAGAACGACTACATAATACCAGCACCATTCAGAACACCAACGAACATAAGACTGGTAAGAATAGCACAGAAACAATACACAAACATTAAAACGAAATTCCCCAACGTAGTTGGTGATTTCAGAGACCTAGGAGGGACACTCAACCGGAGAATATATTCGGATATACTCACAGAAGAGCCGACGACCAGCCGAAGGGACGATTCAACGGTCCCTTCACAAGACGATCAAGTGAAAAGGGATGGACAAACCATCCTTCCTCAACGAGAAGTAAGGTAAGTGGTCTTTCCCATCTTTTCCACTCTTTTTAACATGACCTCACTCAGAATAGGCAGCATAAATGTGCGTGGCTTGGGGTCGTCATGGAAGCAGGGCCACCTGCTCAACGACCTCAGGTCACTAAACATAGATGTAGTAGCCATCAGCGAGACCAGAATCTCCGAAGCACGGGCCTTCGCACCGATCTTCGGCGGCTACGATGTGTACGCATCTCCCAGCCGTCCTGGATCGGAGGGAAGAGTTGGTGTGCTTTTTCAGAGAGGTTTGGATCTCGCCATACGGGCCATCTTCCTGGACCCAGAAGGTAAGTTGGTGGTGCTGGATGTGACCAGCGAAAACGGGCAAGCGTTCAGGCTAGTGGCCGTCTATGCCCCGACAGGAGCAGGGCGGCCTGATTTCTTCCGGCGCCTGGAGACCTTTCTTGGAACGTCCCGCTGTTTTTGTGTTAGTGGGCGACTGGAACGGGATCTTAGATGCACGCTGGGACTGTGTGGGATTAGCGGATAGGGGAGGAGTGTGTAAGAGCCTCACCAACCTGCTCAGGCATTTTGAACTGTCTGACAAGGACCGTTTGGATTTCCCGAATGTGCCAATGAGGACTTGAACAAATCGCATAGGGTTATCCAGATCATATCTAGATATAGTATTTTGTAGGGAAATAGATAAGTCTAGCATAGACTGTCCACAATTTAAGATAGTCAGCTACACGTACCACAAATTCGTGATCTGTGTTCTTGACTTAGATAGGCTTCATAGACGAGGACCCGGCTACTGGAAGCTAAACCCGTCTTCACCAGCGCGCAAGGACTACAGAGACCGGATTAGCGAACTAGTTAAGCGGGCGTTGATGGGGGCCATCGTCAACCACAGGTGGTGGTTTGCTCTGAAAAGAGCGATTAGAATAGAGTCCATTAGGTTTAGTAAGGCTTTAGCAATAAAGAAAAATAGAGCAGAGGGAGAACTAGTTAGAAAATTAGACGAGGCGCTTAGCAAAGGCCTGGCGACCGACGTACTTGCGGCGAAATTGGCACTTGACCAATTCTTCAATGCAAAGCACGAAGGCTGCGTTGTCAGAGCTAGGGTGCGTGCTCTCAGACACGAGGGGACGAAAGCCGTTCAATGAGCCCGAGTGGCGGAGGCGAGACGTGGCAACAAAGCCACGATTCGGCCTTTGGTGGAATTCGACGGGCGCATGCTACTCGATCCCGGCCAAATGTGTGAATCTTTCCAGTGACACTTCGCCCAGCTGTTCGGGGGCAGCGGCGGGCCGGATCGAGGGATGGACTTTAGTGTCTACCTCGACGGACTGCTGCAGCTCTGGGCCACTGATGCTGAGTGTTGCGAAAAGCCGATAACAGCATAAGGGTAAATCGCCTGGTTTGGATGGTCTGCCCTATGAACTTTACGTACAAATGCCAAACTTGTTCGGAGGCCACTTGGCGGACGTCTACTGAAACTGGCAACAGAACGGGAGAATTCCCAGCTCTGTGAGCCGAGGAGCGGTGGCACTGCTGAGAAAGGATCCGAACAAGGGGGATAACATAGATAATTTCAGGCCCAAGATTTTGGCCAAGGTGCTAGCAAAGAGGTTGGCGCTTGTCTTTGGTGGTCTGGTGGGAGTGGCGCAGTCATGCGCCATTCCCGACAGATCCATCCACAACAACCTCCACCTCATGCGATGCATCGTAGAGAGGGTAGCTAGGGTATCTGGCACGGGTTGGTCCTTGATCAATTTAGATCAGTCGAAAGCTTTCGATAGGATCGATCATCGTTACCTAGCGGCAGTCCTGAAGGCGGCTGGCTTTGCGCCCGTCTTCAGAGGCTGGGTCGCTGCCATGCACAGTGACATCTGCTCTGTGGTGAGAGTGAATAGTCACCTTTCAGAACCGTTCAACATCATGCACTCGGTCCGCCAAGGATGTCCCCTCTCGTCCCTCTTGTAAGTATTGACACTCGAGCCATTACTGCACAAACAGGACGCGTTGAGGAGCGTCCCGCGCGAACTAGGATGCGGAAGATCCGTGTCAGCATATGCGGACGATGTCACCGTAGTGGTGTCGAACGCCAAACACATCGAGGCGATCGGCACTACACCAAGAGAATACGAAGCGATGACAGGAGCAATGATCAACCAGGAAAGTCAGTGGGCCTGCAGCGCGGCACCTGGAGAGGCAAGTCCATGATGTCCAACAGCGTCGTCGGGTGCTGGACGGACGGACCCGTTACATTGCTAGGTGTCTGGTTCGGTCCGGACCTCCAGACGGAAAAAACTGGGACGAAGTGACGAACAGGGTGGCTTCTCTCACCCAGAAATGGGCCGAGAGGAAGCTATCCCTGAAAGGTCGAGCGGAGGTGGCTAACGCGTACATCGCGTACACCTGCTACCACCTGAATGTCGTACCTTGTCCTAAGCCCCGCCTGACTGCGCTGGAGCGTTTACTCTTTCGCTTTTTGTGGAAGGGACGCGCTCCGATGGTCAGGAAGTCCATCTGTTGTCAACACCCGCTACGTGGAGGGCTGGGCATGCCGTGACAGATGATGCGCAGACACGCGCTCAGGCTACGACATCTCCACCTCTTCCTCGACGGTGATTAGGTGTGGTCGCTAGACGCAGCTTTCTCCAGCTCGTTTCCTTGACGGAGCTGCAGTCCTGGATCAAGCAAAGACCGAGAGGGAGCGCTTGGAGACTGGAATGTCTTCAGGCGCTCACAGCGCTCGACCAATCGGGCAATGTGATCGGTGGAAACTCCACCTCGGCGTTCTATAGAGGATTAGTGGAGGGGAAGTGCGACGACGTACTTGGGGAAAATCTAGGCCTCGACGAAAATCAACTAGCCAATCTCTTCGGAAGAACTTTCGATCCAGGGCCTATCGACAACTTCCAGAAATCCCTGGCCTGGCTATGCTACTGAGGAGCCTTGCTAGTTCGGGATAAACTCTACAGTCATGGAGGTGCCGTCAGCCGAGCATGTCCGAGGTGCGCACAGGGAGACGAAACCGTCCTGCATGCACTCGTCCAGTGTCCTAGAATTGCTGACCTGTGGGTTTATGTCGAACACTTGCTGTCGCGTGTAGGACGGATCCGGCTATCAGCTGAGTCCATGGTGAGGATTGCCCCCGCCCTCTTCCTTTAGCCGGGAAGGGCAGGAAGTTTTTATCTGTCTGGTGGCCATGGCGAAAGAGATAGTATGATGGACACGTTTGAAAGGGCTGAATACGAGTACTTACCTCTTCGGTGATACCCTGATTAACTTTTTCAAATTTCATTTGAAAAGGAAAATCAGGGTAGAGAGGGAAGTGCTCTCTTCCCAGCATTTTGTTGAAATATGGGTGAGAGAAGTAAGTATGGCCCGAGTGAATGGGCCTACTCTTAGTATGTGTCTGTAAATTAAAGGTGGAAAACTGGGAGAGGGAACATGCCCTGGTGGTCAGGGTCACTGTGGCCTTTTAATGGGCTTTCTCCACAAATGTCCCTCCGAAGTCTCCCCCCTATTGGGGAATTTTTCATTGTTATTTTTTATTGCATCCTCTGTTTTTGTTTTTTACACGCAGAAATGCCCATTTGTTATGCCCCGTTTTGTCCTGTACTGTACTTAATGTCTACTTTATGTAAACCCTTGTGGTTAATAAAGAAAATATTATTATTTTTAATTATTATTATTATTATTGTTTTTTGAGTCTCAGTCATTGATGTTGGTGAACTGGAAAGTTTGTTGAAATGAATATGAAGCCACTACCTGCAGCCTCAGATATTCAGGACGTATCGGAGTGTTCTTGCTGTTCCCAGCAAGCATGCCTTTTGAAGTGTTCCAAAAAGCGGGGTGGGACTAATTTTCTTTAACCATCCCTCGAAACTCTTTGAGATAGTACCTAGTGCGCCTATGACAATCGGGACCACTTTGACCTCATGGCAGTTCCAAATCCTTTTTACCTCCCACTTTAAGTCCTAGTATCGGTTAATTTTCTCCCTCTACTTCTCTTGCACTCTTATTTCAAATGCGCAGGCTACATCCACAATCAGACACGATCTTTTTCCCTTGTCCAAAACCACCAGGTCAGGTCTATCGTGTTCCAGTTTCTTGTCCGTCTGTATCCTAAAATCCAACAGCATCTTCAGCTGATCGTTTTCCATCACCGACTCTGGCTTATGCTCATACCACTTCTCAGAATATGGTAAATTGTTTACTTTGCATAGGTGCCAGTGGATCACCCTGCCCATCTCATCATTTTTCCAGCCTTTATATTGAGTCTGGGCTAGGTGTTTACATTCAGATACAATGTGAGCCACAGTCTCCTCTCTTTCTCCACAGATCCTGCACAGTAGGCTAGCCTCCTCCTTGTAAATATGGTGTTTCAGCCACTTCGTTTTGAGGGCCTGCTCTTGCGCAGCCATTAGCATTCCTTCTGTAGCCTTTTTAAGGTCTCCTCTTTTCAACCAGTTCCTTGTCTGTGGATCTCTGAATTCAGTTTTCTCAAAGAAGGTACTATGAAGGGATTTTTCATGAAGGTTGCTCTTTCTCCTTGTTGTTATTTCCTCCTTGGACATCCCCTGGTCTATTGTCCTCTCCTTCAGTACAATTCTGAGCATTGGCTCCCTACTATCAGTCACATATTTGTGTAGGTTGTTTTTTCTCCATCTGAACACAGTCCTCTATGCTGATAAGACCTCTTCCACCTTCAGATCTCCTTAAGTAGAGTCTATCGACATCACTCCTCTTGTGGAACATGTTGTAGATAGTCAATAGTTTCCTAGTGTTCCTATCCATTTCTTTTTTTTCAGCAACATTCCATCTCAGAATTCCCACACTGTACCTAATAAAAGACACAGCTCGGGAATTTACTGCACTTATGGCATTCCTACTGTTCAGATGTGATTTTAATACGCTCCTTATTCTCCGAATGTATTCAGATCTTATCAATTCCTTCATTTTTTTGTTCTTGGTGTCATCAGCCTTAGGAAAACCCAAATACTTGCAGTGTCAATTTCCTTTATCATCTCACCTGTTGGTACCTGGATTTCGTTGCTTCTGCTCAATTTCTTCTTTGTTTGTTGTTTGCTCTCGCTTTTATGCCAAGTAATTTCCTCACCGCATTTGCTGTTGCTTTGAGGATATTGTTGCACTGGTGAAGGCTCCTCGCCTCAAGGTATGGGATGACTTTGTTTACCTTAGTTGTTGTTTCTTTTAACTTTTTCCTGTCTACAAATCTTAGGTTCATAGGTTTCCCACTATCATTGTTCATTTCATCTACCACTAAGTTTAGGATATTAACCAAATCTTGTCCTAGCCCGTCAGCATTCATTTCCTCAATGGTCGTATCTTTGTTCCAAGTATTATTTATTTCAGCATTCAGATCACTGTCTGCTTCGGATGCTTCCTCCGTTCTCTCAACCTCTTCACCTTCATTTCCCACTGGCTCGTTTGCCTAGCATACTCCACTCTCCATTTCAAACCTAATCTCTCTGCTCAGTTCCTCCAGTTCCAGCTCGCTTATCCACCCATTAGTTCTTATTACCCGAGCCTACCCGGCCAATTTTTGTTCATCTAATTTAAATAGACCAATCTCGTTCCAAATGTTATGCATCCGTTTCCTTTAGCCTTTTTACTTGGGGTTACTCTTCAGGTAACATTCCATAACAGCTCTATTCATTTCTTTCGTCCAGTTGATTCTGGTCCATTTCCTTCTTCCTCTTCCTCCAACACCAGCAGTATTTGGATGACAGCCAGGTCCCTGCTCCTGGGCCAGGGAGCACCTGCTGGGTGACAGTCTGTCACTTGACATTCCAGTCTCCACTTCACCGTTATTCGAACTGTTTAGGTTCGACATTTAAGCACTCAATTCGAGGATTGGTGAATGTATGGTTACATAACTACCGGTGATTTCATCACCCCCGGTGATTTTAGCGTGGCACCGTCACGCTGTAGACGAACATAAATAAACCAACAAACAAATACATAAAAACCTAAAAAGTAAACAAAAACAACAAAAACAAACACAAGTTTCATTGTAATGTTTGAATGTCTGACTTAGCTTTTCTTATCTTTTTCTCTCTCCCTTTTTTGTTTGTTTTTCTCCTTTGCGTTTTTCGTTTTACAAGGCCAGTAACATCGGTTCCTAGTGTTGCTGTTGCTGCTGCTGCTAAGGGAAGTAGGGGTTGTTGTGTTCAAAACTTTTGAAACCCGTGTCCGTTGTTGCGTTTGCCTCTGTCTGTGTTCTGTTCTATAATTTTTCGACTATAATTTTATCTATTATTTTTTTCCCTTTCATCCCTACGTGGGCGACACCACAAAGCACCTGCAACACACCAGGACAATTGCTGGCCCCGTGCCAAAAGCAGAAGCACTTATTATTATTATTTTATAGTTTAGATTTGACATTGTTTAAACTAAACATTTTGAGAGAGTTTAGAGATATAACAACATAATTATTTTGGTGTTGTTGTTATTGTTGTTAGCTGTTTGTCCGAGTCACTAACCCAGTCTATTTATATCTTTTGATACCTTCAACGCTTCTTTACATGTGTAACGGCATCACCACCCCTCTCTTAAGTAGTGAGGGAATAGTAGCGGTAGCGATGATGCAGTGTTGACGGTGGCGATGGGGCAGCAGTACTATAGGGATGGTGCCGGTCTTTATTTGGCTAGATTTTTTGTGGTAGTTGTGATGGTGATGGTGGCGGCGGCGGTGCTGGCGGGTAGGTTATTTGGCTGTTATTTTCTAGCCATTTTCTTTTTTGACTATAAAAACAATTATTATTATTATATAAAAACAATTATTATTATTATGTTATAGTTTAGATTTGACAGCGTTTAAACTAAACATTTTGAGAGAGTTTAGCGATACTACAACATCATTATTTGTGTGTTGTTGTTGTTGTTGTTAGCTGTTTGACCGAGTCACTAACCCAGTCTATTTATATCTGTTGATACCTTGCTCGCTTCCCTTCATGCATAGCGGCATCACCACCCCTCTCTCAAGAAGTGAGGGAACAGTGGCGGCAGCGACGATGCAGCGGCGGCGGTGGTGATGTGACAGCAGGGCCATAGGGATGGTGCTGGTCTGTATTTGGCTAGATTGTTTGTGGTAGTGGTGATGGTGATGGAGGCAGCGGCGGTGGTGGTGCTGCTGGTGGTGAAGTTATTTGGCTGTTATTTTCTAGCCATTTTCTTTTCTGACTATAAGATTTCTGGTACAAAATTAAATATTAAATTAAATATTATATACTGGAGCCCTTTGCCGCAATGTGATACGTTGCCACTTCCTGAGAGCTAAGACTGATATCTTACGTTTCATTTGTAATAAGAATTATTCTATCACAATTGTTTTAAATATGTAAAAAATCAAAAATTAACGGGAGCGATTCTATAATAGCCTCTCCACCATGTGCGTATCTTCCCTTAATTATTATTATTCAGGTCAAAAGTTTAAAGGCAGCCACTGTAGATTTCACCACGACTACGACGGCTACAGTCATGCCTGTCATCCACTCTACTGAATGTGAAGGCAAAACTTAGCCTTCTGTGATAGCAGCAGTATCATCTGAAAACGACATCACCACCACCGCCCCATCACCACCACAACAACAACAACTCAGAGCAATAACGACAATAACACCGACAGCTTCAATGTAAACACGGATGGCGGTGGCAACAGCACAACAAACAAAACAACAACAACACCGATAACAACAGCAAGAATGACAACACCAACAATAAGAGCATCAGAAACACCACATTTGCTGCAGCAGCAGCAAAAACAAAGCGCTTATTGAATATTGATATTGATATTAGCGATAAAGACGAACAGTTGGCCAAAGCGTGGAGGCTAATTAAACGGGAGAAATCATGGGCAAACCTGACCATCCCGGACGAGGCAATAGCGCCCATGCAAAGGAGGACGGTGTTCTTTCGATGTATTTCGGTGCAGACACGAAAAGTGGAACTTGCGAGCCAAGCAGGGGTCGAGGCTGCTTTGGAGTACATCGGAAGTAACATAGAGTACAAAGCAAGAGGCAAACAGTTCGGTACCATCTCGGTACTGTTCAAAACCGAGGCCCTTGCTATTAAGCACTCGGTGAACCCCTGCAGAACGGAACGCATTATCATGCATCCGTCCTACATGGGTAAAAGGACAGTAAAGGTACGCAATCCCAGCATCCCACCAGGAATGAACATATGATGGCTGCTGGGATGCGTAATCGAGGAGGGGACAGACACTACCCTCCTGGATATCAAAAGGACAGAGAGAGAGGACTGGTCCGGAATGGATTTGGAGATTCTTCTCCAAATGAAACCGGAGGATATGAATAACATCCCGGATTTTGTCCGCCTGCAGGACGGGACAGCAATCCAACTAATCATTGACGGAAGAAGACCACGCTGCTTCGTCTGAGGGGAAGCAACGCATCTTCAAGCCTTCTGCCCTCAGCGCAAAAATGCAGGGGGTCGCAAACCTCCTTTGTTGCCAACTCCAGTGTCAGCACGGAAAGCTGCACCACCACCACCAAAAACAACACCAACAAAAACACGGACACCAAATCAAAAACAGCCAGATCACCACCAACACCAAAACCAACCCAAGGAGAAAACGAGGAAAGCTCCCCCCCCCCCCCAATTATACACATAGACAAAACAATAAACGTACACACAGACACAGAGACACTCAACAGACACAGACCCTTTGTCTTCCAGCAGCGAAGATGAAGGAAAATCCCAAAGTGCAAAAAAACAGAGAAAACTCACACAAAAAAAAGCCCCAACAAAACAAAAACATACACAACAAAAAATACAGACACCACTAACGCAAACACTTCCCCAATAACATCATCACCAACAGCAACATCGACACCACTCAACAATCCCCTAAACGCAAACAACCTAAACAAACACAAGTACAGATAAGCACACAAATACCTGAAATTGCAGACACCACACCTACAACAAACATAGACATACCCGAAACAAAACCACCAAAATCATCACCACCACAGTCACCAAAACGAAAACAAATAAAACCACACCAACAAAATGTTAAAAACTTTGTGCTTGTCAGAAGGGCCAACGATAAACTGATGGCCCTCTTAGCACGAAGCGAGGACATTCAAACAGAGGGGGAGATTTTTGAAATTAGCACATTTTGCGTGCCAGAAGATTTGCTTCTGGTCCGAATGTGACTCAATTCCTTCAAAGAAATTCGAGAGAGCTTTCCTCAAGACGTGGGAACCCCGAATGTGAAACCCACATCAAGACTTTTAAAGGGGTTCCCAAAAGAAAACCCACCAACCATGGAGGTCGAACCACCCGACCTTCACAAGACCCCGGGAGGTAAGTAAACCTTCCCTCTCTCTCTTAGGTTACCAATATGGCCATATTAAGAGTAGGAAGTTTAAATGTTCGCGGCCTGGGGTCACCCTGGAAGCAGGGTCGCCTGCTCAACGACCTCCGGTCGCTGGAAATTGATGTGATTGCCGTCAGCGAGACCAGAATTTCCGACACGCGCGCACTAGCCCCCATTTTCGACGACTATCAGATCTTCGCATCTGTTAGCAGGCCGGGAATGTGGGGTGGGGGTGGAAGTGCTGTTTAGGAAAGGACTGGATCTCGAGGTAAGGTCGATCTTCCAGGACTCGGACGGTAAGTTGATGGTCTTGGATGTGAGCAGTAGCGAAGGTTGTGCCTTTAGACTGCTGGCCGTCTACGCCCCTACAGGGGCCGGACGACCTGATTTCTTTAGGCGCCTGGAGACCTTTCTGGGTACGTCTCGCCCTTTACTGTTAGCGGGGAACTGGAATGGCATCTTAGACGCACGCTAGCATTGTGTGGGAGTAGCCGATAGGAGCGTGGGATGCAAAAGCCTCAAGCACCTACTCAGCCAGTTCCAACTGTCTGAGAGGTATCGACTAGATTTCCCCAATGTGCCAGTATGGACATGGACCAACCGAATGGGGTCATCTAGATCGTATATAGACAGGATCTTCATTAGGAAAATAGATAGAAATAGTATGGGCTGTCCACTTTTTAAAACGGTCGCCTACTCAGATCACAAATTTGTGATCTGTACGGTCGACCTAAATAAAACGCGTAGGTTAGGACCGGGTTACTGGAAGCTGAACATGTCATTTCCGGCACGTAAGGCTTACAGGGACCGAGCCAACAATTTAGTTAAGCAAAAGTTGACAGGAGGGATCATCAACAACAGATGGTGGGTGGCGCTCAAAAGAGAGATTAGAGTAACTTCGATAGAGTTCAGCAAAGAACTAGCGTTAGAGAAAAATAGAAAGATGGGGGAGCTGGTAGATAAGTTAGACGAGGCTATTTGTAGTAGCATCGCAACTGACGTGCTAGCGGCGAGAATGGCATTAGACCATTTCTTCAATGCCAAACACGAAGGTTACATTGTCAGAGCTAAGGCGCGTGCGCTGAGAAACGAGCGAACTAAAGCTGTTCGATGGGCTCGCGTGGCGGAGGCGCAGCGTGGTAATAAAACCACAATTCGGTCTTTGGCGGACCGAGACGGACACGAGATAAGCAATTCCAAGCGGGTGTGAGGCCTTTCGCCAGCACTTTGCTCGGTTGTTCATGGAGAGTGGCGAGTCAGAAAGAGTAGCGGATTTCAGTCCCTACCTTAACGGCTTGCCCCGCATCTCGACGGTCGACGCTGAGTGCTGCGAAACGCCGACTGCGTCGTCGGCTGCATGAGGCACAAGTCACCCGGTTGGATGGCCTGCCCTACGAGCTTTACGTAAATATGCCAGACTTGTTCTCCGAACTCCTCGAATCACTCTACTGCAACTGGCATCAGAATGGGAGTATTCCAAGTTCTGTGAGCAGGGGAGTGGTGACGCTGATAAGGAAAGACGAGAACAAGAGGGATACATTAGAAAACTTCAGGCCCATAACTCTGCTCAACACAGAGTTTAAGATTTTGGCCAAGGTGTTAGCAAAGAGATTGGCACTTGCCGTCGAGATTTGGTTGGGGAGGCGCAAACTTGCGCAATCCCAGCCAGGTCCATAGACGACAATATCCACCTCATGCGATACATCATAGAGAGGGTATGGTGTAGACATGGCTTCGGTGGGGCACTAATCAATTTAGATCAATCGAAAGCATTCGATAGGGAAAGACCATCGGTATCTGGAATTTGTCCTCAAAGCAGCTGGCTTCGGCTCTGTCTTTAGAAGCTGGATCGTTGCAATGCACAGCGGCACACGCTCGGTGGTTAAGGTTAATGGCCACCTCTCGGAATCATTTCGGCTCACCCGATCGGTCCGTCAAGGGTGCCCTCTCTATTCCCTTCTGTATGTATTGACTCTCGAGCCTTTACTGCGGAAGCTGGAGCTGTTGCAGGGCATCCCGCTCGAACCTGGACGTGGAAAGGCGGTGTCGGCTTATGCAGACGACATCACCGTGATGGTGTCGAACACCTCAGAAATTGAGGTGGTCGGCACCTTATTGAAGTAATATGAAAGGTTGACAGGAGCCAAACTTAACCCGGAAAAGTCGGTGGGCTTGCAGCTCGGAACCTGGAGAGGCAGGCCCATGCCGTCCAATAGCGTCGTGGGGCGCTGGACAGACGGACCGGTGAAGTTGCTCGGGGTTTGGTTCAGACCAGACCTCCAGGTGGAAAATAATTGGGACGAGGTAACGAGCAGAGTAGCCAGTCTCACCCCAAAATGGGCTGGGAGGAAGCTATCACTGAAAGGTCGAGCGGAGGTGGCGAATGCGTACATCGCGTCCGTCATCTACTACCGCCTGACCGTCGTGCCTTGCCCCCGTCCGCGCCTCGTCAAGTTGGAACGGCTCCTCTTCAAATTCTTGTGGAGGGGACAAGTTCCGTTGGTGAGGCGGTCCATCTGCTGCCAGCACCCTCTACGCGGAGGGCTGGGCATGCCGTGGCTAATGATGCGCAGACATGCGTTGAGGCTGCGACATCTCCAGATATTCTGCCTCAACGGTGAACAGGTGTGGTCGCCGTTTATCAGACGGGTCTTTCCGCAGCTCATTTCTTTGATTGAGCTGCAGTCCTGGGTCAAGAACAGACCGAGACTGGGTGACTGGCACCTGGAATGTTGCCAGGCACTCACTGCCCTCTGCCAAGCGGGCAATGTGATCAGTGGAACTTCCACTCTCGAGTTCTATAGAGGATTAGTGGTGGGCAAGTGCGATGACGCACTCAGAGAAGCTTTGGGTCTCGATGAAGTCGAACTGACCAGTCTGTGCCGGAGGACTTTTGAGCCGGGGACGATGGACAATTTCCAGAAATCCCTCGCTTGGCAGTGCTACCGGGGGGGTGGGGGCACTGCCGGTTCGGGATAAACTCTACAGGCACGGAAGTGCTGTCAGACGGGCCTGCCCAAGATGCGCACGGAACTACGAAACCGCAAGCACTTGTCCAATGTCCGTGCATTACTGACTTGTGGAGTTATGTTGAACAGCTACTGTCGCGTGTGGAACGAATCCGGCTATCGACCGAGTCCATAGTGAGATCGATCCACCGCCTTCCTTAGGTCAGGAAGAGCAGGAAATGTTCCTCTGTCTGGTGGCAGTTGCGAAAGAGATTATATGGTGGACCAGGTTGAAAGGACTAAAGACAGACACTTTTCTCTTCGGCCAATCCCTCATCAACTTCTTCAAGTTTCACCTGGAAAGGAAGGTGAGGGTGGAGAGAGAAGTGCTGCTCCCCAGTACATTTGCTAAAAGGTGGGTGAATGTGGCGAGAATGGCTCGTGTGAATGGGCCTACTGTGACCATGCGCCTATAGGCTAGCTAACTTGAGGAGAGGGGTGCTCTCCCTGGGTGCCCTAGAAGCGCAGGGTGGTTCAGGATTGGTGGGGTACCCGAATCACACCAGCGTTGTCCACCCCTATCGGGGAATTTATTTTGTTATATTTTTGCATAGTTTATTTCATATTTTTATATTTTCATTGTTAAATTAGTCTTGCCATTGTGCACTTTTACTCGACCTTATTGTAAACTCCCACTGTCCCTGTCTTTGTATTGTCCCCTACATGTCGGCCCTTGTGGTTAATAAATGAAATCATTATTATTATTATTATTGTTCTTTGAGTCTCAGTCATTGATGTTAGTTAACTGAAAAGTTTGTTGAAATGAATATCAAGCCACTACCTGCAGCCTCAGATATTCAAGACGTATCGGAGGGTTCTTGCTGTTCCCAGCAAGCATGCCTTTTGAAGCGTTCCAAAAAGCGTGAAGGGGCCAATTTTCTTTAACCATCCCTGGAAACCTTTTGAGATAGTACCTGTGCGCCTATGACAGTCGAGACCACTTTGACTTCATGGCAGTTCCAAATCCTTTTTACCTCCCACTTTAAGTCCTGGTTTCGGTTAATTTTCTCCCTCTCCTTCTCTTGCACTCTCGTGTCGAATGGGCAGGCCACATCCACAATCAGGCACGATCTTTTTTCCTTGTCCAAAACCACCAGGTCAGGTCTATTGTGTTCCAGTTTCTTGTCCGTCTGTATCCTAAAATCCCACAGCACCTTCACCTGATCGTTTTCTATCACCGACTCTGGCTTATGCTCATACCACTTCTCAGAATGTGGGAAATTGTTTACTTTGCATAGGTGCCGGTGGATCACCTTGCCCATCACATCATGTCTCCAGCCCTTATAGTGAGTCTGGGCTAGGTGTTTACACTGGGATACAATGTGAGCCACAATCTCCTCTCTCTCCACAGATCCTGCACAGTAGGCTAGCCTCCTCCTTGTAAATATGGTGTTTCAGCCACTTCGTTTTGAGGGCCTGCTCTTGCGCAGCCATTAGCATTCCTCCTGTAGCCTTTTTAAGTCTCCTCTTTTCAAGCAGTTCCATGTCTGTTGATCTCTGAATTCAGTTTTCTCAAAGAAGGTACTACAAAGGGATTTTTCATGAAGGCTGCTCTTTCTCCTTGTTGTTATTTCCTCCCTGGAGATCCCCTTGTCTATTGTCCTCTCCTTCAGTACAATTCTGAGCATTGGCACCTTACTATCAGTCACGTATTTGTGTAGGTTGTTTATTATTATTATTATTATTACTATTATATATTTTAATATACATACATATATCTACATATATATATATATATATATATATATATATATATATATATATATATATATATATATATATATATATATATATATATATATATATACAGCGAAAGGTCTGTTTGGCTCATGAATTCACCCAGATAACGCTGATCGAATAACCATGTTGCTTGTTTTCTTCCCATCTTCGGTTAGCCTTTCTTCGATGTTGTTTACTTGTCTCACTCGCTTTACGCGTTTCACTTGTCCCAATAGCTTATTTTAGTTATTGCTCGCACCAACGTGAGGTATATGATTTTTAATGCGATGAAATACCAATGATCGTTGGCAAATCACTGATGAGGGACTAATTTTATAATATGTAATCCATGTGCAACCATGCAGTATTCTTCTCCCCATATTTTTCATATATATATATATATATATATATATATATATATATATATATATATATATATATATACATATGTGTGTGCGAATGTGTATACATTTAAGTACAATTGCATATATATATACACATTGTCGTTTCAATTTGGATTGCCTCGGGAACGTAACCTTATTATGTAAGAAGCTGTCTGATGACGTCATGTCACTGAGTACACAGAATCGCGGAGACACTGTCATCTCTCTACCTCTCTCTCTCTCCTTCTCTCTATCTCTCTCTCTATATATATATATATGTGTGTGTGTGTGCGTGTGTGTGTGTGTGTGTGTGTGTGTATGTCATTCACCACATGACTGTACTTTACATTTAAATCCTTTTCATATTTTACGATATTTTTCTTGATTGTTTGGAAAAGTCATTTAGTCTCGATCTTCGCAAATGTAACCTAGGGAAAGTGATTTATACTACAACCCTTTAAAGTCCAATTTAGAATCGATTACTTACATATTCAGTTATGGTATTTTTTATTCATCAGTTCTCATATCGCTGGAGTGGCAGAATCATTAGAGCGCACGGACAAAACGCTTCTTAGTATATGATTACTGTTCTTTATTTTCTTATTTTTCATATTCTACCGAGGCTAACTTACCCTTTCATCCTTCTGGTATCAATGAAATATAGTATAAGTCACATACTGGCGTCTCATTAATCGACTACACCTTCCCAGTAAAAAAATTAAAAAAATAAATTTCTGATCTGTTGCTCTGATAGAAATAATTGTTTCTATTTTAGGCACAAGGCCAGCAATTACCCAGTACATTACTGGTACTTTATTTTATCGACCCCGTAAGGATGAAAGGCAAAGTTAACCTCGGCGGCATTTGAACTCAGATCACAAAGGGGACGTAACTCTATGCTTCAAAGCATGGTGTCCGACTCTCTACCGATACTGCCAATCCACCACCCTCATGATAGAAATAATTGTTTCTACTTTTGGCACAAGGCCAGCAATTATCCAGTGCATTACTGGTACTTTTATTTTTATCGACCCCGTAAGGATGAAAGGCAAAGTCAACCTCGGCGGGATTTGAACTCAGATCGTAAAGGGACGTAACTATGCTGGAAAGCAGGGCGTCCGACCCTCTACTGATACTGCCAATCCAAATAATACTATGTTATAAGCGTTAATATTGCTACGGAAATGAGAATGGTTTCGAAGCTTGTTGAACAATTTTCAGAAAGTATATTACTTTTCCTCTTCAGTTTTGTTTTCCTTCTTTTGTTTTCTATGGATTGCTGTAAATAGACGGACAATATTTGTTTATTGGGGTATTTGACTTAAAGAAATGCATATATGATAGTAATTTTCGATGAAAACTGAGAAAAAAGGACGTTCCATTTCAAATATTGCAGTGCTTCTTTCTTGTTTGGAAATCTCATTATAAATCAGCATTTTGTCACTGTTCTTTATAAAGTATAGTGTTCCGAATAATATTATGCACCGTTGATTTGCCAATAGCGTGTTCTTGACCTATTTTAGCTTTAGTGGCAACACTGTCATGCTTGATAATTATTGACAATTCTTCTTTGAATGCTATAATTTTTTCTTGTTCTGAAAATGTTCGCCACTTCTACTAGCGTGACTTATTCGATTGGAATTCATGACGATAAATTATGGGTTTGTAAATAAAATATCCTCCCGGTTATCATGGCTTCGAATAACATGGCCCTCAAATTAATATGGTTTATGAGATGGCAACGACTCCTGAAAGGCACACAATGATTACAGTTTTGCACTGCACATGAATGTAGCAAATATGTATGTATATATATGTATATATATATATAT
>OZ024743.1:195237063-195239563 GCA_964016885.1 Eledone cirrhosa
ATGTGTGTGTGTGTGTGTGTGTGTGTGTGTGTGTGTGTGTGTGTGTGTGTGTGTGTGTGTGTGTGTGTGTGTGTGTGTGTGTGAGTGTGTGTGTGTTTGTGTGTGTGTTTCCGGATGCGTATGTATGTATTGTGTGTTTGGCTGGCATGTACATACATCCAGGTCATTTCAGAAAGATTTAGAATAATTATATACGTCAAGTAACTATGCATTTTATGTTTCGCAGTTATATCTTAAACGCAAATTGACTGCTTGATTCTTCTAAAAGATTTCCGATATATTATCGAAGTTAAAAAAAGAACAGCAATAAAACTTGCATGTCTTTTCTCGTAATGTCTGCAGTTTGTCTTTCGTTCAACCAGAGTGATCTTGTTAATTCAGTCTGGTGTGACAATGATTTTAATAAAACTTGAAACCTTTAACAAACGAAGAAATGTAGATTCGTTTTGCTTTATTACAATGATTTTTTCCCCGTTTTTATTTTCTTCTTATTGATTTATGATTTTTTACAAGATTTTTGTATGTTTAATCTAATTGAAACATTTCGGAAGCAATGCACTTTAAAATTTGGAGGTTTATTGGCAGCTTGGTCATAAATATAAACCAAGTGAAAAGATTATTGATGATCTAAGAAATACGCTTTTTCAACAAACTAGTTTTTGGCCGAAGTCATCCAATTACTATTTCGGTTTTTGTCAGTTTCTCAGACGCGGATCGTAATATTCTACCCGGAAGTTTTCTTCTATCCTACATGTTTAGCCATATAGTTACTTACGTTTGTAAATATAAATAGTTATGGCTATAACTCGATACCAATATAAAGAAATATTTGTTACTGCAACCTGAGATTTCATGTCAAAAGATATTTATTTGATGCACATCGACCAAACTTAATCATTGGCTTAACAATAAAAGAAACACTTTATGTAACTGTATAGATACATTCACATCAACACAAACACTAGCACGCATACATATACACACACACACACACACACACACATTATATATATATATATATATATATATATATATATATATATATATATATATATATATACATATAGGTGTAAATTATGAATATATTATATATCTATCCAGTCTATCTATCTATTTCTCTCGCTCTCTATCCCTAAATATATATACATACATATATATATATATATATATATATATATATATTATTTCCCCATTGTATCTCTATATTATTACATTGCGATTGACCATACGGAATTGACCTCAAACCTGAATATATATATATATATATATATATATATATATATATATATATATATATATATATATATATATATATATATATATTATATCCGTTTATATTAAGTATTTCCGAAGAAAAAACAAAGGAAAAAAGAGTGCTCTAAGCATAATACAGAGGTATTTAATTAGAAAGTGAACAACACAATATATAACTACTTATATATAACATATTATAACTTTTTCATCTGATGAGTGAACTAGACGTATGTTAATATTGTCTAGGCTACCGAAACCTTTGGTAATGGAGTAGTTATATATTGTGTTGTTTACTTTTTAATTATATATATGTATATATATATATATATATATATATATATATATATATATATATATATATATATATATATATATATGTGTGTGTGTGTGTGTGTGTGTGTGTGTGTGTGTGTGTGAGTGTGTATATGTGTTTGTGCGTGTGTGTATTTTTATGTGTGTGTGTGTGGGGGTTTGTGTGTATTTGTATGCAAAAAGTAAACAGAAATAACAAAGTTAATGAGACAGTACAATGAAGATATATATTGGATTATTACTTCAGTCGTAACGTTTCGGACAATATTTCTTCAGCAGGAGTTACAATGGGGAAATAAGAGATGAAATAGAAAAATAAAGACAGATAGGAAAGAAACTGAAAATTATTTTTATTTTTTAGAAAAGATTCATATGTATTCAGTTAGACAATTTGGAGAAATGCTGTACAATATGTGTCCTTTGTAATTGAAAGTTTTAGAAAGGGAATAAATCGTTGTATATTCTAAGTGGACAGGCGCGCGTGCGTTTTTGTCTGCGTGCGTGTATATGTTTGTTAATTTGTTCGCGGAAAGGTTTGAAGAATGGGCGTTGGATAGTGACGGTTCTGGCTGCTGTGAGAGGTCGGCATGTGAGTGTGCACGCGCGCGTGAACTGACCAATGCAAGGAGGTATATAAGTATGCATGTGAAAGTCTGCATATATATATACATACACACATACACAGAATCAGTTGCAACTGGTTGTATAGAAAAGGAGCCGGTAGTGAATATGATCGTTGTCCTATACATTTAATTTCGTGGTATATCCTTAAGAAAAACCACTTAGATTCGATTACGACGATATGGTTGTACAACCTCAAACAGCTGAACTACGAAGTGTGAAGTCCCTACGTGCGTGGAAGTGGATAAAGCGAGGGGGTGATGGGGATAGATTGAATGTTGCGAACATACTCACTGACTATGCCACACAAGCG
>OZ024743.1:195244563-195269563 GCA_964016885.1 Eledone cirrhosa
AAATACAAGAGTTGCTTCGCTTCTATTCAAATATTTGAGTGAGGTGGACATGAAATTGTGACCAACTATGTGCTAATTTCGACTAAAGTATAATGGAATCTTATGCAAATAGCTATAAAACATGAACAAAATAAAAGATAAACTGTGAGAAAAGGCAACATGAAATTGTAAAGAGACAGGGAGAAGAGCACGATCATTTCCGACAAACTCAAAACAAAGCCAAGAATGGGTTGAAAATGTATCTTGATAAGATCGTGGAATCAAAAGCTACTACAGTGACTGATAAGAGGTGGATAAAAAAATGTTAGCATTGGCTGAGAAGCACTGTAATTATAGCCACAAATATATTAAAGACGCTTATAGAAGTTAACAGCTGATTAAGCGAAGGTTCTGAAGATATAAATTATTACATGTTTTCCCGCTGCCCAATCTTGGCCGAAATAACACTGTGATAAACAGGCAAAACTCCAGAGTAACAAAACTGATTTTATAGCCATAATATGATTATTAAAAATCTACCTCGGTATTGAGTAGTCCGTTCCTTCAGCCGTCAACCACATACGCATATATATATATATATATATATATATATATATATATATGAGTGCTTATTCGATTTGTGCTATTTATGCAATTTTTTGCATGATTTACACATAGTGAGTTCATTTGCCAAAATCTGGGGTTTTTCCCCTTGTGAGTTACGTATGTGCTTTTACAAAGCTCTGGGTCATTCACAAAGTTGGCGCAGAACAAAATACCTGCTGATAACGTGATATTCCTTGTTCGATCATTATACCAAAAGCTTATAGTATTATTGATTTAGGTGTCATAGAAATCCTGCATTCGGATTTTACCATTAATTCCAATGGGTCCAGGTCGGTAATATATGTGTATATATATATATATATATGATTTTATCATTTATTTTGTTTGACCTGCTTAGCTTGACTTGCATTTTGGCTTAGGTGGTTAATGCCTTCTTGACCACTTTTTTAGTTTGTATAGTGTTTTAACTTATGTTTAGCTCTGGTTTTTTAACTATAGGGCGCTTGCCAGCATAGCTCTGATTTTGCGTTTCGTTTCGCTTTTTCAACCCGCCGAAATGCGATTCTCGCTGAATTTATATATATATATATATATATATATATATATATATATATATATATATAAATTCAGCGTGTATAGTCTTTAATGCATCTAAACAGCCTTGACCCGCAGCAGACGACTGAAGAGAGGAAATGTCTATCTCTATGTTTTTGTTTCCTTTATTCTCTACACTCGTTATTAGTAACCACACAGCCTTGTCCCTTTTAATTTATATGTATGTGTATATATATATATATATATATGTATATATATATATATGTATATACATATATATGTAGGTGGTGAGTAATATTGTAGAACAATAAAACTATGCATATATCAGATAAGTGGCACTCAACATTTGGTAGAACTGGAGTATATATAAAGATTTTTAATAAGCATACCATTAAATTCTCATATTCCACTACTTCCAACATTTCTAAAATGATCTCAAGACATACTTCTAAAATATTAAATAATAACTCATATGCATCCAACCATGACAGTCATAATAATAACACTCTAAGGCCCGACGTCAATGTAAACTCTAGGTAAAATAACTTAAATATCAACACGACGTCAAATGTATCTTTGAGGAATGCTTCATATAGTAATGTAAATCAGAAAACTTTAGCACCCTCTTTAGCTAATTCCACCATTCCAGTTCCTATTATAAATAATCCTGGGCCACTGGCAAATAACTATGTTAATAATTTTCATCGTAAATGCAACTGCCGTATTAGAACTAATTGCCTCTTAGTAATTTCTGTCTCGATAAAAACTTAATTTACGAATGTAAAGTGGTAACTGGTACTAATACATATACCTACATTGGCTCTACTTCTACTTCTTTTAAAGCAAGACTCTATAACCATTCTTTTACATTTAAATATCCACTTAAAAGGACCAGCACGGCACTCTCAGAACTTATTTGGTACTTAAAAGACAAAAACATTAATTACGAAATCTCTAGGCGTAACATTTGCAACGCTTCACCTTACTCCAATGCTTCTATATCTAGGGTTTGTAATTTATGTATAGCTGAAAAATTTACCATTATCTCGAATTTCAACTGTTTAATAAATAGACGTACGGACTTATTTGGTCTCTGCATTCATAAATCTTTTAAGACCTTTCACAAAGTATACAGCTAATGTCCTATTACTTATTCTACGAATAACGGTTAATTTTTTACACATATATATCTTTACACATATATCTTTTCACACATTTTTTCTCACATATTTCATTATATCCTACAATGTATTAATCCCCTTTTCTATGCATTATTAAGCCTTTCTCTATTGACGTAACATTTTTTTCGTTCAAACCTTCGTAGATTTTGTAAACAATCTATGACGTCATATGTCTTTCTACATTTACAAACCTTTCTAGCAATTTCCTTTATAATATAATAATCAAATACTATACTCCACATATATGAATTTTTAATAGTAATTTTTAATTTTGACATAGATAGACTATTCTTATTTTTATTTTTTATTCTAGTTTATCTTATTTTATTTTATTATTTTATTTTATTTTATTTTATTTTAAAAAAAACCTTTTTTATAATTATAATAATTATTTTTAATTTAATTTTTATTTTATTTTATATTATTTTATTTTTATTTTATTAATACATTTTTACACTTCTTAATCCAATTTTTAGTATTCAAACTCAATATTAAATAATATACCCAGTTTCTTTATTCTAGACATCTAATATTTACATATTAGCACATTCCCCTCGTGAATTTATTTATTTATTTAATTTTATTATTAAATTTGTTCAGCCGTTATTCACAGCTGTTTTTTTCATTTTTGACAGCGTTCCCGATCAAAAGTATATATATATATATATATCTTTCCCTTTCTTTCTCCTCCTTCTTTCTTTTTTTTTTCCTACCTTCTATTTCTTTTTTTCCTTTTTCGTTCTTCTTTCCTTTTCTTCATTTTTCCTATTTTTTCTCTTCTCTTATATTTTTGTCATATGTTAACTGGATACTTTCTTGTTCATAAGTGTTTTTAGGCCTCATATCATGTTATCTTATTGTATATGATGAGAACACAATTTTTGTCCCAGGATGATGTTGTTTTCGAAATGCGCATAATAAAATATATGGAACTTTTGTAACCATCTTTTAGATTCTTCTTCATATATATATATATAATATATATATATATATATATATATATATATATATATATATATATATATATATATATATATATATATATATATATATATATATATATATTAGAAAGTGAAGTGTTTTACAAAATGAAAAAAAAAATCGAGGTGTCCTGCACGAGTGAAAGTATAAGGAGAAGAGATGAAATTGAAAATACAACTGGAGTCTTTTAAAAAAAAACAACATTTATTTGGTTCCTTTACCGGTTTCGCAGTTCTTGTGCTTTTCAAAAGTAGAATTAAGATGGAGGTTTTGTGGTTTTTCTCATATATATATATAATTTCGCTCTACAATAAATGCAATCTGAGTTTGTCGAATATTAATAATAATATTCGAATCGTTTGCAATTATGTAAACAAGCCTCTTTTTTAAAGCCATGTCATTCTTGCTCTTGTGTTGGCATAAAAAAGAGGCTATGTATATATATATATATATATATATATATATATATATATATATATATATATATATATATTAGAAAGTGAAGTGTTTTACAAAATGAAAAAAAAAACGAGGTGTCCTGCACGAGTGAAAGTATAAGGAAAAAAGATGAAACTGAAAATACAACTGGAGTCTTTTAAAAAACAACAACATTTATTTGGTTCCTTTACCGGTTTCGCAGTTCTTGTGCTTTTCAAAAGTAGAATTAAGATGGAGGTTTTGTGGTTTTTCTCATATATATATATAATTTCGCTCTACAGGGCTGAATACAATAAATGCAATCTGAGTTTTTCGAATATTAATAATAATATTCGAATCGTTTGCAATTATGTAAACAAGCCTCTTTTTTAAAGCCATGTCATTCTTGCTCTTGTGTTGGCATAAAAAAGAGGCTATATATATATATATATATATATTAATGAAGAAGTCATTTTTATTGATTTCCTTGATAATTGTTTCTACTTTTGGCACAATGCCATCAATTACTCAGAACATTACTGGTACTTTATTTTATCGACCCCGTAAGGATGAAAGCCAAAGTTAACCTGGGCGGAATTTGAACTCAGACCGTAAAGGGACGTAACTATGCTGGAAAGCATGGCGTCCGACTCTCTACAGATACTGCCAATCCACCACCGTTTGATTTCATTGATAATGTTACATATATTTCAGTAGTATTTATTATGTAATTCTTACGGCCTCTTCAGACACATATTCGCACGCCCAGCTGTCATATGGATTCAGTACAAGTCTATCTCGCTATATTTGTTAGCTAGGGTGTGTTTATTCAATACTATTGGTTGATTTTTCTTCTTCTTCTTGATCATTCTAATTTTGGTAAAAAAATGTATTTGACTATAATTAATTAGATATTTTAGAGATATATGTTTCCACTTGGGATATAGTGTGATCAGTTGGAGTAGGTTGCTTCTGATAAGACGCGCAGGAATGTGTGTTCGAGGACACTGCCCCCAAGACACTCTCAGGAAGAAGAAGAAGAAGAAGAAGAAGAAGAAGAAGAAGAAGAAGAAGAAGAAGAAGAAGAAGAAGAAGAAGAAGAAGAAGAAGAAGAAGAAGAAGAAGAAGAAGAAGATAATGATGATGATGTTGGCAGTTCGAATAAGGATCAGTATATTAGTTATCTGTAATTGTAAGGATTCGCTCTCACAGTAGGAGGTTTTTCCTCTTCGCAATTAATTGATTTCATGGCAAGTGTGATTTAAAACACCCACAGCCTGTTGTGTGGAATGGTGTGACAAGAAAAACTGGAACAACAAAAACAACAGAACTATATATATATATATATATATATATATATATATATATATATATGCATGAATGCATAAAAGAGTTGGCTGATATAGCGGAGAAATACTGAGAGTGGAAATGTAAAAATAGATAAACATTGAAAGTTTCTGAGTAACACAATGAGAATACTCTAAGCAAATGTCAACTCAGGCAAACTGAAACAAACCGACCGTATATTCTCAACGACTACCAAGAAATGAAGTTGTTCATCATTAATGTATCAGACCCAACATACGACAATGCATTTCCAAAAGAAATCGTAAATGTTACATAGAGCTCCTGAAATAAAGATGACCAGAAAGTAGATAAGTAAATTTGATACAATCCATACAAAAAATATATCTTATTAAAATACCGTAGATTGTAGATAATATCACCCTAAAAATTGAATACATTCATCCAATACACACACGGACATACTCACGCGTGCACACACTCGCATACACACGAACACTTATATTCACATACATATTTATTTACACATGTTCTATGATATTGGATTTCATCAGACACATCGGCACTGGACTAGTCTCGGAAATCCACGGTCGGGCCTGTGGTTGTTTGACATCCTAAAAAACCTTAAAAATTCCATTAACCTATTTTACTATCATAAGCAAACATGTTATTCGCTTATTTTCTGTGCATTTTACTTTGGGAAATGAATGGAATAATCCATCTTGTTATGCTTGATAATACATGATAATGCCTATGAACAAAGTGTGAGTTATATCACGCGCGCACACACAAACACACACACACAATATATATATATATATATATATATATATATATATATATATATATATATATATATATATATATACACAGAAGTGAACCTAAACATCGAGTGCTCACCCGGGTGAACCTGCAGTAACACCCAAGTTACACTCCCTATATATATATATATATATGAAAGACGTAAAATAAGAAAATTTTAAAAGTTAACTTACTTACTAAAATTTTTACTCCAACTAATTAGTTTCTGTAAGGGAATAAATATAGTTACGTAACGCAACTATAGAGAAATTCTTACGTCATCAGGGAGTCTATTCTCAGCTAAGTTCCCAGGCAATGCGCGGACACTAGGAACCCATATATATTTGCTAGCATAGGTATACATCTGTATATATATGTTGGTAGATATACTAATTCTCTATATTTACCTCCAAATTATTTGTTGAGCAAAACTTGCCGAAATTACTACTATGGTTCATGGTAGTAGTTAGGCTCTTGTCTTATTACCACTCCACTCCTCACTGATTAACCTCAGTGTCACGTGATTGATTCTTTAGAATTTGCCACTGACCAAGTATGCAGTGAATTTTTTCAGTGCCCTGGAATCTAGTCCCCGCTCGCTTTTTTCCATCCACTGAATTATTATTTTTATATGGGTTCCTAGTGTCCGCGCATTGTCTGGGAACTTAGCTGAGAATAGACTCCCTGATGACGTAAGGATTTCTCTATAGTTGCGTTAAGTAACTATATTTATTCCCTTACATAAACTAATTAGTTGGAGTGAAAATTTTAGTAAGTAAGTTAATTTTTAAAATTTTCTTATTTTACGTCTTTCATATAATTGTTCTGCATCCTCTTGCATAGAACCACAAAGGTACTAAGACATAACATATATATTTGCTAGCATAGGTATACATGTGTATACACATGTTGGTAGATATACTAATTCTCTCTCTCTCTCTCTCTCTCTCTCTCTCTCTCTCTCTCTCTCCCTATATATATATATATATATATATATATATATATATATATATATATATATATATATATATATATATATATTTTAAATTGGTGTGGGATACTTAAAGCGTCCATAAACGGTACGGAGAATCAGTGTTGCGACGAATAAAATTTGTTAGACATATTACAATCCTTTCTCAGGCGACCAGCTCGAGGCACGATCGATGCAATGATCGAACTTGATTCTGAAATCGCAAGGTCCTCAGATACGTCTTGATTCTACGAGAAATGATTCTAATATGTCTAATGAATTGTATTCGTCACAACACTGATTCTCCGTTTCTTATGTGATATATATATATATTGTTATACTTGGGGAGGGTCATATTTGTGTATTCTGCGTCTTTTATATCGGTAATCTAATATATCGGTCCTCAATGTTCCCATTGACTGACCGACGGTCAAAAATATTACAGATACAATATAGACACAAACACATATATATAGTTTATCATATATCTTTCGTTGCACATCTGCAACATCGTCAGTGGTGCTATTGTTTCTTCCTGTTGAATTGTATGGCTACGGTATTTTTATTCAGTCTGTCTATATATTTATTTATTTATTTGCTTGTTTGTTTATTTTATTTTGTCTTCTTTGCGCATGCGTTTGCGTGTGTGTATAGTGTTTTGTTTGATGTGTGATGTGTGTTCGTGATTGGGTGACTAATGTGTGTTTATGTGTTTGTTGTTATTGTGCTTGTGTATGTATTTATTTATTTATTTATTTATTTATTTATTTTATTTTATTTTATTTACTTATTTATACTTCTCTTAGGTCAGTGTTGTTTTTTTGGGTGTTGTTGTTATTCCATTCATTCTTTCTGTTTAGTCTTGGTCTTCTAGGTTCTATTTCACTGGCCTCTCTGATTTGCCTATCTGCTGGGTCATTTCTATGTTTAGATATTATTCTAATTTCTATGTTGTCTATGTTACCGTCATGTTGTTGTCTGGCATGTTCGTATAGTACTGACCCGTTTTTTCGTCCTTTTAGTTCCCCCCAGTGTTGTTCTATCCTTTCACCTATGCTACGAGCTGTCTCACCTATGTATGTTGTTGTCATGTTTCTGCAGGTACCCTCTGTACATCTTATGCTATAGACTACGTTTCTAGTTTTACAGTTTATCCGGGGGTTTACCTTACATATGATACATTTCCTATTGGTACAGTAGGTTTTCTTAAAAGGGTAGGTTTTGCTGATCAGGGATTTTATGGTGGTTCCTAGCTTTTCTACCACCTTAATTTTTAAGTGGGTCTTTCTCAGGACCGTTCTACAATGGTTAGCTAATTTCCCTCCAGGGGTAGCGTCCACAAACATGACACTCTGGTATCTCTGGTTGTCGTACCATGAGGTGGATTTCCCTATCTTATGTCTAGCCCTATCTAAGCTATTCCATGATTTGCTCCTGTATAATGGGCAAATTCCTTTCATGTCCAGTTCTATGAGGGTCTTATACTTCTCCATGGCTCCTTCGTATACTCTGACTCTGTCTCTTTGGTTATAGCCAGAGAACTGCATGCGGTGGATGAAGTGATGGATGTGTCTTTCCGTTTCTGTTGGGTCGCACATGCGGGACACATTCTTCATCACTCGTACCAAATCTGCGATCAGAATATTAAACTTAGCACTACTGAACATTGCTGAGCTTTTGAGTATCAGGTATTTGGAAGCCATGGGTTTAGCATAGTGTGCGTAGAGAATGTGGGCTCTCTCGTCTATAGTGTTAATCCAGAGTTCTGTGTCTAATACAGGTAGTCTATTGTTAGGGTGTTTGGATGGGAAGTCGATAGTTACAGTTATAATCTGGTGCATGGAATTAGCTATCTGCTGGGTGCTTTCCATTGTGCTACGTTCTAAATCAAACTTGTTAGTGCTCTCTAGTGGGGATGTTCTTATAACTATATTGATATCGTCTACATAACGAGAGTACATGATGAGGTCTATGGAGCTCTCATTAAGGAGATCTTTAAGTTTTCTTTCCCACCATACCATGAAAAGTCTGGCAACATCACCAGCTATGCTGACGCCAATGGCTGCTCCTTCATATTGGGTGTAGATCTTCTGGTTGAACTTAAAAATGTGGCCCTTGAGGATAGTTTTGATACTAGCCCCTATTGCATGTGCGACCATTTTTCTTACCTGATTATTGTTTTTTTGGGTCCGTATAGGTTTGGTCCACCCAATCAACCTTCCCATGGGAGTCTTTTTTGCCATTGAGGTTATGGGGGGGGGGGGGCTAATTCTTATGGGTCTACTAGGGCAGAAACGTCTAAGGTCATGGCTGTCTAGGTAGTCAGTGTCGTAGGTAAGTCTAAGTAGGAGGTCGACGTCGCAGAACTCCACCTCACTCTCAATGATCATCACACATTTTTTCACAGCAAAATCAATGTTAATGGATGGGTAGTGACACCACATCCATGCTGCCTATTATGCAGTCGGATAGGTTCCTGTTTTTGTTGCACTCACTGATTCTGCTGAGGAGGTCCTCTGTACTGTCACATACATCCGGGGACATCTTGATTATGGGGCGTATAACCATTGAGAGGAAGTAGGAGATCCTGTAGTTACTAGCTATATTAGCTCCGCATACGGGTCTTGTTGGTGGTACTGTTGTCGGGTCGTCGACTGTCTTGTGGTCTTTGCGGAGCCCAAGCAAGTGTGGTATGCCATTGTTAGACGCCTGGAAGTTGTTGGCAGTGCGTCTGCTTGGCTTTAGGATGTCAGTCCACATCATCATGTGAGCGTTGAGGATTTTCTCTCTCCCATCGTGTGTTTGTTGTGCAATTTCGCTCGTGTTGGTGATGTGGGGTTGCATAGCCTTGATGTAGTTCGGCATGCTATCTATTGACATCCTACCAGACTTATCCATGGGTAGACATACTACCTTACCATCTCTTGTGCGCTGCTTGAGGCTAACCAAGCCTTCTACAGGTTTCCTCCCAAGTTGTTGGGCCCCTGGTCTGCTCTGTCACTCAGTATACCTGTCTACTATTTGTCTAATCTTATTTCTAGCTATGGTGAACTGTGCCTCTGTCTCGTCATCTATCTGTTGTGGTATGCAAACTCTTTTATTAAAGGGTAACCTCGTAGGATAGATATTACCCATCTTATATGTTTTGTCAGCTGGGTTGAAAAATAGTTTCTCTAAAGGGTTGTCATTATATCTATCGTCATAGTTGTGTGTGTTGCTATTGTTGTTATCATGGTGGTTGTTTCTATCATTAGCATTATTATTATTGTTATGATTGCTAGATGTATTGTTGTTTACTTCACCGTTATTGTTGTTGTTACTGTTATTTCTACCATTGTGGTTGTTACTATTATTATGTTTCTTGTTTTTGTTGTGTCTATCATTAATGTTGCTACATGTATTATTTCCATTATTACCACTGTGGTCATTGTTGTTGTTGTTCGTATTGTTACCGTTATTACTACTGTGGTCGCTGCTGCTGTGTCTGTGGTTAATGTTTCTATTATTATTATTATTGTGGTTGTTGTTGTTCTGTCTATCGTTAGTATTATTACCATTAATACTATTTCTCAATTTCCTGCTATTGTTATTGTTATGGCTGTTATGTCTATACTCAGAGTTATTGTTTATATTAATACTACCGTTATTATTGTTGTTGCTACTGTTGTTTACCTTTGCATTCCAACGTATTTTTGTGAAACACTTTTCCAGCTCCGTTTTGCACTCCATAGGGTTAATCTTTTTGTAGATGGCAAATGTTGGTGGTAGCTGCAGGATTTGTGTTCTTGTTCACTGATTGAGGAAACCTGTAGGAGGCTTGGTTAGCTAATATAGCTAGTAACTACAGGATCTCCTACTTCCTCTCAATGGTTATACGCCCCTTAATCAAGATGTCCCCGGATGTATGTGACAGTACAGAGGACCTCCTCAGCAGAATCAGTGAGTGCAACAAAAACAGGAACCTATCCAACTGCATAATAGGCAGCATGGATGTGGTGTCACTGTACCCATCCATTAACATTGATTTTGCTGTGAAAAAATGTGTGGAGATGATCACTGAGAGTGAGGTGGAGTTCTGCGACGTCGACACAGAGGAACTGGGCCTCCTACTTAGACTTAACTACGACACTGACTACCTAGACAGCCATGACCTTAGACGTTTCTGCCCTTGTAGACCCATAAGAGGTAGACCTCCCCACCATAACCTCAATGGCAAAAAAAACTCCCATAGGAAGGTGGATTGGGTGGACCAAAGCTATACGGACCCCCCAAAACAATAATCAGGTAAGAAAAATGGTCGCACATGCAATAGGGGCTAGTATCAAAACTACCCTCAAGGGCCACATTTTTAAGTTCAACGAGAAGATCTACACCCAATATGAAGGAGCAGCCATTGGCGTCAGCATAGCTGGTGATGTTGCCAAACTGTTCATGGTATTGTGGGAAAGGAGACTTAAAGATCTCCTTAATGAGAGCTCCATAGACCTCATCATGTACTCTCGTTATGTAGACGATATCAATATAGTTATAAGAACATCCCCACTAGAGAACACTAACAAGTTTGATTTAGAACGTAGCACGATGGAAAGCATCCAGCAGATAGCTAATTCCATACACCAGAGTATAACTGTAACTATCGACTTCCCTTCCAAACACCCTAACAATAGACTACCTGTATCAGACACAGAACTCTGGATTAACACTATAGACGAGAGAGCCCAAATTCTCCACTCACACTATGCTAAACCCATGGCCTCCAAATACCTGATACTCAAAAACTCAGCAATGTCCAGTAGTGCTGAGTTTAATATTCTGATCGCAGATTTGGTACTAGTGATGAAGAATGTGTCTCGCATGTGCGACCCAACAGAAATGGAAAGACACATCCAACACTTCATCAACCGCATGTAGTTCTCTGGCTACAACCAAAGAGACAGAGTCAGAGTATACGAAGGAGCCATGGAGAAGTATAAGACCCTCATAGAACTGGACATGAAAGGAATTTGCCCATTATACAGGAGCAAATCATGGAATAGCTTAGATGGGGCTAGACATAAGATAGGGAAAGCCACCTCATGGTACGACAACCACAGATACCAGAGTGTCATGTTTGTGGACGCTACCCCTGGAGGGAAATTAGCTAACCAGTGTAGAACGGTCCTGAGAAAGAACCACTTAAAAATTAAGGTGGTAGAAAAGCCAGGAACCACCATAAAATCCCTGATCAGCAAAACCTACCCTTTTAAGAAAACCCACTGTACCAATAGGAAATGCATCATATGTAAGGTAAACCCCCGGATAAACTGTAAAACTAGAAACATATTCTATAGCATAAGATGTACAGAGGGTACCTGCAGAAACATGACAACAACATACATAGGTGAGACAGCTCGTAGCATAGGTGAAAGGATAGACCAACACTGGGGGGAACTAAAAGGACGAAAAAACGGGTCAGTACTATACGAACATACCAGACAACAACATGACGGTAACATAGACAACATAGAAATTAGAATAATATCTAAACATAAAAATGACCCAGCAGATAGGCAAATCAGAGAGGCCAGTGAAATAGAACTTAGAAGACCAAGACTAAACAGAAAGAATGAATGGAATAACAACAACACCCAAAAAACAACACTGACCTAAGAGAAGTATAAATAAGTAAATAAAATAAAATAAAATAAATAAATAAATAAATACATACACAAGCACAATAACAACAAACACATAAACACACATTAGTCACCCAATCACGAACACACATCACACATCAAACAAAACACTATACACACACGCAAACGCATGCGCAAAGAAGACAAAATAAAATAAACAAACAAGCAAATAAATAAATAAATATATAGACAGGCTGAATAAAAATGGCGTAGCCGTACAATTCAACAGGAGGAAACAATAGCACCACTGACGATGTTGCAGATGTGCAACGAAAGATTTATGATAAACTATATATATGTGTTTGTGTCTATATTGTATCTGTATTATTTTTGACCGTCGGTCAGTCAATGGCAACATAGAGGACCGTGTATATTAGATTACCGATATAAAAGACACAGAAGCGAAAAGCGAAAACCAACCAAACAGTGAGTGTGTTCTGTTATTAATTCTGGCAATATTACACAAATATGACCCTCCCCAAGTATAACAATATTTGTTTCGACACATGATTTCATATAAAACCTCGCAAAATTAATATATATATATATATATATATATATATATATATATATATATATATATATATATAGAGAGAGAGAGAGAGAGAGAGAGAGAGAGAGAGAGAGAGAACGAGAGAAGAAACTAAAATACCGACCGCGACGCCTGGTAGAATCTTCATCTATACAAACTCTGCCTCTTCACAAGCATAGTGTACTCCGTAACACCCGTCTCGGCGCCACAGATGTTATGTATATATATATATATATATATATATATATATATATATATATATGCAATGTATGTGTGTTTTACTATATCTTTCTTATTCACTTGGATATACAACGTTATATTTGTTTTTAGTTACTTTATATTGCAATGTTTCTATGTAAATTATATTTTTTTATAATGTGTACCATTTTATCTCACGCTAAATTTAATCTACGATTCATCTTGAATAGATTTACAGGCCCAGTGATATAATTCTTGTACATATATGTCTACAATGTACCGCGAAAACGTACAGAAATTTGGATAGAAAAGAAGCATTAAATAACTTGGATAGTTGATGTTTTTCCATCTATCTTTTAGCTTGAGACGAATGATAGTTCTATTTCTAACTTATATCACAGCTGACTCGCTTTGCAGTTTGGAAGATAATATAAAGAGAATTAGCATAACTCAATGTTAGAAGTGTAGAACGCGATTGCATTTAATGGACATATTATGTTTACTAAATGTTATTTTTGTTTATTTCGCGTTACTGCCAGAAGGTGACAGAATTCTATATAAAAGAAAGAAGTACATAACCTTATTGCATTTATAATTTTTTTTAAATGAGCTTTATCAATGTAAGTACATGACAGATATCTGTACAATATGAATATTAGTACATCTTTCCATAATATATTAGGTATCATATCCTCTGCTTATATATTGAAGATTTACTTCCATCTTTTTTAAATGTACTATCAGAAAAATGTACATCCAGTGTAGTGTGTATATTGATATTATACGCAAGTATATATACATGTAGATATGATGCATCAAATAAAATTGTAATTGACAATATAAACAGAAATTGAACGAAGACGTTGTTACACTGTCTTATGTAATCAGTAACGTAATCCATGATACATTAAAAAAAGACGATATTATATATAAACTGCATTAGGAGAAAATTAGTGACAGAATATTAGTATGTTTATTTAAGTGATCGCCACGGGAAGTGTTGACATCACACACACTCTCTTCCTATATACATGATAGTTGAAGTAGTGGCGGTGGCAACGATATACCGGAAGTGCAACTTTGAAAAGTAAATTTTAAATTATTTATTTTTACGAAATTATATTTATTTACGAAATTTAGTAGATAAATTATGTAATATTCATTCATTATTTATTCAAAGTAAGGGCGGTGGATTGGCAGTATCAGTAGAGGGTCGGACACCATGCTTTCCAGCATAGTTACGTCCCTTTACGATCTGAGTTCAAATCCCGCCGAGGTTGACTTTGCCTTTCATCCTTACGGGGTCGATAAAATAAAGTACCAGTAATACACTGGTTAATTGCTGGCCTTGTGCCTAAAATAGAAACAATTATTTATTCAAAGTAATCCAACTTATTTTACTAACGGGATAAAAAAAAACAACCCTACGCAGTCCCGCAGACCTTCCTTTATTACAGTTTAGATTACTTAAATATGTGTTCATGTTTATTGCAACGCCTACAAGTTAACTTGTTATTATTTTATTTCCTTGTTTTAGGATATTGAAAAGGCTATAGTTGAGATAGTGAGGAAAATATGTTGAGAATTACGGACAGCACCCGAGCAAATCTATCTCTGAAATATATACGATTAACACCAGATAAAGAAAACATTGTTACCATATAGTTTGCAATTTTCTTCTCGTCAACTATATCGTGATAATGGTGTATATGTGAAGCTTTTGTATTGTACGGTGGTTGTCAAAAGATAATTGTCCGTTTTGTCGAATTGTTTGATGCAATAATTTCTTTTTTTTTAAACTACTTCACTATCCATTTCTCTGAATACTTCAAAATGTAATACATTTTTTGCTTAGCGATATATTCGCCAAACTAAATGATCTCAATGCATTATTGCAAAGGAAGCAAAACACACTCGTCGACTATATATCGTCAATCATAACCTTTATATCTAAATTTACTTCATGGATGAATATTTCAACACGCCAGCTCCCCCAATTTCAAAGATTGAATTGCTTGAAAGATGAATTGATTTATGAGGATGTCATTACATATCGCGATTAGTTGCAATCCTAGCATGCTGACATGGTACAGTGATTCCAGGATATTATCGCATTGCTTTTTCCTGTTTGGTATAACAATCCGTTTGAAGTCCAAGTAATCGATTGTGAAGATAATATGCAGAAGAATTGATAGATTTACCAAATGACAATGATAATTTAATGCGGTAAACATGACTTGTGGTATCATCAAAGTATAGTGACATTTTATCATAATCTATGGAAGCCCTTAAAGTTAATTTTGCTTGATTTTCCAACATCAACATCCTATTGGTAGAAGCTGGCTTCAGCAATATTGATATCTTATTATGTGAAAGTAGAATTATCCATCTATTCTGTTTTAGAGCCACCCGTACATTCTGCCAACTCATTTGTGTCTCTTAATCTGATTATTTCTTCATACACTCTTCATTGTATATATAAGGAAACTCCAAGATGTTACATGCGAAGCATGGTTGTTGAAAATAAAACAGCTGAAATGTCTTATAATGGAACTTAAATACAAAATATTTGCATTTGAATAGAATGAAAAGCAATAGTCGATTTCATCAATGATGCATATGGGTATCAGTTCTGAAAACGTTTGTAACACCTTATATGCTGCAGATCAGCTAATCACTGATTAATCATAGCAACTAACCAATCATGACATTTCTAACAACCTATCATGAACTCTATTCTAACCAACTAATAATTTCAGGCAGTTTTTCTGTTGCCTACTTCTAGCTACATGCTACCCAAGCTATTCTATCATTTTCCTCTTCGGCGGATTGGCGGTATCGGTAGAGGGTCGGACCCCATGCTTTGCAGCATAGAGTTACAGCCCTTTACGGTCTGAGTTCAAATCCTGCCGAGGTTAACTTTGCCTTTCATTCTTACAGGGTCGATAAAATAAAGCACCAGTAATGCACTGGGGTAATTACTGGCCTTGTGCCAAAAGTAGAATCAATTATTACTTTGCAACTGTTTTTCTACGAAACAAAAAATTACAAAATGATGAATATTTGCTGGATGTGCTCATTTGCATATTGTAAATTCAAAATATGGGCTGGAACTGAAATACTCATTTGTATACAGTCTAAACTTGGTTTTGATTAATTCGAACATTTCCTGCGATGATCTATTTTTTTTTTGCTCTCCGCAAGTGAGCACATCTATCAAATGTTCATCACGCAAAATTCTATTCTATTTCCATCCATTACTAATTATTCACTGATTAAGGATTAAGCAATCTTAGAACACCGATGTCTGGCATTCTCAAAATGTACATTCAATAATGTTATGTAATCAAATGTAATCATAAAGGAACATTTTTTTTTTTCCATTACGACAAAATATTTGACTATATATTTATATAAGTTTTCATATATAACTTTATTATTCTTAAACGCTGTGCTAGTTTTACTGCCAATTAAATATAAATATGCATATTTAATAAGAGTCGACATCAGTGTTGCAGCATATGGACAAATGTATTTGCATATTTCAATTGTTTCGATATCGATCAGCTCAGTGTACATTCAAAGTGATGGGGCCCGTCCTCGGGTATATGAACTTATATGTGCAATGTTACATCTAAACTGGAATACAACCCAAACGGAACGGACTTCGCAATAGAATTGAGAGATTCGAACGGCACGCCGCCTGCATCTGTTATTACACATCTAACTATCTAACATCTCTATATCTCTATATCTCTACCTATCTATCTATCTATCTATCTTTCTATCCATATATATTTCTCTCTCTCTCTCTCTCTCTCTCTCTCTCTCTCTCTCTCTATATATATATATATATATATATATATATATATATATATATATATATATATATATATATATATATATATATATATATATATATATATATATATATATATATGTATATATATACATATATATATAATCACATGCACTAGCGAGCAATTGAGTCAAGTGAAATATTTCCTTCTATGTGCGATAACGTTTATTTAATTTCATTGCAAAGAATATACTACAGTAATTAGATGTAAATTTTTCTAACGTCTAATATAGGTTTGAGCGGAGTTTATGTGTTTAGATTTTATAATTACGTATGGAAGAAAATTCAAATAACGAAACATAAGGAAAGGTGATTATGTTCAGACGCATAAACACGCATACACACAGCAACGCAAACACACACACACACGCACGCATATACATACACACACACACACATGAACACACACACACACACACACACACACACACACACACACACACACACACACACACACACACACACACACACACACACACATATATATATATATATATATATATATATATAAATATACATATTGATGATAAAATATCAAACCCAATTTGCTTATTTACCAATAATTCCTATTAAAAATTCATAGTGAAATATATTTCATCTTTACTAAATCACGTTAAACTTTGATAATTATTCGTGGAATTTTTTTCGCAATAGCTGCATGAATATATCATATATTATATTATATGCAATAGTTAGAAATTAGAATAGAGAAAATTATTACCTTTCCTGAAGACAATGTTTCTAAACGAAATTGCAAATATCACACAGAACAACTAATGCGATTCGAATTATGATTGCTCGAAACAATTTCTCATATGGATATATGATATAATACAAACATTATTATATCCGTCTTTGCTGAAACAGAATCTAATTTTATTGGAAACAAAATATGTAATTTGAACAAGAATATATTTTATCGTACATTATATGATATTATCTGCCAAAACCAACTCAGTATATATATATTATTATTATCTCCCAACGAGCGGAATATTGAGAGTAAGTTAACACAATTTTCACTTTTTATTGTGTTTTTGTTTTGATATGCACTTTTTCCTGCTACTAATTTTGTCTCTCACTCTTTTAAGTTGTGAATTAGACTGGTTATCTACGCACGTGACTGACACATTTCAGCTCGCTACTATATTGGTATATAATGGATGATCGCATTTAATGTCCGTTAAAGGTTATTGGCACTACCATTGTTACCATCGCTTTCCTCTAGCCATGGGGCTTGGAGACATGAACCGAATGCTACCATTCAATTTTATATCAATGTGATATCAATTTCTAATAGCCATCTTTTCACCCCTTGATAATTTGTGTGTGAGACACGTTGGCTGAGTGCTTCTGACAGGAACTAATAGATTGATTCTTTTTAGCTTCCCGTCCCCACGTAAAATTTATAAATCAGTGGCTAGTTGAGAGATAGAGTCCTATCGGTTGCCAGTTAATCGCTTTACCTTGTCGGTTGTCACAAACAGTCATGACCGGCGCGGGCCGGTGTTTGGATCATGTCGATCGATTGGTTATTGATTAGGCGATAACCGCAGATGAAGCAGCATAAGCCGATTGTGCATTGTTGCATAATATATGCAGACAGATGGTGCAGTGCACCTTACTGCTGCATTAGTGCTGCATAAACTCGAGTCCGGGAACCTTATAAGCAGCCGATTTACGTGTGTTGTGTTGAGGCAAATAACTATGTGTATACTCTGGTAATGTATCTTACATTGCCCATTGAATGCGCTGAGATACCACCAGTACTGGCATTGATAAATATGCTGGGTCCGTCAACCCTTATTATATATATATATATATAATTGTTTCTACTTTTGGCACAAGGCCAGCAATTATCCCAGTGTATTACTGGTACTTTATTTTATCGACCCCGCAAGGATGAAAGGCAAAGTTAACCTCGGCGGGATTTGAACTCTGACCACAAAGGGTCGTATCTCTTTGCTGCAAAGCCTGGCGTTTGACCCTCCACCGCTGGATTCTCATTCATTGATGTCCATCTGAGATTATTATTTCTAACTATCTTTTTCTTCTTCTAAATAGTGTAGTCAAGTTAATTACAAAATCTAATACGTTCGATCAGAAGAGCAATACTCTAGCAGACCTATGAAAGAATGGCTTGCAGCTGTGAATAACTACTTTACTAGCACAAACTAGGTAATATATTGTCCGTCATTTCAAAATAAGAGATAGGTTCATTTGATGGAAATATTTGGTACATTTTAACACGTTACACGCGGGTCTTCGTACGTACATGTATTCACATTCTGTTTTAACTTTATTGTATTTTTCTATCTATCTCTCTATCTCGCTACCAAATCGTTCATCTATCTATCTTATCTATCTATATATATATAAATGTAAATTTAGCGAGAATCGCATTTCGGCGGGTAGAAATTGGCGAAACGCAACTTCTGTATTGTGCAGACAAGCGCGCCATGGATATGAAGATACCAGAGCTATAAACATACTTTTAAATGGTCATACAAACTGAGACGATCGTTAAGAAGCCATTAACCACCTTAGCCAAAAAAGCGAACAAGCTAAACGGGTCAAACAAAATAAGATATGATTGAAATAGTTATCCGGACCCTCGGGGAAGATGGAATACTCCGATATTTGGGTTTCTGCAACACCTAAGTCTGTCTGCTTATAAAAAATAAGCTTTTGGTATAATGATCGAACAAAGCATTTTGTTCTTCGTGCGCCAGAATCTTACAGGTTATTAAAGTACATGTGAGTTTCTAAGGGGAGGAAACCCATATTTTGGCCAGTGAATTCAGCATGTGTAGTTATTGCAAAAAGTTGCAAAAACAGCACAAAACTAATTTAGCTCTCGACCGAGTTGTTTTTAAAATAAACTTAAGCGATTAATCAATCTTTAGAATAATTTTGTGGGTGTTCCAAACGTTTCGTAGTTACTAATAATTTGTGGAATCTATTGCATTCTCAAAACATGAATGTATGTATATATATATATTATCTATCTGTATATATATATATATATATATATATATATATATATATATATATATATATATATATATATATATATATATATATATATATATATATATATATATATATATATTATATATATACACACAGATAGATAATATATATATATATACATACATACATTCATGTTTTGAGAATGCAATAGATTTCACAAATTATTCGTAACTACGAAATGTTTGGAACTCCCACAAAATTATTCTAAAGATTTCTATGCTGGAAATATTTGGGTTGAAATTCCTTCTTCAGCTCGGATTATCGGATTATCCTAGGTATTTATCAACATAAACTATCATATGTATTTAAATTCATTTTGAAATGTTTTAGATTTCGAATATTTATATGAGGAATTTGGAATCGTTTTGAACTTTAACAGACAACATCTTGAATACGATCTCAATTCATCTATAATGGTGATAGATTATCCCGCCAAGGTTAACTTTGCCTTTCATCCTTACGGGGTCGATAAAATAAAGTACCAGTAATACATTGGGTAGTTGCTGGCCTTGTGCCAAAAGTAGAAACAATTATATTGTATAATGGCGATAATGTTTGATACCAAATATTCTAAATAGAAACTAAAATAGTAGACTATTTGACATTTTCAGGTTATTTTAATAAAATAATGCAAAAATTATTTTACATTTATTGTTGTATTTAGTTGTATTGAATCAAAGAACATATTAACATTTTCGTATGTAATAATTATCCGAATGAACTGTCTTAAATATGTAGATTAAAACCGCCATTCTTTATTTGCATCACCCTTGTGCAAAGTGTATCTGTTGAAAATATAACATTACAAACGAATTTCTTATATATAAATATAAAAATTCTCATAATCCTATATTAAACAAAGAAATTCTACAAATAAGAAATATGATTCTGTATTAACCATACGCTTCAATACAACATTGAATTGTTACCCACTGAAAAGAAGTTTAAAAATCTGTTTTCTGCACAATTATTTTAACTAGATATAAAAACAAGAGACATATTTATCGATTTACTCTCTCTAAAACACTAATATCTAGGAATTAGGAGTAGGAAGGTGGTACACATACACAGGCAGATACACATACACACATTCGCACACACACATGTATGCATGCAGGCACATATCTGCCTTAATAAACTATGTCGAAAAATAAATGAACTAAGTTTACAGACATCGAATGTACGCGTGCCATAGCTTAAGAGAAACGAACAAAATAGCTCACCAGTATTGTGTGAACGTAAACAAATTAGTATGAAGGAAGACACAAGAGACGAAGTTCAAATAAGTCAAAAATCTCTACTTCATATTGTTCTAATATCTGAAAGGAAAATATATCTTCATAAAATTAGACACATATATCACCAGAAGAAAGTATATATAAGGATATATATATATATATATATATATATATATATATATATATATATATATATATATATATATATATATATACATAAACACACAAACATACACACATATATATATATATAAATACAAAAACATATATATATATATATATATATATATATATATATTCATGTATGCTGTATTCTCTATTGGATTTCACACGAGTCTGTTAACCTCTTTTATCTTCAGGCTAACACTTGCAGATGAGATATTTTTACTGTCTGTTCCAAAAGATGTATTGCCATTTTATACGAATACATATATATATATATATATATATATATGTGTGTGTGTGTGTGTGTGTGTGTGTGTGTGTGTGTGTGTGTGTGTGTGTGCACGCGTATGTATGTATGTGTATCTATATATATATATATATATATATACACACACATACATGTACATGTACGTACATACCGTACATACTCATAATCAGAGCCGCCAGCCACATATACATACACACACTTTTGTATATATATATATATATATATATATATATATATATATATATATATATACATATATATATATATATACATACATATATAAAGAAATGTATTCTCATCACTGTTCTGCTTTTCAGTTCTGTCAAATATAATATTCCATTTTTTCTCCATCATTAAACAAATCACTAAATGAAAATAATAAAGAATTAAACACGTAGCATATTTTATTAAACTCAATTCAACGAATATATACACACACAAATCTACAGACATATATACACTCACACACACATACACACACACAGATGAACACATGCACACACACATACACAGTTGTACACATGCACACACACATACACGCGCGCACACACACACTCACTTGGCATTCGAAAGAAAATCATTTCTCAATGGGCATAATTTACACGGAGACAAACTAATAATCCAAGAATGTAGTGAAGATGAAATTCAATGGGCTTGATTTTGCAAAGTCGTTAGAGCGTTGCATATTTGTTAGGTGTCTATGGTTTCTGAGTTCCAATCTTGCCACATTTCGTTCATTATTTCGCAGTCGATAAAGAAAATACCAGCCCACTACTGGGGCAGCTCTCTTTCCTTCTAGATTTCACAACCTGGATGTCTCACTGGATCAACTGCGACAGAGATGAGAAGTTGTCTGTATCTAACGGCAACTACACGGGCACATAAAACTCATAGTGAAAGCATGGTAAATTTATCAAGTCATTTGATTGCGATCAACAAATATAATTAATGCTCCCTACATTTAATATGTGAAAACTATGTTAGACATTGTTTCCATGCGGATGGAGTGTCTGAGTAGTGATATTCAGTGATCGATTATTTGTTTTAGATACGCTAATTAATGATACCTATTCGTCTGTGATAATCAGCTTAGTAAATCACGTGGATTAGTTGTTAGATCGTTGGTTCACACTCGTGATGTTGTGAGTTTAAATCTCTGACCGGGAAATGCAATCTGTCCTTGAGCAATATATTTCATTTCATGTTCATCTAGTAGTGCGAGGACTTAATCCATTTCTATAGTATTAACGATATTGAAAGCTCCATAATAGAAAAATGATCTGTTGCTGAGGTACCTCTCGTTTCTCCTCACTAGGATGAGACGGAACCGATGTTCTTATCTTTCATCGGTTATGTCGGTGAAGACTGGTATTTCGAGGAGATATAAATAAGACCCCAAAATATCCTTTGTTGTTTCCTTTAACAAAACGAAAAACTATGTCGTGCAGCTAATTTTGCATAGATCCCAGTATTAAACATGCTTAAACTGTATTAACTATTATTTTCCTGTTGTAGATGTCTCTGGTTAATTAACATCAGTGTATTCAGCAAATCTGGCTGCGTTCAAGATTTTCAACATTACTAAATATTTCAACTTACTTGACAATTCAATACATATGCAGGCACGCTCAAGGCTGTTCAGGTCAAAACATATAGCTGCAGCTGAGGATTTAGTGTTGTAGTTCTTTCTCCTGTGCCCTTTGTCCTTGAGGGCTGCACTGCAGATGTTTTCGAAGGAAGAGACAGTATGCTTGATGTTGGCACCCCTCGTATGCAGGAACCTCCAGTCAAAGCTTCGAGAGATCCAAAACATGTGGTGGACCAACCTATGCATATATATATATATATGTAATCATATTTTCATAGGAACCCACAATATATATATATATATATATAGAAAGATTTGAATGGATACAGTTTAGTTGAAAGGAATTTATTGACACGTGTTTCTATAACAGTTACATAACCTGAAAACAGCTGCTATCTACAAAGTTTTAGTTATGCAGACATTCAATATTTCAATGTTATTATTTACTGATATATATTGATATATATATGTGTATATATATATATATATGTATATATGTGTATATATATGTATATGTGTACACATAGACTAGAGTATGTATGTATATATGTGTGTGTCTATGCGTGTGTATATAAAGATAAGTTGAGTATGAAAATGTATACACATGAACGCGTATGTATGTACATGAATACATGTGTGTATATATATATGTATGCATGTGTATATGTATGTAAGTATGAATATGTGAATGTGAGTATATGTATTTTGTAGAGGTGTGCAAATATATTTGTGTGTGAATGCGTGGGTGAAAGGATACGTACACTTGAAAGAAAAATTTAAGTCTGAATGTTAATTAAGTGCAAACACAAAACCAACCACGCATATCTTAACTATCTCTAATCCTTCTATAAATTTAGAAAAATAACCAATAATATATTCTATAAAAATGTCAAAACAACAGATGGGAATCTAATTACTCACTGCCACCAACAATTCTCACTGCTATCAACAAACCACTCCCTCAACTATTCTTCTAACAACTTCACCCCTCCCTCCTAATATTCTCTATAAAAACCAAATAGGTCCTCAATAATATTATTCTGATGAAATGACAGTAAATAATAACATTGAAATATTGAATGTCTGCATAACTAAAACTTTGTAGATAGCAGCTGTTTTCAGGTTGTGTAACTGTTATAGAAACACGTGTCAATATATTCCTTTCAACTAAACTGTATCCATTCAAATCTTTCTATTTTTCTCCGGATTACTTTTGGAACTACAACTGGAACCGTCGAGCAAACTCTACTGTGTGTAATATTTATATTACAATACAACGGAAAATACTGTATATATATATATATATATATATATATATATATATATATATATATATATATATATTCCGTTTACCAATATATATATATATATATATATATATATATAACCAAAGTTTAAGTGGTTCGTTGATTATTCAAGGAAATCAATTTTACAATAGATTAGAAGCACTCACAGTGATTTTTATGGAGTACTTAATATTATTCAAAATATTAATAAATGAAAAAGGGGCCGCGCGGTAGCATTACAAGAGCCCACAGTAGCATTGCAGGGCCCACTGTTGTATTTTAGGGGCCAATGCCTTACTGAAATCTAAGAGAAAGAATAAAATAAAATTAAAATAAATAAACAATTAAGCAAAGCATTTGGTTAACCAATTCCCCAGGAAATTAATAGAAGCCAATATATAC
>OZ024743.1:195279563-195302063 GCA_964016885.1 Eledone cirrhosa
ATATGGTTGGACAATACATGTGTCCCTAGACGCTTTTTGCGTGTAGGAATATATACTTTATTATTATTTTTACTCCTCTTGGTCGAGATAACATTTGGTCGTTCTGACTGCTGCTATTTATAGTGGTAGTAGACTGACCTCCCTGCCTCTGCTTCTATCTTTACACACGGCACTGGACAGAATTGCTTCCACATCATTCATTCTCATCTCGGAAACAATTTTGAATAGCGTCGGTTCGTAATTTGAACTCGGGGATTTTATATTCTCCGAGTGAAAAGACCCTTCTGACGAGAGTTTATCTTTTCAATGGACGGCCGCAAGGACTGTCCATTTATTTTTGAGACTCGAAACCGATTCGGTAAAGGTAACCATAATGAGTACAGTGAATCTTTTAAAATTTATTTTGAAACTTTTTCTTATTTGCTAAACCTTGATTATATATATATATATATATATATATATATATATATATATATATTACAACACAACGGAAAATACTGTATATATATATATATATATATATATATATATATATATATATATATATATATATATATATATATTTAAATATGTGTATATATATATATCTTTGAATAACTTTGAAATGTTTTGGCCAGTATTGGCCCAGGCCATGTCTAACTTAATAGCACCACCTGCCGAAGTCTTTCAATTCAGGATTTGGGCACCATGGCCCATTCGAGAAGGGCATTACTGTTTGCGGAGACATATCCGGGTGTGGGTGGTTTGTCCGGGATTACTTGGTGGAATTTGTCCAAAGACTTCTTGAATTTTGTGTGGTCAGTTTCTGTTTTGACGTGTCCTCGTGTGATGTTGAAGAGAGCAGGGCCAATTGAGGTGAAATAATTGTGCCGTATTGTTGTTATGAGTTGCGATTTAGATTTTTGTTTGGGACGGATAGCACGGGGCCCAAGCCTTGGGTGTATTTTGAAGGTGATGCCAACATCATTTGGTCAGTGCTGATGAAACATGTTCCACATCATGCAGATAATATAACGCTCACGGCGACGTTGGAGTGAGTAAAGTTTCAGCTTTTCTAGTCGACCCCAGTAGTCAAGGTCTGACATCCCATCTATCTTTTTCGTGATTGCCCTTTGGGGAGCTTCAAGTTTCATGATGCTTTGTTTCGTGAGGGGAGACCGCAGTGGACAACAGTATTCAAGGTGTGGTCGGGCAAAAGTGGAGAAGAGAAGGATAATGGTGTGGGAATCTCTCGACTGGAAAGTTCTGAGGATCCAGGAACATATTCTGCGGGCCATGTCAACTTTGCTGCTTATATGCGTGGCCCAGCTTATGTTGCTGTCCACAGTTACTCCCAAGTCTCTGATGCTGTTAGATGCCACGAGAGTTTCACCGGAGGGAAGGGAGTACGGGAGTTTCAGAGCATCCTCTTTTCCAAAGTGGATCAGTTCGAATTTGTCTTCGTTCAGTAACATGTTGTTCTTTTCCGCCCATTGGGTAACAGCCAGTAGGTCTGACTGAAGGCTTATCCGGTCATCCACGCCATCGATGACCTTCTGGAGCTTGGAATCCTCAGCGAAAATTCTAATGTTGCTGTGTTTGATGATGTCAGTGATATCATTAATATAGATGATGAAGAGAAGTGGGCCCAACACAGTGCCTTTTGGGACCCCACTACTGACTTTGGCTGGGCTGGATTTGACTCCTTCGACTACACCATGTTGGGTTCTGTTTGACAGGAAGCACTTGATCCAATGCAGCAGCTTTCCAGTGACACCGATATTGGACAGCTTTCTAAGTAGAATGTTGTGATCAACCCTGTCAAAGGCGTTCCTGAAATCAAGGTGGATAACATCAGTGTTGGAACCCAAGGCTCTCAAAATGTCATCAAAGTGATGCAGTAGCTGCGTCAGGCAATCCCTTCCATTACGGAATCCATGCTGGTTGGAGTTCAGCATATTGTTACTCTCAAGGAAGTGAGTCATTCGCGATCTCACCACTCTCTCAAATACCTTAATGATATGAGAGGTGAGTGAGATTGGACGGTAATTCACGGCAAGGGATTTGTTTCCTTTTTTGAAAACTGGGACAACAGACTGGGATAGAAGGATTTCTGGCACATATCCAGCATCCAGTGAGTTCCGCCACAGATTGGCAAGAGGAGATGCAAGTTTGTGTTGACACGCCTTCAAGACACAAGCACGGAACCTATCGGGACCTACTGCTGAATTATGCTTGATTTCCTTTATTGCCGCTAAGACATCAGGGGCGCCAAACGTTATGTCCGATAAGGTGTAATGGAGAGTAACATCGCCGATACAGCCCAGATCGGCCATATCAGGATTGCTGAAAACAGAGCAGTATTGTTTCTGCAGTATCTCACCCATGGTTTTAGCATTGTCTTGAAGAGTGCCATTTTTATCAATTAGAGGGCCAACAGTAGAGCCAGTTATTTTGTGTTTTTATGCAAATGAAAAGAACACTTTGGGATTGAGTTTGATCTTCTCAATGGCCCAGGCCTCTTCAGCTCTTCTCTGATTGTTGATGATAGACATCATATTGTTTTGGAGGTTGTGTTTTTTAATCTCTAGTGATGAAATGGCAGTCAAGTTGGTGTGTTGCGGCTGACAGTATTTCAGCTTGTTGATTTTTTTGTTAGTTCTCTTAATTTTCCTGATGAGCGTTTTTCTATTTCTAGGGATTCTGCTCTTAGATTTGTTTATAGTTCTTAATGGAGTGTGTGTTTCACATATGTTTGTACCAGTGTCCACAAATGTCTGCCAGGACTTTTTGATGTTAGTGGGTGTGTGAGTGTGCGTGAAGGACCAGTGGACATGTCCAAGATCATGACTGATCGCTTCCCAGTTTGCATTGTGGAAATACATAGCGTCAAACGGATGGACAGGAGAGATGACATTGGGTTTGTATATTGGACGGTGGAATCTCAGATCACAGAGAACCATGTCATGATTAGATAGTAGAGTTTTCTCCACTGCAATATTGTGGATAGTGTCAGTGTGATTGCTGAAAATTAAGTCTGGGACGAGTTTGTGGCACCTCGTTGGTTCGAGTTGAGACAGGAATAAATCATCCATGAAGTCAAGAAGCGATTCCACTGCTTCTCTGTCAGAGGTTGAGGCAGAAGTACCTGGTAGCAGGCTGTTTGTGGACCAATCAACTCCGGGGAGGTTGAAGTCCTCCATCATTAAGATGTTGTCAGGGTGACATTCTTGGATGAAACACTTTATGCTGTTGAAGCATTCCTTGAAGCATGGTAGAGGCGTTTGGGGTGTCCTATAGAGCCCAACTACTATTAGGTTGTTGGTTTGACTGAATACAGTGACTGCTTCGCAGTATCCATTAGAAAATATGTTCATAGCCTCTGTTGAGAAAGAATTATGGACATAAAAGGCAGTCCCACCCATTCTTCTGCCAGCGCGATCAGCACGTATGGCTTTGAAATTTTTCACTTTCACCTCGGCTTCCAAGTGGAGGTTACTGAGATGGGTTTCAGTAAGCACGAAGAAAGGGATGTGGTTTGGATGGACATCAACCCAGTCCTCCAGGAATTTGATCTTCCATTTTTGAGTATTGGTGGAAGGGCTGATGCCTTGGGCGTTAAGCAAAAGTGTTGAGGCGAGAGTGGATGGTTTTAATTGTTTTGGTGTGTTGGTAATTTGTTTGTTTGTTAATGGCAGCAATGGGAGTTTGTGCAGTGGGGTGATAGTGGAGGGTGGTGCTGGGTGATAGCTCGAATGTTTTTTTCCAGTTCTTTTGCCAGATTCATTATGGCTAAAAAAGAAGGAGAAGTTTCCTGTTTAGGGGACTGTTGGTAACTGTGGTAGTGGTTATTTTTATGTAGGTTATATATATATATTTATATATATACACATATACATATATGTATATATATATATATGTATATATATATACATAATCACATTAATATATATATATATATATATAAGATTATTATAAAGAACGAGGATTCAGTGTTGCATCATATATATATATATATATATATATATATATATATATATATATATATATATATATATATACATTCATATATACATGTAAACATGTATGTATGTGTGAGTATATATATCCATACATGCGTGTATGTCTGCTGCATATATTTCCATATGTTTTTACATGCGTCTCTCTATCTGTATGTATATACTTAAGCATGTAAGTGTGTGTGTCTGAGAGAGAGGATGTATGTACCCTACAACCCTGAATACTACCACGCAGTCTACATACATATGTTACAAAACAGGGATTGTTCATTATAGTAACTAAGTAATATCATACAGGACGACGCAATCTTATCCTGGTTGATAAAAGAAAGCTGACGTGGACAACAACACAATTTAAATGCCCTGATAATGAATATCTGTGTGTGTGAACTATTAACTTCTCGTATGGGCGCCGTCGTGACATAAAACTTGTCTTGGGTACTTTAAGCCTTACTGAGTCTCTCCCTTCTCCACGTCTGTACCCAGTCTATTTCTTCCAGAGAAGGAGACACACACACACACACGCACGCACACACACACACGCACGCACGCGCACACACACACACATACACACACACACACACACACACACACACACACACACACACATATATATATATATATAGCAGACAGAGGGAGTAGTGCACGCTACTGCTGCATTAAATGTGGCGGAAACTCGAGTCCGGGAACTATTATAGGCACCCGTTTTACGTGTGTTGTATTGAAGCGAATAACTATGTGTCTACTCTGGGAGTGTATCCTACATTACCTATTGAGTACACTGAGATACAACCGGTCCTGGCATTGATAAATATGCTGCGTCGGTCAACTCTTTATCTATACATATAAAACTGAGGATGTCTGTGTGTGTGAGTTCGAATCCCTAAAACTCGAGAACTACCAAACCGACTGTTTTCAAACTTTACACATGTAATACGTATGTTTCAGGGAGTCTTCTGAGCCAAGAAAATTCGAAATTTTCAATGCCCTAGGGACCGCATTAGGCGATTTAACGATCTCGCTCTGTAATTCTTAGTATTTCTCTTTTTAGATAGATACATACATATAACGTCGCACCCTTATAATATTTGTCTGTATGTCTGGCTGTCTGCCTTAAGTCTCTTCCCTGAGGATGTCTGTGTGTGTGTGTGTGTGTGTGTGTGTGTGAGAGTTTGAATCCCTAAACTCGAGAAGTACCCAACCGATTTTTTAAAAGCTTTACATGTGTATTACGTATCTTTCAGGGCGTTATGCACATAAAAAATTCAAATTTTTTTTAATCTGTCAACGCCCGCATTAGTTGAAAAACTGCCTTTTTAAAGATTTTTAGGGTTTTTTTTAGGCGTTACGTCAGACCTATTTCCTTAAAATTGTAACTATGTATTAGTCAGTCTCTTCTTCATACCGTAAGCAAAGAAAATCCAACTTTCTTATGGCCTCAGGCTCGAATTAGGTGAAAAAACTTCATTTTTTCAGCTTCTTACGGTTTTGGAAGCATTAAGTCCAGCCGATTTTCCCGAAATTTCAAGGCATATTATGCACATAAAAAAAATCATTTTCTTGATCCCCCAGATCGAGAAAAATCTTAAAGATTATCCAGCCATCAGAGTATTCGGTTTATTTTCTTTACATATTGTCCAGACATGCAGCTTTTCCACGATTAGGTCTGTTGGCGGCCCGCGTTTCAAAATACCTTATCCCGTGCAACGCCGGGTACCGCTGCTAGTTATATATATATATATATATATATATATATATATATATATATATATATATATATATATATATAGAGAGAGAGAGAGAGAGAGAGAGGGAGAGAGAGAGAGAGAGAGGGAGAGAGAGAGAGAGAGAGAGAGAGAAACGGTCGGGCAGAAGAAATGAGAAAAGGATATAGAGGAAGAATTGATTCAGAGAGCACAGAGAGCTAGAATGATTACCACAAAACATTCTACCCTACGTTCGAAAGACTCAGCTAATTCGCCACCTTGTGATAATGTTGATGTTATTAGAAATCACAGTTCTGTAAAACAGTGGCTTCTTTCTGGAAATGTTCATCACTGTTTTGACATGACATTCTGTATAGAAATAACAATGTTTTATGCACATGGTCTACATATACACGAAGTAAAGCAACGTTGAGATTAATATAGTTCTATAAATTTAGTATCTGACTTAGACTGACATGATTTTAATGTTCTAAAAGTGTTGGTAAAACGTCTGGAAATATTTGATGAGTTGAATGTAATCCTTAGATTAACGAAGGATTGCAGACAGCACTTAAACCAAGAGTCGATGTGAAATACAGAAGAGATGAAGAAAGGTGAATAAAATAGTTATTGTTTAAATCTAGGGTGGCTTTTGATGGATTTTAATGGCACTATCAGCAAAACGTGGTGAAAAAATATACTGCACTACTTAGATTCATTTACGTTCTAATTTCGTCTATAAATATTTATAAACCTGGAAAAGGAAAGGAAAGGCAAGGGCTCTGGGTCCACAGAATAACAGGAGGAGAAGTGGAGGGAGATGGGAGATGGACCTAGGGCAAGGTGGTACTGGGGCTGCGTCCTGTGGGCGAAACCGCAAATGCACTTCCGCGATCAATGGCCAGCAAAACCCACTGTAACAGCCACCCTGCTTATTGTGGCTCCTACCTCAGGCGGGTTGTTGAAGTTCCGATCTTGCAGAGGAGCTCGGCTGTATGGGGTCTGAGTAAATTTGAGGTCTCGACGGCGACTGGTGTGAAGAGGGAGCGGCCGGACAATTCCCGGTGTTTGCTTGTCTTCCTTTCCTCTGCATTGCGGGCCGCAGTTCCGGGGTTTGTGGCCGAAGCGACTATATTTCGTTTGGAGTGTGGATGAGAAATACCAGTCAGCTACTGTTTCTTGCAATCTACTCCAAATGTGTGTGACCTCGCTAGACTTAATTACTGATGAGAAAGAGGAATACATTAGATAAACGAAGAATATAATAAAGGTATCAATACATTTATACGAATTAAAAGAAACACTCTTTAATTAATTAGTACAGCTCAATTGTTGTCAAGGACAACGTAACTCTAGAACATATGCAAATGTACAAAACCGTATGATGTGGATTTTCAAATGAACATGCTTTAAAACAAATAACATTATTATGCATTGGGAGTATCGGTAGAGAGTCGGACGCCATGCTTTTGAGCATAGAGTTACGTCCCTTTACGGACTGAGTTCAAATCCCACCGAGGTCAACTTTACCTTTCAACCTTACGGGATCGATAAAACAAAGTACCAGTAATGTACTGAGTAATGGCTGGCCTTGTGCCAAAAGTAGAAACAATTATTCAGCTGCTTTCACCAGAAGAATATTTCATAGCTTTATTATTTTAGAATTTAAGAGGTTGATGGCACCCGCCTCAAAATAACAATTGAACAATAAGTCTGAAACATAATTTTACAAATATCGAAGTGTATTCAATAAATATTTCTTTAGATTGTTTTGCAAACAGCGAGATTTCTAAAAAAAAAACTACAGTTTTCTTTCCCAATCCAAGTTCCTTACATTATCCCACAAAATAATCTATAAATTCGTGTTGCAGTGAAGCTAACGAGGACCTTTGCTTTTGTGACTGGTCATAATGTGGGAAAACCTTGTTCTTCAGATGGCTAGTGTAAGGGAAACTGTTGTGTTTGGAGTGATAAGAATATTTTCGCTCTTTACATCACGCTATAATTCTACATCTTGATTTATAAATATGAGAATCATAGTTGTTATATGAAATACCTACGAATTAATTGTAGATATTTCATATGACATCTAAAATAGTTATTTATGAACGTATTTACATACATTATTTTCAATATTTTCAAGGTTAACGTTGCCTTTCATCCTTACGGGGTCGATAAAATAAAGAACCAGTAATACACTGGAATAATTACTGGCCTTGTGCCAAATGTAGAAACAATTATTTTCAATATTTTCGAGTATATTATATAAAGAATATAAGTGAATGGTTTGCAGCAATATTATAAATCAACCAAATGTTTAAAATGTAATATTTATAGTTTGCAGATGGCAACGAAATCTCGCCAAATTGCTACTGCAAATTGAAATCTACTCCTCATCGACATTACAATATATACTTATCTCTATATATCTATCTGCCTGTCTGTCTCCCCCTCTCTCTCTTTCTCTCTCTCTGTATGTATATATGCGTAGTTATATATATATATATATATATATATATATATATATATATATATATATATATATATATATATATAAAAATATATATATATATATATATATATATAAATATATATATATATATGTATATATATACATATATATATACATATACAGAGGTATCCACACTATTCTGCATGAAGAACTCGATGTAATACATATGTTGAAAATGTTGTAGGTTATGATAAATGCCGGAAAACCATAAAACATTTAAAAGGAAAACAGAGTCATGATATAAGTTAAAACAATGAAATAAAAAATCAAGTCATTAGATATATACTTCACTGCTTTACGATCGTTTCTAGGTGATGATAATGCATTGTAGCTATACTCCGTTATTAATCTATGTAAGGTTAGTTACAAAATATCAGATAAAGAGAATATTTACTTACATGCATATCACCAGCTGTTTTTTATATATATATACGTATATATGTGCGTAGTTTCCCGTTGGTAAAGAGGTGTAGAACTAAGCCGAGTGTAAATATAATAATAAAAAGACGATTTGTTATGTCTTCATTAGGTTTATTGAGTAGTGACGCGCGTTTCGCTATTGATCAGCTCAAGGTTCGATCTGTAACTATCGCCAGAGATCATTAAGTTGAAATCGGCTAATAATAATTTGAGATCGGAAATCCTCATAAACCTCAGACACGCCATGGTATTTGGGCAGGAACCACGGACAGAGCAAAACTTAACCACCTGAACTCAGACAATGATAGACAAAATATCATAGTATCTAGCATAATTATCATATCTTATCAACTTTAGCATCGTCCTCATTACCACTGTTACATTCATTACCACTGTTATTCTTGTTAATATTATATTGCATTCTTTATCATGTCCCCCATCACTAAACATATCACCATGTATTCACCCCTCTGATCCACGCCAACACGTACCACACACACAAGAGACACACACAAACCACCAGCATCCTACACATTACCACAATTGATGTCAACACTTCCATTATTAATAGCATTACATGTACTAGCAGAAAACCACCCAAAGGGTGGTTTTCTGCTAGCATGTGTAGTGTGTATATTGATATTATACGCAAGTATATATACATGTAGATATGATACATCAAATAAAATCGTAATTGACAATATACATAGAAATTGAACAAAGACTGTGTTACAGTCTCTTATGTAATCAGTAACGTAATTCATGATACATTAAAAAAAAGACCATATTATATATAAACTGCATTAGGAGAAAATTAGTGACAGATATTACTATTTTTATTTAAGCGATCGCCACCGGGAGTGTTGACATTTAAAAATTTTAAAGAAGTGAATCTTTAAATAAATAATAAAATATATCTAATGAACAACCACGAAATTCAGTAGATAAATTATGTAATATTCATTATTATTTATTCAAAGTAATCCAACTTATTTTACTAATGGGATAAACAAATTATAAACCGTACGCAATCCCGCGTTTCTTACTTTATTTTAGTTTAAATTTTCACCCTTCTCATATCCTAAACAGTTTTTTTTACCACCAAATTTACCACCATATATTCCTATACGATAGTTATGTAGATGCACTGTTATCACATACATATGTTTGTGTGTATATTTCTATACGCGTGTGTATATATATACGCGGCGTACACCCCTGCAGACTGATATAGACGTATGGACCTGCAGTTCTATGAGCACGCATATTTCGTAGTGTGTACATATGCAGGGATACAGACATGTGCGTGAGCATCGGGGGGGGGGGGGGGAGGGGGGGGGGTCAGTAGCTACGTATAATATGTATGAGAGCGAGTGTACGTGTCCCGGTGTAAAAGCTAACCAATATAACCGTGCAACAACTATTTCATGTATACATCCACACGCATATGTATATATATATATATATATATCTAGCACTGACGGAGCCGATCACTGAATATTAATATCAATGTAGTTTTTTATATTGATATTGCCTGGGCATCCACTGATGAGTTATAAGGTACTACTTGTGTGTATATCTATGGATTATATACAAGCTTCTACATAACTTGGACATTATTTTTCCCACCTTGTAGAAATCTTATAACGAAACGATCGTATGGAAAGAAAGAGCGATTTATTTAATTATGTCTCATATAAAATAATACAACCAACTATCCACGGAATACTATATGGTTAGCACCCCAAACACATAGGAATTATACTCAGGTATATCCTAATGTTTGTTGAGTGAGATGGAGTTGGTCAGAGTATCGCTAAAAGCTTTCTCTGTTAATGTATTAAATATATATATATATATATATATATATATATATATATATATATATATATATATATATATATATATATATATATATATATATATAACGGAGGAGTTGTGGTAAGGAACCAGATGGACGATAACGAACCAGAGTACTCAATACTTAGGGTAGTAGGAGAAAGTATGACCCCGACGGCAGAGCTCAAGCCGTTTTGACGGCTATTTCTGGTCGTACTTTCTCCTATATATATATATATATATATATATGTGTGTGTGTCTAGGTGTATCTTAGGTGTATGCCTGTGTGTAGAGATATATACATGTATAGATATATATATGTTTTTTTTTTATATGTATATAAGATATGTATGGATGTGCGAGCATCTGTCTTGTTCGTGTCTGTGTATGTGTACACATATATTCTTCTCACACAACATGCACTGGAGCGGTATTCGGCCTAATTTAGCAACTTAAAAAATTTTTTTTTTATGTATAGTCTTTTCAAATACTAACCACAACCAACCTTAATTCTTTATAGTACAAATACCCCTTTAAGGATATAAATAGTTTACACCAAAGCCCCACCCAAACCTAGGCTAACCTACTTTCCTTCACTTCTTTCCTTTTTACTTTTCTCTTATCCCTCTCAGCCAAACCGCTGACCAGCAGAAAAGTCGAGCTCCACACTCTCTCTTCTCCCATCACACGAGTCCATAACCACACCCACACCCAGACCCAGCACCTTTGCCTCACCACATACATGCCACAATGTCTATGAAAAGCCAAAACACCACACCGCCGCAACTCGCACCAACCATTGGTCCCCACCACCACCATTTCATTGTGATCCATCCCCCCACCTATCACACATGCCAAAACATCCTTTATAGCAAAACCACCAATCGAAACAACAGTAACTGACCACCATAAATGAATGTGAACTATTATAGACATCTCTAAGCCCTATTTGTTCATTCTGTCATTACCACAACATAGATCGAACGAGCTTTTGATTCCTGTGTCGGGCCAGATCGATACAAAACGAACATTGAGCTGATCAATAGCCAAACCTGAGTTACTACTCAATAAACGGATCAAAGACATTAAAATCGCCATGTTATTATTATTATACGCGCGCACACACACACAGACACACACAGACACACACACACACACACACACACACCCCACACACACACATACATACATATATATATATATATATATATATATATATTACATATATATGAATGTATGTATGTGTGTATGGTTCCTTGCAGTTGGTTGACCCTTAGTTGGTTTTTTAGTGAAAAAAGGTGCGTGTGATGAAGAAGCAGAAGGAGAAGGTTTAGACGAAGTATGGACGCTAGCAATAGACCTGAAACACAGTAAACGCACTTTGACCTCACCAGAATTTGATGTGAGAGACCAAAGTTAGCCGACACGAATACGGTAATGCATGTAAGATTAAAGCACACTGGCTTCTTTATTATTATATAACGACTCTGTCAACCTGCCACCTTGTGTCACAGAAGAGTATCTATAAATAAATCAACAACTGTTCGGAGGTGGAGTATTTTCCCACAATGAATAATAAGCCGGTTCCTTGAAATACAATTTTTATTATATTGTAAATATGATATACGGTAGAAACAAAAGATGACTAGCCATTATAAAGTCAGGCAGCTGTAGTGTCTTAAATGAAGTATTACATTCATATTTCGGAGTATCCAGTTATTCGCCTCAGTGTGATGCCAACCAATGAATAAATATAGATCAACTTAAAAAATTAATTTCTCCACTATATATCTAATCAAAGGTATCTTTTGCGTTGGCCTCATTTCCTTCACCTCCTAAGGTTTCTCGCTTAGATTTATTTGTTCTGTTATACATGGGGTTTCTTATGCTGGTTTGAATCTCTCAAATTTATCACTTTGTACATTAAGAATAACAACAATGCATCGTTTCCGTGGGTTCTCGCAAGTCAACATCCTAATGTATATCAAACTAAATACAATGTTACAATAATACTCCAAAACGAATTCATATAAATGAATCAGTCACAGAAATCCCGCAAATGTACCCACATTTCTCCGTCCACTCAATAATATATATATATATATATATATATATATATATATATATATATATATATATATATATATATAAATATATATAAGGGGGAGGAAATGGTATATATTTTATCTAATAATTCTAAGGACATCATTTATGATATATATATATATATATATGTATATATATATATATATATATATATAGAGAGAGAGAGAGAGAGAGAGAGAGAGAGTGGAGGTATGTATGTAAAATCACATTTTACATATCTTTATATCCACTTTGCATCTCCCCATGTATTGAGTACTCCCATGATTAATGGTTTCCCCGGCATCAGCACCCCATACTCTCTCTCTCTCTCTCTCTCTCTCTCTCTCTCTCTCTCTCTCTCTCTCTCTCTCTCTCTCTCTCTCTCTCTCTCTCTCTCTCTCTCTCTCTCTCTCTCTCTCTCTCTATTTCTCTCTCATATATATATATATATATATACACAATGATGTATTACAGGTTGAATCTTATTTACTCAATCACATTAGTTAAACTATCAATTTCCATTTCAAAAATATTATTTGAATTCATTGCATAATTTCTAGACCAGAACATCCTCACAACCGAAACAAAATACCTACAATGATTTGTAAAGCTACGAATAATCCTAAAAATACAATGTGTAAATTGTATATAAATTAGGTCATTTAATATTACTAATATTTATTAGAATTCATATTTATTTTTGTCATTATGTTAGAGAGAAATTGTGTGTATGTGTGTGTGTGTGTGTGTGTGTGTGTGTGTGTGTGTGTGTGTGTGTGTGTGTGTATGTGGATGCGTGCGCGCGCGCGCGTGTATGTGTATGTGTGCGTATGCGTGTGTGTGTGTGTGTGCGGGGGTTGAGGTCAGCCGTGCAATGAATTAATCGATACCAATTTAGAGAATTAGAAATGAATAGAACGGAATGAAACAAAATCGCATAACTAGTAGTTATCAATTGTCTCTTACAGGAGTCTAGACATTCCTCTTGTCAAAGTTATTTCACTTTCGCTATTTCATTGCCCCAGGTCTATTGTAACGGTTCCCCTATACGATAATGTGCGATATCTTCCGTGCATTAGTTCGTCAATGAGAAATATTAAAAATTTGGTATTGAGAGTTTCCATCTCGGAGTTTTTATCTAAATATCTGAATACTGCTTAGGTTTCGCAGAAATTAAAGGTTACAAAAATACCCAATGTTATATTTAACCTATGTTGTGATAATCTATCATACAACATTTATTCGACCTTCAATGCAAATGCTGGAACATTGTTTTATTCTGATAAATATTATTTTTCGAATCTCAGCTTATATGACACTGGTACAGATTTTCGTTACATCACAAGCGTACAGTTGTTATTAGCTTACACTTAGGTTAATATGGTTTAAAGCGACTTCATTTATTGCAATATATTTGCTATAACTCCATTAAGAATACAATCCAGATAGGCTATATATACACTAACATTAAACGTGATAGTATTTGAAAGTTTTAAAATATAATGAATTTTTAGCGTGTATATCAAGCGCCTGGTTGATTCATTTGTTATACAGAAAGTAATTTGTCGATTATAGACCGAGAGAGAAATTCTTGTAGAGAACGTTTTCTATGACAATCAATTATATTATTTAAATATTTTAAACTTAGGCCTGGGCAATTTCTTTTTGTTTCCTCTTTTATTTTAATGAAAGAGGAAAAAATACACCAGTTATAACTCGTTAAAGCAATGTAGTGATTTAATACAGCCGTCACTCACAATCGAGTATAACTTGTTAGTATGTGTCATGATCTCGGTAACGGTTTTATGTGTTCCGGCATTCGGGTGTAGACAGAGAGACTTTGTTGAAACTCCTACCATTTATCCAGTGGAAGATCCATGATGTGACGTCTGCAAGTAGAGAGGGCTGCACCAGGATAAAAATCAAAGTGTACGTCGATGGCATTTAAACTCAGAACATAAAAAGCAGGAACAAATATCTAACGCATTTCACGTAAATGTAAAGATTTTGAAAATGAAGAAAAACAAGTATGTCCTTGGCATTTTAAAACAGTTTACATTATCAACTATTTCAAATAAAAAAAGTAACCGTTCAGATATCGAATAGCTTGATGCATTATATTGTTTCAAGATATTGAAGCAACACTGGTAGAACTGGATCCCTTATTTTATAGGAGCTTTCACATTTAGAGACTTTTATGGCGCAGTGGCAGAATATGGTTATAAAAGGAAATCAGGTGATATGACTTTTGTTTGCACAGTGAAGGTCAAAACAAAATAGGCAGATTTATCAATGATTTGAGGTGGTTAAGACTCTATCCAGCTGGAAATTCTGGAGAAATCAGCTGTCTTCTGATCTGGAGGATTATGAGCTTCCGAAGGTATAAAATGGCTAAGTCAGATATGTGATATGACGGCGTCGCTACAATTGTTTGAAGAGTTAAAATCCCTTTACTTACACACATACACATACATATACACACACCCTCACACACACATACATATACACACATACACTGACACACGTACACACACACATCACGAAATAAAGAGAGAGGAGAGAGTGTGTGTGAGAGAGTGATAGACACAGTTCTTTAGATGAATATATGATAATTTGATTTGTATGTCTAATATATGTGTACTATTCCTAAATAAGCGAAGCATTCTATTGTATATTTCTATGAATTGTTATACACATACGTTATCATCTTCCAACTGTGTATATGGTTTACTCTACTCCCCAAACTATCTATTAAGTTCAGAAAATGTCATTTAAAGTGTCATAAAATCTTGGATTCCGTGTTCGAGGAAATTTGATAAATTTATCACTCCTTTTAATATATAACCATCCGGTTATGATAGCCCACTATGCGGCGTCACTGCGCTAATATTTCAATAACAAACGTATCATATTTGTAGAGATAGTGTATATAGTAAATAATATCAGTGAAATTCGGGGTAATCTTCATTGTTTAAATCAGTTTTGTTGCTTTATGCTTCGTTTGGGTACTAGAACAATCGATATAAAGAATACTCGTTGAAATGAATAACATTCCCATAAATGTCGCATTCAACTCTGCATGTTTAATAAATGTGGGTATTTAGATTCAAATACACGGAATCTTGCAGAATAGAAAGATATAAAATGTTCACAATATACACTCCAATAAGCAGATTATCCCTTCTTTTATTAGCAGATTATGAGGAATGGAAATTTCATTGACCATTGTCAGAAAGTTTCAATGTTACTGTTATATCTTTATATCGAATTTTATCAGAGTAACCACTTTAATTTCATTGAAATTAATGCAAAGCGTATCAAAACATATTCTTATTCAATCTCACCAATATCAATAAGTAGATTATGTTTATAGTTTCATATAAGAACATATACGTACGGAAAGATATAGAATGTATTCTTTCGTTCAAACAAATGTCCATTTCGTGATCGCATAAATATTACTAATTCATACATATTATACCAAATGAAATATCTAATGATGTCAATATTCTGGCAATTTAAACAGTTTCTCATTGGAATACTTTGAATAGGTACTTAGAAATTGAGTTATCACTTATATAATATCAATAATTATAGAGAATGTTCTCGTGAATTCTAATATGCAACGTCGAGGTATATTTTCCACGTCCTTTTCTCGCACGTACTTTGTAATATTCGGGTAGGAATGACTGCTAAACCAAGATAATGTCGTGTAATATATATTAGAATTCGGCAAAATGTACATATATTTTTAAGTTGAAAGAGTGACATGAAATTAATAAATCTGCATTCGTGCTTCGCGTTAATATCACCTTACAGATATGAGAAGTAAAACGCATCAACAAATATGTAATGGGAAAAGGAAGAAGTAAAAGTAGATAGTAAAAGGGAACATAATCGACAAATACATTATCTGTTGCATATTCAATGAATATATAAAAAGAACAAAAATATACAGATGTCTGTGAAATCTCTTCCATGGAGTCGGAATATAGAAACCGATGATTACAGCTTCAGGGTAGGGAGATAAGTAATGGGATTGTATATAATAAAAGCTGCAATATTGTCAGCTGAACAAAAGTGACAGCGCCTACTGATGTCTAGCATCATTCCCAGTCAGAGAAGAAGTTGAAACAGAAATTTCTGCTAAGGCTTCGTTTCTTTCCAATATCACTGTATGCATGAATCATTCAGACAGAATTATGTAGTTGCAGCAGTTCTATTCTATATAGTATACTTAAATTTCTTTATGTACATATATCACTCAAATGAATAAAGGCATGATGTTACTAGGAAACTAGGAGATTCATTTCTATACATGTGTATGTATGTAGATATGTATACAGTTCAGACAAAATAGGTTACACAAGATAAAATATACTCACTGGAACAATCATATTAATGAGTTCGAATTTTAGGTTTGTATATATATGGAATACGTACAAACACTCACAAACACACAGACACATATACATACGAATATAGACATATATGTATGCACATATACATACGAATATAGACATATATGTATGCACATATAGAAATAAGTATATATATGTGTGTGTGTGTGCGTGTGTGCGTGCATTTGTGTGTATATATATATATATATATGTGATATGTGTGTGTGTGTGTGTATAAATATATATATGTATATATATAAGTATATATATGTATATGTGTGTATGTGTGTAAGTATGTATGTATACAGTGTATTCGCCAATTGTCTGATGAAACCGATTACCTCGCTTTGACACACACACAAACACACACGCTTAAACATACACGCATATAACTACACGTCCACATGTCAAAACATTATAGGAGGAACAGTGTAATATTCAAATACACATAGACTGTTATGGTCACTTGTATCATGTTATTATTTTCATATATAGTGAAATAGAAAGACAGCGATCTGAACATAAATCTATGAAGTAAGAATTTGACACCTAATAACATACATTAGTATTGTACAAAATAACCATAAAGTGGAAGTGAATATAACACTGTCTGACTAATTTTAATGGAAATATTCATTAAGGTGGTTTCGTCCAAACACACATTCATAGATAAAATTATTTACCGACTAAGTATAACTGACAAATGGCGCACCCTCTCTCCCTGTCTATATCTACATATATAAATGTGTGTGTGTGTGCCTGTCTGCCTGTCTATATATATATATATATATTATATATATAAATGTATACAGTTGTTCCCCAGTATTCGCGTGGAGTAAGTTGGTAGAGAATCCACGAATACTGATCCGCGAATATTGGACGTAGTCCATAAAAATGCATATAAACGTCAAAATATAACGAAAAATATAATTATGCGAAGGGGCGTCCAATAAGACAGAAAATACGGCATATTATTAATTACGGGGTCGATAAAATAAAGTACCAGTAATACACTAGGTGATTGCTGGCCTTGTGCCAAAAGTAGAAATAATTATTAATAATTTAGCGTTAAAAATATATATATTGCCACGAAGAAAGCCATAACAAAAATTGCAGAAGATATTTACTCTTCCGCGAATACGTGGTGGTCTAACGAAAATTTCACGAATGACCGGGACTGCAAATGCCGGGGATACAGTGAATATATATATATATATACATGTATATATATATATTCAGTGTACCCCCGGCATATATATATATATTGCTATATTTGGGGAAGGTCACATTGTTATAATATTGTCAGTAATAATAAAAAAAAAAACACTCAGTGTTTCGTTTTGGTTGGTTTTCGCTTCCGTATAATTTATATCCATATAGTTAATTTAGCTTGGCAATCAATGTTGACCCACAGTTAAAATATATATATATATATATATATATATATATATATATATATATATATATATATATATATATATATATATATATATATATTAGAAAGTGAGGTTTTTTTGGGTTTTTTTTTTTACAGAATGAAAAATAACCGAGGTGTCCTACACGAGTGAGAGTATAAAGAAAAAAAGATGAAATCGAAAATGCAACTGGAGTCTTATTTAAAAATATATATATATATTTTTAAATAAGACTCCAGTTGCATTTTCGATTTCATCATTTTCTCTCTCTCTCTCTCTCTCTCTATATATATATATATATATATATATATATATATATACACACAAAGTGTTAAAACAATCAAATCTTAGTTTAATACATTTATTTGCTGACAATTGTTTCTTCTGGAATCATCGGGTCATAGGGAATGTCTAAACAGGTGATTAAAATCCTAGTCTTCAGAACATTCAGGTAGATACATAAGTGTTGTTAGTGTCCTAGACATTATGGAAAGAATCAGGGAGTTAAAAGAATGTTATGCTTCAGAGAACATAATTACAAGGAGCACAGGTGGAAGGTGCAAGAGGTACAAGCAAAAAATACAAGCAAAATAAGTTCAAGAAAGGAAAAGTGTAGGATAGGATAGATATAAGTTATCATAGCATTGGAGATCAAGTAATGTTAAGGGTATATATTTCCAGTAACCGGCTAGTACTTAGTACTATCCTCCATATTTATAGTTGTATATATAAGTATAAATATTGTTATTATTACTTTCGTTAAATCGGACCGAGGAAACAATGTTTCCATTGGGCTTTCTAATTGATCATGCTATGTATCGGTCGCAACTCCAGGTAGAAGGCGCAACGAGCAATAAAGTGTCTTGCTCAAGGACATAACGCGTTACCCGGTCCGGGAATCGAACTCACAACCTCTAATCTAATTCTCTAACCACTCATAAATATATATATATGTATATATATATACATGTGTGTGTGTGTCTGTCTGTCTGTGTGTGTGTGTGTGGTGTGTTTCTGTGTGTGTATAAAGCGAGAGATATGCTTTTGTATGTGTGCATTATGCAGATTATATAATGTTTTCTTGAACATTAGCGGAGTTGGACAGATTAATTGCAAAGAATTATAACTTAAGATCATCGAGTGAAAGCAAGAGAGAGAGAAAGAGAGGGGGGGGGGCATATTGAGAGTGAGAGAGAGAGAGAGAGTGAGTGAGTTATATCGACAATGGAAAAGCGAAAAGCAATGTTTCACCTATGTGTATTTGAAATCAGAACATAAGGAATCGGGGAAAACATGCATATACACGCGCATGCATGCACATACACAAAACCACATTCAAGCACACATACACTTACACAAACACAAGCACACAGAAACACTTACATACACACACACAGAACAAAACCAGAAAATCAAGGCATTTTTTTTGGGGGGGGGGGGGGCATGACACTCTAAAGTCTATGCCGACCAACCGATTAGTTCTATTTGTCTATATTATTATGTGGAGTACTACTAACACTCCCAAAGTTGTGGATTACATTAGTAATACAATATAAATTAACCCGAATCTATGTATGCCGTAAATATAAATGGACGTACAAACATCTAATCATCCACCATCTCAGATATACATAGACACACACATCTACACAAATATAGATGGGCGTATGTATGCAGGGCCGAATTTAATGGGGGTGGGGTAAACTATGAAATTGCACTTGACCGTCTACAGTCGGGTCCCACCAGCGACGACCGAAGCAATTTATTTGTGCCCTTAGCTTTTTAGTTTAAGAATGGTTAGAATTTTTATTATTATATACCTGTATATATAACTTTTCAATTCCAATTAATCGCGCCAAGCTAAATTTGATATGTTAAATTGGGGGGTTAGCTGTATGTTGTATTTTTTTTTGTGTGTATGAGGTACCACCCAAATCTGAAGTGCTGACACATCCACACCAATGTCTAAATCCAACCCTGTATGTATGTGTATCAATGTGTATGTGTTTCGTTTACATATATATATATATATATATTGTATTTAAACTTTTGTTTTAAGTCTTTTTAAATGTTGTCTTCATTGGGAGATTTTAAGTTTGTTCCTACAAGTTTCTCTGATTTAAGACAGTAGAAAAATGTCAGTGAATTGTTTGCAACAGACATAACAATGCTTTTATGCTACGTTTGAGTGTGTATATTAATGCACACGGGTATGTGTGTGTGTGTACACACACACACACACACACATATATATATATATATATATATATATATATATATATATATATATATATATATATATATATATATATATATATATATATATATATATATATATATATATATATATGTCAATTTTAATCCGATTGTATGAGATGGAAGAATTTCTACACACACAGTGCGGGATGGATGTGTAGTTCTTTGGGAAATGTATATAGTGTATCATACAGCGTTGTCCGGACTTTTGATATAACCGAATTATACTCATTATTCATAGCAAACTTGACAATAAACCTAATTATCCTTGTTTGAATAATACTGAGTTAAACTATTTATTTTCTCTTCTAGGTCTATAGGTATATTTTCGAAGTATGGGTATTTTATATATTTAATTCTATGTACTTTTTTTACTTTCAAATGATTTCTGACATTCAGCAAAATATATAGCAAATGACTTCTTTTTTTATCACTGAAAAAAAAAAAAATCGATATATCCGCTAAGTTCTTCTAAGGTCTGGTAAGTACGGGTATGACTATGTTTACTTTTTTTTTTTTTTTGAGATTCTAACATATGAGAAGCTGTCAATATACTTAACAAAAATAAAACTCGCTCGCTACTGCAAATATCCATTAAATTCCTCACCAATTTGGATTTTGGGGTTTTCTTTGGGTTTCTTTAGAAGAGTTTCCATAAACATATCATAAACGTTAACCATATGTTTTACTTGTGTTAGTCTTTACTTAAATATAAATTATACCTGGGAAATTTATTCATGTCATTTAGAATTATTCCTTTGACATTGCATTTAACGTTTTGTCTGTAAAGTACAAAAACGTATCTCAAATTTAAATTTTCCATTTGAATAGAAATATTCAACAACTTACTCAACAACATTAACATCCATTCCTCTCAGGTATTCTGTAGAAATCTGATCCACAGAAACATTTGTTTAATCTCAATCACTTTCATATTACAGTTCCTAAAAATCGACCGGATTAGTTTCCAGTCTACTTTTGTAAACTGATGTAAGGAGCATGCACGACTTTAGGTAATATTACTTCACTTTAGATCTCATTTATTCTGCATGATTTATTTGAAACCATGCAGCGTAGACAGCTTTCAAACAAACATTGACCTCACTGAAAGTCCTCGAAACCTTACAATTCTCTACAGGAGTTATTTTAGTGTGAATAAGAGAACTATATTTGCTGATAAGATATTTCAAATAAAATATTTATACATCACTTCTCTATATATTTATTATTTTTCTTACAAACAAATTACGTTTCTTACGAATGAATTAAAAAAAAAACAAAAAAAAACACAATTTCACAACTTATTTTAGGCAAGTGCCTAAATACACAGATAAACATACACAGACATGCATATATGGAAATATAGCTCTCTATATATTTCATATATATATATATATATATATATATATTGGTAGGACACTTGTGGGTTATATGCGCAATAGTATAGCACTCAGTCCATGGGACGAGTTTCGTAGAAGTAGATATATATATATATATATATATATATATATAATAACTAGAAATTGATTAACATATAAATAAACATGAATAATCACAGGAGATAATTTTTACAAGTGTGTAAGCACACATAGCTAGGTCGGTAACTAAATGATATGGCGCATGTCTTTCTGGCATGACACCCATAATTTTGATTTAGATTAAATTCATTTTGATTTATCTTAATTTTGGATATATATATATATATATATAACGAAGGAGATGTGGTAAGGAACCAGATGGACCATAACGCACCAAAATACTCAATACTTAGGGTAGTAGAGTGGGTAATAGGAACGAGTAGGACCCTGACGGCTGAGCTCAAGCCGTCTCGACGGCGTTTCAGCATCCAGAATTAGCCGTTGAAACGGC
>OZ024743.1:195304563-195354563 GCA_964016885.1 Eledone cirrhosa
TTTAGACTTGTTCTATGTGTGACGGTATTTTAACGATAGTTATAGCTCTGATTTATCTAAATTATTGAGCCCTCTGCCGCTCATTTCGAATTTTGTTTATCGTGAACTCGTGCGCCGATTTTTCGACACTCGATCATTCTAATATTTTTAGCTCTGGACATAGCTATCCACCAGTTAATTTTATTGTTCATTTTTTGTCGATTCTATTGAGTGATGAATAGCTCCTGTTTTATTTTAACATGTCTATTGAGCACTTTTATTCGATATGTGTATTTCCACATTTTTTCGAATAGTTTTCGCGGATGTAGAGGTTATCTCCCTTGCCGAATTCCATGTGCGTATTTTGCCTGTGTTTTAGCCATCTTATCCGTTCGGACGAAAGCTAGTTGAAGAAGTAAATTTCAAGTCCGCTGAATTCTAGAAGTCTTATATATTTATATGTGAGCTGATGGAGTACAGTTTAAGGATTTACAGAAACCCAAGAAGCTAGATTTAACACCTTTCTAGTGGGTCCGGGTATGATTTTACATTCATTTAAATTTATTAATTTATTGATATTTTTTATCTGAGTTTCCCGATTCTTCTGTTATCGATTCTTTATCGTGCGGTTGATTTTAGACTTGTTCTATGTGTGACGGTATTTTAACGATAGTTATAGCTCTGATTTATCTAAATTATTGAGCCCTCTGCCGCTCATTTCGAATTTTGTTTATCGTGAACTCGTGCGCCGATTTTTCGATACTCGATCATTCTAATATATATATATATATATATATATATATATATATATATATATATATTGGTAAACGGAATAGAAAATGCTGACAAATTGTTCACAGTTGAAAAATGGTTTAATTAGGAATAAAAGAGTATTAGTGATTGTATGGGTTAGTATTCAGTTGTGGTTTTAAGTTTTTAAGTTTTTACCGGTTGCGCATTTCTAAATGCTTTTCAAAAATAACTTTGAGATAGAGTGTCCGTGCTGATGTGTATATATATATCTATAAAATATGTATATATATATATATATATATATATATATATATATATATATATATATATATATGTATATATATATATATATGAATATATATGCATGTATATACATATATATATATATATATATATACATATTTTATAGATATATATATACACACCCAAACACACACATATATATAATATATATATATATTTTTTTAATTGAGTTTGAATTATTTCCCACATATTACGTTCATTATTTTCCATTTTGATGTAATAGTCACTTATATATTATGAAATACTGTTGGGTTCACGCTCACAATAATTTCTATACTTTCATTTATATTTATACTCGGAATTTTTTCCTAGAGTGCTTAAAATTATTTGTGACTAATCCCGCGATAATATTGCTATTTTGCTGAACTCCTTACATTTGTAGAGTTTTTTTCGGAATGTTTTTTTACTGCTGTTTCCTGCAAACAGACATTCGTCTCATTCTGACGTCACAAGCAATGTCTCTCCATGTGCGTTTACTTTCATATTTACGCATGAGTTGAACTAGCCTGCTTTTAAATTCCCTTTTTGGCATATTCTGGCAGTGACTTAGGGTTATCGTGTTGAGCTCTACTGATGAACGACTCCAACCGTGACCATCCCCCCTGAATGTTTCGTGAAATAGTATTTTTAAGACTATATAGAGCATTTGAAGTTTTTCCAAATTGAAGGATGAGTATTTAAACTTTATTTTCTTCAGAGTTAAGGCTCTATTGATTTTACCCTGGATTTCACAAAATTCTATGGATAAATCTATGTCTTGATTTTTTTGAATTGAGTTTGAATTATTTCCCACATCTTACGTTAATTATTTTCGATTTTGACGTTATATTCACTTATATATTATGAAATACTGTTGGCTTCACGCTCACAATACTTTCTATACTTTCATTTATAATATATATATATATATATATATATATATACATATAATGGAAAATTAAATAAGGAATGCAATATAGAGTAAATAAAACGTATTGTTGCTGAATAACATAAAATCTAAGCAATCAATTAATGTTTCTATTCTCTAGTTTATTGTCTACACTAATCATATGATTAAGTAGTCTCTGATTGATAAAGTACTTCGTAACGGGGATATCTAAATAGAACACTTAGGTTTCATTGCCGAAGTAGTATCAAATTCTTTATATTATATACTTTCGAAATGAAATCATATTTTAAAATGAACTCTTGATATAAACTTTACATTCAAACATAAAATACATTTTAGATAACACTTTTCATATGAAGTAAGTGTGTACTTGCATGTTGTATCTTAATGCTTCTGATTTCGTTAAGTGTTCTCTATAATATTGTTATTTTATACTGTTCAATTAATGTTATATTTAATTTCAAATAAATCCAAAAGAATGCCTATTATTTAAAACATTTAAACAATGCTGGGAAATGTATTCAATAGAATGCTTTTTCATATGAATATATAAGATTTAAGTATATATTGTTGCGCAAATGTGAAGTTCTATTAAGATTATGTTGTGTATTGCATAGGATTCTAGTTTATCCCACATTTGAGAAAGGTATATATGCCTGTTATAAATATATTTTCTCAATTCTTCAAGCTTATGCTTATTATCTTCTTTTATTACAACGTCTTTCGCGATTCATGTCTTAAAAGAATCAATGTTTGTTAGATTCCAAATCCTATGATTAAATTATGCGGGTAGACATGCTTGGTAAAGTATATGAAACTGTGGACGAAACATGCCAGGAAACTGGTGTTGCAGAGTGTTTTGCCCTATATTTTTGTCATCAGAGTTATACGATTAAAAATAAAATGTCTCTTGTTAAACAGTATATCATTGTTCAATTACTTCTTCACGTTTTCAATTCATAGTGATACGTGAGAAGAAATTGTTATTAATGTATAATATATATGAGGGAATTAGCGATTCCTTCTTTAGTTAGAATGTAACATCTAATGCAATATACCAAAAGTACAAATTGTTTTATCGAAATTTTAACTGGTCATTACATTTCTTCTATTTTGTATAGAATTTTAGCATTTTTGAAATTATTTGTTTTGTGATTCAGTTATTGATTTCTTTTCGTGTTGTTTCGTATTCTGATGTTCTAATTTTCCTGTCGTTATCTGCAGATCGGGTTATATATATTTTTTTATAAATTTTGTATCGTGTATTCCTCTGCTAACTATTCTCATCCAACATATCCTTATTCACCACCAATAACACCTCCAACCTTCTATCCACGAACTTGTGGTAACAATGGAACAATCTTTACATCTCAATTATTTCAGTAGTTCAACATAATATTCTAACTTATTACGTTTTCCAAAGGCTTCCATCTACATAGTCTCCCATCGCATAAATTCTCTCCGTCTACTAATGAATAAAAACTAAAAGCAAACGATATTCAATAGCTAGCATCACTTACATAACTGCTGGTAATCAAAGATTTATACCTTTTCAGAGTTCAGTCTATCGTATCCATTTATGAATAACAAATGTAAAATAAATCATTATCCGGTAGTAACTCAATACGAAAAATCAATGGCAAATGTATCATGTTGAAAAGGAAGTTGATGGATTTCACTTTAACGGGAATTATGTATAGGAGTTTCTATTTAAAGACAGCAGAATAAATATTAACAATTACGTGTAAGATATATGCAATATGCATGTGATGTTCTACGAAATTATTACCCTGAAATATGTGGTAATTGATACTGATATATCTAATAAGTCATTTCCATTGTGCTAAAAGATAGTTATCTTCTCCTTTAATTTATGTTTCTTCTACATCATTCTCTTCGTGAATATATTTGTCATGCTATTATATATATATTGATGAAAGGAAAATTGCTGTCAGTTCACTTTTGCTTTGTGATGAAAGAGTTTTACATAAATCGTTTTCCTATTCATATCCCTGTTAATGAAAAATAAGTAGCATTACAAGAATTGTAGACGTAAACTTATGACAAATTTACGTTAACGTTTCGAAAATATACAGAACTTCAAATCATTGGGCAGTAGAACAGTGTTGATTGACACTACAAGTTGCACTACTAGATTCTGTTGCTCATTGCATAAATATGTTTGGTTTCAGTCAATAATTCAAACAGTATTATAGACCTGTTTCCCAATATAAATGATATATTTATCGCAGACTACCTCTTAATTAACCTTGTCCAATACCATTTACTACTGGTCAATTTTACGAAATCATTATTGCTGGTTTCTACTAAATAATTCAAGGACTTCGTTGCAGGTAACTCATTTGTTGTGAAACCTTTTTCATATTAATAGAAAACGTGAAAGATTATTAATCTGTATTACCCTGCAATGACCCATTCCCGAATTTTGTTTGTTTTAAACTTAGAATTAGATCGTCGAGAAACCACATTAATTGATAGTTTTGTGCGTTGGGTAGGGGAACTTTGAAAGGCAAAAAGTTAATTCGGTAAAAGAACGGACTTAAAGCAAAAGAAAATTAGATACTAGTTATAGAAAGATTAGGCACGCAGATTAATATAAAGCATTGTTACTTCTGGTATTATTATCCGTAGTCGACTACATCGTCCCCAGTGCGTTACAAGTACTTTAATGTATCAACTTCCTAAGGATCAAAACCCGAGGTTAGCTTTGCATTCATCCTTACGGAGTCGATAAAATAAAATACCAGTAACTGGGGTCGATGTAGCCGATTTCCCCTTCACTTCAAATTGCTGGCTTTGTGCCAAAACCAAGGTAATGTCACTTCATGCGACGCTCTTGTGGCAAATGAAGAAAGGCATAATATATTGCATCTCTATATAATGTGTCTTATGTGAGTAATTAATGTTGTAATATTGGGCTTCGGTTATGTAAGAGTCTGTCTTGTGTAACTTAATCAAATGCTGATCGTTCAGTGTATCTGTTGTGTGTTTATCGTATATGGCATGTTTTATGTATGGAGAATGTTTGTGTCGCACTGTTGAACTAGACGCAGCATTGCCAAATCGTTTAGAAGATCGCTTCACATTAACTAAATCCTAGGCCCATCACGTGGCATGTTGGAAATTGGTAAAACGGAAACTGCTGGGAAACTTGTCGGATAGATTATATGTGTAATTAAGGCTCAGCCGTCACAAACCGTGTCATACTGTATCTTATCTGAGGTTTACGATAAGGGGACACATATTTGTGGAATGCTCAGCTACTAACACATTAATATCATGAGCAGCCATTTACTTTGAATCAACAAGTAGAACATTCATCCTCGGAACCGACCTGGGTCCATTCTTCCGAATTTTATGCTTATAACTAGCAAAACTATTGTAAGGCTGTGTATGATATGAGCTCTAGTATGTTTTTTATGTTGTCTTTCACTCTCTACTAGGGCTATATTTATTACTTTTGCTGATTTATTTACAAGCCCCCACATCCAATATATTTCAAATTGAAGTATCTTGTATTTTTAAAGTTTATCCCCTTGCTTTCTGCCAGTGTTTTAGTCAGTTGGGGTTGCACTATCTCTCAGCAAGCATATATATATAACTACTGTCCTTCATTATTAAAGCTGGAATGTTTGCCTTAATATGTCTCTTTGGATGATTGTGGTGTGGTCGTTCTCGATTACTGACCCAACCATGTATTTTTATATATTCACAGTTGTCAAGAATTCAGTAGCCCCACTTTGTTTTGGTTGCATTTCTGCATTTGATGTTTTCGTGATTATATTATTGGAGATGCTTGTAGCCGGGCATTGCTCTTGTACAGCTGGTATAATACATGCTTTTGCTTTTGAAAACTTTGTTAGCTTCCACTCTGGCCTACTTCCTGCCATACTGCGCCTTGTGAGATATTGGCAATGAAGTGTGTTATCTCTTTTTTCTTTCATCAATATATCTGGGAAATCCATTTTGTTTTCTTAACAGCTTGCTATTTTCTAAATCTTTATATCAGTATTGTTAAATTTCTTATTTGTATTTTATTTTTTCCGTATATACAAAGAGCATATTCTGCCATTATGTCATGTTTCCTTATTACGTTTATCGGCTTCCATTTGGTTGCTTCTAAAGTATTTTTCAATCTTACTTCTGCTATTTTCTAATAGCTTTCAATTCATATTATATCCTTCTCTTTTTGTGAGAAAATAGGTATATTCTATCTAAACTAACTTTGAAAGTGTGGCTACGAAAGTCTGACAAAAGTTTCTTTATTTTTATTTCTAAGCTTTTCAATTCCCTTAAAATCCAGTTATTGTGTGGCACAAAAATCTATAACATGAATCTCTAGCGTATTTACACTTGCTATATAATTCCTAGGCAGCAAATTGGCAGAGTCGTTAGAACGTCGGATAGAATGTTATGTTATTTGTTTCGGCTCTCTGCTCATTGTGTTAAAATCCTGCCATGGTCAAATTTTGCCTTTCATTATTTCGAGGTCGATAAAAAAGTACCACTCTAGTACTGGGGTGGGTTCTTCCTCTATATAACTTTCCCAGTTCCTCCCTATCACTCTCTATCCTTCGCTGGAAGAAATCTGCTATATTCAGACCTGGATATGGGATGGGCCCCGCCGGGTTTAAAAATGACCTAGAAACACAGTATGTGAATACGGCGCCCCTACGGTTCCTTAGGAGTTAAGGGACTAAAAATATTATTTCTAACATAGTTATGTTCATAATTAGCCTCTCATGTTTGCACTCTCTCTTAGTGGTTCCTTTTATTTCTATGTGTAGGAAGTCATCAGTTTTAATAATCTTATTAAACGGCCCTGTTTAATGTTCTAATATCGGTATATATGAATAATTCAATACCAGTTCCAGTTATTTTGCCTAATCATATCTTCTTCTTCTTCTTCTTCTTATTATTATTATTATTATTGTTGTTATTCCTTGAATCTCAGTCATTGATGTTGGTTAACTGGAAAGTCCGTTGGATTGAATATCAAGCCACTACCTGCAGCCTCAGATATTCAGGACGTATCGGAGGGTTCTTGCTGTTCCAAGCAAGCATGCCTTTTGAAGCGTTCCAAAAAGCGTGAAGGGGCCGATTTTCTTTAACCATCCCTAGAAACTTTTGGAGATAGTCCCCAGTGCGCCTATGACAATCGGGATCACTTTGACTTCATGGCAGTTCCAAATCCTTTTCACCTCCCACTTTAGGTCCTGGTATCGGTTAATCTTCTCCCTCTCCTTCTCTTGCACTCTCGTGTCAAACGGGCAGGCCACATCCACAATCAGACACGATCTTTTTTCTTTGTCCACAACCACCAGGTCAGGTCTATTGTGTTCCAGTTTTTTGTCCGTCTGTATCCTAAAATCCCACAGCACCTTCACCTGATTGTTCTCCATCACCGCCTCTGGCCTATGCTCATACCATTTCTCAGAATGTGGTAAATTGTTTACTTTGCACAGGTGCCAGTGGATCACCCTGCCCATCACATCGTGTCTCCAATCCTTATAGTGGGTCTGGGCTAGTTGTTTACACTCGGACACAATGTGAGCCACAGTCTCCTCTCTCTCTCCACAGATCCTGCACAGTGGGCTAGCCTCCTCCTTGTAGATATGGTGCTTCAACCACTTCGTTTTGAGGGCCTGCTCCTGCGCATCCATTAGCATTCCTTCTTTAGCCTTTTTGAGGTCTCCTCTTCTCAACCAGTTCCATGTCTGTGGATCTCTAAATTCAGTTTTCTCAAAGAAGGTACTATGAAGGGATTTTCCTTAAGGCTGCTCTTCCTCCTTGATGTTATTTCCTCCTTGGACATCCCCTGGCCTACTGTCCCCTCCTTCAGTACAGTTCTGAGCATTGGCTCCTTACTATAGGTCACGTATTTGTATAGGTTGTTTTTCTCCATCTGAACACAGTCCTCTATGCTGATAAGACCTCTTCCACCCTCAGATCTCCTTAGGTAGAGTCTATCGACATCACTCCTCTTGTGGAACATGTTGTAGATAGTCAATAGCTTCCTAGTCTTCCTATCTATTTCTTTTTGTTCAGCAACATTCCATCTCAGAATTCCCGCACTGTACCTAATAATAGACACAGCTCGGGAATTTACTGCGCTTATGGCATTTCTGCTGTTCAGATGTGACTTCAATACGCTCCTTACTCTCCGAATGTATTCAGTTCTTCACAATTCCTTCATTTTTTTGTTCTTTATGCCATCAGCCTCCAGAACGCCCAAATACTTGTATCCTTCCCCAGAGTCAATTTCCTTTATCATCTCACCTGTTGGTATCTGGATCCCGTTACTTCTGCTCAACCTACCCCTCTTCATCACAACGACTCCACATTTACCAATACCAAACTGCATACATATATCACTGCTGAAAATACGGACAGTGTCAACAAGCACATCCAACTCCTTCTCACTTTTCCCGAAGAGCTTAAGATCGTCCATGAAGAGGAGGTGATTGATGGTAAGCTCTCCCCTTCCCAACTTGTATCCTGCTCTCACTTTTCGCAGCATAATGGTCAAGGGCATCAGGGCAAGGACAAACAACAGAGGGGACAGGCTATCTCCCTGGAAGATACCTCTCTTGATCTTCACGCTTCCCAAGGATACTCCAGTTGATGTCAACTCTGTCTCCCAGGACCCCATACTCCTGCCTAGCAACTGTCTGATGTTATCTGCCACCCTGAAGATCTCCAGGCTTTTGGTGATCCAGGAATGAGGCACCATGTCAAATGCCTTTCTGTAGTCTATCCATCCCATGGCAAGATCAGTGTGTCTCCTCCTGCAATTCCCAATTACCATCTTATCAATAAGTAACTGGTCCTTTGTACCACGTGACTTCTTTCGGCATCCTATCTGTTCGTTCGGTAACAAGTTGTTTGTGTGGAGGTGATGGTAGATTTCCTCAGACACAATGCTCGTCAACAGTTTCCACATTACGGACAGACATGTGATAGGTCTATAGTTGGTAACATCAATACTCTTGATTCGGTCTTTCATTATCAGAACTGTGGTACCTTTTGTCAACCACTCTGGCACCTCACCCGACACCAAGCAGTCATTGAACATGGCCGTCAGCTTCGGGTGGAGGGATGTTAAATGTTTAATCCAATACCCCTGCACACCATCTGGGCCTGGTGATTTCCAGTTGGTTAGTTTTTTGGCCTGCCCCTTAAGAGTTTCAACTGTGATACTCAAATCAGTTTGTTGTTGTGCCTGCTCACCGATCTCCCTCTGTACTGTCTCAATCCACCCTGCCTGGGCATTGTGTCTAACATCCTGCTCCCATATTCCTCTCCAGAATGTTTTAGTTTGCTCCGCCCCAGGGATCAAGTCGTTGCCTCTTTCTTTCCCCTCAAGCTGTCCAAACAGCATCTTCTGGTTGTTGTCGAACATGAGGTTCTGTTTATACTGACTGACTCTGTTCTCGTATCGCCTGATTTTTGCACTCTTTGCTACAATGCGTTGCTTCAGTTCCTCTATGATAATATTTAGCTTTTTCCTCCTAGTGTTGTATTTTATTTCCAGTCTATTTTCAGTGCCTATGTTTTTTAATGTCCCATTCAGTAGTGACTCAAGCTTTCCTATGTCATTTCTCATTTCCCCGATTTGCCCACTCAGTCGCTTCTATAATAATAATAATAATAATTATTATTATTGTTATTGTTATTCCTTGAATCTCAGTCATTGATGTTGGTTAACTGGAAAGTCCGTTGGATTGAATATCAAGCCACTACCTGCAGCCTCAGATATTCAGGACGTATCGGAGGGTTCTTGCTGTTCCAAGCAAGCATGCCTTTTGAAGCGTTCCAAAAAGCGTGAAGGGGCCGATTTTCTTTAACCATCCCTGGAAACTTTTGGAGATAGTCCCCAGTGCGCCTATGACAATCGGGATCACTTTGACTTCATGGCAGTTCCAGATCCTTTTCACCTCCCACTTTAGGTCCTGGTATCGGTTAATTTTCTCCCTCTCCTTCTCTTGCACTCTCGTGTCGAACGGGCAGGCCACATCCACAATCAGACACGATCTTTTTTCTTTGTCCACAACCACCAGGTCAGGTCTATTGTGTTCCAGTTTCTTGTCCGTCTGTATCCTAAAATCCCACAGCACCTTCACCTGATTGTTCTCCATCACCGCCTCTGGCCTATGCTCATACCATTTCTCAGAATGTGGTAAATTGTTTACTTTGCACAGGTGCCAGTGGATCACCCTGCCCATCACATCGTGTCTCCAGCCCTTATAGTGGGTCTGGGCTAGGTGTTTACACTCGGACACAATGTGAGCCACAGTCTCCTCTCTCTCTCCACAGATCCTGCACAGTGGGCTAGCCTCCTCCTTGTAGATATGGTGCTTCAACCACTTCGTTTTGAGGGCCTGCTCCTGCGCATCCATTAGCATTCCTTCTTTAGCCTTTTTGAGGTCTCCTCTTCTCAACCAGTTCCATGTCTGTGGATCTCTAAATTCAGTTTTCTCAAAGAAGGTACTATGAAGGGATTTTTCCTTAAGGCTGCTCTTCCTCCTTGATGTTATTTCCTCCTTGGACATCCCCTGGCCTACTGTCCCCTCCTTCAGTACAGTTCTGAGCATTGGCTCCTTACTATAGGTCACGTATTTGTATAGGTTGTTTTTCTCCATCTGAACACAGTCCTCTATGCTGATAAGACCTCTTCCACCCTCAGATCTCCTTAGGTAGAGTCTATCGACATCACTCCTCTTGTGGAACATGTTGTAGATAGTCAATAGCTTCCTAGTCTTCCTATCTATTTCTTTTTGTTCAGCAACATTCCATCTCAGAATTCCCGCACTGTACCTAATAATAGACACAGCTCGGGAATTTACTGCGCTTATGGCATTTCTGCTGTTCAGATGTGACTTCAATACGCTCCTTACTCTCCGAATGTATTCAGTTCTTCACAATTCCTTCATTTTTTTGTTCTTTATGCCATCAGCCTCCAGAACGCCCAAATACTTGTATCCTTCCCCAGAGTCAATTTCCTTTATCATCTCACCTGTTGGTATCTGGATCCCGTTACTTCTGCTCAACCTACCCCTCTTCATCACAACGACTCCACATTTACCAATACCAAACTGCATACATATATCACTGCTGAAAATACGGACAGTGTCAACAAGCACATCCAACTCCTTCTCACTTTTCCCGAAGAGCTTAAGATCGTCCATGAAGAGGAGGTGATTGATGGTAAGCTCTCCCCTTCCCAACTTGTATCCTGCTCTCACTTTTCGCAGCATAATGGTCAAGGGCATCAGGGCAAGGACAAACAACAGAGGGGACAGGCTATCTCCCTGGAAGATACCTCTCTTGATCTTCACGCTTCCCAAGGATACTCCAGTTGATGTCAACTCTGTCTCCCAGGACCCCATACTCCTGCATAGCAACTGTCTGATGTTATCTGCCACCCTGAAGATCTCCAGGCTTTTGGTGATCCAGGAATGAGGCACCATGTCAAATGCCTTTCTGTAGTCTATCCATCCCATGGCAAGATCAGTGTGTCTCCTCCTGCAATTCCCAATTACCATCTTATCAATAAGTAACTGGTCCTTTGTACCACGTGACTTCTTTCGGCATCCTATCTGTTCGTTCGGTAACAAGTCGTTTGTGTGGAGGTGATGGTAGATTTCCTCAGACACAATGCTCGTCAACAGTTTCCACATTACGGACAGACATGTGATAGGTCTATAGTTGGTAACATCAATACTCTTGATTCGGTCTTTCATTATCAGAACTGTGGTACCTTTTGTCAACCACTCTGGCACCTCACCCGACACCAAGCAGTCATTGAACATGGCCGTCAGCTTCGGGTGGAGGGATGTTAAATGTTTAATCCAATACCCCTGCACACCATCTGGGCCTGGTGATTTCCAGTTGGTTAGTTTTTTGGCCTGCCCCTTAAGAGTTTCAACTGTGATACTCAAATCAGTTTGTTGTTGTGCCTGCTCACCGATCTCCCTCTGTACTGTCTCAATCCACCCTGCCTGGGCATTGTGTCTAACATCCTGCTCCCATATTCCTCTCCAGAATGTTTTAGTTTGCTCCGCCCCAGGGATCAAGTCGTTGCCTCTTTCTTTCCCCTCAAGCTGTCCAAACAGCATCTTCTGGTTGTTGTCGAACATGCGGTTCTGTTTATACTGACTGACTCTGTTCTCGTATCGCCTGATTTTTGCACTCTTTGCTACAATGCGTTGCTTCAGTTCCTCTATGATAATATTTAGCTTTTTCCTCCTAGTGTTGTATTTTATTTCCAGTCTATTTTTAGTGCCTATGTTTTTTAATGTCCCATTCAGTAGTGACTCAAGCTTTCCTATGTCATTTCTCATTTCCCCGATTTGCCCACTCAGTCGCTTCTATAATAATAATAATAATAATTATTATTATTGTTATTGTTATTCCTTGAATCTCAGTCATTGATGTTGGTTAACTGGAAAGTCCGTTGGATTGAATATCAAGCCACTACCTGCAGCCTCAGATATTCAGGACGTATCGGAGGGTTCTTGCTGTTCCAAGCAAGCATGCCTTTTGAAGCGTTCCAAAAAGCGTGAAGGGGCCGATTTTCTTTAACCATCCCTGGAAACTTTTGGAGATAGTCCCCAGTGCGCCTATGACAATCGGGATCACTTTGACTTCATGGCAGTTCCAGATCCTTTTCACCTCCCACTTTAGGTCCTGGTATCGGTTAATTTTCTCCCTCTCCTTCTCTTGCACTCTCGTGTCGAACGGGCAGGCCACATCCACAATCAGACACGATCTTTTTTCTTTGTCCACAACCACCAGGTCAGGTCTATTGTGTTCCAGTTTCTTGTCCGTCTGTATCCTAAAATCCCACAGCATCTTCACCTGATCGTTCTCCATCGCCGCCTCTGGCTTATGCTCATACCATTTCTCAGAATATGGTAAATTGTTTACTTTGCCCAGGTGCCAGTGGATCACCCTGCCCATCACATCATGTCTCCAGCCCTTATAGTGGGTCTGGGCTAGGTGTTTACACTCGGACACAATGTGAGCCACAGTCTCCTCTCTCTCTCCACAGATCCTGCACAGTGGGCTAGCCTCCTCCTTGTAGATATGGTGCTTCAACCACTTCGTTTTGAGGGCCTGCTCCTGCGCAGCCATTAGCATTCCTTCTGTAGCCTTTTTGAGGTCTCCTCTTCTCAACCAGTTCCATGTCTGTGGATCTCTAAATTCAGTTTTCTCAAAGAAGGTACTATGAAGGGATTTTCCCTTAAGGCTGCTCTTCCTCCTTGATGTTATTTCCTCCTTGGACATCCCCTGGCCTACTGTCCCCTCCTTCAGTACAGTTCTGAGCATTGGCTCCTTACTATAGGTCACGTATTTGTATAGGTTGTTTTTCTCCATCTGAACACAGTCCTCTATGCTGATAAGACCTCTTCCACCCTCAATTATTATTATTATTATTATTATTATTATTATTATTGTTATTGTTATTCCTTGAATCTCAGTCATTGATGTTGGTTAACTGGAAAGTCCGTTGGATTGAATATCAAGCCACTACCTGCAGCCTCAGATATTCAGGACGTATCGGAGGGTTCTTGCCGTTCCAAGCAAGCATGCCTTTTGAAGCGTTCCAAAAAGCGTGAAGGGGCCGATTTTCTTTAACCATCCATGGAAACCTTTGGAGATAGTCCCCAGTGCGCCTATGACAATCGGGATCACTTTGACTTCATGGCATTCCAAATCCTTTTCACCTCCCACTTTAGGTCCTGGTATCGGTTAATTTTCTCCCTCTCCTTCTCTTGCACTCTCGTGTCGAACGGGCAGGCCACATCCACAATCAGGCACGATCTTTTTTCTTTGTCCACAACCACCAGGTCAGGTCTATTGTGTTCCAGTTTTTTGTCCGTCTGTATCCTAAAATCCCACAGCACCTTCACCTGACTGTTCTCCATCACCGCCTCTGGCCTATGCTCATACCATTTCTCAGAATGTGGTAGATTGTTTACTTTGCACAGGTGCCAGTGGATCACCCTGCCCATTACATCGTGTCTCCAGCCCTTATAGTGGGTCTGGGCTAGGTGTTTACACTCGGACACAATGTGAGCCACAGTCTCCTCTCTCTCTCCACAGATCCTGCACAGTGGGCTAGCCTCCTCCTTGTAGATATGGTGCTTCAACCACTTCGTTTTGAGGGCCTGCTCCTGCGCAGCCATTAGCATTCCTTCTGTAGCCTTTTTGAGGTCTCCTCTTCTCAACCAGTTCCATGTCTGTGGATCTCTAAATTCAGTTTTCTCAAAGAAGGTACTATGGAGGGATTTTCCCTTAAGGCTGCTCTTCCTCCTTGATGTTATTTCCTCCTTGGGTATACCCTGGCCTACTGTCCCCTCCTTCAGTACAGCTCTGAGCATTGGCTCCTTACTATAGGTCACGTATTTGTATAGGTTGTTTTTCTCCATCTGAACACAGTCCTCTATGCTGATAAGACCTCTTCCACCCTCAGATCTCCTTAGGTAGAGTCTATCGACATCACTCCTCTTGTGGAACATGTTGTAGATAGTCAATAGCTTCCTAGTCTTCCTATCCATTTCTTTTTGTTCAGCAACATTCCATCTCAGAATTCCCGCACTGTACCTAATAATAGACACAGCTCGGGAATTTACTGCGCTTATGGCATTTCTGCTGTTCAGATGTGACTTCAATACGCTCCTTACTCTCCGAATGTATTCAGTTCTTAACAATTCCTTCATTTTTTTGTTCTTTATGCCATCAGCCTCCAGAACGCCCAAATACTTGTATCCTTCCTCAGAGTCAATTTCCTTTATCATCTCACCTGTTGGTATCTGGATCCCGTTACTTCTGCTCAACCTACCCCTCCTCATCACAATGACTCCACATTTACCAATACCAAACTGCATACATATATCACTGCTGAAAATACGGACAGTGTCAACAAGCACATCCAACTCCTTCTCACTTTTCCCGAAGAGCTTAAGATCGTCCATGAAGAGGAGGTGATTGATGGTAAGCTCTCCCCTTCCCAACTTGTATCCTGCTCTCACTTTTCGCAGCATAATGGTCAAGGGCATCAGGGCAAGGACAAACAACAGAGGGGACAGGCTATCTCCCTGGAAGATACCTCTCTTGATCTTCACGCTTCCCAAGGATACTCCAGTTGATGTCAACTCTGTCTCCCAGGAGCCCATACTCCTGCCCAGCAACTGTCTGATGTTATCTGCCACCCTGAAGATCTCCAGGCTTTTGGTGATCCAGGAATGAGGCACCATGTCAAATGCCTTTCTGTAGTCTATCCATCCCATGGCAAGATCAGTGTGTCTCCTCCTGCAATTCCCCATTACCATCTTATCAATAAGCAACTGGTCCTTTGTACCACGTGACTTCTTTCGGCATCCTTTCTGTTCGTCCGGCAACAAGTTGTTTGTGTGGAGGTGATGGTAGATTTCCTCAGACACAATGCTCGTCAACAGTTTCCACATTACGGGCAGACATGTGATAGGTCTATAGTTGGTAACATCATTACCCTTGATTCGGTCTTTCATTATCAGAACTGTGGTACCTTTTGTCAACCACTCTGGCACCTCACCCGACACCAAGCAGTCATTGAACATGGCCGTCAGCTTCGGGTGGAGGGATGTTAAATGTTTAATCCAATACCCCTGCACACCATCTGGGCCTGGTGATTTCCAGTTGGTTAGTTTTTTGGCTTGCCCCTTAAGAGTTTCAACTGTGATACTCAAATCAGTCTGTTGCTGTGCCTGCTCACCGATCTCCCTCTGTACTGTCTCAATCCACCCTGCCTGGGCATTGTGTCTAACATCCTGCTCCCATATTCCTCTCCAGAATGTTTTAGCTTGTTCCGCCCCAGGGATCAAGTCGGTGCCTCTTTCTTTCCCCTCAAGCTGTCCAAACAGCATCTTCTGGTTGTTGTCGAACATGCGGTTCTGTTTATACTGACTGACTCTGTTCTCGTATCGCCTGATTTTGGCACTCTTTGCTACAATGCGTTGCTTCAATTCCTCTATGATAATATTTAGCTTTTTACTCCTAGTTTTGTATTTTATTTCCAGTCTATTTTTAGTGCCTATGTTTTTTAGTGTCCCATTCAGTAGTGACTCAAGCTTTCCTATGTCATTTCTCATTTCCCCGATTTGCCCACTCAGTCGCTTCTTCCACCACGGCTCTGCTCTTTCTTGTCTGTTGTTTCCTCTCGCTTTTATACCAAGTAGTTTCCTCACCGTATTTGCTGTTGCTTTGAGGATATTGTTGCACTGGTGAAGACTCCTCGCCTCAAGGTATGGGATGACTTTGTTTACCTTAGCTGTTGTTTCTTTTAACTTTTTCCTGTCTACAAATCTTAGGTTCATAGGTCTCCCACTATCATTGTTCAACTCATCTACCACTAAATTTAGGATGTCAACTGAATCTTGTCCTAGCCCGTCAGCATTCATCTCCTCAGTGGCCGTATCTCTGTTCCAGGTATTATTTATCTCAGTATTCAGATCATTGTCTGCTTCGGGTGGTTCCTCCGCTCTCAGGACCTCCTCACCTTCATTTCCCGCCGGCTCGCTTGTCTGGCATACTACACCCGCCACCTCCAAGCCATTCTCTCTGCTCAGTTCCTCCAGTTCCAGCTCGCTTATCCACCCATTAGTTCTTATTACCCGAGCCTGCCCGGCCAATTTTTGTTCATCTAATTTAAATAAACCAATCTCGTTCCAGATGTTATGCATCCGTCTCCTGTAGCCCCTCTCCTTGGGGTTACTTTTCAGGTAGCATTGCATAACAGTTCTATTCAATTCTTTCGTCCAGTTGGTTCTGGCCCCTTTCCTTCTTCTTCTTCCTCCAACATCAGCAGTATTTCGTTGACAGTCAGGTTCCTGCTGCTGAGCCAGGGGGCACCTGTTGGGTGAGAGTCTGTCACATGACGTTCTAGTCTCCATTTCACCGTTATTCGAACTGTTTATGTTCGATATTTAAACACTCTTATCGAGGATTATTATTATTATTATTATTATTATTATTATTATTATTATTATTATTATTATTATTATTATTATTATTATTATTATTATTATTATTATAATTATTATTTGCATTTATCTTGCTTTATGTTTATACGAGTTATCACCAAGTCACAACCAGTGACCTCAAGAGACAACAAGGTCCGCCATGTTCAAGAAAGAACATACATATTCACACATGCATCCTTAGTGTTTAGACTTGTGATGTACTTATATTGACAGGATCTTCCTTAGTATATGGGCAGTTCCCATTAGTACTATCTTTTGTATTTCTCCTATACGTGGGTTTCCTGTGATTTGCGATAAGTAGTCGTTAGACCCCTTAGGTATCATTCCCAGAGCGCCTACAACCACTGGTATTGTTTTAGTTCTCAATTTCCACATTTTTCCAATTTCTATCTCCAGGTCCTTATACTTGCTCAATTTTTCAAATGTTTTTATAGATACATTCTTGTCTATTGGAACAGACATATCAATTAGCAGGCATACCCTCCTTTGAAAGTCCTTCAATATTATATCAGGTATATTTGCATCTATTTTTCGGTCTGTTTGGATGCTAAAGTTCCACAAGATTGAGATGTGATCTTTTTCAAGTATGGTAGGTGGTTGATGCTCCCACCAATTCTTTTGATGGGGCAGGTCAAAATGCTTACACATTATCCAATGTATGTATTGTGCAGCTCTGTCATGCCTGTTTAGGTATTCGGTTGGAGCTATAGGACTGAACATTGAAATTATATGGTCAATGGTCTCTGGTTGTTTTTTGCATACACGGCATAATGGGCTGCACCCTTTTTTTATTATGTTGGCTTGGTAATTTTTTGTTGGCAGACACTGATTTGTGCCGATATAATCAGTCCTTCAGTCTCCGATTTCAGTCCAGAGGATGCCAACCACTGATGGGTTAAAGTTTTGTCAACATCAGGATTGTTAGCTCGCTCTGGGTATTTTCCATACAGAGGCTTTTCTTGCCATTTCTTAGCCAGTTTCTGTAGCAGTTCTTTCTTTGCAGTTACTTTTACCTGCTTTGCTTTTTCTGTGTTTTCCATTTCAGTAATAAATGGGACTTCTGAAATTTGTAGTCCATTACTGTATCTTTGTGCATCTTTTGTAATGGAATATGATCTTTTGGTGCTTTCGTGTTTCAAAACGAGTTTGATCATCCAATCATGTGATTCCCTTAGATATGTAGATAATCCAATTGTTGCAGTTTTCAACGCAATGTCTAACTGGATTAACCCACGTCCTCCTTCTTTCCTAAGGAGATATATTCTATCTATATCTGCCTTAGGGTGATGCATTCTGTGCATGGTTAAGAATTTTCGAATTTTTGTATCGAGCCTACGGATCTCTGTGCTTGACCAGTTGATGACATTGTAACTGTAGGTTACTACTGGTATGGCAAGCGTGTTTATGGCATCGATCCTATTCCTTGCATTCAATTCCGTTCTTAAGATTGCTCTTACTCTGCGGTAACATTCCTTCCTTATCCTTTCCCTCATTGTCGAGTGCTTGATTCCGTCTCCTTCACAAACACCTAGATATTTGTAAGTTTTTTCTTGATCAAGTTCTCTTATCACGTTCCCCCGATCAAGATTAATGTCTGAACTCTTCAGCAGCTTTCCTCTGGTGAGCGTTGCTTTGGCGCATTTATCTAGTCCAAACTCCGTGTTAATGTCATCACTGAACTGCTTCACAGTGGATAATAGCCCTTGCAATTGTTCATCATTTTTTGCAAATAGTTTCAGGTCATCCATGTAGAACAGGTGATTAATGGTTTTGTCATAGACTTTATATCCATGTTTTGTTTCATTGAGCATTTTACTTAATGGTATAAGTGCGATCCAGAATAAAAGCGGTGATAAAGAGTCACCCTGAAAAATTCCACAATTAATATTAACTTCTCCAGCTTCCAGTGATTTTGTTTCACTATTCAAAAGAAGTGTCGTTTTCCATGTCTTCATACTGAATGACAAAAACCTCCTGACAACGGGGGATACTTTGAAAATCTCTAAACATTTTTCAATCCAACTGTGTGGCAAACTATCAAATGCTTTTTTATAATCTATCCAAGCAATCGACAGATTTTTGTGTCTATTATGACAATCTTCCAGTATCATTTTGTTAACCAGAAGCTGATCCTTACAGCCATATGAGCCTCGTTTACACCCTTTCTGCTCAATAGGAAATAGGTCATTTGTTATCAGGTGGTCATATGTGTATTCAGTTAGGACTGATGTTAAAATTTTATACATTGTGGTCAAGCAAGTTATCGTTCTGTAATTTTTGGGATTGTTTGTCTCATCATTCTTCGGAAGCAGGAATGCAATGCCGTTAACTAGCCATGAAGGTATCTTTTCTGGCTCCTTAACTATTTCATTGAGAAGTTGGGCTAACAGCTCATGAGACTCTGTGAAGGCATTTATCCAAAAGTTTTGTATTTTGTCTTTTCCTGGGGATTTCCATTTGCTAGTTTTTCTTAGAGCCAAGCGCAACTGTTCAACTGTTATATTTTCCCATGTCTGTTCTTCAAGTTGAGCTGTATCTGTCATTTGTCTGTCTATCCATGGGGCATGTATGTTATGAACTTTTTCTTCGGCCCAGATCTTTTCCCAGAATTCTTGCACTTCCTCCTTGGGTGGTATTGATTTAGCAGTTATTGTTGTCTTACCAATTTTTCTGTAGAAGTTTCTTTGGTTGTTTTTGAACATATTATTGTCCTTATAGAATCTAGATCGTTTTTCAAAGCGCCTTATACGAGCAGCTTTGGCCGACACTTTTTGCTTGATTATTTCTATCAGCATGTCTATGTCACATGTTGATTTTATACTGTACTTTTTTTTCAATTTTCTAAGTTTAGTTTGTTTAACATGTTCACCTACTTTATAGTTTGTTAAAATTTCTATGTCAGATCGGAGAAGGTTAAATTTGGCGATTGATGTTCTCTTGCCAAGTAGATTTCTTGTGGGAATTCCTTTGTTTTTTCATCTTCACTCCACATAAGTGAGTGGTGACTTTAGCCGATGCATAATAGAGATGATTTAAATCAGTAATGTTTAGTTTGTTTGTGATGATAATGTTTTTGAGAATTATGTTAGTCTTGTGTATTATCTTTTGGTTCTGTTTGGAGTTCTGGATCTTAGGGAGGGTGTCTCGTTGCCCCATGTCAGATTCTTTCATTTTCATCCATTCGATCATAATTTCATCCTTCAAGTTGGCAAGTTCATTCTCATTCATTTCCTTATCATTTACGATCTCATTATTTTCATTTGAGTTTCATCCTGAGCATGCACTCCCTCCACTTTTCGATCCTTTCTTTAATTTGTTCTGTTGCCAGTGATTCCGCCCCAACCCTGGAATTCGAAGTGTTACAGTTTACCTCGTTTTCACTGACACATGTTTCATTTTCCCTTCGCTGACTTTGTGCTAATAGCTTGATCTGATCAATTTCTATATCAGTTAGTAACTTTTTCTTACAATATTTCTTCGTATATTGGCTAGTTTGTTACTGTCAATATAGCCTCTGTTTTCGGGATGTTTCTTTTTCCAGTTGATATATGTCTGTTCTGTATTCGATGTATTTGATGGGTAGTACATGGCAGTTATGAAAGCCTCAAGGACTTCTTTATTATCTTCCCTTGACCATTTTTCTCTCTTTAGATTTCTTGGTGGTGAGCATGGAGGGCCAACAGTAGGAGTATTCCGGTTATGGGAGGTCTCCAGCTCCGAAGTGATGGGAAGGTTTGAACCATTAGCTGATTTTTCGACCCCAGTCTGGTTCCTCTCTGAGCGACGCGGCCCTTTTTTACCCGGGTGACGGCCGATCCGGTATGAGATTTTATCATTAGACATTTACTTTATTTTTTCGCGTTTTATCCTTATCCGCCAAGGGGTAATCATTTCGTGTTACCACTTCTAGAACGAGTGTCAACCAAGACTAGAGGGGTCGTTCTCCCCTAGAGACTCGGCTATTCCCCGCCGGCCGCCATCCCGGTATTTCTTGGTCACGGGGTTTTCTTTTTGTTGTTTTTTTTAAAATTGTTATTATCATGAGTGGTTCCTTAATGTGAGCATTGCGTGGCTTAAGAATGAAATTATTAATAATTGTCTCCACTCCAGGCACAAGGCCAGCAATCACCCAGTGCATTACAATAATATAATATACTTTTTGTTGTAGTTGGCTGTTATTGTTGTTGGCTATGTCGGTGGTGGTGCCGGGGCTTTTTATATTGTTGGTGAGGAAGGGGTGAGCCAGCAGTCCCATATTTGTTGATATTGTCGTTTGGCCTTGGCCAGGTCACTAAGTCAATCTATTTATATCTTTTGCTAGCCTCTCCCTTGTCTAGTGATACCTTCCCCTTTCTCTCTCAAGTTAACAGGGGAATAGTGGTGGTAGCATTGAAGGAGTGGTGGCGGCGGGGAGATGTGGGAGACAGTAGCGGCGGTATCGATACTGAGACAGTGGTGGTGGTGATGTCGATACCGAGGCAGTGGTGGTGGTGACGTGATCGTATTACTGTAGTGATGGTGTTGTAGCGGTGGTAGCAATGAAAGAGTGGTGGCGGCGGTGATGGGATAGTGGTGGTAATGATGGCAGTAGTGAGTGGTGGTGGTGAAATTGCCGTTACCTGGCTGTTGTGTTTAGTGTACACAGAGAGGTGATGGGGTAGGTGTTGTATCTAGTTTCTGGTGTTGTTTGGCTGTTCTATATAGCGTAGACAGAGGAGGGGGGGGGGTTCTTCTTCCATTTATAGCCATTTTCTTTTTTGAATATACAATGTACAATACAAAGTTGAATATTTGAATATTTGAGCCTTATAACAATATATCTTGGGTCCGAATTTTTTGGGACTCAAGCGGGATGCTTTACGTAGCATTTGTACTAAGAGTTGTTATTTCACAAATGATTTAAATATGTTAAAAATTCAAAACTTACGGGAGCGATTTCATGACCTTCCGTCACCTCGTGCGTCTTCTTCCCTTATTATTATTATTATTATTATTATTATTATTATTATTATTATTATTATTATTACTATTATTATTATTGAATGCTATGGTTGACGGAGCGATTTCATGACCTTCCGTCACCTCGTGCGACTTCTTCCCTTATTATTATTATTATTATTGAATGCTATGGTTGACGGAGCGATTTCATGACCTTCCGTCACCTCGTGCGTCTTCTTCCCTTATTATTATTATTATTATTATTATTATTATTATTATTATTATTATTATTATTGAATGCTATGGTTGACGGAGGCTCGGCTCTGTAAGGTATTGTAAATTTTGACCGCTATAACAATTGTAAATTGTTTAAAACTTTAACCAACTTGTAGACAAAAACACCCTCCTCCTCGTGAGAGGGGTCTTTCTGCCCGTTATTTAGCCCTTCGGGGTTAAATAACCGTTTATTGGGGTTTTGTGCCCAATATTCATTTTAAACAAAAAAAACAACATGGCTATGATGAATTTTCATACGTCACTCCCACTCATTCCGTCTTCTTCTTCCTCAATCGTCACTACAGCAGAGAGAAGATTGTCTCTCTCCCTCCCTTCTCTTTCGCAAGCGACGCCAGAAAAGAAAAATCACGTGCAAAGCGTGCAAGATTTCTCCACGACGACGAAAAAGGTGTGCGGGAAATACGAAAACCCATTTCATTCGTCTGAGGTCAGGAATAATAGCAGTAGCAGCCGTAATAACAGCAGCAGTAGCAACAGTGACAAGGAAAACAACAGCAGCAGCATAAACAACAACAGCATTAGCAGCAACAGCAACAACAACAGCAGCAACAGCAACAACAACAACAAACACAGCAACAGCGGCGGCGGCGGCGGCAGTCGTAGTACCTGCAGCAACAACAAAAGTAACAGCAGCTCTGACGACAACAATAACAACAGCAGCAAAGAAAAACTAATCTCGTTTGCAGGTATCGCAAAGAACCTTGAAACCATCCTCATAACAAATGAGGAATTAGAGGAAGCGAAGAAGATGGTGACGAAAACCGGACACCGAGCAATCTGCAAAGCAGCCGAACAATTTTTCGAAATCCAACAGCACTGTACGGTCACGTACCGTCCAGTAAGTACAAAATCCCGTAGGGTTCAAAGAGCCACAGAGGCTCAAATACAAAAAGCCTTAGGGTCCGTGTGGCAGCGGAAAACGCACATCACCCGAGGCAAGAAATATGCCACCGTAGACGTGCTTTTTGCCACACCCCAGGAGGCAAAGGCTCAATCCGTAGTGACCCTAAGGAGTGAGGAAATGGTGTTGGTGCCCTCCTACTGCGGGCAAAAAATTGTGAGGGTCAAACTGACCCACGTCCCCCCCCCCCCGGGATGGCTCCTTCTTGGCTGGCCGCGTCTGTCCTCGTCGGAATCGACGACAAAACAACTGTACTGCAAGTACAGAAAAAAGTAAGAGAAGATTGGGTCGGCACCTCCATTGAGATGTTAATCCAAACCAACCAGGAGTGCATCGAAGCTATCCTGGATGTGATAGACTTCGATAACGGCACTCAACTGCCCATAAGTGTTGAGGGCAAACGCCCGAAATGCTTTCGCTGTGGATCAAAGACTCACCTCAGGGCCTTCTGCAACGAGAAGACCCTGAGAAAGGAGAACCCCCCCCCCCCTCTTTCCGAAACCGGCTCCACGGCTACCAGCAACAGGACAAGCGGCAACCAGGAACGATAGGTCCGTGGCACCCCACGCCACGGAAATCAAATACAGCAGCAGCAGTGGAAGAATTAACAACAACAACAGTAATACCAAATGCAGCTGCAACAGAGACTCCAGTGCAAACATCACCAACAACAACAAGTGAAAGAGTGGAGCTGGTACCCCTCCCCGACCTCACAGAATCAGACATGGAGTGTGAGGTGGGAGAGGGATGACAAAATGTCGTAAGAAGGCACAAACGCAGAAGCAGCCCATCGTCGCCTTCGAAAAGGGAGGAAAGAAATGAAAAAAGGGTAAAGGCTACTGCAAAGAGACTCTCAGCAGCAACACCACCAACACCATCACCACCCACACTAGCACTACCATCACCATCGGCGACAATCCAACCGCCAACAACAACAACACCTTCAACACTACCACCACAAGCACCAACATCGCAAACACAACAACAAAACACACATACCCAGCAACAACAAGAAAATAGCAGAACCACAACCCCCCGGGGAAAAACAAATGCACGGCAATAAATACACACAACTAGAAACTAATGACTTACATAATTGAACACACAGACATTTCACAACACGACTACATAATACCAGCACCAATCAAAACGCCAACTAACATAAGACTGCTAAAAATAGCACAGAAACAATACACAAACATTAAAACGAAATTCCCCAACGCAGTTGGTGATTTCAGGGACGTAGGAGGAACTATCAATCGAAGAGTATATTCGGATATACTCATAGAAGAGCCGACGACCCACCGAAGGGACGATTCAACGGTCCCTTCACCAGACGATCAAGTGAAAAGGGATGTAAAAACCATCCCTCCTCTACGAAAAGTACGGTAAGTGGTCTTTCCCATCTTTTCCACTCTATTCTAAACATGACCTCACTCAGAATAGGCAGCATAAATGCGCGTGACTTGGGGTCGTCATGGAAGCAGGGTCACCTGCTCAACGACCTCAGGTCACTAAACATAGATGTAGTGGCCATCAGCGAGACCAGAATCTCTGAAGCACGGGCCTTCGCACCGATCTTCGGCGGCTACGATGTGTACGCATCTCCCAGCCGTCCTGGATCGGGGGGAGGGAGGAGTTGCTGTGCTTTTTCGGAGAGGTTTGGATCTCGCCATACGGGCCATCTTCCTGGACCCAGAGGGTAAGCTGGTGGTGCTGGACGTGACCAGCGGAGACGGGCAAGCTTTCAGGCTAGTGGCCGTCTATGCCCCGACAGGAGCAGGGCGGCCTGATTTCTTCCGGCGTCTGGAGACCTTTCTTGGAACGTTCCGCTCTTTAGTGTTAGTGGGAGACTGAAACGGGATCTTAGATGCACGCTGGGACTGTGTGGGATTAGCGGATAGGGGAGAAGGGTGCAAGAGCCTCACCAACCTGCTCAGGCGTTTTGAACTGTCTGACAGGTACCGATTGGATTTCCCGAATGTACCAATGTGGACTTGAACAAATCGCATAGAGTCATCCAGATCATATCTAGATAGAGTAATTTGTAGGGAAATAGATAGGTCTAGCATAGGCTGTCCACAATTGTAGATAGTCAGCTACACGGACCACAAATTCGTGATATGTGTTCTTGAATTAGATACGCTTCATAGACGAGGACCCGGCTACTGGAAGCTAAACGTGTCCTTACCAGCGCGCAAGGCCTACAGAGACCGGATTAGCGAACTAGTTAAGCGGGCGTTGACGGGGGCCATCGTCAACAACAAGTGGTGGTTTGCTCTGAAAAGAGCGATTAGAATAGAATCCATTAGGTTTAGTAAGGCTTTAGCAATAGAGAAAAATAGAGCAGAGGGAGAACTAGTTAGAAAATTAGACGAGGTGCTTAGCAAAGGCACTGCGACCGACGTGCTTGCGGCGAAATTGGCCCTTGACCAATTCCTCAATGCAAAGCACGAAGGCTGCGTTGTCAGAGCAAGGGTGCGTCCTCTCAGACACGAGGGGACGAAAGCCGTTCAATGGGCCCGAGTGGCGGAGGCGCGTCGTGGCAACACATCCACGATCCGGTCTTTGGTGGACCACGACGGACGCATGCTACTCGATCCCGTGTAAATGTGTGAAGCTTTTCAGCGACACTTCGCTCAGCTGTTCGGGGGCAGCGGTGAGCCGGGTCAAGGGATGGACTTTAGTGTCTACCTCGACGGACTGCTGCGGCTCTCGGCCACTGAGGCGCAGTGTTGCGAAAAGCCGATAACAGCCGCTGAAGTAAGGGAGGCAATGACTGGCTGCACAAGGGGTAAATCGCCTGGTTTGGATGGTCTGCCCTATGAACTTTACGTACGTACAGATGCCAGACTTGTTCGGAGGCCTCTTGGCGGACGTCTACTACAACTGGCAATAGAACGGGAGAATTCCCATTTCTGTGAGTCGAGGAGCGGTGGCACTGATGAGAAAGGATCCGAACAAGGGGGATAACATAGATAACTTCCGGCCCATAACTCTGCTAAACACAGAGTTCAAGATTTTGGCCAAGGTGCTAGCAAAGAGGTTGGTGCTTGTCGTTGGTGGTCTGGTGGGAGGGGCGCAGACATGCGCCATTCCCGACAGATCCATCCACGACAACCTCCACCTCATGCGATACATCGTAGAGAGGGTAGCTAGGGAACCTGGCACGGGTGGGTCCTTGATCAATTTAGACCAGTCGAAAGCTATCGATAGGGTCGACAATAGTTATCCTAGCGGCAGTCCTGAGGGCGGCTGGCTTTGGGCCCGTCTTCAGAGGATGGATCGCTGTGGTGAGAGTGAACGGTCACCTTTCGGAACCGTTCAACATCATGCGCTCGGTCCGCCAAGGATGTCCCCTCTCGTCCCTATTGTACGTATTGACTCTCGAGCCATTACTGCATAAATTGGAGACGTTGAGGGGGATCCCGCGCGAACTAGGATGCGGAAGATCCGTGTCAGCATATGCCGACGAGTCACCGTAGTGGTGTCGAACGCCAAACACATCGAAGCGATCGGCACTACACTAAGAGAATACGAAGCGGTGACAGGAGCAATGATCAACCAGGAAAAGTCAGTGGGCCTGCAGCTCGGCACCTGGAGAGGCAGGTCCATGCCGTCCAACAGCTTCGTCGGGCGCTGGACAGACGGACCGATTAAATTGCTAGGGGTCTGGTTCGGTCCAGACCTCCAGACGGACAAAAACTGGGACGAGGTGACGAGCAGGGTGGCTTCTCTCACCCAGAAATGGGCCGAGAGGAAGCTATCCCTGAAAGGTCGAGCGGAGGTGGCTAACGCGTACATCGCGTCCGTCATCTACTACCGCCTGACCGTCGTACCTTGTCCTAAGCCCCGCCTGACTGCGCTGGAGCGTTTGCTCTTTCGCTTTTTGTGGAAGGGACGCGCTCCGATTGTCTGGCGGTCCATCTGCTGTCAACACCCGCTACGTGGAGGGCTGGGAATGCCGTGGCTGATGATGTGCAGACACGCGCTCAGGCTACGACATCTCCACCTCTTCCTCGACGGTGATCAGGTGTGGTCGCCGTTTGCTCGACACGTATTTCCCAAGCTCGTTTCCTTGACGGAGCTGCAGTCCTGGGTCAAGCGAAGACCGAGAGGGACCGCTTGGAGACTGGAATGTCTTCAGGCGCTCACAGCCCTCCACCTATCGGGCAATGTGATCGGTGGAAACTCCACCTTGGCGTTCTATAGGGGATTAGTGGAGGGGAAGAGCGACGACGTACTTGGAGAAACTCTAGGCGTCGACAAAAATCAACTAGCCAATCTCTTCGGAAGGACTTTCGGACCGGGGCCTATGGACAACTTCCAGAAATCCCTGGCCTGGCAGTGCTACCGGGGTGCTTTGCCAGTTCGGGATAAACTTTACAGGCATGGAGGTGCCGTCAGCCGGGCATGTCCGAGATGCGCGCAGGGCGACGAACCGTCCTGCACGCACTCGTCCAGTGTCCGAGCATTGCTGACTTGTGGGTTTATGTCGAACACCTGCTGTCACGTGTAGGACGGATCCAGCTATCAGCTGAGTCCATCGTGAGGATTGCCCCGCCCTCTTCCTTTAGCCGGGAAGGGCAGGCAGTTTTTATCTGTCTGGTGGCCATGGCTAAAGAGATAGTATGGTGGACACGTTTGAAAGTTCTGAAGACGAGCACTTACCTCTTCGGTGATGCCCTGATTAACTTTTTCAAATTTCATCTGAAAAGGAAAATCAGGGTAGAGAGGGAAGTGCTCTCTTCCCAGCAGTTTGTTGAAAGATGGGTGAGAGAAGCAAGTATGGCCCGAATGAATGGGCCTTCTCTGAGTATGTGTCTGTAAATTAAAGGTGGAAAACTGGGAGAGGGCACTTGCCCTGGTGGTCAGGGCCACTGTGGTCTTTTAATGGGCTTTCTCCACAAATGTCCCTCGGAAGTCTCCCCCCTATTGGGCAATTTTTCTTCGTTATTTTATTTCATCCTCTGTTTTTTTACACGCAGAAATGCCCATTTGAACCGTCCTGTATTGTCCTGTACTGTCCTTAATGTCTACTTTATGTAAACCCTTGTGGTTAATAAAGAAAACATTATTATTATTATTATTATTATTATTATTATTATTATTATTATTATTATTATTATTATTCCTTGAATCTCAGTCATTGATGTTAGTTAACTGGAAAGTCCGTAGGAATGAATATCAAGCCACTACCTGCAGCCTCAGATATTCAGGACGTATCGGAGGGTTCTTGCTGTTCCCAGCAGGCATGCCTTTTGAAGCGTTCCAAAAAGCGTGAAGGGGCCGATTTTCTTTAATCATCCCTGGAAACTTTTGGAGATAGTCCCCAGTGCGCCTATGACAATCAGGATCACTTTGACTTCATGGCAGTTCCAAATCCTTTTTACCTCCCACTTTAAGTCCTGGTATCGGTTAATTTTCTCCCTCTCCTTCTCCTGCACTCTCGTGTCGAATGGGCAGGCCACATCCACAATCAGACACGATCTTTTTTCTTTGTCCACAACCACCAGGTCAGGTCTATTGTGTTCCAGTTTCTTGTCCGTCTGTATCCTAAAATCCCACAGCATCTTCACCTGATCGTTCTCCATCGCCGCCTCTGGCTTATGCTCATACCATTTCTCAGAATGTGGTAAATTGTTTACTTTGCCCAGGTGCCAGTGGATCACCCTGCCCATCACATCATGTCTCCAGCCCTTATAGTGGGTCTGGGCTAGGTGTTTACACTCGGATACAAGTTTTGAATTTTTAACATACTTAAATCTTTTGTGAAATAGCAACTCTTAGTACAAATGCTACGTAAAGCATCCGGCTTGAGCCCCCAAAAAATTCGGACCCAAAATATATTGTTATAAGGCTCAAATATTCAAATATTCAACTTTGTATTGTACATTGTATATTCAAAAAAGAAAATGGCTATAAATGGAAGAAGAAGAACCCCCCCCCCTCCTCTGTCTACACTATATAGAACAGCTAAACAACACCAATCTTACCAACACCAGAAGCTAGATACACCACCTACCCCATCACCTCTCTGTGTACACTAAACACAACAGCCAGATAACGGCAATTTCACCACCACCACAACCAATCTCAACATAATAATGATAATAATAAATACTATTATTATTGTCCCAAGTTTTAAAAAAATATTTAATCCCAACATTAAGGGAATTTATGTCAACACATATACGCGACTAACCCCATAGATTCACCGAACGGACATCAGTAACGACAACGCCGCCCATCCATCATTACTACCACTATCCCATCACCGCCGCCACCACTCCTTCATTGCTACCACCGCTACAACATCATCACTACAGTAATACGATCACATCACCACCACCACTGCCTCAGTATCGACATCACCACCACCACTGTCTCAGTATCGCTACCGCCGCTATTCTCTCCCATTGCTTCCTGCTAGTTGCTGCCACCACATTATAGAATTCCTACTAAAAAAGAGGAAGGCATCAACATATATAGATAGACTCAAAAGAAAAAAGAAAAAACAAACACCAAAACCAAAGCAGCACAGCAACAATAGCAAAAAAAGAGAAAAACAAAAACAAAAAAATAAAACGTAAAGAAAATAAGAATGAAGAGGGAAACAAGCGGACGGACAGAGAAGAGAAGGGAAAAACTAAGTCAGACATTCGAACACTACATTACAATGAAACTTATGCTTATTCATTTTTTGGGTTTTTTCTGCCTGTGTTTGTTTGTTTATTTGTGTTCGTCTACAGCGTGGTGATAATGCCACACAAGAGCCAAGTGGAGCGGCGCAACCACCGGAGACGGTGAATCCACCGGAGACGGTGAATCCACAGATGGTTATGTAACCATACATTCGCCAATCCTCGATAAGAGTGTTTAAATATCGAACCTAAACAGTTCGAATAACGCTGAAGTGGAGACTAGAACGTCATGTGACAGACTCTCACCCAACAGGTGCTCCCTGGCTCAGCAGCAGGAACCTGACTCTCAACCAAATACTGCTGGTGTCGGAGGAAGAAGAAGAAGGAAAGGGACCAGAACCAACTGGACGAAAGAATTGAATAGAACTGTTATGCAATGTTACCTGAAAAGTAACCCCAAGGAGAGGGGCTATAGGAGACGGATGCATAACATCTGGAACGAGATTGGTCTATTTAAATTAGATGAATAAAAATTGGCCGGGCAGGCTCGGGTAATAAGAACTAATGGTTGAATAAGCGAGCTGGAACTGGAGGAACTGAGCAGAGAGATTAGCTTGGAGATGGAGGGTGGAGTATGCCAGGCAAACGAGCCAGTGGGAAATGAAGGTGAAGAGGTCGAGAGAACGGAGGAACCACCCGAAGCAGACAATGATCTGAATACTGAGATAAATAATACCTGGAACAGAGATACGGCCACTGAGGAGATGAATGATTTACGGGCTAGGACAAGATTCGGTTGACATCCTAAATTTAGTGGTAGATGAATTGAACAATGATAGTGGGAGACCTATGAACCTAAGATTTGTAGACAGGAAAAAGTTAAAAGAAACAACAGCTAAGGTAAACAAAGTCATCCCATACCTTGAGGCGAGGAGCCTTCACCAGTGCAACAATATCCTCAAAGCAACAGCAAATACGGTGAGGAAACTACTTGGTATAAAAGCGAGAAGAAACAACAGACAAGAAAGAGCAGAGCCTTGGTGAAAGAAACGACTGAGTGGTCAAATCAGGGAAATGAGAAATTACATTGGAAAGCTTGAGTCACTACTGAATGGGACACTAAAAAACATAGGCACTAAAAATAGACTGAAAATAAAGTACAAAACTAGGAGGAAAAAGCTAAATATTATCATAGAGGAACTGAAGCAACGCATTGTAGCAAAGAGTGCAAAAATCAGGCGATACGAGAACAGAGTCAGTCAGTATAAACAGAACCGCATGTTCGACAACAACCAGAAGATGCTGTTTGGACAACTTGAGGGGAAAGAAAGAGTCAACGACTTGATCCCTGAGGCGGAACAAACTAAAACATTCTGGAGAGGAATATGGGAGCAGGATGTTAGACATAATGACCAGGCAGGGTGGATTGAGACAGTACAGAGGAAGATCGGTGAGCAGGCACACCAACAAACTGATTTGAGTATCACAGTTGAAACTCTTAAGGGGCAGGCCAAAAAACTAACCAAACTGGAAATCACCAGACCTAGATGGTGTGCAGGGGTATTGGATTAAAAATTTAACATCCCTCCACCCGAAGCTGACAACCATGTTCAATGACTGCTTGATGTCAGGTGAGGTACCAGAGTGGTTGACAAAAGGTACCACAGTTCTGATAATGAAAGACCGAATCAAGGGTAATGATGTTACCAACTATAGACCTATCACATGTCTGTCCTTAATATGGAAACTGTTGACGAGCATTGTGTCTGAGGAAATCTACCATCACATGCACACAAACAACTTGTTACCGGACGTACAGAAAGGATGCCGAAAGAAGTCACGTGGTAAAAAGGACCAGTTACTTATTGATAAGATGGTAATGGGGAATTGCAGGAGGAGACACACTGATCTTGCCATGGGATGGATAGACTACAGAAAGGCATTTGACATGGTGCCTCATTCTTGGATCACCAAAAGCCTGGAGATCTTCAAGGTGGCAGATAACATCAGACAGTTGCTGGGCAGGAGTATGAGGTCCTGGAAAACAGAGTTGACATCCACTGGAGAATCCTTGGGAAGCGTGAAGATCAAGAGAGGTATCTTCCAGGGAGATAGCCTGTCCCCTCTGTTGTTTGTCCTTGCCCTGATGCCCCTGACCATTATGCTGCGAAAAGTGAGAGCAGGATACAAGTTGGGAAATGGAGAGCTTACCATCAATAACCTCCTCTTCATGGACGATCTTAAGCTCTTCGGGAAGAGTGAGAAGGGGTTGGATGTGCTTGTTGACACTGTCCGTATTTTCAGCAGTGATATATGTATGCAGTTTGCTATTAGTAAATGTGGAGTCATTGTGAAGAGGAGGGGTAGGTTGAGCAGAAGTAACGGAATCCAGATACCAACAGGTGAGATGATAAAGGAAATTGACTCTGAGGAAGGATACAAGTATTTGGGCGTTCTGGAGGCTGATGGCATAAAGAACAAAAAAATGAAGGAATTGTTAAGAACTGAATACATTCGGAGAGTAAGGAGCGTATTGAAGTCACATCTGAACAGCAGAAATGCCATAAGCGCAGTAAATTCCCGAGCTGTGTCTATTATTAGGTACAGTGCGGGAATTCTGAGATGGAATGTTGCTGAACAAAAAGAAATGGATAGGAAGACTAGGAAGCTATTGTCTATCTACAACATGTTCCACAAGAGGAGTGATGTCGATAGACTCTACCTAAGGAGATCTGAGGGTGGAAGAGGTCTTATCAGCATAGAGAACTGTGTTCAGATTGAGAAAAACAACCTACACAAATACGTGACTGATAGTAAGGAGCCAATGCTCAGAACTGTACTGAAGGAGGGGACAATAGGCCAGGGGATGTCCAAGGAGGAAATAACATCGAGGAGAAAGAGCAGCCTTCAGGAAAAATCCCTTCATAGTACCTTCTTTGAGAAAACTGAATTTAGAGATCCACAGACATGGAACTGGTTGAGAAGAGGAAACCTCAAAAAGGCTACAGTAGGAATGTTAATGGCTGCGCAGGAGCAGGCCCTCAAAACGAAGTGGTTGAAACACCATATTTACAAGGAGGAGGCTAGCCCACTGTGCAGGATCTGTGGAGAATTATTATTATTATTATTATTATTATTATTATTGTTATTGCTATTCCTTGAATCTCAGTCATTGATGTTGGTTAACTGGAAAGTCCGTTGGATTGAATATCAAGCCACTACCTGCAGCCTCAGATATTCAGGACGTATCGGAGGGTTCTTGCTGTTCCAAGCAAGCATGCCTTTTGAAGCGTTCCAAAAAGCGTGAAGGGGCCGATTTTCTTTAACCATCCCTGGAAACCTTTGGAGATAGTCCCCAGTGCGCCTATGACAATCGGGATCACTTTGACTTGATGGCAGTTCCAAATCCTTTTCACCTCCCACTTTAGGTCCTGGTATCGGTTAATTTTCTCCCTCTCCTTCTCTTGCACTCTCGTGTCGAACGGACAGGCCACATCCACAATCAGGCACGATCTTTTTTCTTTGTCCACAACCACCAGGTCAGGTCTATTGTGTTCCAATTATTATTGTTATTATTATTATTATTATTATTATTATTATTATTATTATTATTGTTGTTATTCCTTGAATCTCAGTTATTGATGTTGGTTAACTGGAAAGTCCGTTGGAATGAATATCAAGCCACTACCTGCAGCCTCAGATATTCAGGACGTATCGGAGGGTTCTTGCTGTTCCCAGCAAGCATGCCTTTTGAAGCGTTCCAAAAAGCGTGAAGGGGCCGATTTTCTTTAACCATCCCTGGAAACTTTTTGTGATAGTCCCCAGTGCGCCTATGACAGTCGGATCACTTTGACTTCATGGCAGTTCCAAATCCTTTTCACCTCCCACTTTACGTCATGGTATCGGTTAATTTTCTTCCTCTCCTTCTCTTGCACTCTCGTGTCGAAAGGGCAGGCCACATCCACAATCAGACACGATCTTTTTTCTTTGTCCACAACCACCAGGTCAGGTCTATTGTGTTCCAGTTTTTTGTCCGTCTGTATCCTAAAATCCCACAGCACCTTCACCTGATTGTTCTCCATCACCGCCTCTGGCCTATGCACATACCATTTCTCAGAATCTGGTAAATTGTTTACTTTGCACAGGTGCCAGTGAATCACCCTGCCCATCACATCGTGTCTCCAGCCCTTATAGTGGGTCTGGGCTAGGTGTTTACACTCGGACACAATGTGAGCCACAGTCTCCTCTCTCTCTCCACAGATCCTGCACAGTGGGCTAGCCTCCTCCTTGTAAATATGGTGCTTCAACCACTTCGTTTTGAGGGCCTGCTCCTGCGCAGCCATTAGCATTCCTTCTGTAGCCGTTTTGAGGTCTCCTCTTCTCAACCAGTTCCATGTCTGTGGATCTCTAAATTCAGTTTTCTCAAAGAAGGTACTATGAAGGGATTTTCCCTTAAGGCTGCTCTTCCTCCTTGATGTTATTTCCTCCTTGGACATCCCCTGGCCTACTGTCCCCTCCTTCAGTACAGTTCTGAGCATTGGCTCCTTACTATAGGTCACGTATTTGTATAGGTTGTTTTTCTCCATCTGAACACAGTCCTCTATGCTGATAAGATCTCTTCCACCCTCAGATCTCCTTAGGTAGAGTCTATCGACATCACTCCTCTTGTGGAACATGTTGTAGATAGTCAATAGCTTCCTAGTCTTCCTATCCATTTCTTTTTGTTCAGCAACATTCCATCTCAGAATTCCCGCACTGTACCTAATAATAGACACAGCTCGGGAATTTACTGCGCTTATGGCATTTCTGCTGTTCAGATGTGACTTCAATACGCTCCTTACTCTCCGAATGTATTCAGTTCTTAACAATTCCTTCATTTTTTTGTTCTTTATGCCATCAGCCTCCAGAACGCCCAAATACTTGTATCCTTCCTCAGAGTCAATTTCCTTTATCATCTCACCTGTTGGTATCTGGATCCCGTTACTTCTGCTCAACCTACCCCTCCTCATCTCAATGACTCCACATTTACTAATAGCAAACTGCATACATATATCACTGCTGAAAATACGGACAGTGTCAACAAGCACATCCAACTCCTTCTCACCTTTCCCGAAGAGCTTAAGATCGTCCATGAAGAGGAGGGGATTGATGGTAAGCTCTCCCTTTCCCAACTTGTATCCTGCTCTCACTTTTCGCAGCATAATGGTCAAGGGCATCAGGGCAAGGACAAACAACAGAGGGGACAGGCTATCTCCCTGGAAGATACCTCTCTTGATCTTCACGCTTCCCAAGGATACTCCAGTTGATGTCAACTCTGTCTCCCAGGACCCCATACTCCTGCCCAGCAACTGTCTGATGTTATCTGCCACCCTGAAGATCTCCAGACTTTTGGTGATCCAAGAATGAGGCACCATGTCAAATGCCTTTCTGTAGTCTATCCATCCCATTGCAAGATCAGTGTGTCTCCTCCTGAAATTCCCCATTACCATCTTATCAATAAGTAACTGGTCCTTTGTACCACGTGACTTCTTTCGGCATCCTTTCTGTTCGTCCGGTAACAAGTTGTTTGTGTGGAGGTGATGGTAGATTTCCTCAAACACAATGCTCGTCAACAGTTTCCACATTACGGACAGACATGTGATAGGTCTATAGTTGGTAACATCAATACTCTTGATTCGGTCTTTCATTATCAGAACTGTGGTACCTTTTGTCAACCACTCTGGCACCTCACCCGACACCAAGCAGTCATTGAACATGGTCGTCAGCTTCGGGTGGAGGGATGTTAAATTTTTAATCCAATACCCCTGCACACCATCTGGGCCTGGTGATTTCCAGTTGGTTAGTTTTTTGGCCTGCCCCTTAAGAGTTTCAACTGTGATACTCAAATCAGTTTGTTGGTGTGCCTGCTCACCGATCTCCCTCTGTACTGTCTCAATCCACCCTGCCTGGACATTATGTCTAACATCCTGCTCCCATATTCCTCTCCAGAATGTTTTAGTTTGCTCCGCCCCATCGATCAAGTCGTTGCCTCTTTCTTTCCCCTCAAGCTGTCCAAACAGCATCTTCTGGTTGTTGTCGAACATGCGGTTCTGTTTATACTGACTGACTCTGTTCTCGTATCGCCTGATTTTTGCACTCTTTGCTACAATGCGTTGCTTCAGTTCCTCTATGATAATATTTAGCTTTTTCCTCCTAGTTTTGTACTTTATTTCCAGTCTATTTTTAGTGCCTATGTTTTTTAGTGTCCCATTCAGTAGTGACTCAAGCTTTCCTATGTCATTTCTCATTTCCCCGATTTGACCACTCAGTCGTTTCTTCCACCACGGCTCTGCTCTTTCTTGTCTGTTGTTTCCTCTCGCTTTTATACCAAGTAGTTTCCTCACCGTATTCGCTGTTGCTTTGAGGATATTGTTGCACTGGTGAAGGCTCCTCGCCTCAAGGTATGGGATGACTTTGTTTACCTTAGCTGTTGTTTCTTTTAACTTTTTCCTGTCTACAAATCTTAGGTTCATAGATCTCCCACTATCATTGTTCAATTCATCTACCACTAAATTTAGGATGTCAACCGAATCTTTCCCTAGCCCGTCAGCATTCATCTCCTCAGTGGCCGTATCTCTGTTCCAGGTATTATTTATCTCAGAATTCAGATCATTGTCTGCTTCCGGTGGTTCCTCCGTTCTCAGGACCTCTTCACCTTAATTTCCCACTGGCTCGCTTGTCTGGCATACTACACCCGCCATCTCCAAGCCATTCTCTCTGCTCAGTTCCTCCAGTTCCAATTATTATTATTATTATTATTATTATTGTTATCGTTATTCCTTGAATCTCAGTCATTGATGTTGGTTAACTGGAAAGTCCGTTGGATTGAATATCAAGCCACTACCTGCAGCCTCAGATATTCAGGACGTATCGGAGGGTTCTTGCCGTTCCAAGCAAGCATGCCTTTTGAAGCGTTCCAAAAAGCGTGAAGGGGCCGATTTTCTTTAACCATCCCTGGAAACCTTTGGAGATAGTCCCCAGTGCGCCTATGACAATCGGGATCACTTTGACTTCATGGCAGTTCCAAATCCTTTTCACCTCCCACTTTAGGTCCTGGTATCGGTTAATTTTCTCCCTCTCCTTCTCTTGCACTCTCGTGTCGAACGGGCAGGCCACATCCACAATCAGGCACGATCATTGTCTGCTTCCGGTGGTTCCTCCGTTCTCAGGACCTCTTCACCTTCATTTCCCGCCGGCTCGCTTGTCTGGCATACTACACCCGCCATCTCCAAGCCATTCTCTCTGCTCAGTTCCTCCAGTTCCAGCTCGCTTATCCACCCATTAGTTCTTATTACCCGAGCCTGCCCGGCCAATTTTTGTTCATCTAATTTAAATAAACCAATCTCGTTCCAGATGTTATGCATCCGTCTCCTGTAGCCCCTCTCCTTGGGGTTACTTTTCAGGTAGCATTGCATAACAGTTCTATTCAATTCTTTCGTCCAGTTGGTTCTGGCCCCTTTCCTTCTTCTTCTTCCTCCAACATCAGCAGTATTTGGTTGACAGTCAGGTTCCTGCTGCTGAGCCAGGGGGCACCTGTTGGGTGAGAGTCTGTCACATGACGTTCTAGTCTCCATTTCACCGTTATTCGAACTGTTTATGTTCGATATTTAAACACTCTTATCGAGGATTGGCGAATGTATGTTTACATAGCCATCTGTGGATCCGCCATCCCACTTGGCCCTTGTGTGGCATTATCACCACGCTGTATACGGACACACATAAACAAACAAACACACGGGCAGAAAGGGCCCCAAAAATGAATAAGCATAAGTTTCATTGTAATGTAGTATTCGAATGTCTGACTTAGTTTTTGTTTTTTAAGTTTTACTTTTTCCCCCCTCTTCTCTTATTATTATTATTATTATTATTATTATTATTATTATTATTATTATTATTATTCGTTGAGTCTCAGTCATATATGTTAGTTAACTGGAAAGTTTGTTGAAATGAACATCAAGCCACTACCTGCAGCCTATTATTATTATTATTATTATTACAGTTGCATTTATCTTGCTTTATGTTCATACGAGTTATCACCAAGTCACAACCAGTGACCTCAAGAGACAACAAGGTCCGCCATGTTCAAGAAAGAACATACATACTCACACATGCATCTTTAGTGTTTAGACTTGTGATTGACAGAATCTTCCTTAGTATATGGGCAGTTCCCATTAGTACTATCTTTTGTATTTTTATTATTATTATTATTATTATTATTATTATTATTAGTAGTAGTAGTAGTAGTAGTAGTAGTAGTAGTAGTAGTAGTAGTAGTAGTAGTAGTAGGTAATAGGTTACCACCATCACCATAGTCATTATTAATTTCATCATTTCAATAAATATACATGGATATATTTTATTATTTCAGACAATTGATATTTATTATAACATATTACACTTCTGTGATATCTTGAAAGAGTGGGCATATGAGCCAAAATGTAAATATATGTATATATATATGTGTGTGTGTGTGTGTGTATGTGTGTGTGTTTGCGTGTATGCCTGTGTGTGAGTGAGTGCGTGTAAGCTTGTGTTTATATGTATATATGTATGGATGTAGGGATGGTTGGAGTATGCATGTTTGCATGCCTGTATGTATGTATGTATGTATGTATGTATGTATACATGTAAATGTTATGCATGCGTGTGAGATAGTGCGTGTGTGATTAGGGGAGCGTGATATTCCATGAAACAAATCGACTTATAGCTTTTATTCACTATAAGAACTATATTGTTTTTGATGCCCCGGCGTTCTTGTTGCCTTCACCAGCAGAACGTTGTATTTGGACATTTTTCATTTTCGATGATTGATGTTTTTGTCTGCTGGATATGAAATATCAATCAATATACATGATATATTCGTATTACGGTTACGAATGTGTCAGGTCATTTGACCAGTTTTTCAATGTTTAATAACATATATATATAACAGTACACATTCATACTAGCTACTTTCTCACGGATATGATCATTGTCTGCCTTCAATTTTATTAAAAAATGTTTTTGCGGCTATATGATAATCACTATGTGGGTATTCAATGCTGTCTGGTAACATAATTGGACTTCAGACTTGTACAATTCTTCAAGCAGAATTTTTGGGGGTTTTTTTAGAAATAAAAATCACCAATATATTTTGATAAACTGTTAATACATATTTCATATATATGACTCACTAATGTCTTATAAACTAGATTGTTTTACCGCATGACGTACACGAATATCGCCACGTAATTGAAATTTACCTCACAGCTTGAGAAAGAAAAGAAAAACCTGGCAATTTTGAATAACACTCAAAGAATAGCATCCCCAAATGTAATTGACTTGTTTTGGGGAAATACGATTTTTGTTAAGTAGTAAGATGACAGCTTCAGACAAAACTTCAATTTTGCTGGGGCTCGTCAGTGAAGCATAGCTAATATTTTGCTTAGTTGATCAGTAGATAGATGTTTATACACTTTTCAACTTTTTCATGTTAATTCTTTGGTGTTTTCACCTGTCTCGTAATTTCTATATGAGCTTACCAGAAAATATTTTAAATCAATTTATTTCCATCTTCTTGTACCTATCTCTTATACTGCAATGACAGAGTACGGCCGAGGTCACTCGAAATGCTAGATGTTATTGCCAAATATCTTTCAAAACAGTTCCTTACGTATGTTTAAAAAATGAAGGTTATATTTGATGATTAAGTCTGAAAAGCAGGCTAGTCAAGCAATTTGTGAGAGATCTGCTAGAACAAAAGAGACCAGTAGTTAAACAATAAAATATTTATCACACACACATATATAAGTGTGCGTGTGCGTGTGTGTCTATGTGTGTGTGTATGTATATATATATATATATATATAAACGTTTGTATATGTATAATAAAGCCAAAACAATGCAGGTATGGACATAGAATAAAGAATGCAAATGCAAAAGATATTGTTGACAATTAGTCTTTTACCTTAGATTTATTTAAATGTCCATGATTTTCGAGATAATATCTCTTCTTCAGAGGGAAGTAAAGCTGTTAATCCAGTGTTCTAAATAGCTTGCCAGGTCATGCTGACAGGAAATGGTATAGAGTATCTGTTCTATCTCTAAAAGAACGGATACTCTATACCATTTTCTGTCAGCATGACCGGGCAAGCTATTTAGAACACTGGATTAACAGCTTTACTTCCCTCTGAAGAAGAGATACTATCTCGAAAATCAAGGACATTTAAATAAATCTAAGGTAAAAGACTAATTGTCAACAATATCTTTTGCATTTGCATTCTTTATTCTATGTCCATACCTGCATTGTTTTGGCTTTATTATACATATACAAACGTTTATACCTCATTACACAATGCTTCAAGTGAACTATAACCTCCTCCTTTCCTTACGCCTGAGCCAGGCCCAGTTCACAACTGTAAAGAAACTCTTCCAGCTATCTGAGAGCGCTCCAAAGACGGCTGCCAACTAAACTTCCTAAAACGATGCCTGAATAACAACATCATCCCCAAAACTATCAAAAATTTGCACCTACCAACATGCTTCAAATCAGCAGGCCTCAAACGATCACTTAGTTACATACAAAAATTCTGCCTAAGAAAACTCATACTACACCTACACCGCACGCTACAACAACACATACGGACTATTTCCAGCCTTGTACCACAACTCGCTGAAACCTCAGAACCTCTGTCCAGAGTCATCTCCGCCGCTATAGACAGGTCATACCACCACCGCCGAGACTACGAGAAAATACGTCTAACGCAAACATTTCTCAAACTCAGCACGGCCAACCATCTTAACAACATCCCAACTCTAAACACCAACAGAGGCGAACAAGACGGTACCAACACCGAACCTAGCGGCGCCCCGACCAACAACACACCTGACGCAAAACACCTCGTCACAGACTTGACAGGATCCCTCTCCCGAGAGGAATTAGACTTCCTCAGCCTGGGTCCCAAGTTCATATTGAAACAGAGACTGGACGACAAATTATGGCTCGACATAGAAACGAATTTCTGTCGGGCTGCCTACCAACTAAAATGGATATCGACTCTCGGCAACAACACTGCGGAATCTAACAAACCCAGATTCCCGATATACCAACTGGATCGCCCACTCTGTCCACCGCCTGCCAACCGCGAGCTTGAAGAAAAATTCTCGAGGCTAAAACATTCCGTATTTAACATCTTACGGAAACAGAAGAAGATAGCCCCAAACCTCTCCAGGACACAAGAACTCGCCCTGAAGAACCTACGGAATAGGGAACTTTTATACTTACCATCCGACAAAGGTAAAGAGTTTTGCGTCATCTCTCAAGCCACATACAACAACCTAGCCTTTGAACACTTAAGCGACAATGAATTATATACAGAGATCCCAGACATGACTGCAGCCCAGATCGAAAAACAGACCAAATCCATCTGGTTCGATATCTGTAGGAGAAGACAACTCCCAAATAAAGTTAAGCTCAACTACACCACTAGAAATAGCAGACTGCCCACTTTCTACCACCTCATCAAGACCCACAAGAATAGTACTAAGACGCAAATAAGACCCATCGTCTCTAGCATAGAAGGACCCCTATACAAAATTTCCTGGCTCCTCTCCCAGGTCCTCAAGCCTCTACTCTCTACCTTTCCCGGGCATGTCAGTAGCTCCGACGAAGTTATACGTAGACTACACCAACTCCAGCCAGGACAACTTAAACTAAATAGATACGCCTTTAGCCTCGACGTTGTCTCCCTCTACACTACAGTCCCCGCTCATCCAGCTGTCGATTCATTGACGGACTGCGTGGTCGCAGAGGACATCCATTGCTACGGCCTCCACCCGACGGACATACACCAGCTTTTGTCCTTCACAGTAGACAACACGTACTTCACCTTCCACCACCACACATACAGACAGACAACTGGATTACCATGGGATCCAGCCTATCGGGCCTGCTGGCCATCACCTACATGAACCAGCTAGAATGCCGAGGCCTCAACACCTGCCATTCCCATACATTCTTCACCCGATATGTAGATGACATACTCATCCTTATATCATCCCGTGAGGAGGCATATAAAATATACACAACATTCTCCAGCATGGACGCCAGTATAAAGTTCAGCATGGAACACCCCGATGACCGTGGATCCCTATCCTGCTGGACTTCCAACTCAGGGTAACAAAGGAGCGCAACATCCACACCTGCTTCTATAAAAAAAAGCCGCCAGCAGGGACCTGTTCGTACATTTCAGATCGGCCCTCCCAGCCGGCGCTAAGTTCGGATACATAAGGAACGAACTAACACGTATCCGGAACAAATGCACCGACGCTAGAGACCGAGGCACACACACACCACACATTTCCTGGAAGTACTCAAACTGAACGGATAGACGACATCCACCACACAAACCGTGCCAGAAAGAACAGAGGACACCACACCCGAGGCACAAACACTGGCTTCCTGAAGCTCCCACACTTCAGTGAAGAAACAACAACAGCCATCCGCAGAACTATCAGACGAGAGGGACTAGATATCCAACTGGCCCACTCAGGTCCTTCTCTACGCGGACAGCTAACCAAAAGACACTCTACCAGACATGAAAACTGCTGCAGACTAGCCAACTGACCCATTAACGACACAAACCTATGTCACCAAGCTTACGTCGTATACAGACTAGAGTGTGGCAAATGCAACAACTTCTACGTAGGTAGCACCACCAGACCACTCCACATAAGAATAAAAGAACACCTCAATACTAACGCTTCCTCATTTAAGAAACACCTAGTTAAATGCAAAAACACCGACAAAACCATAACAGTGAGGATAGAAACTAAGGAAAGAAACCTCGGCAATCTTAGAATTAAGGAAGCACTAATTATAGACAAAACACAACCACCAATCAATAATAGACTAGAACTCAACACCCAATTTATAACTTTATAGAGCTTCTAGCCCCATATTTACACCCCCCCACACACGCACACACGCATGCACACACACACACACACGCTTACACCTCCACTTATTCTCTCTCACACATACACACACAGAACCAATTCTAACACGAGATAACATCTATCCCCCACATCTACGTATCGACATATCTTCTGACACTCACACACAGACACACTCACATACTTACACCTTCATGCATTCTCCCACACACTTAAACAGGAATGTACAACCCCCCCCCCCCCCCCAAAAAAAACCTTTTAAAGGGAGACTACTCTTTATCCACCTAATCTTAACACTTTGACATTAGAGGTAGAACAGATACTCTATACCATTTCCTGTCAGTATGACTTGGCAAGCTATTTAGAACACTGGATTAACAGCTTTACATCCCTCTGAAGAAGAGATATTATCTCGAAAATTAAGGACATTTAAATAAATCTAAGGTAAAAGACTAATTGTCAACAATATCTTTTGCATTTGCATTTTTTATTCTATGTCCATACCTGCATTGTTTTGGCTTTATTATACATATACAATATATATATAAATTGATAGATACACGCACATACTCTCTCTCTCTCTCTCTCTCTCTCTCTCTCTCTCTATATATATATATATATATATATATATATATATATATATATATATATATATATATATATATATACAAGTTAATATAAATTTATATATTTGATAAACACAAATACCAACATATTCATGTTTGTATTGTAAATGACCAAGTTAGCTAGATTGAAATATACTAATAATAATAATACATTTTGCTTGTCTCGATTTAAGATAATAAATCAATAAAAACAAATCATATTGGCAATGGCCGTAGTGCTTGGACAAATTTAAATTTCAAAATCAAACCTGTTCCGTAGACAGGTTTAAACGGCTGATTTTTCTAGCAGCACGAGTATGTGACAGCTAGACACTGGATAACCGCGTGAAATACCATGTGCGTTAATCAGTCTTTCTAAATATTTTGAAGTGAAACATACCAATTTTTATAGTGCTTGCTGAGGAGATCAAAATGCGGTATTCTTTCACTTTTTCATTATTCGAAACATATTTGGATTTTAACGTTTAAACCTGTCTACGGAACAGGTTTGATTTTGAAATTTAAATTTGTCCAAGCACTACGGCCATTGACAATATGATTTGTCTTTATTGATTTATTATCTTAAATCGAGACAGGCAAAATGTATTATTATTATTAGTGGTCATTTACAATACAAACATGAATATGTTTGTAATTGTGTTTATCAAATATATTAATTTATATTAACTTGTATTACACGGCTCAGAAATACTTCTTTCTTTGAGCTATTTCATTGTAAAAGACTGCCTGAGTTTTGAACTCATTATTATTGATAGTATATATATATATATATATATATATATATATATTTTTTTTTTTTAACGAAAGAGAGAAAGAGAGGATAAACGGAGGAGATTTGTAGCTATATATTCATGTATGTACATATAGTTGCCTTTTTTACAATACATATGTTGTGCGTGAAAATATGTATAATACAGCTTTATCCAACCTTTGAATGAATGTAGACAGTAAGCGTAGAATGTATGTCAAATTAGTATCTAAATATGTGAAAATATAATTTCTATTCTAAAGCTATGACGAAGAAAACGTTTCTTTGGCTGGTTAACGCATTCCATCGAAAGAGGACACTTCTTGATTTTATTTTTGTCACTCTATTTCTTGCTGCAAATTATAGTAATTTTTCATTTAACCGTTAACATTTTCTGTATTTATTTTCTTTTTTTTCTCCGACACAAACTTTCTTCACACTTGAATATTTCGACTATGTTTAAAAATATATGTTTTTATCAAATTATTTCAAAATGAATTTGCTTTATTCGAAATTCCTTATTAAATTCTTCAAATTTCATTTTTCCTCTAAAATACTTTTGCTTTTTTTAATTTCTTATCCCGCCTTACTGTTTTCATGAATGGTCTCCTACTTTTAAAAGTTTTAGGACAAATTGTTTATTCAATATTTTTGGCTTCACTCTTTATTGCTTATAAATTTACTTATTCATTGACGTTTTATATAATAAAACTTACATTTCAATTCATATAGATGTTTACTTTCTTTGTATTCATTCTCTATTTTGTTACTGCATCGAGTAGGTCTGCATACATGTTTAGACACGTACTGATGTCAATAACAAAAATATCAATGCGATTTGCTAACAGATTCTTAAACAATCATTGGTAAAACATTAAAAACTGCAAAGATTTTCGTCCTGAATATTTCCCCAAAATTATAAGAAAATAAGATATGTATATAATTTAATTTTAGTTATCATGCAAGTTAAATAAGTTTATCTAAATTGAGTTTGACTATGAATATTTATAGAGTTGAAAAGACTTGGCTTTACTAAGTATGATTTTCAAATACAACTACTTGGAGATCTGTGATATATTAGCATAATATATTTCAATGTAGAGACAAGCAGATTTACTGCAAAATATTTTGTCTGCAAACTTGTTAAATCAAATATGTTCAACATTTATATAATGTAGACATACTTTAATAACTTACAAAGCTAAAGCAATAGCTCTCACAACAACAGGCGGATTTGTTATTTCGATTATTAATTTTGAGAGATATATATTACATAGATTAATATTCTCAGGGAACCCAATCACCGTAGTAAATAAATAAAAAATGTGATACATATTACTTTGATAGTTAATACCATTCACGGCTTACTGGTTATTTTTCCTACTAGCGTTTTATGATATATGCGTACAAGTGATAGTTTATAATATGCATACATAACCTTCATAAAGTGAAACACTGAGTAACATCTATTGGTTACCGTTACCTTCAAACCCAGAATAGCCACAGAGAGATTACTTAGATAGAGATAATATATAATATTCGATATTTCGTGTTTGTATACACAGACATACGGATGGTATATATATATATATATATATATATATATATATATATATATATATATATATATATATATATATATATATATATACAGTTAAAAGAATAGAGGTGTAGCACACAAGTTATTGTATATTGGTAAATGGAATAGAAAATGCTGACAAATTGTTGACAGTTGAAAAATGGTTTAATTAGGAATAAAAGAGTATTAGTGATTGTATGGGTTAGTATTCAGTTGTGGTTTTAAGTTTTTAAGTTTTTACCGGTTGCGCATTTCTAAATGCTTTTCAAAAATAATTTTGAGATAGAGTGTCCGTGCTGTTTGCTCTGATCTGATTAGTTTTGGGAATTCTACCTGTTTTTATGTTAAAAAAGTGGCTCCAGGAAAAATTCTTGGTCAAAACAATTTTGATTGGTCGGTAGAGGTCATGTGGATAAAAAATTGGTTTTGCGCCAAGATTGAGAAATGACTCTTTCACAACAAATATGTGTGTGTGTATGTGTGTGTGTGTGTGTGTGTGTGTGTGTGTGTGTGTGTGTGTGTGTGTATATGTGTGTGTGTGTGTGTGTGTAGTAGTAGTAGTAGTAAGGTGTTCGATGCTGCGACAATGGCCAGCAGCGATGTGTGTCAAATGGCTATTAAGATAAGTGTGTGTGTGTGTGTGTGTGTGTGTGTGTGTGTGTGCATAGCAGAGTAATTCGATGGTCAGTAAGAATGTGTCTGAAAGCAATGGGGGGTATTTTAGCATGTCAAAAGATATTTTTCAGCTTTTGTCTTATACGGAGAAGTGCGTGTGTGTGTGTGTGTGTGTGTATAAGTCTCTTTGTATGTTGATATACGCGTGTGTATGTGTTTGTGTATATATGTGTGTGTGTGTGTGTGGGGGGGGGGGTGGACCAGTATTTTTTCCCCCTGGTAAAATGGTGTACACTATTCGATTTTTTCAGTAAAATCGGTTCTCTTAATAGAACATCAAAAATCTTAACAATAAAAGGTGTGAAATGATATTCATTATATATATATACACATACATATATTCACTACATATATATATATATATATATACATATATACATACATATATATGCACATATATTTTTTTGTATTGCACCATAGAGCATGTGTGTTTACGTGTGTCATTGTGTTTATATGTGGGTAGAGATGTGTGCTGATGTAGGTATGTATGTTGACGTGTGTATGTTGTGGGTTCGTCTTAGGGAGAAGTGTTTAGACGGGGTCCGTATTTTTTAATGAAGTAAGATTCCTTGCTGATGCGCTGGGTGTGGGTGGCATTATCTTTAAATTTGTAGAGGGGAAAGATTCTGAAGTTGGGATGATTTTGGGCGGCACAGGTATCAATGTGTTCACTCAGTGGTATTTTCCTGTATTCCCGTATTTTAATTTGGGATCTATGGACAGTCATGCGTTGGCGGAGGCTGCTTTTGGTCTGGCCTATGTATTGTTCTCGACAACCTGAACAAGTTAATACATATATTAGATTTTCCGATGCACATGTGAAATTGTGTTTTACTATAAAACGTTGTCCATCTTTGAAATAGAATTCCGAACCCTCTATTAGGTTGATGCAAATGCCACAGTTGGGTCTATCGCATTTTTTTACTGTGGGTTTCGTTGTTGTGGTTGGCAGTACTTTGGCATGTGTTAAGATGTTTTTCATTGACTTGGATTGTCTTTTGCTCTTTATGATATCGTGTGTTCGTAGAATTTGGTTCATTCTATGGTCCTTTTTCAATACAGGGATGTTCTGGAGGATGGTGTCAAAGGCCTCATTGTTGAGGGGGTTGTGTGTGGAGATGTATGGAAGAGCTTTTAGTTTTGGTTGATTTACTTTAGGGTGTCTAAGGTCCTGGGTACTGAGTTTTAGGGCACGTTGGATTCCATTGTCAATTAGTGATGCAGGGTAGTCCCTGCCTATGAGTGTGTCCTTTAGTTCTTGTAGCCGTAAGTAGCAGATGTTTTTATTGGAGACTATAGTACAGATTCTCTTGGCTAAGTTTTAGGGAATATTAATTTTAACGTGTCTAGGGTGGCAAGAGTTGAAGGGGAGATATTGCTTGGAGTCTGTGGGCTTGTAGTATATGTCTGTTTCTATTTTTTTGTTATGGATCTTAATGAGGATGTCGAGGAAGGGGAGTTGTTGATGGCTGTATTCCATCGTGAAGTTAATATTGTGTGTGTGTGTATGAAGAGCAGTTACATTTTTTCCAAGTATCTTTTATCGACAATGCAAATATACATATATATATATATATGTATGTATATATATGTATGTATATATATGTATGTATATATATATGTATATATATTCGTGAGTGAATAATAATCTATCTATCTATCTATCTATCTATCTATCTATCTATCTCTCTCTCTCTCTATATATATATATACATATGTCTGTGTGTGGCGGGGGGGTATGTTTGTTTGTGTGTGTGTGTATGAAGAGCAGTTACATTTTTTCCAAGTATCTTTTATCGAAAATGCAAATATGCCACCATTTTATCAGTCATATTTCATATCTTTTCAACATTCTTATGAAAGTATAATATTTTTTATGAAAACATTCATCTAAAGCAATTATAAAAACCAGATAAGAAAATATAAGAAATCCTAAATAGAAATGGTAACACAAGGACGTAATCTCGTTTTCAGTAAAACTCACAGACAAGCGCGCATATATAATACACATGGGCGAACATATGCAGAGCCATGTTGTCGGGGATTTTAAATCTGATATACTAAAATATCAGAAATCGATAATACGATCACATGCGCCTAACGTATTAAAGTTTATGTGAGTATTTAATGATTTATATTATAGATACTCTGTTGTAGGCGATTTCCCAAATAGTTATATATATATTTTTGGTAACTTACAAACACTCGATATTTAAATTATGCTTTCAAATGAAAACACAAAATAGTGCAATAATGTGTAACTAAGAAATATACAAATAGCCAGTGACCATAATATATTAATTTGGATTAAAAACTATTTCTAATATATATTCAGTAAATACATTTACGTGCACATGCTCTTTATTATCTACATTTATTCAAGTAAGAAACCACTATCTGGAAGGCCTGCTGTCTCAATAGCAAAATATAGCACACGAAATTTTAATAAGATCAAAAACTCCAATAAGTTACACATCAAAAGCACGTTTGGATTTTAAAGTTAAACCCAGTTACTTCCTGGAAAACCTGTTACCATTCTAGATATTTTTCAGTGGACGTAATATTTGGTTGGTGCTCTCAAACATCTTCTATAGTTGCAGCTTTTATCATATATTTCGATGTATTTTAAGTAACGAAAGTGTTGAAGTCTATTGATCACAATTGACTAACTATATTTTGCAGCAATTTCCAATGCCTGGCATAAGCGAAAATATATTTTTAACCACTAACATTTCAGATGAGAACGTAATACACCTAGGACTTAATGTTTCTTTTATATATCTTGATTGGTTTCACCTAGGTAGTTATATCAACTACGTTTCTGTCTTAAATCAATATTCGATTATTTCAGTTATTTTTAGTAGAATCCTTATGCCCTTCCTATCCTAACAAGAAAGTTCAAGTCAATTAGACGTCCAGTTAACATAGTTTGCCTTACATTTTGTAATATCACATATATTGATTGAAATAAGTGGAAGTTGTTTAGGAGAAAGAGGACCGAATGTCTATACTTAGAATTAGATTTGCTTCAAATAAATTGGATGTGAAGCACTTTTCTTTTGGTCAATGGTACTTCGAATATTTGAGTAAAGTTTTATTTTCGTATGACCAATAACTTTTCATCAGTATTATACAAACTGGATTTAGATTTAATGATAGTTTTCCTAATTGGAGAACTTCTTACAATCATTCTGATGCATTTTCCTTCAAAATATGTTTTTAGATTGCAAACAGTATTTATGTTATTATTTGGATAATGGCTTATGGATGTAAAAGATAATGATAAATAATTTGTTCATACAATTGTTAACATTCCATATGTATTAAGACAGCATTATATTAAATAATAGGGCGGTGAATTGGCAGTATCGGTAGAGGGTTGGACGCCATGCTTTCTAGCATAGTTACGTCCCTTTACAGTCTGAGTTCAAATCCCGCCGAGGTTAACTTTGCCTTTCATCCTTACGGGGTCGATAAAATAAAGTACCAGTAATGTACTGGGTAATTTGCTGGCCTTGTGCCTAAAGTAGAAACAATTATATTAAATAATATTACAACGAATCCTTTTTATTTTCATTTCACTTTCTAAACTGTGGAAACGGAATTAAAAAAGCATTAATTAAATACATTTTCTTTTTCTACATGAACT
>OZ024743.1:195359563-195400049 GCA_964016885.1 Eledone cirrhosa
AGTACCAGTAATGCACTGGGTGATTGCTGGCCTTGTGCCTAAAGTAGAAACAATTATTGTCTCTAACTCCCTCACGGTAGAGTAACCACGGAAGTATAGTGACTGCTTTCAAGCAAACACTATATACACTTCTAGTCAACCTTACCACCCCTCTGTAGCCTATGTATCATATCAATATCTCCCTCCGCCTTCTGAGATATTTTCACTGCTACAAGGGATTAATCCCCTTTCTTGACCGGTGTATCACGTGATAGAGTCTCCCTCCGCCTTTCTGAGATTTTCTCGCATTCTACGGACGTATGTAGTTAGGGCTCTTCCCTGAGGTGCTCCCTTGATAAGCTGGCTTACATCACAACAATGTTGTATATCTATGATATAACATTCTTGCATAGTGACCAGCGAAACTGTACAGTCGGGACTAAAGAATTAAATAGGTATATTGTATCTATTATTCCTTTATATAATATTTTATATATATATATATCGAATGTAGGAAAGTAACACAAGAGTTGATATATATATATAAACAAATAGTAGAAAGGAAAAAGATTCTTTCAGTAGAAAATGTTGAAGAGATTTTTTTCAGTGAGATATCAAAACCGTTTTCAGCACTAATTGCATTGTCAATTGCGGATATGTATGAATACTGTTAAGTTTCATATTTGTACAAACAGTGATAATAATGATAATTATTATATCTGCTTATAAGCAGAGTAGGATGTACAGGTAAATGACGTCTCTGAATGAACATGTATGTGAAAATTAATTTTATTTTCATCCCCTTTTTATTTTCAATTTCTTCATTATCATTATTATCACTATCTGTACAAATATGCAACTTAACAATATTCTGCATATTCGCAATTGACAATGCATTTGACGCTAACACCGGTATTGTAAATAAATTAATGTTTTGATATCTCACTGAAAAAATCTCTTCAATATTTTCTACTGAAAGAATCATTTTCCTTTCTACGATTGTTTATATATATACCAACTCATGTGTTACTTTCCTACATTCGATATATATATATATATATATATATATATATATATATATATATATATATATATATATATATATATATATATATATATATATATATATATATATATATATTTATATATATACATATATATATATATATATATATATATATATATATATATATATATATATATATATATATATATATATATATATATAAATATGCACACATACATATAGAAAGGAGTATGTGTATGTGTGGGGGTGAAATTAAGAAATAATCTTAATAAACAAGATCGAAAGTCTACTCTATATATATGTATTTATTTATTTACTCTTGAGATGCAACAGATATGAACTTCCCGATATAAGGTTTGACTCTCTTTGTTTATTTTTTTTATATATGAATATTGATTTTTTCTTGTATCTCATTCTGTTATTTTGCCCGAGAAAATATCTATGTGTATCATCAAACGAAGTACACACATGGCTATTTTTTCAAATTCTAATTGAGTTCTGGCACGTGGCCTGAATTCCTTTTAGAAACCATTGTCCTGCGCATGTATTGTTTTTTTGGCGGTAATCTACTTCCTCATTTTTGAATCAGTTTGAGAATTTCTTTAGAACTGCTGGAGTAGCAACCTAACAGATACCTCAGGCACTGATGCTGATTATCGCTAAATACTGATATTGATTTGATTATCAATATTAATATTATTGGGCACCCACTGTAGAATTATAAGAGCCCACTTGAATAAGTATATGTTGATCTTATACAAGCTTCTACATAAATTGGTATAATTTCACCCAAATTGTAGGAATCTTATAATGAAACGAGACGTCCGTCTGGGAAGAGATATTTTCGATATATCTCATATGAAATAATACAGCCAATTTTCCACACAATACAATTAGTTAGCACCCCGAACGTTTAATTAGCAATATACTCACTTATTTCCTAATGTTTGTTAAGTGAGATGGGATTTGGCCGGAGTATCGCTAAAAGCTTTCTCCGACAATGTATTTATTTATTTATTTATTTATTTATTTACTTATTTATTTATTTATATATATATATACATGTGTGTGTATTAAGAACACAGTGGACGTGTTGCATATGAGATTTATTGCTCAGCCCGGTTTCAAATGATTTTCAGGCGGCGGGCTCTTGATTTACGAGGTGTCCCAGACCTGACGCCAAGTCTGGCTGATCCTCAGACCACTGTTAACACAACATATTTGTTGTGGTAACACTGGTCTGAGGATCAGGCAGACCTGGAGTCTGATTTGGGATACCTCCCAGATCACCAGCCTGCTGCCTGAGAAACATTTATTACCGGACTGAGCAATAAATCTCATATGTAGCACCTCCACTTTCTTCTTATTATATACATTCTACCCTGCATCGAGTGCTCATACTGGTACTCTCTTCAGTTTTCTTCGGGGTTACTGAATCTTTTGAACCTATATATATATATATATATATAAATATATATATATATAGCAGCCAACACTGTAACGTGGTCTTGATAGGGACACGATAAAAAGCGCCCAGCCCACACTGTAATGTGGTCGTATCGGTTTCGTGACAAAATCCACCCAGCCCACATTGTAAAGTGGTCATTTAGGTGGCACGCAAAAAGCACCCGGTCCCCGCTGTAAAGTGGTCATTCAGGTGTCACGCAAAAAATCCCAGCCCACACTGTAAAGTGGTCGTTTAGATGTCACGCAAAAAGCACCCAGCCCACACTGTGAAGTGGTCGTTTAGATGTCACGGCAAAAAGATAATCTCGGAGAGGTTTGAACTCAGAATGTAATGAGCCGTAACCAAATACCAAGTAGCGTTTTGTCCGGCACTATAACTATTTGGCTAATAATAATAACTATTTGGCTAATAATAATAACATTAATATTGCTTAGAATGATACTCCTATAAAGAGAGAGTAGATAATCGAATAGATTGTGCTCTTTTTAGTATAAATTGTGTGCTTACTCTATGTATGATCTGCTTCTTGATTAATCATAGTTGTTATACTGTACAAATGTGTTAAATTAATATTGTAAGCATATCAAGAAAAAGACGTTTCCACTATTTTTATCCACATTATATTATGAGCAGTTCCTTAAATTCAGTCTTCATTGAAAGCCAATGGAAGACACATAATTTAAGATTTATATCTACATCTGTTATTGCACCTGGCCTTTAGCATTCAATAGAATAATTATAGCTTAATATAATCATAGCTGAACATGCAAAATAACATACTAATATAGCAAAATTCTCTTTGGATTCTATGTCTCAATATGAAAACGACAAAAGCTGCCATTTATTTTCATACAACATTAAGGAAAGGAGCATATGATATTCTTTAATTTTGTAGATTGTCTCTAACATAGACACATATCTAAGTGTACCATGGCACGCAAATGGCAAGTCGCATGCACACACACACATGCACACACATACACAGACGTATGTATATTTTATATGTACACACGCACATATATATATATGGGCGTGTGTGTATGTGTGTACAAATGTAGATATATATTATATATATATACTATAACTATCTGTATCTCTATCTCTTTCTCTCTATCTATCTCTCTCTTTCTCTCTCTTATATATAAGCCAAATCACTGACGATCCCAAAGAATGCGCAGAACTCATTGCTGAGTGCTATGCAAGTATTTTTACTGTTGAAAACCAGAATGTACCATCTCCACCATCTCTAACATCAAATTCCATAACAACTATGGAATTTACACCTGCAATGTTGCGACGTCACCTTAAGAATAAGCGCAACTATGCCTCCCCTGGTCTTGATGGTGTTACATACCTGCTTCTCAAACGTGGCGGGTATTTCCTTTTGCGCCAGCTTTCTTTCTTCTTTCAATACTGTCTCAACAATGGTACTACTCCGGAGCAGTGGAAAACTGCCAGTGTCATTCCCCTGTTCAAATAGGGCAACCGCATGTCACCTGTCAACTATCGTCCAGTCAGTCTTACTAGCTGTATGGCCAAACTGATGGAATCCTGTGTCAGAGAAACACCTTGGAACTTCTGGAGCTCTCACAGCCTCATCCGACCCTCAAAGTTTGGATTTATCCCTAACTCCAGCTACTGTGATCAGCTTATCGAGTTCCTTGAAGACATCACCCGGATCACTGACAGCGGCTCATGGGTGGATGTTGTTTACCTTAACTTTGCTAAGGCTTTTAATTGTGCAACACAAAAAACTTATGGCAAAACTCTTTGCAATGGGTGTGAGGGATGATCTTTTCGACTGGTTGAAATCCTTCATTCTCAGCCGAAAAGAAGTAGTCACGGTTCTAGGACAGCATTCTTCACCATATGAGATGTCATCTGGTGTACCACAGGGATCTGTTCTTGGTCCCCTTTTGTCTGTGGCATATATTAATGACATAGATGCCAACTTACAGAATGCCACGGTACTGAAATATGCAGATGACATCAAGCTGTACCTTGAAATCAAAAGGACTGATCCTGAAATCTACAACTCTTTCCTACAATCAGACCTGGACACAATGCTGCAATGGATCACAGACTGGCAACTGAAGCTGGCTGTGGATAAGTCTACCACCATGAATTTTGGGAGGAAAAATCCAGCGTCCACATACTCCCTCCACAACACTGATATCAATAAGTCCTCTTGTGAACGTGACCTGGGCATTACTGTCAGCAGCGATTTGCGTTGGACAAAGCATGTCTCTAAGATTGTCAAGAAGGCCGAGGGTGTCTTGGCATCACTCAGCAAGACCTTTGTTAGCCGCTCTCCAGCCATCTATTTAAAACTGTATACAGCTATGGTACGACCACAGTTGGAATTCGCATCATCGGTTTGGAACCCCTATCTTGCTCAGAACATTGACCTCCTGGAAACTGTTCAGAGACGTGCAACCAAGCGCATACCCTCCATCAGACACCTACCATACTCTGAACGCCTTGCTTCCCTGGGCATGGATTCATTGAAGCTCCGACGTCTGGCAATGGACTTGGTAAATACCCACAAAGTTATTAACCATCTTGCAAATTGCAACCCTGAGCACCTTTTTGATCTCCATGTGTATAACACACGTGGACATGCCTACAAAATCAGAAAACAGCACAGCTCCCATGACTTTCGTAGACATTTTTTCACGCTCAGAGTTGCTGAAGCATGGAACAATCTGGCTGCGTCAGTTGTTAGCTGCCGAGACACTGCATCCTTTAAGACACTCATGCTTCCCGAAATACGCGAAAACTGCACGGAAAACCTTAATTAAATTCAATGACCATCTTTGGACCAGAGTAGATAGAGATAAACATTTCGATATCACTATGGGGTCATCAGACTCGGCGCATATAACAGATCTTGTGGGGCTTTTTATTAACAATAAATTACATAGAAAACTACCGGAGATGACCGGTGGTTTATATCGTGATGATATGCTGCTGTTAATTGAAAATAATAATAATTGTGAAATCAATAAAAAAAGAAAATCAATAATACAATTTTTTAATAGCTATAATCTTAAGTTAGAAATAGAGAATAATTATAAAATTGTTAACTTTTTAGACGTTACATTAAACCTTAATACTGGGCTATACTATCCATTCTATAAAAGTAATGAGAACTTAAACGATGTTAGCTTCAACTCTAATCATGCTAGATCCGTTAAGAACACTAACGTAAATTCTGTACAACAATGTATTTCTCGAATTTCAGCGAATAAAAGTATATTTGAAGATAAGGGACAATATTATAACGAAGCTTTAAGTAGAGTAGGCTATAATAATGAAATTAAATACATCGACAATAATAATAAGGCAATTAACCATAATATTAACCATAATATTAATTATAATTATAATAAGAAACCTAGCATACACTCTAAAACTAACAGAAGAAATAGAACTAGAAACATAATCTGGTATGCCCCTCCATTCTCACTAAGTATTAAAACACCTTTAGCTAAACTATTTTTTAAAGCTCTTCATAAATGTTTTCCCAAGGCTCTTAAATATCATTCAATATTTAACAGACATACAATTAAACTATCTTACTCTACTACTATGAACCTAGCACAAAATATAAATAGAATCAATAATAGAAATCTAAACCTTAACCAGAATAGCACTAATACCTCTAGCAATATTCAATATAATAATACTGTTCCGAATAATATAAACTCTGATAAATGTAATTGTAGAATTAAATCAAACTGTCCTTTAAAAAATAACTGTTTAGTTAAAAATGTAGTCTATAAATGTAATTTCAAAACCAATGATAACATGTTTAACTATGTTGGCTCTACTTCTACAGACTTCAAATCTCGTTTCAATAAACATAAATGCTCGTTTAACAATATTGGTAAAAAATCTTCAATTTCTCTATCCAACTTGATATGGAACTTAAAATCCAAAAATAGAGACTATTCTTTATCTTGGAATATAATTTCAAAGCACCCGCTTACTATAAAACAGCTTTATCCAAATTTTGCAATTTGTGTGTTGAAGAAATGTTCTTCATACTTAAATGTAAGAACTCCATTAATTTACGTAACAATTTATTTAGTTCTTGTAAACATCGCCAAATCTCAACTTTTAGATCTATATATAAAATATAATTACACGTTTAATCTTCTCTACATAATGTTTACTTTATCCAAACACCTATAATCTCATTTCTTAAATTATAATCTCATTTCTTAAATTATATGCATACAAGTTCATAAATTCTAAGTCCTTAAATTTTAAATTTAATGTAATTCTAATTTTAATATCTTTTAATTCTTAAATATATATAATTTACTTCCTAAATTTTTACTTTTTAATATTTTTTAATATTTTTACTTCTTAAATATCTTTATCGTTATCTTTATTTATCTTACTTCCAAAATATCACATAATCTTTTTGAAAAATTATTAAACATTTTTTAATAAAATTACTTATTTCCATAAAAACTATTTTTTGGGTCACCCCAATATGTTTAATATTTTTTAGTAGTTTTTAGTATTTTCTAGTATTTTTCTAATATTTGTAGGTATTTTTAAATATTTTTAAATATTTTAAAATATTTTTAGGTATTTTTAATTATTTCCTAATATTTCTTCACATTTTTGAATAATTTTAGGTTTTTAATTATATTTCCTGAATAATTTTAGGCTTTTAATTAATTTTAAACATTTTAAAATGTTTTTTAAAAGGTTTTTGAGTATTTTCGGAGTCTTTTTGAGACCTTTTAAAAATCTCTTGGAAAGTTTTTCCAGGAATTTTCAAGAATTTTCTCTAGAATATTTTATAGTCTAAATTTTTTAATGGTTTTAGTATTTTCTTATACCTTTAATTAAATTAAATCTTTTATTTTTTGTAATTTTTTGTAATTTTTTATAATTTTTTGTAATTTTTTGTAATATTTTGTAATTATTTAATATTGGAGTTATAACCAATAACTAACTCTGGCTAAATATATCTAAACATATCTTTGTCAAATTTATCTGGGATTTTCAATATTTTTTCCAACGTAAAGCATTAAAACATATAAGTAATCTTATTGACTCAGTTAATTTAATTTAATTTAATTTAAATACTTACACTAAATATAAACTATAACATGATACACCCATCTATCCACTCATATATCTATCACTATATCTATCCTTATCCTATGCATCTACCTGATATAATATATTTTTAATATATCTTAATATATCTTAATATATTTTAATATATCTTTATTTTTATTTTTAATATATCTTTATTTTTTCTATATATCTAAGTTTCTATATACTTATAATAGTAAATACATATTTATTATAATTGAATTCTAACAATTATTAGTAGATATACGTAACATAAATACATAACATAAATATAAGACGTATTTACGTTATATGAACTCATCCTAGAATAAACTTCTTTCTTCGCTCTTTCTTCACTTATTTCTTCACTCTAGTGCTGCATATATTAATATCTTTTTTCTTTTTCTTTTTTACTCTTTTCTTTTCTCTCTTCTTTTGTTTTTCTTCTCTCTCTCTTCTTCCAGCAGTGTAATTTAAATAAACGGTTGTTCTTTTCAATTTTTCGGACTTTCATTTGCATATTCAGAAAGAACTTTGAATTACCCTCAAAAAAATTTTTCCTTATCCAGCGAACTTTCAACCGTCAAGGATGTTTTCCACTGTTATGTCAATATTTATAAAACAAATTCTGTATTTTATCTGAGGAAAGTGCACCAAGACTGCCTTAGTTTCCCTTGAAATATATATATAGTTTCCATTTATTAATATATTGTAGATATATATATATGTATCTGTGTATATATATATATATATATATATATATATATATATATATATATATTATTCAGTTGATGAAAGTTGGTCGATCAAAAATCTGCCGACCTTTTCGTAAACAGACGTGTTGTACTCCACAGTTTGTATTACTTAGGAATATCTCCATAAAGTATCACCCGGAGCTTTAGTATAATAAATATGTATAGTGAAGACCCTTGGCGTGGTGAATAGGGTGTTAGGCTCACGATTGCAGACTAATTTATTTCACATTGCTTCACTCCATTCAGGTAGCAAGACTATTTAATGGATCTAGCCTTGTTACAGGTTTTGTCCACGACATCTACGTTAGGTGTGTACGTGTCTATGAAATGGGCTGTGAATTGCAACTCAATTTCATAATAATATCATATCATATCATTTTCATATATATATATATATATATATATATATATATATATATATATATATATATATATATATAAAATGGTATTAAATAAATGGAAACTATATTTATAAAACCATATTTATTTTATTATATATATATTTCAAGTGTACCAAGACAACATTGGTACACATTCATCAGATAAAATACAAATTTTGTTTTATAAATGGAGACATACTCATGAAAATCATACCTTATAGGTTGGAAATTCACTGGATAGTGAATATATATATATGTATATATATGTATATATATGTATACGTATGTATGTATGTATATATATATATATATATATATATATATATATATATATATATATATATATATATATATATATATATGTATATATACATATACATACATACATATACATATATATATACATATATATACATATATATATATATTCACTATCCAGTGAATTTTTTGTTAGTTTCAGAAGATCCCGTTAAGGGTGAGAGCAGCGATTCTTTGCTTAAACTTTAATCTTAACGGGATCTTCTGACACTAACAAAGTCAATCTGTGAACACAGAAGTGAATATTTCAAAAATCGTTGCAACCGGAGGAAGACAGGAAGACGATACTTTGGTTCGTGGTAAAGTTCCCTGGCAAAGAACGGGAAAAAAACGAAATGATACGTCATTATTTGGAGCGGTGAAAAACAATTACACGCAAAGACAGAACCACGTGTATGGTATAAAAGAAGTCGTAGACTAATATTCTCTTAAGTGATTCATAGAGACCTTCTCTTGCAATGAACGAAAAAAACGAAGATAATACGTCATATGTGGAGCGTGGAGAACAATTGCACGCAAAGACAAAACCACGTAAATGGTATAACTGAAGTCGTAGACTAAAACTCTAACTAGGAAATCGAAAAACTCCTGATACAGAAAACAGACGCGTTCATTAAAAGGTTGCGTTGGCGTGCCTTTTATTTCGATAATCAGCGAAAAGCAGAAAACAAACAGGATAAATGTGGGTTTAAAACCTGTAATAACCCTCCGTGTAACCCAGCATTGCTACCCTTCGAAAATGATCTCTTGGAACTCATACGCAATATCAAATTTCGGAATAGGAGCAATTGCTTCCAGCAGGACCTGAAGAGTAGAATTCGTTCTATTAAGGATTCTAATGCCGTGCACGCTCAGTCCGAAAAAACTGGCAACCTATATCAAGTGGAGCGCAGTACTTACCATCAACTACTATATAAGGATTACCGTAAAACTAATCGGTGCGTCATCAATGAAATCAACGATGCTGGGTTTAAAATCACATCTGATCTCAACACCCTGGACCGGACCGAACCTCTGGACCCCTTTTCTCCCCACTTTACCCTGAAGGATCAGAAATCTAATTTTCCGAACAACCCCTCTATTCGGCTTATTAACCCTACGAAGTCCGATTTAGGTAGACATAGTAAAAGGATTCTTGATAGAATTATACCTGAAATTAGAAGTTTGGCCACTCTTGCACTGTGGAACAATTCTTTCGCGGGGATTGATTGGTTCAACGGCATATGTAACAAGGAACATTGCCGTTTTATCCAATTCGACATCAATAATTACTATTCCTCCATCACTTTACCACTTCTGCTTAGAGCTATCAATTTCGCTAAAATACTCACAGTGGTCAAGGATTTTGAAGTTGATGTCATCCTCAATGTCCGTAAGTCGGCGATTAATTTCGACTATTATTTTTGGATTAAAAAAACTAATAGTACCCCATTCGACGTGAGTATGGGCGCCAGCGATTCTGCGGAGGTTATTGATCTTATAGGCCTTTTCCTTCTTTTCTCTATCAAGGACGAATTCCCCAACGTGGGCGGTGGTTTCTACCGTGATGATGGTCTTTTGAACATGACTAAGTGCGACCCACGTGCTTGCGACAGGTTCAGAATAGAACTCACAGCCTTCTTTAAAGGCTTCAACCTCTCTATACAGGTTGAGGCCAACCTCTCGGTCGTTAATTACCTCGACGTTACCCTCAATTTATCGAATGGCTTGTAATACCCTTATAGAAAGCCGAATGATACGCTTAATTACATAAGTAAGCATTCCAACCATCCTGCCAGCATAACCAAGAACCTGGTAAGAAACGTTACTTTGAGGCTTTCCTATCTATCTACTAACGAGCATATTTTCAACGACCATTCCACATGTTACAATGAAGCTCTTGCTCGGAGTGGATTTGTTGATAAGGTAGCATATACAGAGTACGAGAATAGACCTAGAAGAAATAGATCCCGACGCATTATATGGTATAACCCATTAGCTAAGATCTTTCTATCCATTATTACGAAGCATTTTCCCCCTACACATAAATATAGTAACATGTTTAATAGAAATACTATTAAAATGTCTTACTCTACGGCTCCTAACCTTGCACATAACATCACAACTTCAAATTTAGCTAAACTACCTAGCCGTAGGAACACGTGGAACCCTGTATTTAGTACTAACTGTAATTGTAGAAATCGGGTTGATTGCCCCCTATCCGGGAAATGCCTCTTTAGTAACATTGTCTACAAATGTAAGGTTGAAACACCCACGTCCCGTAGGGCCTACATAGGGTTAACCGCCAATAGATTCAAGCAGCGTCTTTACATGCATACCCATTATATTCGGTACCCTCTAAATATGACATCACTTTCAGATTATATCTGGAGTCTAAAAGACAACCACACCCAATATAATTACACTGAGAGATCCGAGCTAGGGTTAAATAGTTTAACGGAAATAAAATACCATGTGACCTCTGCGCCGCTGAAGCCCTGGAAATACTCTACGCCAAAGACCACATCTTAAACAAAACATCTGAGGCAATTTCGGCTTGTAAACATAAATTGCACAAAACTTTCCTGTATTACAGCCCCACTTTATACCCTAACGGATAGTATGATCTATACGCCGATATTTTACGTCTTTATGTGGTAGCTAAGTATATGTTGTGTTTATACCATTACTTATTTGTATAGGTAAGTATATATTACCTGTATGTTTTGTGAAGGTACGTATACTTTCTCGTACGTATATTTGATTGTATATGTTATGGCGTATATATTATATATTCTTGTACATATGCTTTTGGTTATGTGTATACGTGAGTTTTGCGTCTGTGTGAGTATGCGGGTTCGTACGTATGTAGGGTGTGTGTATATGTGTACTTCGTGTTTTGGTTGACGTACTCTCCGAACATTTGTGTATTTACATGTAGGTATGTGTGTGCGCTTGTTATATACGGATTTATTTATTTATATACGTTTATTTAATTATTTGTATACACGCAGACACACACACACATATTCATATGTGCGTGTATTTGTATACCTATGGCGAGTGTTTTCGCGTATGCTTGTGTATGTACGTATATGGATGCGTGTATGTATTTATTTAATTTCAATTACCTCTGTATTTTATTTACTTTATTCTTAACTCTGAAGCGGAGAATCATTCGGTTTCCTAGTTAGAATTTTAGACTACGACTTCAGTTATACCATTTATGTGGTTTTGTCTTTGCGTGCAATTGTTCTCTACGCTCCAATTATGATGTATTATCTTCGTTTTTTCCGGTCATTGCCACAGAGCGTCTTTATGAACCACATAAGAGAATATTAGTCTACGACTTCTTTTATACCATAAACGCGGTTCTGTCTTTGCGTGTAATTGTTTTTCACCGTTCCTAATAATGACGTATTATATTCGTTTTTTTTCCCGTTCTTTGCCAGGGAACGTTTCCACGAACCAAAGTATCGTCTTCCTGTCTTCCTCCGGTTGCAACGTTTTTTGAAATATTCACTTCTGCGTTCACAGATTGACTTTGTTAGTTTCAGAAGATCCCGTTAAGTGTGAAAGCAGCGATACTTTGCTCAAACTTTAATCTGATATTTTAATAAATATTTGCTCTACGGTTCTTATATATTTGATATATATTTATCCTTATCGAGCCCTCTTTTTATTTTAGCCTTCAAATTTATTATTATTACTATATATATATATATATATATATATATATATATATATATATATATATATATATATATATATTCGGTAAAGGTAACTATAGTGGGTAATGTTAATTTTTTAAAATTTATTTTGAAACTTTTTCCTTATTTGCTAAACCTTGTTTATATATGTTCTGGCTCGTTGATTTATTAACCTGCCATTGAACCACATTGGCATTTGGTTGGACAATACATGTGACCCTTAGCGCCTTGTGCGCGTAGGAACACATATTCTATTATTACTATCCTCCTCTATGTTGAGAAAAACATTTGGTCGTTCCGACTGCTGCTAGTTATAGCGATAGCAGACTGACCTGCCTGCCACAGCTTCTATCTTTGCACTCGGCACTTGAAAAAATTGATTCCACTTCATTTACTCTCATCTCGGGAACAATTTTGAATAGCGCCAGTTTGTAATTTAAGTTCGAGAATTTTATATTCTTCGAATGTAAAGAACCTTCTGACGAGAATCTTTCTTTGCAACGAAGGCTGTATGGACTCCGTTTATTTTTGAGATTCGAAACCGATTCGGTAAAGGTAACTATAGTGGGTAATGTTAATTTTTTAAAATTTATTTTGAAACTTTTTCCTTATTTGCTAAACCTTGTTTATATATATATATATATATATATATATATATATATATATATATATATATATATATATATATATATATATATATATATATATGTATATATATATATATAGTATTAAGGATACTATTTATGGTTATGTATATACTAAAACCTTTTATAGTTATATATAGTTTAAACCCTAAATAGTGAAAGACAGTCATTTATTACTATCTTATTACCAGTAAGATAAATAGCTCAATGTAATAACATCAGTTGTTCTACAGAGCAGTTATATAGAAATTACATGAATCAAAGTTCTGTTTAAACCATTTATTCGCTTACAATTGTTTATTCGAAACCGAGGTTTGGAGTCTTCGGAGCAATTTTTCAATGATTGTTTACATACATGACCTTCTTTCCAACACAAGAGACATACAGAAACATATGTATATATTGATGCACAGTGGCTTGACATCCATTACAATATTTTAGCATGGTAATTTACATTCAAAGATTAAAGTCATATTAAAAGAAAACAAGATTAAAGTTAAAATACAACATTGGCTGTTTACGAAGATAATGCAAGAGGATAGTTAGATGTTGTTAGGGTATGCAATAGTTACACGTGGGCCATGCACGTGTGTCTTATTTATATAAGATTATAATGCGGCAGGGTGTTATATGTAATACAAGCACTTTAAGCGGGCAATAAAGAGTATTATGGGGGTTGTATTGGTAAAGTATTTTTTTATATGTATGATATAGAAGCTTGTGTGCAGAGAAATATTAAAAATATTAAAAATAAGAAGCAAAACAATGTTATGGTTTTCGTATACACCACCATTTTCACAATCCAGGAAACGTAATATATAGATTATATGTCCTTCACATAATCTACGATGATTCAATATTGGATGCTTGATGAATTATGTTAGAATATTACAGCTTGTTCTTTAATCCAATTTTATAGAGCAGGTTGTTTTTGTTGCGAGAATTAACATCTTCCCAAAACCACGAAAACGAATTCACTTCTACTTAGTTTTGATGTGGTAAGCCTTTACACCAACATTACACATGATTTAGGAATAAAGGCGGTTAAATACTTGGTCGAAAAACATATAGAAATGATTCCAACCAGATTCACAGCGCCATTTATATTAGACGCAGTCAAACTTAATCTGGAAAACAACCTTTCTTCTTCAATGGAAAGAATTACATCCAAATTAGAGGCACAGCGATGGGAACGAAGTTTGCCCCCGTTTACGCGAACTCTGTAATGGGATACTTAGAACAACAACTCTAACAAGAAATAGAGGAAACATATAGTACTGACTTTAGAATGTACATTGAAAAGTATTGGAAGAGATACCTTGACGACTGTTTCATCATCTGCACAACATCTCTAGATACTCTGGATAAGTTCAATATCCTCCTGAATAACCTACACCCATCTCTCCAATTCACAAAAGATATGAGTAGTACCAAATTACGATTCCTAACGGTAATCAAAAACGACACCACCATTACCACGGATATATATTATAGACACACAGACACCCATCAATATCTGAATTTTAAGTCGTGCCATCCACCTCATACAAAACGCAACATCGCATACTGCCTAGCCAGAAGAATTTGTACCATTGTAGAAAATACGAATACCAGGAACAAACGCCTAACAGAACTGAGAGAATTTTTGCTCAAACAAAAATACCCATCTCTACTTATAGAAAATGGCATACAGCGGGCTATAAAAATACCTATACAACTTAGGACAACCCAAGGAAGAAGAAACCAAGAACTGGTCATACCATTTATAATGACACACAACCCATGTCACCAGAATATCTTCAACACTGCCAAAGTAAACCTACCGATCATTGCTCAAAGTAATGAAATAAAAGGCTTAATCACAGACCGATCTTTGACTCTTAGTAAAAGACAGCCGAAAAATTTGAAGCAATTACTAACAAAGGCAAAGTTTGACCTTAACAACAAAGACCAATCATTCACCGTATCCAAATGCAATGATAGTTGATGTGGCACATGTCAATCCATAAACACCGGTCAATATATGAACACAAACACTGGAAAAATATTCCCAAATGCAAATATGAACTGCAAAAGCATAAATCTAATTTACTGCATTAAATGCCCGAATTGTGAAGAACTATATGTCGGTCAAACTGGAAATGCACTTTCGGAACGTGCACGGGTGCACCTACCGCAAATCAGAGACCCAAATGCCCGTCAGATACCCCTGAGCAACCATCTAGCAACATGTGGTCAGAAAATATTTATAATATTTCCATTTTACAAATTACACAGCCCAAGTGAAATCAAGAGGAAAATTAAAGAAAATAATTTTATAGATAAATTCCAACCCAAGCTAAATGAACAATAATAATGCTGAGGGGTATTACTCCAACTATGACTACGCCTACGACCATGTCGACTACCACCACTAACAACAACAATAATAATAATTAAAGTAATGTTGATGGTGATGATTATTGAAGACTTTATAAAAACCCTAGAAAATGACATTTTCATCATTTCTAAAAATAGCAAACAATTGATGCTTTGGATAGGGTCAAATAGAAGTCGTTAGATATGCTCAACCAACCGTGACGCCTAAACGAATCAGCTTAAGTAAGCCAGTGAAACTACACACCGATTGGTCGAAATACAGTTTGCAAAACTTAGCATTCTGTAGCCACTTTTCACTGTATATAAGGCACAAAATTTACCCATCTCATTACAGTTGAAAATTGCAAACTTGACTGTCACCACAGAATATGACCCTGAAGATTACGAAAGCATGAAAGTACTTGTTCAATTAACATTAACATTTAATATTCTACCATACTATTTCATTGTAATACCATTATAATGTTAAAGGATTGTAAATAAAACGAGTAAATCAGACAAAGTTGGAATTCCTTTTATTAATATAATCCTCTATACACAATCATACACACCCGTGTATATTTATTTATATATATATATATATATATATATATATATATATATATATATATATATATATATATATATATATATAAATAAATATACACGGGTGAGTATGATTGTGTATAGAGGATTATATTAATAAAAGGAATTCCAACTTTGTCTGATTTATTCGTTTTATTTACAATCATTTAAAATTATAATGGTATTACAATGAAATAGTATATATATGTATATCTATCTCGTATATATATATATATATATGGTGGCTGCCAACTCGTTTTCGAGTACGGCCACTACTTTACATCCATGTAGGATAACCCCTACCGAAGCGCTGAACGAGTGTGACTTTTCAGTCCAGCCAGCGACTTGAAACCTCTGGTACAAACACCACACCTGTGACAATCATTGACACATAGTGCTAGGCCCATGGTAGGACAATTATTGACACATAGTGCTGGGCCCATGTGAGGACAAGTGCAGAGAGATCTCCAGATATAAAGCAATGCCTGTGCCGTGAAGCTTTTATAGTGAGCAAAGGCACTGCACAAAGCCAGTCCCACTCTCTTAACCAAGATGCTATTTACCAAAAAGAAGAACAAGTCAACATCATTGGATACCATCAGGGTTGCAGGTGTTATATCAGAGTTTTCCTTCTCCTAGAATTCTGCCTTGACTAAGGCTAAAGGGGTCATCTCTCCCGGTGATTTTGGATGGCCATTGACTCTTAAGAGCTCCTTTGCCCTTTGACAGGTTTTGTTTTTAGTCCTGCAGGATGTCCAAAGTCACCCTCCTCACCAAGAAACCTTGGTGGGGTTGCCAGTTTAGTCGCCAACGACCCGACCATGAGACAGGTTGTACTGGGATACATGTTACCAGTAGCACCAACTGGTGACCTGACATACATGGTGGCTGCCAACTCGTTTTCGAGTACGGCCACTACTTTATATCCATGTAGGAGAACCCCTACCGATGCGCTGAACGACTGTGACTTTTTTAGTCCAGCCAGCGACTTGAAAACTCTGGTACAAACACTACACTTGTGACAATTATTGACACATAGTGCTGGGCCCATGGTACCATGTGACGACAAGTGCAGAGAGATCTCCAGATATAAAGCAATGCCTGTGCTGTGAAGCTTTTATAGTGAGCAAAGGCACTGCACAAAGCCAGCCCCACTCTCTTAACCAAGATGATATTTACCAAAAAGAAGAACAAGTCAACATCATTGGATACCATCAGGGTTGCAGGTGTTATATCAGAGTTTTCCTTCTCTTAGAATTCTGCCTTGACAATTTACAAATTATACTTCATATATTCAACACGACTTTCCTTGTAGGTACATCGTTCAATAATCATAGAAAATGACACACTCACACACACACATGCTTAATACAGAGAGAGAGACACACAGAGACATATATACACACATACACAAACACTCACACACACACATATACATATATGTATTTATATATATATGTATATATATATATATATATATATATATATATACATATATATATACATATATATATATATATACATATATATATATATATATATATATATATATATATATATATATATATATATATATATATATATATATATATATATATATATATATATATATATATATACATATATATATAAATACATATATGTATATGTGTGTGTGTGAGTGTTTGTGTATGTGTGTATATATGTCTCTGTGTGTCTCTCTCTCTCTGTGTATTAAGCATGTGTGTGTGTGAGTGTGTCATTTTCTATGATTATTGAACGATGTACCTACAAGGAAAGTCGTGTTGAATATATGAAGTATAATTTGTAAATTGTATTAGAAGCTGAATCATTTACAATCGTTACTCAAGTTTCTCGTTTGTACATATATATTTGTCTGCCAGGAATATGTAATGCATAGATGCACACATATTTATTAACTTCTATTGTGAATATTGTCTTGAAATATGAAGCACTCTTCTATTAAAATCATGTTTATATTTAAAAAATAAAGACAGTTTTAAGGATAGTATCATATAACTTGAATATTTCACATTGCCTGTAATAAAACAGTATACATTTGAAATAGAGGACCGTTACCTGGCAATTATCTAAAGGAAAACAACGAGCGTTTCGTTGTTTGCTATAAAAATTATTATAGTAGAAACAATTGAAAATAGAAGTAATATGTAAAACTTTTCTCCCCGCTCTTTCACACTCGCGGGCATGCTCACACACACACACACACACACACACATACACACACATACACACACATACAGGCACACGTACACACACAATGAGAATTTCTGATTTAGGCACAAAGCCAGCAATATTTGGGGCGGGAGAAGTCAATTACATCGACACCAGTGCATTACTGGTGCTTTATTTTATGGATCACATAATGATGAAATGCAAAGTTAACCTTGGCGGGATTAGAACTCAGAAGATAAAGGCCTGTATCTCTATACCACAAAGCATGATGTCCAACGCACTACCGATACTGCCCATCCACCAGAATAATAATGGCGTTTCTATATTTAACACAAAGAAAAGGGGAAAATCGATTAATTCGACCTCAAATCGTTATTAGTAATATATTTTATTGACCCCGTAAGGATAAAAAACAAAGCCAAACTCGGCGGAGTTTCATCTCAGAACGTAAAGGGCCATAGCTATAGGTCGCAATGAATATTGTCAGATGCTTTACTGATACTGTTTTGATATATTCACATCTTCAATGCTACACATTATTTCAAATTTTAGTTAGTTTATTATTTCTAACATCTACATCCAATATCTGCTAATTTAATTAGTGAATTTCATTAAAATTATTTCTTTTTTATATAGATCTGTACATATTCTTTGTTATTTTGATTTTATTCATACATAATAAGGAATGGATGTATATATTGATCTATATATACCTATGTATACAAATACATTTACTCGCTGGTATGTTGTTTACAATGAAAGTTTCTTAGCCGCTATATTTTTTTCCTAATAATTATTTATTTTTACATGTATATATAACGCAGTTTATTCTATAACTAACTAAAATATCACTTCAAATTTTTTTGTTAAACTATTTAGTCGAACATACTTATGTTATCTAACTTTTAGATCATGTGTAGTTATTTTTTCGGTGTTCTAGAAGTTTATCGTGGTAATACTTTTTCTCGTACCAAATTTCTTTAATCTGCCTGTAGTTTCTTTCAGCATGATAGAGTATAAGTATTAATATATTCTTGAAATGAAACCATATGATTTCTATGGATTGGTTTCGATACATGTTATAGGCTTACACATTTATATATTATTCTATTTTATTTTCTACGTATACCCACATTCCTACTTTGAAATACATTATCAGTAATACTATCCATAAGATATAAGTCTACTTTTATAACTTAGTAACTTCATCGCTTTTCGTACAAGTCACTAATACCTTCGTGATACCCCCCTTAAGTAGCTAAACTTTTTTATAAATTTTTTATTTATTTGTTATTATTTTCCTCATAATGTGATTTCTACTAGTGGATTTCTATGCGTTATTTTGATTATAATTTATAATTAGTTATGTTTCTAAATATGCATTCGTAAGTTTTTTTTATCGAATAATAGTAATATAATGATATTATTAATATTTGATGGTGGATCGGCAGAATCGGTAGAGTGTCAAATGCCATGCTTTGCAGCATGGAGTTACGGCCTTTACAGTCTGAGTTAAATCCCGCCGAGGTTAACCATGCCTTTCATCCTTACTGGGTCGATAAAATAAAGTACCAGTAATGTACTGGGACAATTGCTGGCCTTGTGCCAAAAGTAGAAACAATTATTAATTTTCGATTAGTTTGCAAACAGCCTCATGACGCTGTGTTTTAGACCACAACAGCCATCCCTTTGTTCTAGCGGTAGCATCGACAATTGTTTCAGGTTTATTGACTCTTGTCAAGATTATGTATCACCTTTCCTGCTAAAAACTAGCATGGAATTACATTGTTTTGACGAGTTGTGGTGGACAGCGTCACAACTTCAGACTCCCCTAAGGTTGTGTTGTTCAGCAGGATATCGGTCGCTTACATCGGTGGTTGGCCCCGAGTAATTCTGGTGTGACGGCGGAAGGTGCCTAATCACCGATATATTTACTTCACCGCCTGATGAGACATGGACACCTACATTCTGAGACGTAGCATACTTAGCACATGTCTATGCTTACAAAGTAGTGTATATATATATATATATATATATATATATATATATATATATATACATATGCATGTATGTATGTAAATATGTGTATGTGTGTTTGTGTGTGAGTGTCTTAGTGATTATATACAAGGAAACATTTATCCTTTGCCACTCCTGGAACGTAAAAGGCCGAATTCCACGTTACTATTTGTAGTATTTATAACCTATCTTCTAATAAGGTTTCAACTAAAGTAATCAAACTAACATTTGCGTAACAATAAGTGTCTTGTATTACAAATTATGTAATATGATAGCCTATATAACTTTGAGACATTAGCGATACTGTTTTGTGATACTGTTATAAACATATACCAAGCTGTAAATTATATCGCATTTATAATTGTAATATTTCTCGTAATACTTATTAAATATTCACTATCTTTCAAAATGCTAATGAGATATTGGGATACATAAATCTTATATATACACACACACACACATATATATATATATGTGTGTGTGTGTGTGTGTGTGTGTGTGTGTGTGTGTGTATGTGTGTGTGTGTGTGTGTGTGTGTGTGCGTGCGCACGCGTATGTGTGTATGTGTTTGTTTTGTGTAAAAGTATGTATACATATATATATAAAGCGAGAGAGAGAAAGAAAGAGAGAGCGAGAGAGAGAAAGATAGAGAGAGCTAGAGTGAGAGAGAGAGAGAGATAGAGGGAGATATAGAGTTAGAGAGAGAGAGATAGATAGATAGATAGATAAATAGAGAGAGAGAGAGAGATTTTGAATAATATGAGACAAAATAGAATTATTAATGAGATATGTTCTCAAGTGTTATATATAAAATTCACCCGTTTAAGTTCATATATGTAATACAAAAATTGAAAGCCCACATGACATTGCGGTTATCAGAAAGAATCTAATTCGTCAAATATTCATTACAAGAAATACCTGGTATTGCAATTACATTTTTACTTTTTCATCTACTCACAAACATTCCTGATCATTTATACTAAACATTCTTAATAAAAATCTATTTTGAAATCTTTCGTGTCTGCCAATATTGTGTATTGTATTGCAGGTCATTTTAAGTTCGTATTATAGCTAACAATTGTTTTATGTGCAGATGTTCACGTAATTATTAATCAAATGTGAGCGATGTTAGGCAAGAGGATGTATTCTAATCCGACCAAAAGAGGAAACCTCCATGTGCTTGATCATCTATAAAACAACAATATAACCACTAGATTGTATTTGATCGCGTTAAATAACGTTAGATATTTTTACAGTTGAGTAAACTAGAGCAAGGTGAACATAAATTGTCTTGTTCAAAGACAGAATGCATCTCCCGGTCCGAGGATATAACTCACAACCTCCCGTTTACTAGCCTAAACTTCTAACCACTAAGCTATACAACGCCACTGGCCCCAAGCTGTATAGGCAATTGCCTTTCCCTTGGACTATATCGGTAACGTGGGAGACCGTATACATGGGTGACAGACAGCTGGTCTTTCACAAAAACATCTTGCCCAGGAATGTGCCTCGCGGGTAGGTAACGTTCCAGATGCAAACACTTGGTCAATCGTGACCGAAGAGGGCATACAATATTGGACAATTTAGCTCTTAATATAGAAAGGTACAGGATCGACGTAGCTGGAACATCTTTAATTATATAATTAATCAGGGCGGTCGATTGGCGTCGGACAACATGCTTTGCAGCATAGAGTTGCGGCCCTTTATGATCTGGGTTCAAATCCCGCCGAGGTTAACTTTGCTTTCGTCCTTACGGGGTCGATAAAATAAAGTACCAGTCACGCACTCGGGTCGATTTAATCAACTTTCCCCTCCCCAAAAATTGCTAGCCGTGTTCCTATGTAAGAAACCGTTGTATGATTGATGTATCAGGACTTGCTTCGGAATAAACAACAGTGACATTAGCGATAACGTCAACATAAATATTAACATTCTTCATATCACAATTTAATAAATAATCTTTAGCATCATCTTCTTATGCAAAATTATTTTCCGTAAAATAGTTTGGCTTTTTAAAATGCATTCTTATATAGGCATACTTTATACTACTTGTCTCATGTTGACAAGTTACCTCGATATTTAAATTGCCTGGATATTATACCAAATCAATGCAAAATGGAGAAAATAACTCTCTTAAAAAGTACATTCATTAAGCTGGTTATATGATAAACGGTGTAAAACTCGTAGTATATGTTTCACTTCTACTGCTATCCTCAAGTATCACTGTTCATAATAGCATTGATGTGTCCGTAATTCGGCAAATATCAACCTTATAATTTGTTGCCAAGTGGGCGAGTAATAATCTGGAGATGATCCAACTTATCCTATTTGTTGCCTACCATCATCAACGCAACAAGCACACGCAACAAATGGAATTATAATGAGGTTACATGTTCGTTTTCAGGGGACGAAGATTTATGAATAGTATTATTTGAAAAAGAAGCAGTTTTTGACATAGGTAAACCTAAAGACAAACTTACTGTAATCTATTTGAAATATTGAGTTGATGTAAAGTTCGTCAGTTGATACAAGTAAGCATTTAAAAGTGGCAACACACACAAATCTGTAGGAAACTGTAATGAAGTAGTTTATTCATTAAAGATCTTGTTTTAATAGGGCTACATAGCTCTACTGACTCAGAATGACATGTCTTCACATACTGCGTTGTCTGCACCCAATATATCAAGTTCATCTCGAATAATTAACATTTTTTTTATTATATTATTTATTATAATATTAAAGTAATTAAATAAAATATATATTTCTAAGTCATATAATGTTGCCAGTATTTTTCAATAATTGCATTATTGTGTATTATTTTCATGGTATGTATTTTTGATATCTTATATCAACACCTATCATAAGTTAAATCTGATTTCTTTTAATTTCATTAAGACACTTTAACGACTTTACAACGCAGTCCTACTGTTAGAATGTAACCCATCTTTTTTTTTTGTTACATAATTGAAAAAACATTTAGCTCAAATAAACAAAATTAGCTCAAAATTAATTAATGAAAACATTTTTTTTCTGTACTCGTCTTTGAATTTATTTGAAAGACAATGTTCGAAATTGTATTTTTATGTCATTCCGTTGTTTTCCTTTTGTTTTGTTTTTACTTTACTGCTTTCATGTTTCTTATAATCCATCGTTCATATTACTTGTGCCATTGAATTTACTCTGGACTGTATATCTTACTGAAATGGTAAATTTCCTAACTACAGGAAATAAACTTGGTTTTAGTTACAAAGCATCGATATCAATTTCAGGAATTCTATCTTCAGCAGTTTTGTAAATCAAACTGGATACTCAATGAAACAAGTAGACAAATAGACTGATAGTATATGGCATTTAACTTTTTATCAATGGGGTTAACTGGATGGTGGCATTTATAGTTGAACAGCAACATTTAAATAATTCGTGACTTTTTATTATCTAAAATATACATCGAAGGGCTATTATTATTATATTTCCCTAATTCGTACTCAGTTTTGTAAGTTTAAATGATATGAGGTGCTCGTATATGACATAGTGTCCAACTTTTGTATACTACAATAGAAGTGACAAAATGTATTTCATAAAATAGATTGCTTCGATACTCGTATAGGTCGTTAAATTGAATCTTCTAAGAATTTACTAGAATGTTTCACCATTAACAACGTAATAGTATTTTGTAACCCACGTGCCATGTATTTTGCTGTTCGTGTTCTGATTATATTTGATGTTTCTGCCGTTGTGCTTCCCGTCGTTAATTTCTTTGCTTTTTTTGCAGGTGATGATAATAATGATCACCTCAAATAAGGTATCTTTTTTTCTTCCTATTCTGTTGTAAAGCATCTATATACATCGAACTGTTTCCAAAATGTGTACTCTCACTTAATATCTTTTTTTAAATGTTATTTTATATATCATCACAATTTTGCTTGCAAATGGAACATTTTTTCAATTAAACCAATGATGTTTACAATTATTATTGAAATGTCGTAGTCAATATTCGGCGCCGACTGTATTTTATAGGAAGTGCAGATATCATCCGATACCATACGATGAAATTATCGATCTTACATTGAAAATATCAAAATAGTGCATATTATCCATTTATCACATTACGACAGACGTCGTAGAAGAAAATAAAAAAAATGGTTTTAGATTATTGCTGTCAGTTCGCTTTTTACTAATGTCACTGCTATTATAATCTTGCTCTGTGATTTTATCCTTCCACTTAACTTTCCTACCGAAAAACGTTATCCTCTCTACATGTGTCATTTGCTTACTTGTCACGCAACATATCTACCAGTCTTCAGTTTATAGTGTTTAATATAAATAGAAAAGTCTGGTAATAGTACCAACAATATTGATGAAAGAGAAACATAATCTCATTCGTTATTTTCTTTTTTTACTTCAATACCCTCTGATCACAAAAGTAGACGTCTGAAGAGTTAATATAACCATTAGAGAGGAAGTTTCATATTGCTTATTTCAACTTTTTCCCTTATGTGATTAGATTTTGCCCAACTGTATACGTTGAGTATTTGTATTTGCTTCTCTCATCAGTAGTATTGTAGCTTTTTATCTCACTTTTCTGAATAAATTCTATTGAAATGGCTTCAAAAAGAAAGAAAAAATAGAGGATTTGTCTATCACGACTATAAAGAAAGATGTCTCAATATTCTTTTAGTTTAAATGATTAAGTGCATTTACGCTGCCGCACTTTTTAAATTAATGTTAGTTGTTAATATTTTTCTTGTCTAGCTTCCGGTGAGCTTTGGTGGAGTAGATATATATGTTTAAAGGCTTTCCAGTAATCACCATCCCGTCTTTTACTATATATAACTCAACACTGTCTGATATATCTCTTGTATATTTTTTAAATACGATAAGTGGAAATGTGAAGAAATTTGACTGTTATTTCGTACAGATAGAAAGCTCACCTAGTGGCACCATCATTGGCTTTTCGATGTTAGTTCAGTATGTAGTAGTGTAATGGGTGACAGACTTGAGAAAGAGTTAGGGAAAACTACATGCAATATTTAGATATGTCTATTTACATTCTTAAGTGAAATACTACAGAGGTCGATTTTACTTTTCCACTTATCCTGATCGATTAAATAAATACGATTTGAAATTGAATTAGAAGATATCACCGTAACATTGTCTAAATAAAATAGTCTAATAATAACAGGATGTAAGAGTCCACTGGACGGGAAAAGATGGGCATCATCACAAAATTCGATTTAATTTAGTTCATGTTATCCAATTTATCTCCCCCACAAATAAGATGTGTATCATTGTGCCTATTTTAAAAGTTATTATGTTTTCTAGATTGATATACATTGAGTTCTAATGTTGGCACATGATCAGCAAATTTGGGGGAAAGGGTGAGATTGATTAAATTAACGCTTGTAATTGATTAGTACTTTATTTTATCGACATCAGAATAAGGAAACGTAAATTTGAATGTGATGGAATTTGAACTCATATTTCAAAATCATTAGATGGAAATTGTATCAGAATAAAATTAATATTAGTTCGCACTAGAAACTGTTATTAATTTACGAAATTGAAACCACTTTTTTGTTTTGAAATTATTATATTTGCCCTTCAAATATATTTTCTCCTAAGGCAGAATATATTTTACTTTGTTCCCTAAAACAAATAAGTTCAAAATCTGGCCCTCGAAAGTTTATTTGTAGTAGCAGTAGTATTTCATGTTTTTTAAATGTTATTCTAATTATCTCATATGGTGATAAATGGTTTAAATCGCGAGCAAATTAACGGTTCTGTATGAGTTTAAATAAGAGTTGTTCTCTTATAACTTTGGGGTAATAGTAACATAATTTTCTTATGCTATGATATATACATTAAAAGGCAAATATTCTTCTCCATCTGTTGTTATATGATTTGCAATAAGAAGAACATGCAGCCAATAAATCCTTCATGATATTTGAAGACTCACTTTACTTACGACGGTGAAATATATTAACGCAGCATAACTCCAGAAACTAGTCGGGCAAAACTAGACGTTGAAATGGAAAAGCACAAGTTTGAGAAATTCTATACTGCTACTGGGCTTGCAGCAACATCTCCCTGTAAGCACACCATCAAAACAAATGAAGGAAATATTGTATTGGTTAACGAAATCCGAGATATAATCTATAGAAATAAGAAACAATGGTCATGGTTGGAACGATTTGAACATAAGTCTGAGTTACCAGAACAGAGCTAAAAATAAGCCACAAAGGAAACGTCACATTTCTGCTTATCATCTAACATATAATAGTGTATAGGCGATATTTCAAACCCTAGCATTTGCTAATTTATCAATTATACTCGCATAAACAGATTAAAGCAATGACATAATTAAACATTATTAAAGAGGAGCGTTATACAATCCTCCAAATCAATATTATAATCTAATGCAGCATATCTATTATGTTTAATATGTAACATCCATGCATTGCTTTCATTTGTCTGATATGGAAGTTTATCAAACGCTATGCCTGATTTCATGTCTCAGCTATTGATGCCGAATTTAAACACTATTTCTTCGCTTATCATATATTCTGGGTCATTAAATTCATAAGAGGTTTTATCTGCAATTTATGGTGAACTTATTAAATTTAGAATTAGTTTCACCTACTTATGGAGTGCAAAGAAATTTGAATTGGACCATTAAATTCTATATATGTAACTGCATCTATTGCGAGCATCTTCAGAATATAACCAAACTTAATACAAACATCACCAATTTTCATGACGTAGGTAGTTGGTAAGAATTATAGTGGCGATGACGATTTGAGTAGGTCGACGACAACATTGGCAACTACGTCGGTGATGATAAGTACGATGACAATGATGATGAGTACAGCGACGACGACGACAATTGCAATGTTATTGAGAATGTTGATGAAGATGATGATGAAAATGACTACGATTACAATGAGGAAAATAATGAATACAACGACGACGAAGAGATGATGATAACAAGTTCACTGTTGATGTTAATGCTAATGTTATATTTCAAATATATAATATTTAGATGTATTTTGAATTAGTATATTGTAAAATGCATTTACAAACTGTTGAAATGAAATTTTAAATGTTGCTGTATATTACAAGATGTTCTTGATAGCTTGCTATTCGGGGTGTTTCATTAACAATTTTATAAACCACAAACTCTCCACTGACACATACGTACAGAAAAGTAAACACACACACACACACACACACACACACACACACACACACACACACACACACACACACACACACACACACACACACACACACACACACACACACACACACACACACACACACACACACACACACACACACACACACACACACACACACACACATACACACACATACACACACATACACACACACACACACACACACACACACACACACACACACACACACACACACACACACACATATAAACCGGGTGTTCCAAAAAATAAATGTATACCCACTTTCATTACCTGTACAGGCAATATTTATTAAAGTGTTGTTGAAGTTTGTAACTTTGTATACATTTTTTGGAACAACCTGTATATATGTGTATATATATATATATATTTATGTATATATATATTCTTGTATTAGATTAATTGGAATAGATGTGGGCAGGGTTGGGGGTTTATTTAGCTAAGTTATGTTAGTGTGTTCTTGCAACAACATAGGTTTTACGACAAAATCTGCATTGGTGTTAGTACCATCATCAGGTCAGGGATGAAAAGAAAAATCCATATCCTTCACCAAATTCGTCTGGATATTCTGGTTTGAAAAATCTCATTTCTATAACAAGTAGTATTGTAGATAAAAATAATCCATACTTCAACGGATCTTAAAAGAGCAAGCATCGAAGGGCAGAAACTAGCGCCAACTCTCAACATCAGACTGGATTATGTAGATTGATCGATGGCTAGGGTCAAATATGTCAAACGTGTTAGACTATATATAATTCATTCCTTAATGACGCCATTTGCCAAAACATGTGTTTTTTCTCTGAAGACCGACACTGTAAACGCAAATCCCGTGTTGTTTTGTATGTAAGGGCGTTTAACAGTATAATTATGTTTAGATTGTGAACTTCTCATTTCAATAAAAGAACTTTCATGTTTTAACTCTATGATTAGTTTTGAAGACTATGTATCGGAAAACAGCAAGCGCCATTATTAGTGTGATTGTAAATCTTTATTCAGGCATGTACAATCGTAATTCTAATGTAATTTACTTGTAGTCATATCTTCATAAATCTTCAAAAAAACATTATCAAGTATTGTTCTTTTCAACGGAAAGTTGTCATTTGTATAATGAATTTCATTATCTAGAATATCTGCTAATTACCAAAGTTTTCTTTGTCTGTAAATAATAAAAAGACATCAAAATATCATTGGTGTAAATTCCAGTAGAATACAAAGGTAACTGACAAAGGAATAATGTATTGTTCGATATAAAATGAGTCTCAAATAGAAGTTCAGTAATAACTGACTTCAATGTAAAATGAACCTTCATTTGCTTTTATATTCAGATGCATTTTCCTACAATACCTAGACTAATATAACGCAGCAAGGATATAGAAAAAACAACAACAAAAAAAACAAGCAATTAATCAACTGAATTAATGCCTTCTCAAAATTGATTGTGATGTTATTACTGTAAGTTATAGGATTATCTTTCTTGTAACATCAAGTTTGGAAAATATCATCTGGTTGACTCTGGCTGCAAATGTGTTGTTTGCATCTAAGTTGAAATGAGCTGTGCTGCGTTGGTAGGTTTAGTGGGTTTAGGACATGTCTACTTTTCAATAAAGAATTTCAATTATTCAATAAAGCAGAATAGACTTCAGCATTTGTCAGAATAGAAAGTTTGGAGTTGCTGCTTTTGCACAAAAATATATTTCACCAGAAACGTTGTCAAACACATGATTCTAATGAATATGGTTCTCTTCTGTTGTGCCCTTCAACTAACTGTACATCAACTGTATAACCTCAAGAAAAACAGGCGCATGAGATTATATATATCGCTTAATGTGCAGTCGACAGGGAACAGATAATTTTCTATGAAATGTCATGATCAGAAAATATTTGATGCTGAAGCAATGACTTAGAATTTAATGTTCTATATTTAGAGGGGTGGACGTATATACATATTATACGGTGCTGTAATGACTATAGATAAGTGAGATATAAATGTGGAACCACTTTTGACAGTGTTTCAAGCAGTTGATGGTTGACGAGTATTGCACAGTTCTTAATATGCAGCTGCAACAAAATAAATTAATCCAATTTTTCAATTGTTACACCCAATCCGTTCTACCAGCTTTTAATTTCGATATATTTGCGATTAATACAATAGTATATAGTTTCTCTCTAAACAGATTGCCTATTTAAAGATAAGTGCTATCTTCGTTGACGACAGTATATATGAATAAACGCAATTCGAGGAAGATTATTTCAGTGAGATATTTCGTTTTTATAACTGCGCGGTGGATTGGCAGTATTGGTAGAAGGTCGGACGCCATGCTTTGACGCATAGAGTTACGGCCCTTGCCATTCTGAGTTCAAATCCTGCCGAGGTTAACTTTGCCTTTCATCCTTACGGAGTCGATAAAATAAAGTACCAGTAATGAACTGGGTAATTGCTGGCCTTGTGCCAAAAAGTAGAAACAATTATTTCTACCTATAATATATATATATATATATATATGTATGTATTTATATATATATATATTTATATATATATATATATATTTATATATGTATATATATATATATATATATATATTTATTATTATTACTATATATATATATATATATATATATGTGTGTGTGTGTTTGTGTGTACATATATATATACTTATATTACTTTTTATTTTATTTCTATTGTTCTGAATTTAATTTCCTGTCAGTTATTATATAACATGGTATTGTTTATTCCAGATAAAGTCTCCGATGAAATCATTAGAGAACGCTATTTTTTAATACGTTCCCACTCTTTCACCTGTGTTGTATTTGTCTTTCGTGATTAACGCACACTGCATAATAATTTTGCATTCAGCTTCCGTTCTTGGCTTAACACCATGAAGAATGTTTGAAGAAAATATCTTATTGCTTTGAATTGCGTCGTCCCCATTGTTTCCGATCCATGTTAACCCTTACAATCTGATACATTATGAATAAGAAATTAGGTTTTTTCAACTGTTTCCGTGTTCGATAATTCAGAAATTTTTAGGTGACTTTTTTTTGTGTGTGTTTCGCTTAATATAGTTAAAGTTATTGTTTCTCAGTAACTTGTTAAATAAAATCTAGTCTGATGATGAATCGATGTATCTTCGAGATAAATTATGCACAAGTGTGTATGTCTGTTGGAATACTTATGACGTACAAGGCTCTCCTAGAATCTGCATTGTTCGAACTTTACCTAAGATATCACCAAAACAACTTTGAGTAATTAATAACATTACAGATAAAATACTTCATTGCAGACATTGCTTGAGTGGGTTGACAACTCCATATAGATGCACATTTCACATTATAAATTATGCAAAGCAGCGGCAGAGCAACACCAATCCCCACAACCACCCCACAATACTACTCCGAATACCAATACCACCACCACCACCACTACTACTACTACTACTACTACTACTACTACTACTGCTGCTGCTGCTGCTGCTGCTGCTGCTGCTACTACTACTACTACTACTACTACTACTACTTAATGTTGCAATGTTTGTGATTATTATGCAATATTTATTAGTATCATTTACCTGGCAGTCTAAAGCAAGTTTCTATTTACCTGGTATTTCAGACGAATAGCCAGAAGCAGTTGGATATATTAACCATATTTACGTCTGAAAGAAAATAAACGTCTACTGGTTGTATCTATTTTTACATTCGTTTTTATTTTTTTTTCCCAAATAATAATTGTTAGATTATATAAGAAAAAACGTTATAAGCATTAGCATGTGAACGAATGATACCTTATTACTCGTGCGTAAGTTCCAGGTGTCCCAACGTTACGAAAGTATCTATCTGCCTTTAATACAGACACATTTTCTAGCTATCTCTACATGGTTAATGAACATGCTAGAAAGCCACATTCTTTTAAAAATATATAATAGATAACGGCACGTTGGATGATGTATTCTTGTCTAAGGATTTGTCATACCTCTTTAGAACCTGCTTCATTAGAACTGGCCTGTGAGCAAACAACAGCATTAAAAACATCATAGTATGACAGGTTTTGTAGTAGTAGTAGTAGTAGTAGTAGTAGTAGTAGTAGTAGTAGTATTAGTGATGGTGGTGGTGGTGTTGATGGTGGTGTTGATGATGGTTGGGTGATGGTTGGGTGATGGTAGTAGTAGTAGTAGTAGTAGTAGTAGTAGCAGTAGCAGTAGTAGTAGTAGTAGTAGTGGTGGTGGTGTGGGATTTATCGTGACAAGGTATACTTCTCACAATCTAATATCTGAATTACTTTGTTTTCCAAAGTTTTATGACTTTTACTGTGTCAGTTTTATTTATTTTTTTTTTTTTTGTTCGATTTAATACACCGAAATTCTTTAAAATAAATGTTTTTGCCCAAACTGTGCGAAAAGGAAGACATTTTTCAACATTTATTCTCTTACCTGACATTCTATACAACTTCTCAGTTTGAAAAGCCCTCTCAAACAAAAGCCTAGACAGCTGCTGCACAGAAAACACGAGAACACACAAAGACAAAACAAAAATGAATAAAAATATTTGTGAAGCAAAACAAACATTTTGAATCAAAAATCATGTTTTTGACTGATTTTATTTGCGAGTGAAAGCGATGTTGATGATTACAATAAAATCAACGACAAAAAATACAACTGTGTACAGATCGCCTTGCAAATGTCGCACCTAATAAGAAGATTTTTAAATATAGATGAGATTTAGTAACATAAACAAATGTGGCAATAGCGGAGAAGAGGATATTCTGCCTCCTTGTTGAAGAGCGGTAAAAATGAAAATTGATATACTTCTGTTAGTGGACATGTTATAGCATTTGTATGGACAAAATGAAGAAGGTTTTGATCGAGCATAGCTTAACAACTACCTGGATTACAGACACAAATGCCGGGCATAACATATATTTTTATAACTGTTTTGTGCATTTTTATTTTATTTATATGTAGTTAATCTGTTTATATGGATGATGTACGTATGTATATATGTATGTAAGAATGTATGCATGTACGTATATTTCTCTTTCTCTTAATTTTGAGTATATTTTTGACCGGCCACCTTCTTGGTGACAAGGTTGTAAAAGAAAAGAAATTGTCATCCCTTGAATCACAAGTATGTTTTGCAAATTTTGAAGGTGCCAGCTATCGCAGCCATTTGTAGTCTATGAATTAGGGAGCTGCGTTCTTTGTCCACAAATCCAAGTTCAGTTATACATTGGTCCAAGCGGGGTGGTATAAAACCTGTAGCTCCAATAATGATGGGTATGAAACTGAAGGTGTATCTTGGATACTGAATCTGCAAACTCCGCATCAATGGTCCGTAGATGTCCTCTTTCTCATGTATTTTTCTTAGAACGTTGACATCAAGTGGGCACCAGAGCACGTTTTCAATGTGAGGTCCTAAATAACAATATCAGGTCGGTTGTGCTTTAATTTGATGGGAGTTTTATTTTCAGGTTCCACCCGTATTTTTTAGTGCCATCTATCTCAACATATTCCACTTCATTTGTTTTTTTAATTTTCTTTTCCTAAGTGTGCTCCATATAGCTCTAACTTTCAAACCGTGTCTCATAGCTAGACAACATTCTTTCGCAGTTGGCAACAATGTAGCTAACATCTTCGATCTTTGTTTTACCAAGCCTACATTTATTGTCGACTGATGGCCCTCCTCTTTTGTGTAGCAGATATTTGGTAGGGATTTCTTCCTGTATTGCATAGAGATATCTTCAATGTGGGATGTCATAAACTTGTCAGAACTCTATGCCAGGCTTTTGGGATGATTTATCCCCTCTATGGTCTGTGTCTTTCACCTCAGGTACCCATGCATAAGTTTCTCTGTTAGTTGGTGCATTTTTTATCTTGTTCGAACATTGATTAGCATCTTCAATTTCCCCCGGGGAGAGAGATCTATATCAAGCCTTATTCCATATCCCTCCTCCAGATCAGTGGCTATCCTCATGATATTTTTCCTTCGTGTTCATAGACCTGGGGAAAATAGTTGCTGACATTTTTCTTCTGCTACAGATGTTGCTTCAGTGTTACTATTCGGGTCCCGTATATTTTTAATATGGATTTTAGAAACTGGCCACCTTCTTTGCATGAGAAGTATAGCCTATTCACATCACCATTCATGTTAAAGTTTCCAGTAACACTGAGAAGCAGGTGAGTTCTTACATCCATCTTGCAATGACAATTTCAGCAGACCAAATGATGGCGTATGTTAAACGTTTATATTTAGCGCCTTTTTTTATGTGAATCGTTTTATAACGTTACTTCAGCTCCAGACTCTCACGAGCCGACTGGGCTTGATTGACGGCCACCCAGCTCTCTTTCTGCTGAGCAACTGCTCCGTGATACACCTACACATCTCTCCTCGCTGACCTCGATACTTGTATCCGAGCATCAGCCCAAGAGATATGCAACGTCAAGTTTGACGACATAAGGTGGCAACAGGCCACTTTACCTGTCAGGTATGGCGGCCTTGGCCTCCGGTCCCCGATTTCACTAGCTTTGCCGGCGTATCTTTCGTCGGTAACCTCCTTCTGCGTCCTCGTCAGCAGTGTTCTCCAAAACACAACAGAACCCTCTGTGTTCAGACAACGTGAGGCCGCCCGTGAGACGTGGGACCGGCTTGGACTTAGCCCAGTAGATGTCCCTCCTCCTTCTCCCCATTTTGACGTCAAGTCCCCCCAACGCACGTGGGATGCCATCCAGTGCAGCCTGGCCTCAAATAGGCTTACGCGCCAGCTCGACCAGCACCGCCTTGCTTGTTTTTGTGCGGCCTCCAAACCCCACAGTGGTGCCTGGCTCCATACCCTGCCCTCCTTCTCCACTGGCACACAGCTAGAAAACCATAGCCTGCGCATCGGCGTTTCCCTGAGGCCTCGCCTCCGGATCTGCCAGCCACACCAATGCGCTGCTGTTCCACCGTGGAATCTTCGGCTTCCACCCGCTTTCCTGTCGCCACAGTGCCGGCCGCATTCCACGCCATGCTGCCCTCAACGAAGTAATTATGCATGGCTTGGACGCTGCAGGCTTCGCTTCCCAGCTCGACCCCGTGGGGCTGGATCGAGTGGACGGCAAAAGGCCAGATGGCATGACCGAGTTCCCGTTCCGCAGTGGCAAAACCCTCGCCTGGGATGCTACTTGCACCGACACTTTCTGCAGCCGTAACTTGGTGCAGTCTGCAACTGACCCAGGTTCTGCTGCACGTCGGGCTGAGGGGGGTAAACTCCTCAAATACCGGTCGCTCTCCGAAAGGTTTGCGGTCGTACCCATGGCAGTGGAGACTTCTGGTGTCCTCCGCTCCAGGGCTACCTCCTTCTCACCACCATAGGCGCGGAGCTGGCCAGCCGCTTGTGTGAGCCCCGCGAGTTGGAGTGGCTTTTCCAGTGCGTCTCCCTTGCCATCCTCCGGGGAAACGCCTTCTCCATTCTGTCCGACGGGGGCTCTGTGTGGGCCCTATCCCGTACCGTTGTAGTTGTTGTATACAGATGTTGAAATCTATCGTTTCTATTGAACCCCGTCCTCATCTACTGTGTCCTGGTCTTCTCATGTTCCTTTTATTTCTATGTGTATATTTCTTTATGAATGTAATATAACAACACTGTATTTATATGTTAAAATCTATGTAACGTTTATATGTTAAAATCTATGTAAAGTGTATATGTGAAAATATGTGTATCATCATATAAATAGATGTGTTGTAACAGATTTACAGTTCAAACACTTATGTAGAAATATTGTATGTAAACTTACCGCAATATGTAGCTCAAATTTTCCAATAAATGATATGTTGTCTTCATATAAACCGTAATTACATACCATACGTCTAATCATCGGACTGACCCCAACAGCCACCATTAGCATTTATGTTTGTATGTATGTATGTATGTGTGTAAGTATGTATGTATGTAGGCCTGTATGTATGTAGGCATGTATGTATGAATATATGTAGGTATTTATGTATGTATATCCTCTTTGTTGTTATCTTGTTTCACTCGCTTTACGCGTTTTAATTGTCCTAATAACTTAATTTAGTTATTATTGCACCGACGTGAGGTATATGATTTTTAATGCAATGAAATATCTATGATCGTCGGCAAATCACTGATGAGGGACTTATTTTATTACATGTTATCCATGTGCAACCAGCAGTATTCTTCTCCCCATTTTTTCACACATATATATATATATATATGTCAGGTCACCAGTTGGTGCTACTGGTAACATGTATCCCAGTACAACCTGTCTCATGGTCGGGTCGTTGGCGACAAAACTGGCAACCCCACCAAGGTTTCTTGGTGAGGAGGGTGACTTTGGACATCCTGCAGGACTAAAAACAAAACCTGTCAAAAGGCAAAGGAGCACTTAAGAGTCAATGGCCATCCAAAATCACCGGGAGAGATGACCCCTTAGCCTTTGTCAGGGCAGAATTCTAGGAGAAGGAAAACTCTGATATAACACCTGCAACTCTGATGGCATCCAATGATATTGACTTGTTCTTCTTTTTGGTAAATATCATCTTGGTTAAGAGAGTGGGACTGGCTTTGTGCAGTGCCTTTGCTCACTATAAAGGCTTCACGGCACAGGCATTGCTTTATATCTGGAGTTCTCTCTGCACTTGTCGTCACATGGTACCATGGGCCCAGCACTATGTGTCAGTAATTGTCACAAGTGTAGTGTTTGTACCATAGTTTTCAAGTCGCTGGCTGGACTAAAAAGTCACACTCGTTCAGCGCATCGGTAGGGGTTCTCCTACATGGATATAAAGTAGTGGCCGTACTCGAAAACGAGTTGGCAGCCACCATGTATGTATGTAGGCATGTATGTATTAATATATGTAGGTATTTATGTATGTATATATATATATATATATATATATATACACAATACATACGGCCCGGTTTGAAGCTGTGCCGGAGATCGATCTTCATCCGTTTGTTCAACACTGGCTGTAAGGAACAATCAGCATGTTTCTGGCTCATTACCCTTCATCAGTCTGTTGTAACGGTTGAAAATATATAGTATTTTATTAAGTACACATCGGCTGAGTTATACATATTTTCAACCGCTCAACAGACTGGCAGAGGTATACAGTCAGGATGAAGGGTAGTGACCCAGAAACATGTTGATTGTTCCTTAAATCCAGTGTTTGAACAAACAGGTGACGATCGGTCACCGGCACGGCACACCTTCAAATCGGGCCGTTTGCTTACAAACGAATCGAACATTATTATTAATGTTCGATATAACCCATACGTATATATGTATTATATATATATGTGTGTGTATGCCTATATATATATGAGTGGAGTGTGTGTGTGTGTACGGGTGCATACGTACATTTATATATTAGATGTACTGGAGCGAGAAATAAAATTCTAATCCTCTCTCTCTCTCTCTCTCTATATATATATATATATATATATATATATAACGAGGGTGTTGTGGTAAGGAACCAGATGGACCATAACGCACCAGAGTACTCAATACTTAGGGTAGTAGAGTGGGTAATAGGAAAATGTATGACCCCGACGGCAGAGCTCAAGCTGTTTCGACGGCTATTTCAGTCCAGAAATGCTCACACACACAAACACACACACATATATATATACATCAACACATGTATACATATATATATATCTATCATATATGTGCTTATATATTTTGTTGGTGTGGATTATGTGTGATATACTATATAGGTGTATTTTACGTACGTATATGACTTTTATACGTGTAAACTGCCAGAACATTCTATGTACTTACAGAACATAATGTAGATCTTTGAAATAACGTCTCGAACATACAATTAAAAAATAGTAGGAAAAAAATTATGTATAGCATGGATAATAAAATAAATCCAATCAATAATATGTGAGCTTTCACGTATACGCATGCGCAAGCTACTCCCTTTATTCTATAAAACCATAAGATATTCAATAAAATAGATAATAAAGAGCTAAATACAATGAAATTACAATATTAAAAGGGAAAATAACAGCGTTTATTTCCCATTTTCTGATGTGTGCCATTGCATTTTTAGAGCAATTTTTTATTCAATTACTTCTTTCTCATTATTCTAATATATATGTATATATATTTACTTTAGTTTGTATTAAAAATGTTAAATCTTCATACAACCTTCGTTTGCTTCGATATTTAAAGTTTGTTGGTGATATTTTTTCAAATATAATTGCTACTGGAATATGCATGTGATTACTTTGTTCGTTCCAAATCTTTATCTGTAACAGTGAAGGACAGATTTCCGTCATTAAAAATATGAAGAGAAACACATGCTGCTTGGCAAATATTATCTTAGCTTAATCATTCATTTTAAGGCAGCCATTTGACACATTCGTTCAGGACTTAGATAGAAAACTTTGTGCTATTGCTTCCAGTTTTCATTGATCTAAGTTCAAATCCCACCGAGGTTAACTTTGCCTTTCATCCTTACGAAGTCGATAAAATAAAGTACCAGTCATGTACTGGTGTAGATTTAATCGACTTTCACCTCCCTCAGAATTGCTGGCCATGTGCCTATATAAGAAACCAATTATGGATTAGATGTTTATGTAAGGCACCAAATTCTTGATTCATTTTATTACTGGTCGTACTGAAGATTGTGAATTTCTGTCATTGCATGCGGTCACATATTCTTAGTGAGGCCTATATTATGAAGGGCGGTGAATTGTTAGTATCGGTAAAGCGTCGGTCAACATGCTCTATGGCTTAGAGTTACGGCCTTTTACGATTTAATTTCAAATCATGCCGAGGTTAGCTTTGCTTTTCATTCTTCCGAGGTTGATAAAATAAAGCACCAGTAATGCACTGGGGTCGATTTAATCGACTTTCCTCTGTCCCCAAATCGCTGGCCTTGTGTCTAAATCAGAAATCATTATTGAGTGGATTGGAAGTATCGGTAGAGAGTCGGACGCCATGCTCTGCAGCATAGAGTTACGGTTCTTTATGATCTGAGTTCAAATCCCGCCGAGGTTAACTTTGCCTTTCACCCTTAATGCATCGATAAAATAAAGTACCAGTCACGCACTGAGGTCGATTTAATCGACTTTCCCCTCCCCCAAAAAATTACTGGCCTTGTACCTATATAAGAAACCATTATTATTAAGTAATAGTTTCACGCACGCAGAAAAGCTTCCATATTAAAGTGGGTGAGATTTTAGTCGGCTGAATACTGTTTCAGTTCCAATCTATGCCTGGTATTTGTTATATCACTCAACTTGAGATTAAAGGAAATGCCGCCGCTATGGTGTTTTAGCAGAATTTTAATTCAAAATTTCGAAAAGGATAAGTGTAGTTTGTTAAAATGTTAATAGTTAAAGCCACAAGCTTGCGTAAAAAATTAATTCAGTATCATGAAATTTTCTTTTCAAGCTTATAAATAATTCCAATTTTAATAGGTTGGTATTTACCGAATGGGTATTTGCATCATATAATTCGCCTTTGTGATCTATGTGGAATGTCTTAATTAGCTAGTCACAACTCCAGTGGTGATTGAATCTATAAAGTAGAATGTCATTTGATATATTTTGGACATCTGAACTGAACAATCAGTCTCTCGTTACGACCGGTTGCGTTCGTGCTTTGTTTATCTTGAGACAACATATTTACAATAACATATACATTATATCTCGTCTTTATGTCAATGTTATTTAGTACTAGCAGTGGTACCTGGCGTTGCACGGGATAAGGTATTGTGAAATATATAACCGCCTTAGCTAAGCTTAGTATTGCCACAACCACGGGTAGCAAAGAATTAAGGGTCTTGTGGTACGTAAATAAGCAACACAGTGGCTTAAAACGTGAGGAAGAAGTTGTGAGCACTTACCAACTGTTTGGGGAATGAGTGTGAGATTTATCTTGAGCAAGGGTGGCAAAATAACTGGAGGCAGCAGACATCAGACATACAGACATATATTATAAGGGCGCGACGTTATATGTATGTATGTATCTATCTAAAAAGAGAAAGACTAAGAATTATAGAGAGAGATCGTTAAATCGCCTAATGCGGTCCCTAGGGCATTGAACATTTGAAATCTCTTTTGCTCAGAACACTCCTGAAACATAGGTATTACATGTGTAAAGTTTGAAAACAGTCGGTTGGGTGTTTCCCTAGTTTTAGGGTTTCAAACTCACACTCACACACACAGACAGACAGATCCTCAGATTTATATATATATATAGATATCATACACACACACACACACATATATATATATGTGGGGGGGGGTGTATATTTATTTACAAGATATACCGTGTTCCTATTCAAATATTTTGAATCATTTTCTCTCCTAGTTTCTGAATACAATTACCGTGTGGAATTAAGTGTTATCCTACGATTGCTATGCTAGGTAATCCTTTCAAATCGACTGTACCCATTAGCAATCAAATGTTTATCTCCAAGTAAATCCCTTCGACATGACTACATAATTTTTATTTTATATAGTTATATACTCAGCTGAATCAAAAGTGTTATTCCACATGCATTATTTGAATTTACATCAACAAAATGATTTATAGTTTCAGAAATATACTTTAAATATTAGCGCGTGGCAAAGATCCAGGATTTGTGAGTATAATAGAGGAAACGTGTAATGTAATATTCATTCTTTCGCTCTTTCCTTCTCATGAAGAAATCAGCTCTATTGCGCCGTGGAGTGGTGACTGGCTCCGGTAGATTTGAAATGTTCATTACACGCTGAATGTCACTCGGAAACACTACAAATCGATCA
>OZ024743.1:195400249-195407749 GCA_964016885.1 Eledone cirrhosa
CGTGATTTAGGAATATATTATATTTTTTTTAGAAATCAGTAATACAATTCTGTTCTATACTTTTGCTTTACACTCTATGCATTACATAAATAAATACGATTATAAAATAATTTTACCAAGAGAAATAAAATGTTTATAAGTGATGTTAAACTGTATTCCGCTTTATTTCTAGGTAGAAATTTTACCTGAACTCTGACATAATCCTGCAAAGATATTTCGGAAACACAAAAGTATTCTGCAAAATATGTTGCAGACAATATAAATATCAGATATTCTAGCTGGTTTATGTTGCTGGGTCATAATATCATTGTAATATAGTTATTTAACTAGAAAAGTGACAGTTTATTCCGTCTGTCACTTTGCTAATGTAATGGGAGTGGCATTACAGTAGATAATGCCAAAAATTTCAGCGCATGAATCATCGTAAGCATTTATATATACATAATATTTTTCTCGATATTCTTTTAGGAATTCGTTTTAATGTCACATTTACCTGGCTAACCATAAGTAGTAGGAAATATATAATGATATGTTTAGTAGAGATGATATACATACGATACCTTACTTGTTGAGATATATAATATTTTAAATAATATCAGTTAAGAAATATGTATATTGATATATATGTTGACAGATCTCAATGGATTTCCCATCACGAAGATTATTTCTAAAAGTTTGTTCACGTTAAATTGTATATGTGTAAAATATATCAAAATACAAACAAAGAATATAGATGCTAGCGGTTTACAAAATAATAATAGTAATATTAACAATAATAAAGGCTGACAGAAGATTGCATTCAAATACTCATATTTACATACACATCTAACTATTTACTTATATAAGTATTTATAGGTATTTCAACACGCACTCTTATACACACTCATTCACCAACCTCCGCCACATACACATCACATAATGCCTTAGTTTATTTACAAATAACAAGCAACTGACGTCTAATCAAACTATCTAACAGCACACTCTTGTGTTCAGATCTAGTTGAACAAGAAAAAGTCAAATAATAATTTAAAAAAAACGAATGAAAGAATGGTTTCTCGTCCAGCTGTGCTACTTGATACTGATGAGGTGACGAAAATATTGGATCGCGTGTTTGACGATAAAAATACAATCAATAAAATAACTGTGTTGAAAACATAGATAGATTTCAGTGATAACTTTTTTTTTTTTTTTTTTTTTTAGACCGTAACACCTGGTGGAGTCGCTTCTCGGGCATTTTGAACCTGGTAGTACTCTCCCAGTCTAAACAGCTAATTTTTTGCAGAAATGGTGAGTGAGAGAATGGAGGTTGGGGAGTGAGAAAGACATATAGATAAAGAATCTTTGAACCCCTTACTGCACAGATACATTGTTTTTCGACATCGAAAGGAGGAAAAGCAAAGTTTACTTCGGCGGGATTTGTACTTAGATAACAGAAAACCAAAATAAATAAGGAAAAAAGTTGTAACTGCCCGTCTATTGATTCTCCCGACACACTGTCTCTGTTAACCGACGAATGAATAAAATATATAAAATCGAAAGATTTCGAAAGTCAAACATGTATGATACTCCAGTGCTCGAAACTGATACGATTTTAAATATAATTTATGTTTTATAAAAGCAAAAGTGGATTCATAAAGATTAAATAGTCGATGACTTAATGTCTGTTTTATATAATCCCATCTCGTCATTTATTTCTATTTCTTATTAATAAATAATTCTATCATGACTCGAATCAATTTTAGTGCTTAGAAATAAAATCTTAGGATTTGTGTCTCAAAGTGCATCAGAGTTACTTTATGAGATTTAAAAGTACAATAATATTTTCTTTGATACTGTAATGCAGTTTCCAGCTTTCTAAATTATCAAGGGAGTTTCATGAAAATATGCACAAATATAATAACGGAATGATGGAGGAAATAATGATCAACGTAGAGATAGCTAGTGAAGCTGCATCGTGTGAACGTTCCTGCTGGCGTCAATAGGTGAAGTTTGGAGATGACATAAATTGACATTAACAGCCCAGCAACATTGATTTGGACAAGGTTAGCTATCACGTCATCGCGATGACAATTATCAATAAGTGTCTACTTTCTAGATCATAGTAGAAAAACGCTTGAACGTGTGAAATAATAATTTTGATTTCTAGTTCTACCTAAGTAATTAATTAGTTTCAGCATTCTGGTGTCAATAAAATAAGTAATATTAATCAACTCAGGAAAATTAATAAGCACGCGTTGACTAACATAGACAGAATGCCATGACACTTCACCAAGTCGATGTGAATTTAGATTTGTATTTAGAAAGTTAATTCCTTCATTCTACTCACTAATATTGAGTGCTTATTCAGTTGATGTTTGACTGATTTAAATGCTACGGGATTGTAAACGCACATTTATATATACATATATATGAATGTGTATGTATGTATGTGTGTGTGCGTACGCGTGTCTGTGTGTGTTCTTGTATGTGTCCGTTTGTGTATGTCTGTGTGCCTGTATGTTTGTGTGAATATTAACTTTGGTGGAGGATTTGTATTCAGAATAAAAAGGACCAGAACAAAACCGCCGGAACAATACGACACCTACAAAAAACATTATTTGAAATATAAACTTAGTGGAACAAACTGAAATATATTTCGAATTTGGTCATGCTCTTTGCTACTTTTCTCATTCGACTACATTTTATTACATAATAATATTTGCAGAAGTAAGCAAAATAATATCAAGAACTAGAATAATGATGATAAGTGTTAGCCGTCATATCTAGCTCTGAGAATAATTTTATGATTCAAATATCTTAAAATGACAAAATTTATACGAGAAATAAAATGCTATTACACAATTAAATCAGAGGGGAATAAATAAAGTTGTTAAAAGCTATACATGTTGTTGTAGAATACATTGATAGATATAAATATATGATTCAAATTTAGCATAACACCTCATTTCAATTGTATGCAATTCTCAGTTTAATAAGAAGGAATGTGTTTTAAGCTTGTTCGAAAACATTAAAAGCTAAATACAAGCCTTGAATTGTCATTGGAAATAGGATTTAGGTAGAAAGCAAAAACAAAGTTGAAATTCATACATAATTTTCCAATCATACAGATACACCGAATTTGAATAAGTGTGACAGGTAAAGACAAATTTAGTGATGCCATGTTACATGTTTAAAAGAATATAATTTCTAAATTGCAATTTAGGAGTATAGAACGCAATAGTTGAAAGTGTTTAATTTTACTAGGGATATTGAAAAAGCGTGCACATCCAGAAATACAATTCTCCAAACTTGTGTACAAACAAGAAACCAATGATTTGAGACAAAGTGTTTGACTGATTCCATATTCATAAAGATTGACAGAGTTCATGGTCGACACTGAAAGGGAGCAAATAAAACATGTTAAGTCTTTGACATTACAACATAAAGATTGACAGAGTTCATGGACCATGAACTTTGTCAATCTTTATGTTGTAATGTCAAATACTTGACATGTTTTACTTGCTCCCTTCAGTGTCGAACTATTTTTTATAAAAACCGGGAAAGATGGACTTGGTCAGTATATGACGTTTGGTACGTTTCTACACTTATGTCCGATTGTCTGTATCGCAAGGTGTTTGGTTAAATGAGATTATTGAGACTGTAACCGTTTATAAGGTATTTGTGAATGCCCATATAGAATTGGTTTCATTCAAGATGGCTTGTATTTATTGTTTGTACGCCATTGCAGTTCTTTTGTTTCTCTATTGCTTGAATTGAATGCGATTTCATTAACTATGATTGTACTTTATTATATGTTGCTTAATAAAAAAAGGGCGGTGGATTGGCAGTATCGGTAGAGGGTCGGACGCCATGCTTTGTAGCAAAGAGTTACGGCTCTTTATGGTCTGAGTTCAAATCCCGCCGAGGTTAACTTTGCCTTTCATCCTTACGGGGTCGATAAAATAAACTACCAGTAATACACTGGTATAATTGCTGGCCTTGTGCCAAAAGTAGAAACAATTATATGTTGCTTAATGTAGCGGCGCTGTTTTACGTAACTCCTAAGAAATGTTGACTCCTCAGTGTGTGTATGCGTGTGTGTATGAGTCTCTCTCTGTCTGTCTGGTTGCCTGCCTGAATGTCGCTCTGTTTGTCTCTCTCTCTCTCCTCCCCCCACACCTTTCTCTACCTCTCACTGTATTTATTGTTTGTACGCAATCGCTTTTCTTTTCTTCCTGTTGCTTCAGTCTAGTACATGTGATTACTCTAAGTATGATTGTGCAGGCTTATACGTTGTAAATATTGTGGAGCTGTTTTATATAACTCCTAATAAATGTCTCCTCAGTGTGTGTATGTCCGTACGTGTATGTTTGTCTGTGTTTATTTGTGCGTGTGTGTATGTTTAGTACGTTGATGTTGTTGAGTGTCCGGGCTAATTGTATTTGAAGGTTGTTGTGCTGTGGGTAAGCAAAGAGAAATAGAATTGAATAAATACTTGTATATTGTTTTAGAACTTGAGTTCTAAGGGAGTTAAGTAGTGTTGGTGTAGCTGCGCATCTCTGATTGTATAGAAACTATAGATGTAATGATAATTGTCATATTTTCATGAAGCTGTCTGTAGATGGTATGGAAGACCCTTTACGTATAGTCTATAAACATTGGGTGAGATATAACTGTAGTTCGCCAATCGGAGATTGAATGTTCTTGTGGATTACATAGGCTTGGCAATTGGACAGTCAGTTTGCTAACCAGATATCTGTGTTGTTTATTAATGTGATGATGTGTATGTTTGTAAAAGTGAATAGCAGCGAGTAGATTCAAACGTCATGCGGATGTCGATAGCAGTTATATTGATTCATCATTTTATGGACGCCGTCTTGTATTCTCAGTGTAAGATTCGGGAACCCTCCAGAATTTGAAGGGAGCCGTTTAATTCCGTAGTGTTATTTGGATAGTGTACTCTGTGAGTTAGTTATGTTAAGGAGTAACCTCTTTAAAATGCTTAAGGTTGTAGATAGTTGTGGGTTGCGTTTATAATTAAGCTGCATATTAGTATTTTGTCTGTATCTGGTATTCTAGATGTTGATGGCAAGAAGAGATGTGTGCATTGTTTGCTCTGCACTCCTCTTTTCCTTGCTTCGTTTTAGCTGGCCAAATTTCGAGAAATCGCATTTAATCTGACATAAAGTTGAGAATGGAATGACTGATGTTGGTGAAATAGATAATAACAGTCTTTGATGTTGCAGTGTGAGTATTCATAAACAGATAACAGAGAATGGATGAATTTTGAGAAATAGATAACAGTGGCTTCTGATTTAAACATAAGGTAAGCAATGTTAAGGGAGAGGGAAAATCGTTTTATTTATCAACCGCGTATTTATGAAAGGCAAAGCTAACCATGGCAGTATTTGAACTCAAAACGTAAAGATCCCTAACTCTATTCCTCAATGCCCAACCTATACTTCCAATTCACCAGCCTAGAAATAGCTAATAATTGTTTCTACTTTTGGCACAAGGCCAGCAATTATACCAGTACATTACTGGTACTTTATTTTTTCGACCCCGTAAGGATGAAAGGCAAAGTTAACCTCGGCAGGATTTGAACTCAGAATGGCAAGGGCCATAACTCTATGTGTCAAAGCATGGCGTCCGACCCTCTACCGATGCTGCCAATCCACCGCCCCAAATAGCTAATAATGGTTTCTAAAAAAGGCACAGGGACATCAATTTTTTTTTTTGGGGGGGGGGGAGTCAATTAAATTAACCATTGTGCATTACTGGTACTTTATTTTATCGACCCCGTAAGGATGAAAGGCAAATCTAATCTCGGCAGGATTTGAACTCAGAACGATAAGGGCCAAAACTCTATGTCACAAAGCATGGTGTCCGACGCCCAACCGATACTGCCAATCCACCACACTAGAAATAGATTATATTTGTTTCTACTTTTGGCACAAGGCCAGCAATTATTCCAGTGTATTACTGGTACTTTATTTTATCGACCCCGTAAGGATGAAAGGTAAAGTTAACCTCGGCGGGATTTGAACTCAGAATGACAAGAGCCGTAAGTCTATGCATCAAAGCATGGCGTCCGACCCTCTACCGATACTGCCAATCCACCTAGAAATAGATTATAATGGTAGATGATCATGGCGTGTTAATATGTCTACATGAATAGCAGGGAATAACTGTTCTTTATCTTCGAGGAAGAGATAACACACGTATTTGTTTGTTGTGACAGTGTGGGAATGTTATTTATAGATTCCGTTTTTCGTATGACATTTTTCCTTCTTCAGATGATAAAAATCCTGGTGTGTAATTGGTGTTGTATATTTAATGGGGCCATATGGGGTGTGATTATTGTTTGTATCGATACCAAATTGTAGAATGTGTTTACTGTTGCGGCTAAGAATGCCCATTAATATGTTGAGTTCTGAAAATATTGAATCTGTTTCAAAGAAGAACTTGTTTGTAATGATTTCTTTGCTTTCTTCGTTAAAGTTTAGGTGTGTTATGATGTATATTAGGACGTGGTCTAAAGAAATATAAGCTTCTTACTCGCAGTGGTTGTTGTAGGTAGATGGGAGAAACGGAATGATTCGGCCCGAGTAGCTTTGTTGTGGTTTATTTTGTGAGATGAATGTTTGCATTAATGTGGGTGTACATTTATATATATATATATAAATGTACACTCACATTAATGCAAACATTCGTATATATATATATATATATATATATATATATATATATATATATATATATATATATATATATATATATATATATATATAATAGAAAGGAAAATAATACATTAGAAGATGCTAGAGGAATTTGTTTTCAGTATAATATTAAAAAATTTATTTACAAAGTGGGTATTTCCGCATTTAGTCGTGGTACCGGTTTCCGCATTATATGCTTCTTCAACAACGAAAGTGCAAAGGGCAGTTAAATTGCATATTTATACGAATAATAATGAAATGGAGAAGAAAAATTATTAGTTTTTACATACATATTTAGAGTGGAAATTTCATGTTTATGTCGAAGGCTCTCCATCGTTCTCTGCTGTATGTATGCATATATATATATCACCATCATCATTTTACGTCCGCTTTTCCCTGCTTGCATATATACAGCCACCACTTGTATATAACTATATGGTGTGTATTGCTTTTTTATCTATTTTTAACTATATCTCCAGTGTATTGTCCTCTGTTATACTTTTGCGAAAGGCATTTATGATACTTATGTAACATATGCAGTATTAAATGCATAATGAGGTGTGCCTAATCCAATATTCTGGCGGATGACGTAGAAACAATGATCATAGTAAGAACAGTGGAATTGCAGACATGGTATGCATTGATATCTTCTATATATTTGAGCGTCTATGCGTATATGAATGCGTGTATGTTTCTGAAAGCTTCCAAAAAGGATCGTTCCAGAGAAAAACGGATTTGAATTTCAAAAACTGTGCTTCTGAAAATAATTGTTTCTACTTTTGGCACAAGGCCAGCAATTACC
>OZ024743.1:195412749-195507749 GCA_964016885.1 Eledone cirrhosa
GTTGATGGGGCAGTTGGCTAGCCTGCAGCGGTTGTCATGTCTGGTGGAGTGTCTTTTGGTTAGCTGTCCGCGTAGAGGACCTGAGTGGGCCAGATAGCTCTGCGGATGGCTGTTGTTGTTTCGTCACTGAAGAGTGGGAGCTTCAGGAAGCAAGTGTTAGTGCCTCGGGTGTGGTGTCCTCTGTTCTTTCTGGCACGGTTGTTGGTGGATGTCGTGTATCCGTTCAGTTTGAGTACTTCCAGGAAATGTGTGGTGTGTGTGTCTCGGTTTCTAGCGTCGGTGCATTTGTTCCGGATACGTGTTAGTTCGTTCCTTATGTATCCGGATAGAAACTAAGGAAAGAAACCTCGGCAATCTTAGAATTAAGGAAGCACTAATTATAGACAAAACACGACCACCAATCAATAATAGGCTAGAACTCAACACCCAATTTATAACTTGATATAGCATCTAGCCCCATATTTACACCCCCCTCTCTGTCGAGGCTGCATTGTGTGAGATCTGCCTATGGGTAACAAGACGGCTTGTTACCCATAGGCAGATCTCACACAATGCAGCCTCGACAGATGAATACTGTTTGATTATGGCTGACAACTGATGCAACAAAGACACCATAGTGAAAAACCAATATATGGAACATTATATTATGTAACATTCTCTCATTATTTTAATTTATATAAGCAGCCATTGGATTGGCAGTATCAGTAGAGGGTCGGACGTCATGATTTCCAGCATAGTTACGTCCCTTTACAATCTAGATTCAAATCCCGCCGAGGTTGACTTTGCCTTTCATCCTTACGGGGTCGATAAAATAAAGTACCAGTAATGCACTGGGTAATAGCTGGCCTTGTGCCTAAAGTAGAAACAATTATTTTAATTTATATTCCTTGAAGTTCCGATGTGCCGCTCTATCTTTTAAATATGTTAATTATTTTCAACTGAACCAGGTCAATTATGATATATAGTCATCTGATCCAGAAATATTATATATGGAGTAGCGAAACAATCGTAAACGGACATTATTATTATTAATATTATTATTATTATAATTATTCTCTACTTTCCTTACATCAAACTAACATATGTTGACAATATTTTAATAATGTCTTCCTTGTGAAATTTGTGGTCTTGTTTTGCTTAACTAACGTATATTTCCAGCTCTGTGCACCTAACTTCTGCATGAACCCAGCCACCTAGATGCTTTCTACTTCATATTGCACATTGAGCACATGCCTTTACGCTTTGGCATCTAATTCACCAATCTCTCCTCTCCTATCTTCTCTCCTATCTCCATCTCTCTCTTTAAGATTGGTTACTCTTCAACTGTGTGTATATATATATATATATATATATATATATATATATATATATATATATATATATATAAATATATATATATATATATATATATATATATATATATATATATATATATATATATATATATATATATATATATATATATATATATATATGAGGTGAGTTTTATTGTAGAAACAATAAAACAATGCAAATATCGGATAAATAGCACTCCACAGTTTATAGGACTAGAGTATAAATAATATAAGATCAAAAGATGGTTAAAAGAGTTCCAAGTATTTTATTATGCGTATTTCAAAAACAAGTATCATCATGGGATGATATTTGCGTTCTCATCAGATAAAATAGGGAAACATGATATGCAGCTTAAAAAACACTTGTGAGCAGTGAAGTTTTAAATCAAAATTTGAAAAATAAAGTAAGATGGATTTATGAGATTGGGAACAAAAGGAGGGGGGTTAGGAGATGGTAAGGCAGAGGAAGAAAGAAAATAAAGGATGAAGTGGGAGGAGTATAGGAAGGAAGGATGAGAGAGGAGGAGAAATGAGTGATAGAGAGAGAGAAAACATTGTTTAACAGAGAGATATTAAAAAACCGTTGGAAGATAATAGATAATTTTAAAAGATTTTGAAATTAAACGTTATTGAGGTTTATGGATGTTGATGTTTATGATTAAAGAAAAGGAATTAAGAATAGTATTAATGGTTTAATAATATGTGCGAAAAAAAGAATTCTAGGATAGATTCAGTAAATTTAAATACGACGTCAAACCTTCGTTGAATGTTACTAATACCAATCTAAATCAGGAAACTATAGTACCTATCATAAATAACTTCTCCGATCCAATTCGTTCCCTAAATAATACTAGGCCACTTGTTAATAACTCTGTTAATTTCTCTAATCATAATTGTAATTGCCCTGTTAGATCTAAATGTCCTCTTAATAACCAATGTCTTGACTTAGTGTATGAATGTAAGGTTATAACTGGTACTAATTATTTTACCTATTTCGGTTCCACTTCCACTTCCTTTAAAGCAAGATTTTATAATCACAAATCGACTTTTAAATCCCAACTCAAAAGAACTAACACGGCACTCTCGGAACTCATATGGTCCTTAAAAGACAAAAATATTAACTATAACATCTCTTGGAGGAAGGTTTGAAACGCCTTTCCCTACCGGAATTCTTCCCTATCCAGAACATGTAATCTCTGCCTAGCTGAGAAATTTACCATTATATCTAATTTTAATTCCATAATAAATAGACGTACGGATTTATTCTCGGTCTGCTTGCATAAATCCATTAGAACTTTCCATAGAGTATACAGCTAATATCTCAATACATATTTAGTCTAAAATCTTCTTTTTCTCAAAGGCTTTTATATCTATTACACATATACCCATCTTTCTACCTTATTTCAGTATATTATATTATACAATTTATTCATTCTATATCATTAGAGGTCCCCTATCTCTCTTCTTTTAACCTTTTCTTTTCTTCCCTTTTTTCTTTTGAATTTATAATCTTTAATCTGTAACTTTTACTTCGCATTTACTTCTCAATTCATATTATTACTCACTACAGCATTTTCCATTTTTCCATTTTTCCATTTGGCTATAGAAACTATATTTTTTAAGACATAATAATATTACCATTAGAAATGTTTGTAAACATATATAACTTTTGACGTTAGATATGTTTTCTTCCTTAAATTTTCTTTTTTCTTCTCGTTTTAAACCTATTATTTACTTTTACATATTACAATATATAAAAACAAACTTAAACCCTAACTAATTCCTCTAAGTTCATAATTCATTTATTCTTCTCCTTCTTTCACATTCTTCTCCTTCTTTCACATATCCTTAATATCATTAATATTTTTATTCTAATAATACATATTAATAAATAATTTTTTTCGCACATGTTATTAAACCCTTCAATATATAAACCTTTAATACTATTCTTATTTCCTTTTCTTTAATCATGAACATCAACATCCATATACCTCATTAACTTTTAATTTCAGAATCTTTTTAGTTTATCTTTATCTTCCAACGGTTTTTTAATTTCTCTCTGTGAAACAATGTTTTCTCTCTCTCTATCACTCATTTCTCCTCCTCTCTCATCCTTCCTATACTCCTCCCACTTCATCCTTTATTTTCTTTCTCCCTCTTCCTTACCATCCTTTTTTCCCCAATCTCATAAATCCATCTTACTTTATTTTTCATATGTTGATTTAAAACTTTACTGCTCACAAGTGTTTTTTAAGCTTCATATCATGTTTCCCTATTTTATCTGATGAGAACGCAAATATCATCCCATGATGATACTTGTTTTTGAAATGCGCATAATAAAATACTTGGAACTCTTTTAACCATCTTTTAATCTCATATGTATATATATATATATATATATATATATATATATATATATATATATATATATATATATATATATATATATATATAAGTTAAAACAATGAAATAAAAAATGAAATCATTAGAAATCTACTTCACTGCTTTATGACTTGATTTTTTTATTTCATTGTTTTAACTTATATCATGACTCTGTTTTCCTTTTAATGTTTTATTGTTTTCCGGGATTTATTTTAACCTACAACATTTTCAACATATGGATTGCATTGAGTTCTTCATGCAGACTGGACCCCACAACTTACCGTGGATATCTGTATATATATATATATATATATATATATATATATATATATATATATATATATATATAATATAGAAAAGGCTTCTACAGGACTAGAACTCTTTCATTCGGGAAAAATCATCAGGGAGCCGAATCTCCAGGTAACATATAGGTATAAGAGTGAAAGAGTGAGTGTTTGTGCGAGTGAGTCGGAGTGAGGGTTTTATATGTGTGCGATTGTTAATGTGTTTGTAGACACTTCACCATAGGCATTGTTAGCTTAAGTGAACCTTAAAAATCAGGGGTGGCATCATGAGAATGAACCTGTCTATATAATTATTTCTGCATTTGTTACTCTAAATATAGTTTATAAAGAATTCCCTTTTCTTTAAACCCATCAACCAATGAACTCCACCCATCCAATCACCACCCTCTCCTACCACCAGAAAACATATAAATACCTCCATATTACTAGGACAGTCGGCTTCCTGATGGTTTCTCCCGAATGAAAGAGTTCTAGTCCTGTAGAAGCCTTTTTCTGTATAAAATATTTATACTCTGCTTTGTATATAAATATATAGTTCGGAATACAAAAAACAGATGACACAGTATATATATATCTATATATATATATATATAGACTTATGTATATATCTATCAATCATGTGTGGGTAAAATTCCTGAGATTCATGAACAAGTTCTCTCCAGTGGTCTCTGTTCTTTATTATCGCCGCTATGTCCAGCGACTCCCAGAGACATGTGTCTGTTCTTAGGGATTCATCAGTCCCAATCTTCCAGTACGTCCGAGCAGAGTCACCAACAGGAACTCCGTGTGCAGTGTCATCTCTGAATGTCAGTGAGTATATCCAGCTAACCTCAGTCACAACTCTGTCACTTTCGAGCTGACTTTATATATGTATATCGAGCTGACTTTATACATATATGTGTTCAAATCGTATTTTCTTGATATATATATATATATATATATATATATATATATATATATATAAACATAGATACACACACACACACACATATATATATATATATTTAAATTGTAAAATTATTTTTTTCAGATGTATGCGTTCACTGTGAGATAACTGAGATGAATATTTATATAATGAATACAAACAACTGGAGATGAAGAAGGCTAGAAAATGTTATATTTTATAAGTTAAACAATTTGTATATATGTTCTACTGAATGTCGTTAATATAAAAATTGATTAATGATATGATGTCACAAACTTTCATAATATATGCAAAAGGAAGATGACTACCGTCATACATAAAATACAATGACAATCAAATCAAATAAGTATATACATACAAACAAATACATACACACACACACATATATATATATGTATATATATATATATTTCGTTTCTGAATTTGTTTAGCAAGATACTTTATCTGAAAATGTGTGTTGAAACTGATATTGTTATACTTTGGGAGGGTTATGTTGCCAATAAGAAACATACGCACCAGTTGCTTTCACTTCAATTTATTATAATCAATTTATAAATTTAGGAATTCATAAATTTCCGGTTGGTTGGTTGGTTCCACAACCAGATGGTTGTTTATATATTGTCAAAGTTCTTTCGTCACACATTATGTGACATCTTCAGTGACTGAAGGAGAGGCACAAAAACAAAGAAAAGAATCCCCAGTCACTGAAGGGGTCACAGAATGTGTGACGAAAGAACTTTGACAATATATAAACAACCATCTGGTTGCGGAACCAACCAACCAACCGGAAATTTATAAATTCCTAAATTTATAAATTTATTATAATAAATTGAAGTGAAAGCAACTTGTGCGTGTGTTTCTCATTGCCAACATGACCCCCATAAAGTATAACAATATATATATTATATAATATATATATATATATATATATATATATATATATATATATATATATATATATATACATATTTATGAGCGTACTAGGCTTTTCTGTAAGGATCGTCTAGTTTCATGAAACCTTACGTAGTGGAATACTTATATTGTGTTATTTATTATATAATTAAAAAGCTCTGCACTATATATAGAGCACTCTTCTTACCTTTACTACGGAAATACACACGCATATATATATATATATATATATGTTCTGGCTCGTTAATTTATTATCCTGCTATAGAACCACATTCGCATACGGTTGGATAATACTTGTATACTTATATGTATTTTTTACACGTAGGAACACATACTTTATTATTATTAATGTCCCCTAATATTGAGATAACATTTTGGTCGTTTGAACTACTGCTATTTCTAGTGGAAGGACATTGACCTGTTCGCCCTTGCCTTCTGTCTTTACACACGGCACCAGACATAATTTGTTCCTTCCTCATTCACTCTCATCCGGGAACAGTTTTGTATGGCGCCAGTTTGTGATTTTAATTCGAGAATATTATATTCTCCGAGCGAGAAGAACCTTCTGACGAGGGTCCACTTCTTAATGGAGGTCCGCCTGCATTATACATTTATTTTTTTACTTGAAACCGCGCAGTAAGGTACATATAGTAAGTACAGCAAACTTTTAAAAATTTATTTTAAAACTGTTTCTCTATTTGCTAAACCTTGATTTTATATGTATATATATATATATATAATGGTAAACGGAAAAAAAAATGCTGACAAATTGTTCCCAGTGAAAAATAGTTTAATTTGGAATAAGTAAAATTTAGTAATAGTATTGATTTGTATTCAGTTTTGGTTTTAAGTTTTACCGGTTGCGCATTTCTAATGCTTTTCAATATATATATATATATATATGTGTGTGTATATATATATATATATGTATGTATATATATATATATATATATATATAGGTCTGTTATTTTATCATTTATTTTGTTTTGACCTGTTTAGCTTGTTTGCTTTTTGGCTTAGGTGGTTAATGCTTTCTTGACCTCTTTTTCAGTTTTAACATATTGTTTAGCTCTGGTTTTTTAACTATTGAGCGCTTGCCAGCATAACTCTGAATTTTGCGTTTCGTTTCGCTTTTTCTGCCCGCCGAAATGCCATTCTCGCTGAATTTATATATATATATATATATATATATATATATATATATATATATATATATTCAGGATCCCGACGGCAGAGCTCAAGCCGTTTCGACGGCTATTTCTGGACAAAATAACATTTTTAGCGTGGTAATGATATAGCCGAACTTTTCAAGAAGTAATTCCATATATGGGCATGCGATAATCCTGCATTTCTGAGGGTTGTAATTATCAAAAGGATTATATATATATATATATTTATATATATATTTATATATATACATATATATATATATATATATATATATATATATATATATATATATATATATATATATATAGGGCGGGTAAAATTCCCGAGATCCATGGTCGAGTTCTCTCCAGCTGTCTCTAACCTTCATTATCGCTGCCATGTCCTGCGTCTCCATTATATATATATATATATATATATATATATATATATATATATATATATATATATATATATATATATATATATATATATATATATACATATATATATATATATATATATACATGTTTGTGTTTTTGTGTGTCTGTATGTATGTATTATGTACGTATGTATGTATTTTATTTACATACAAATAATAACATAAATATACGTTTAAAGCATTGAGGGCTCCCACCCGCTCGGGAAGTCTATGCGTTGAACATAGATATGTATGTAAAGAAAGAGTGATTGTGTGTGGGAGAGAAATATGCGGGGGAGGGGGTGTAAGAGAGACATAGATAGAGAGAAAGGGAAAGAGAAGAGAGAGATACAGAATAAGAGAGAGAGTGAGAGAGAAAGGAAAAAGGACAGAGAGAGAGAGAGAGAGAGAGAGAGAGAGAGATACAGAGAGAGTGAGCAATTTAAGAGATACAGCGAAAGAAAGAATGATAGATAGAGAGAGAGAGAGAAGATAGAGAGAAAGATTGATAGAAAGAGAAAGAGGAAGGGAGAAAGAGAGAGAGAGGGGAGATAGAGATAAAGAATCACAGAGTGAGAAAAAGGGAGAAAAGAGATAAATAGAGAGAGGAGAGTGAGAGAGATAAAGAGAGAGAGAGGGGAAGAGAGAGAGGGAAAGAGAGAGATAGAGAATAGAGAGAGAGTGGGAGTGAGAGCGATAAAGCGACACAGAGAGGGGAAGAGAGATGGGTGTGAGAGAGATAAAGAGACACACAGAGAGAAAAAGAGCGATAGCGAGAGAGAGAAAGAGAGAGCGATAGAGAGACTGAAAACAAAAGTGAGAGAGAGAGAGATGGTAATAAATTTATATGAATTTGTAGAAACAACAGACCGGAAAATGATCACAGTTTTCTGTTTGTTATCTTTTTCTATTATTCCTTTTTTCTCCTGTTTTATACTCATGATAGCACAGTCGTGGCCATAACTTCCCCTCACTACTACTACTACTACTACTACTACTACTACTACTACCACAACCACCACCACTACATCTACTACTACTACTACCACCACCACCGTCACCACTACAACTACTACTACTACTACTACTGCAATAATAAAAATACTATAACGTTTGCTTCTAAGGCTACACAAGCAGCAGTAGTTGCTTCGAAATTAACAGAGAATATGTACCATAGACTGTTGGCACTGCTGCTATGACAGATGATGTAATAACACTGATGTTGACCAACCTTTGCAACAGCTCCAATTCCATCTGCTTAAATCGCTTGATAAATATTTTTTCTTGCTTTCAAATGTCTTCTTCTTCTTCTTCTGCTTCTTCTTCTTCTTCTTCTTCTTCTTCTTCTTCTTCTTCTTCTTCAAAGCCCACCAATGATAGTTTGCCTTTCATTCTTTCAGGCTCGGTAAATAAAGCACCAGTAATACACTGGTGTTGATTTACATTGCTGGCCTTGTTCCTAAAGTAGAAATAATTATCGGTGAGGGTCGGGTGCCATGTCCCTTTACGTTCTGAGTTCAAATCCCGCACTGGGTCGATGACATAAAGCACCAGTTATACACTGGCGTATTTGCTGGCCTTGTGCCAAAAGTAGAAACAATTATTGTCATCATTGTCATGTCCTCCATCAGGATTGATCTTAATTCGTGGTTTCTTCAAGATATCGGACCATATCCAGTTGTTTTAGGTATCATGAAGTTGTTTCATTCTTTTAAACTTCAGTCTAATACATTTCTTATTATATTAGCTGTTCCAAGCAAACAGTTTCTGTAATAAATCTGCTGTAAGAGTCAGTTTTTTTTGTTGGGGGGGGGGGGGGGGGGTATCAATCCATCAAAATTATTTGAATCGTCCCTATTCATCTTGCACAATGTTGAAATTTTATGGTCCAGGTAGTCGTAATTTATGCTGGTTTCTTCTTTTCCTTCGAGTATCAAATGGACAAGTTGGTTCTATCAACTGACTTGATTTGTTTTTATTTCCAATTACAGTGATGTCTGGTCTATTGTGATCTAGCGGTTTATCGGAGTGTATGGGCCAATTCCACAAGATCTTGGAATCTTTCGACTCCAATAGTTACTCCAGTGGGTGCATGTACAATTTGTCTACCTTGTCAAATCCCCACACCCCGCACAGTTTCCAGAGGATTAGTTTGGCCACCCTATCATATGTCACCTTCTTATATTCATTTTGAGCAAGCTTCGTGCATTTCGAGACGTGGGCCACTGTTTCAACTGCAATGCCATACAGAAGACACAGAGGAGATACATATTCTTTATACATTACTTTTCTGATGTTATTTGTGCAAATTGCCTCAAATTGTGCTGCAATTATTGTGCTCTCAGTTTCCTTTTTCAAGTAACCCTTTTGCCAATCCTTCGACTTTATTCCTCGCACATCGTCTGTTGATTTTTCTAAATATATTACTTTTGTTTCATGTTCATTATTTACCTTTTCTTTACTTTTGTCACCAGTGTTAGTTCTAAACAAACCTCTGTTTATTGCCCTCAATAACTCCTCTTTTGGCCCGCGTAAATATTGCTCTTACCCTTCTATTTCTATCCTAACAAAATCTTCTATCCAAAATTAAACCCTAGTCTCCATTTGCTTTTTTCATATATAAATACTCCACATCTGCCTTGGGGTGATGTGCTCCATACATCGTCAACAGCTTCCGATGCAACACCTCCTACTCTGCCTTGGTCCAATCTATGATACTAGCCCAATAGACACTGATCTTGATTTGATTGCAGATATAATCTCCTCACTGTTGTGTTTTAAATTTAATATTGCCTCCATAGCCTTATATACTCTTTGCTTGCCTGATGCTTCATATTTTCCTGCTTTGTGTCATCTGTTTTCAATATTCCATGATATTGATATCCTCTTCCTTCATCTAAGCATTTCATCATGTTACCATCTGGTATCACGATCCCTTCTCCCCAAACAACTTTAATAACCAGCTCAGTGCATTTTCACAAGCCAAATTCCATCTTGTTATCATCTATAAATATCTTAACAACATTTACCAAGCTGTCTACTTGATATTCACTATTCCGACACAATTTAAAATCGGCCATGAATAGAAAGACATTAACTCTCTCTCTCTCTCTCTCTCTCTCTCTCTATATATATATATATATATATATATATATATATATATATATATATATATATATATATATATATATATATATATATATATATATATATATATACATATATATATATATATATATACAGATCAGAGCAAACATCACGGACGTTCTATCTCAAAATTATTTTTGTAAAGCATTTTGCGCAACCGGTACAACTTAAAACCAAAACTTAATACTAACCAATACTATTACTAATTAAACTATTTTTCACTGTGAACAATTTGTCAGCATTTTCTATTCCGTTTACCAATATATATATATATATATATATATATATATATATATATATATTTTTAGTTTATGTTGGTTGTATACCACACCTCAGTATGCAGCCTGGAGCACTCGACGAAGTGCGCAGGTTGGTTTGGTTACTCCGGAGTAGTGTAAAATAATGTTAAATAAAAGTCAAATCATTAAAATTTAGCTTCGTTTATTACTGCTATATATATTTCAGTGACAGCCATCTTTGGCTCTGACCTCTTCAGGCAGTTTGAATTAGTATGGTATAGACAAGTACATATGTTGTTTAGGTGTATGATATTGTCAATACTCTGATATGCCCAGTTCCTTGTTGGGTTGTTAATTCACTGGGGAACTGGAGTCATATGAATTCAAACAAACGAATTTTCGTGTCACAGGTCCCCTTCTCCTCTCATTGGTCAGTTATTAGAACATTCCTCATTCTAAGTGTTGTTATTGTTGGAGTTAGCTTAAAAATTGATAAAATGGTAGAAGGGATAAGGTGTTAAAGGAACAAAATAACAAAAAAAGTGTCAAACTTCCCATTGTTCAGTTCTGAGAGCATTCCTCAGTCAGAATTATTTCTTCATATACATGAAATACCCCCCCCCCCACACACCACCACCACCACCACCATCGTAGTGGTGGTGGTGGTGTGGGGGGGGGGGGTATTTCATGTATATGAAGAAATATAAGGCAATAAATGAAGAAAACGGAAAATAAATAAATAATATAATAAAATAAAATAATTAATATAATTTGTGAAATTTGAAAATAAATAAATAAATAGAGAATAAAGAATAAAGAGTAAATGAGAGATTGGTGAAAAAGTAATGATAATGTATATGGAGAAGTGAGAAATAATGTAGGATAAAGTGTGTGTGTGTGTGCTATAACCAATCTCATGGTCAGAATATGTTGGATAGATTGGTACGATACAAGATGTTAAGATGAGATATTCAATGTGTTTGTGTTATAATCTATCTCAACTTAAAATAAATATAAGGTGATACAGTGAAGAGGGCAGAAAACAAATAACAAATTAATAAAGAGAAATCAAGATTTAAGATTGGAACTTGAAAGTCAGAAATCTGGTAAATTAAAAGTGTTTGTGTTATAATGTTGGCTAAATTATTATGGCTGTGTCCGATTCTATCTCTAGGCTATCATGGTGTCTGCTCCGCCTGGGTTGTTCCCTGTGGCTTGAGGGGAGTTCACAACCTAGGGTGTTGTTATTGCCCATATAGCTTGAGGGAGGTCTGGCCGAGAGGTGTTTTCATGTTCTGTAGAAGTCCCTATAGCTTGAGGGGAGTTCACATCTTCTTGTGTTGCTACTGTCCATATATTTTGAGAAAGGTCCCGGCTCTAAGGTGTCTGCATGTCCCGAAGAAGTCGGTTCTGAGGTTTATCAGGCCGCTTCCACCTCTTAGTATCTCGAGGGTCTCGTTCAGGCATAGTTTGCATATACAAGATCCCCCTTTATCGGGTGGTACTTTCCTGATTATGTACCAGGCCAGAGAGTATGGGGTCCTGTCCAGCTTAAGCTTCCAGATCAGGTCGGAGAGAGCTGTGCTTTTCCTTTTGGCCTCCTTCTTGAATGAATGGCGATGGTTGTACCAGCGGTCCTTAATGCTCGTTGATGTGGCTCCTATGTAGAGGTGTTCGGAGTTGGGGGTTTTAACCCTACAACCGTACACTATGTTCTTCTTGAGACATTCATTACCAAGGGGGCATGATTCGGGGTTTCTGCAGTTGCAGAGGGTGGTCGGCCTCTGCGTGCCTAGATTAGGGTTCTCATTATGTGTTACATGTTGGTCTTCCCCCATACTCGGTGGGGGGTCCTTGGGTCTGTTTGTGTTTCTTGGGTGGGCTCTGGGTCCCACCTTCCCTCCTTTCACATAGTTCTGCTGAGTGTTTGTATTGCCATCTTCTAGTTGTGTGTGGTTTTTAAGCCTACTTCTGTTGATGCTAGCTATGTGTTGGGCCAAATTTCTCGTGGTGGAATACGAAAGCTTCACAGTGTGTCTGTTGAAGATCCTGTGGAATCTGTGGTCCCTCGGGAAGCATTTGTCAAGTGCTCCAAAGAATAGTCGGGCCAAGCTTTTCTTTAGGGCCGCTGAGTAGGGTGGGTTGTACCACGTGATTTGTCGGTGTCTCCTCCTATACGTGTGGGTTGGGGGCTTCGTGATTTGTTGGAGATTTGTTGGGTTGCTGGTGGTTTCCGCACTGTTGCTTCCCTTTTGGGCTCTATACTTTTTGTTATCTTCGTGGCCCGGATTTGTGGGGTGGTTGTTGTCCGCCCCGGGAGATCCATCGTGGGGTGGTCGCCCGTTTCCTTGCCCCCACGTGTCCTGCGGTTAGGGTTGTCCGTCCTGGGGTAGTTAGCGTCACGCCTGAGACTGCTACTCATATTGTGCTCCATCTCGTGGTCAAGCGCACTAGTCCCCACCGGCCGTGTGGTGGTGTCTGGTACAAATTATATTAATTATTTTATTTTATTATATTATTTATTTATTTTCCGTTTTCTTCATTTATTGCCTTATATTTCTTCATATACATGAAATACCCCCCCCCCCCCCCCCACACCACCACCACCACCACTACGATGGTGGCGGGTGGGATGAAGGAAAAAAAACACAAACTGGATACTTCTAAATTGTTAGCAGCAGCAAGATATAAGCTGACCACTACAACAACAACAGTACCAAAATAATGGTGGAGGTCAAATGTACTGAACAATAGCAGGCAAAAACACTACAGGGAGCCTCACCCCAGAAAGAATTCTATAGACTTCTGACTGAGGAATGCTCTCAGAACTGAACAATGGGAAGTTTGACACTTTTTTGGTTATTTTGTTCCTTTAACACCTTGTCCCTTCTACCATTTTGTCAATTTTTAAGCTAACTCCAACAATAACAACACTTAGAATGAGGAATGTTCTAATAACTGACCAATGAGAGGAGAAGGGGACCTGTGACACGAAAATTCGTTTGTTTGAATTCATATGACTCCAGTTCCCCAGTGAACTAACAACCCAACAAGGAACTGGGCATATCAGAGTATTGTCAATATCATACAAATAAACAACATATGTACTTGTCTATACCATACTAATTCAAACTGCCTGAAGAGGTCACAGCCAAAGATGGCTGTCACTGAAATATATATAGCAGTAATAAACGAAGCTAAATTTTAATCATTTGACTTTTATTTAACTTTATATATATATATATATATATATATATATATATATATATATACATACTCATATATATATATATATATATATATATATATATATATATATATATATATATATATATATATATATATATATATATATATATATATATATATATATCCTGCCTGTTTTAGTTCATAAAATGTTTGTCTTTCTCAACATCAGTGTCAGGGGAATCATCGCTACGATAAACAACAATTGTAACAACCCATTATTATGGTGGATTGGCAGTATCGGTAGAGGGTCTAACACCATGCTTTGCAGCAAAGAGTTGCGGCCCTTTATGATCTGAGTTCAAATATTGCCGAGGTTAACTTTGCCTTTCATTCTTACGGGGTCGATAAAATAACGGACCAGTAATACACTGGGATAATTGCTGACCTTGTGCCAAAGGTAGAAACAATTATTATTATTAGTATTATTTTAGGTTAGCTTTGCATTTCATCCTTACGGGGTCGCAAAATAGAGCACTAGTAATGTCCTGGGGTCAATTTAATCGACTTCCCCGCTCCCCAAATTGCTGGCCTTGTGCAGAAACCATTATTGGTAGGGTGGTGGATTGACAGTATCGGTAGAGCGTCGTACACTCGACGGTACACCATGCTTTGCAGCATAGAGTTACGCCCCTTTATGATCTGAGTTCAAATCCCGCCGTGGTTAGCTTTGCCTTTCTTCCTTACGTGGTCGATAAAATAATGCACCAATAATGCACTGGGTTCGATTTAATCGACTTTCCATTCCTCAACAATTGCTGGCCTTGTGCCTATATAAGGAACCATTATTATTGTTGAGGTTAACTTTGCCCTTCATCCTTACGGAGTCGATAAAATAAAGTACCAGTAATGCACTGGGTAATTGCTGGACTTGTGCCTAACGTTGAAACATTATTATTGGTGACGTTATATAGGCAACGTCGGATAAGTTCTCAGTAATATTTGGTCTGACTCATTATGTTCTAAGTTCAAGTCCTGCCGTAATCAACTTTGCTTTTCATCATTTTGAGCTCGATGAAATAATGTTCCAGCCAAATACTGAGGTTGATATTATCCACTTGTCATTCCCTAAAATTGTTGGTTTTAGGCAGTCAGTATTTGCGTGAGTGTGCAGTTCCTAACAAGGCAGTACTTTGAAGTAGTGCAATTTGGAATTCAATATACCTTGTCAGTTTTAGGGGCATAGAAGCCAAACTTCCTATATCCAATAGAGTCATGTTTACATAGTTAAATTAATTTGACAATATTTGGGAATTTTTAATCTTCAATTCTATATTTTCAAACGTGTATGTTTTGCACATATCTGGATTGTAGTCTCACATTTGGAGCTTTCTTTTGTCTCCATCAAATATTAAGCCCATTCATAAAATAGATGTTTTTCATTGCATTCTAAATTCCTGGAAAATTACTTCGCTATTTTTAGCTATAGTGGAAAGTCTTAGAGTAAATCGCAGGACAATTTGACCTATTGATGCTACCGAGAAACAAGAGCCCTTAGGGATAATTTCGGTTTTCACAATTACACACTTTATGTACACAAATTGGTTGTTCACGTAAGCCGTAAGAGAATCGATAATATATCACTGCACAACAATGATAGATTTAAGGTGACTAAAGAAAATAAACAATATATGATATTACTTTATGAATTCTGTAGTGTTCATTTTCACTTGTTATAACTTACAAATAAGATAGATATAGATATAAAAGATTTCATAATATTTTGTTTATATAATGAAATAATGCAGTCGTATTAAGTTACTTTTTCAGTAAACATCAGATTTATTGAAATATTTGGTATGTATAATAGATCTACTGAATCAAGTGAAAGGAATTTAATCAGCGCCAAAACATTCAAGGATTCTTTTGTGTTCCATGCGTTGAGCCTCCGTCGGTTCCGACAACGAATGTTGCAGTAGATTGTGTAACGGCCTGCTTATAAATTTAACGGGCAACTGGCTGAGCATTGCATTCACCGGTATCATTAATGTAGTTGTCAGAGAGGGTCAGCGGAGTACAATGTGTAACAAGGCTGGCTCTTTGAATTGAATACAGCTACAATGCAATTTTGCAGAAAAAAAAAACGGAACAAAATAGTGATCTGCTCAAGAACACACGAACTTCCGATTTTCGCTGAAAACCTAACCACTAAACTACGCGTCTTTACTTCATGTCGTATATGATTAACAATTCGTGTTGTTTCAGTATTTACATCATATATTTCTATAAAGAAAATAGTGGTAAACGGGAGTTTTGTTTTTTTCAGAAACACGAATACTCAGAAAATATTCAACTAAAACCCCATCACTACCAAGAACAAATATGTGACCCATTTGGCTCTCGGGGGCTATAAATACATTGTATTGAGCTATTGATTGGCCAGTTGGATTCATCTTTTCCCTTAGATATCGTGGGTAACTGATGTTTATGATGCATACACTGACGAATAAACTTTGTTTATGAAGTTACCAATATAAAATCACTAGTTGTGAAACTGTTGATTAATTAACGTCGATGAAAATAATGTATTCATTAAACCTTTCATTTATAAGTGTGTGACATTACATTATGATAGAGTACGTATTTATTTTAATCAGTCAAAGACATAAAATAAAATATAATTTAAAATGCTTTTGATTTGATTTTAGTGCTTAATTAATTAGTTTATAAAACAGTGAACACCACTTTACAACGCGCATTTGACCTCTATCAAACAGTTTGACCTTCAAAGATATTTGATCATTGACCATAAAATATGAATGATTATCAGCGCATTAAATCATTATTGTTTTTTTTTTTTTAATTCTGATTATATTTGTTTTTTAAATGCATATGAGAGACTTCCTGGTAACAGCTACCATGAAGTGCATGTTTCTAGTATATGCATAATTATGTAAAGTAGCATTGAATCGTGGGCTTGTATAATCGATTGTTTACTTCTTATTTAAGGGGACTGTAATTCTGGAAACGATGAATCATGTCAATTTCACTAAATATTTGTATAATATTGAAGTCTGCCATATCTGGCTCGTTAGGTCGGTGCTTATCCGGGTTTCATGGCGTGAAGCGACTGAGAGTACACTACTTCTCACTGGAGAGGACGCCAGTCCATCGCAAGTTTAAATCCTCTGCTACTGCTGGTCCTCATTTTCAGCTGAGTACACTGGAGTAAGGTGAAATGAAGTGTTCTGCTCAAGAACACAACACACAACCCCGCCTAGGAATCGAACCATGTACGCTCAACACCCAACTATGCACCTCCACATAATATTAAAGGGAATTTCAAATTTGTTGCCAAAGGTTCTTCCTTTTCTTATTTGAAATAGATATCTAATATCATTATTTTTATTGCCCTTAGGGCGTTGGATTAGCAGTATCGGTAGAGCGTCGGACAGACTTTGTTGAATAGTGTTACGCCCCTTTACGATCTGATTTCAAATCCTGTCGAGGTTAGGTTTACCTTTCATCCTTATGAGGTTGATCAAATAAAGTACCAGTAATGTACTGGGGTAGATTTAATTGACAATCCTTCTCCCCAAATTGTTGGCCTTATGTCACAATCGGAAACCAATTTTATTATTGTCTTGTTTCTGAGAACATCAGCATCTTGATTATTATTTATTTGCTATGTATGAGACACACAACATCATGGACATGATATTACATAAAGTAAGGCAAACTAGAATAGTGAGTATTTCGGAGGTTTTAAGAAAATCCATTGTGTGAAGTAATTCGAAAGGTGGGAGCAATACACGTTCTTATAACAGAACACAATAAATATTGCTAAAATCCATAAAGTGCCACGTTTTCAATCTATCCACGTTATGTTCCAAAGTTATTTCGTTGAATTCTCTCCTTGTACTAATTTAATTTTCCCATATCGTTTATCTGCAATAAAAGAAACAAAAAGACTGTCCAAACCTAAATAACAGAAATGCATTTAAAATAATATTGATAGAAATAATTGTACAAAAACGTTGATTTAATACTGTGTTCAATTTACAGTTGTGTCACCATTTTGCCGACATTGGTTGTCTAAACGTGTAGCACTCTTAAACGCCATAGAAACTGAGACTTTTAAAATGAAGCAATGCAATAAACAATAACGAATCGGATTAAATAAACTCAGCTCAATCACTCATTTTTTAAATCCTAGATATTACATTAAGAACTCTCCTACATCAAAACGTGTGAAACATTTCGTATATATTTCATTTCATTTTATTTACGATATCCTCAAACACATATACACGCAACAATCTTCTCAAGGTGAGTTATTATGTTTGTCCTCTGTCTATTTTGATTTTCACTCCTTCCATTGAATGTTTTTCTACAAACCGATATCATTTTACCTTTTACAGTATACATAAAAGAACCACATATACACTTATATATTCACTATACATAAGTACATATTCTCTTCTTATGTATATATATATACAAATATATATATATATATATATATATATATGTGTGTTATATATATATATATATGCGTGTGGGTGTGTGTAAGTGTGTGTATATATATGTATATATATGTGTATATATATGGATCTATTAGCCGCAACTCAAGATGGAAGGAGCAACGAGAAATAAAGTGTCTTGCTCAAGGACATAACAGTCCAGGAATCGAACTCACAACCTCAAGATTGTGAATCCAATTCTCTAACCACTCAGCCACACTCCTTCACACACACACACATATATATATATATATATATATATATACATATATACACACACTCACACACACACACATACACACGGACACGCATATGTATATATATATATATATATAACATATATATGTATATATATTTATATATGTATATATATTTATATATGTGAGAAAAACAACAGACCCTCCATCTCAACTCTACTTTTGAAAAGCAGAAAAACTGCGAAACCGGTAAAGGAACCAAATAAATATGTATATATTTTTTTTAATAAAACTCCAGTTCCATTTTCAATTTCATCTTTTTTTCTTTATACTTCCACTCGTGTAGGATACCTCGGTTATGTTTCATTTTGTAAAAAACCTCACTTTCTAATATATATTTGTATATATATATATTAAATAAGTAAGTATATATTGTTTATATATATATATATATATATATTTATATATATATATATATATATTTATATATATACATATAAGTATGTATACGTACATACATATATGTATACAGACGTACAGTAGTATGTATATATATATATATACATACATGCACACACATATATATATACGTATGGATTCACCGAATATTTATTATAATGCTCGATGTGTTTGTAAACAAACATCCCGAATTAAGCCGTAAAGTGTCTAGCAACCATCGTTGCTCATGTGTTCAACACTGACAAAGGAACGCTGTACTAGTTTCAAGCTTATTAGCTATCGTCAGCAACATATACCTTCCTGCCAGATGATTGAACGTCTGAAACTATATACTTTCCTCATGTATATTAACGGCTGTGCAGCGTAATTTGCATATCGTACATATATATATATATGTGCATGTATGTATATATATATACATACTACTGTACGTCTGTATACATATATGTATGTACGTATACATACTTATATTTAAGTAACAGCCGTACTAAGATGGAGAAATGAAATTTCGTTTCATTTTTTCCGTTTATGTATATATTCACACACACGCACATATATATATATATATATATATATATATATATATATATATATGTGTGTGTACAGTAATATATATATATATATATATATATATATATATATATGTGTGTGTGTACAGTAATATATATATATATATATATATATATATATATATATATATATATGTGTGTGTGTGTGTATATATATATATAAATATAAACATATACACACGTAGTTTCTGCGTTTCTTTATGCATTAATATTTATATACCTCTTTGCTAATGATTGTTTGCTTACATTGAAGTTGCTTAATGAAGTTGTTCTTCAACACATTCTAACCAGAATATATTTCTTCTACTTATGCTTCAGTATATACTTCTCGAATTTTCTTTATTAGCAATCTTAGAATCTCAAGAAAATAAGAACATTTTAGATTCGTTTCAAATTTCAAACTTAGTTGTTCACCTCTCAACACGAATATATAATTTATTTGAACATACACAAGACTTAACTATGTATATGTAGACACACACACACACAGACACACACACACACACACACACACACACACACACACACACACACACACACACACACACACACACACACACACAGTGTGTGTGCGCTGACTGGTTAATGATTGTGTTTATAATCTGGTATATGTTCGAGATACGTAAACTGTTAGCCGTTGAAGCTTCATGAGTTATAGCTCTTACTTACATGTTAACGACCAGTCAAACATGAATTGGGGAAACAATTTTACAATATAAAATTAAGTTCAAAAGATCCGGCTCTTCGTTTGACGAGTAATAGTTTATGTATGTTACTCCCTCAATGATTCATAAAAAACAGTGACCTCCAAGGATGAAATACACATCATGCAGAAGGCAAGGCAGACATAACAGGTACATAAATATTATATAGTGAAAAGCCCTTTATAGTTTAAATATCCTTCATAGTTTAAAACCGTCAGGTATTTAAAGTGATTTATACCCACTCTGTTCTGTCTTTATATTTCTATAACAAGATACAAACGCCCAGTGAACTGGTCGTTGTTTTGTTTTGCTGTAGTATTGAGTATACTCTTCCATTGTTTCATGGACAGATACCTCAGTTTCAATATTTTCTGTCCTTGTTCGTATACTATCCTAATAATTATTTCTACTTTTGGCACAAGGCCAGCAATTATCAAGTGCATTACTGGTACTTTATTTTATCGACCCCGTAAGGATGAAAGGCAAAGTTAACCTCGGCGGGATTTGAACTCCCAATGGTAAGGACCGTAACTCTATGTGTCAAAGCATGGCGTCCGACCCTCTACCGATACTACCAATCCACCAATGTTGTAATTTTCATAAAATAGGCAAGATGAATCAATTTTTTTTTCTGTTGAAGATTTTATACCAGTGCTTCAATAGCATTAACGATGTTAATACAAATTGAAGGTCAAAGCCTTACACATGCGTAGAAAATATCGCCTGTCCAAATTTCCATGCACATTGAAGATTTTCAGTTACACTGAGCAGTTTTGCAAATTATGATATCCTACACGTTCAGTTCTTGTAATGACCAGTTCAGAAGACGAAATGTAAGATATTGGAATGTTGTGAATGATATGCCTTTTTAGGTTGAGTTGTCATGAAATATGTTTTTATTTTTTTTTGTGACAATCACATCTAATATTCTCATCTCCTGAAACATTGTTTGGTTGCTACGTGATGACAGTAAACGTTCTCGTGTCAAGTCGTTTATGTTTAGATATTCGAGAGGCGGAACAAAACCTTTAAAACTTACAACCAGAAATTAATATTTGGATTGAAACAAATTTCACATCAATGTTCGTATTAAGTTGGGTAATGAGCTCTAATTGCAGTTAATGTTGTTGATATTTGCTTCATACAATTTCAAAGTGTCTGCGAGAAATGATTCCGGATTCATTTCAGTGAAATTTGTGTTGTGAGCAGGCATCATATTGGGTTCAACTAGAGGTCAAAAACAGAACTGGAAGCTATCACCATGTGAGGCACCGTTTTGGCTACATAAGATTATTTGTTTCTGATTACTGAAACGTAAAGTATTGTACCAAGTTAGGGTAAGGCATTGGATGGCAGCTGCCTGTAATTGAGACTAACTGTAATGCGAATATAATCTACTTGTGCGTCATACTATCAAAGCTTTACGGCAAACCATCCACAGTAGAACCGCGTTCTTTCGGTTCATTAACTCTTGTTTTGTACAACTTTCATGATAGAGGTCCTTCTATACAGTTTCAGCTTCTTTAGTTCTTATGTTATTAATGGCATAATGAATTTGAAAATATTTGAAGCACCCACTATATATTTTATACATGATGTTTGACAGACAAATGGGCGGTAATTTTCAGCTTATGCGGTTTTGCTAATTGTGAAACGAGAAGAGTAATGGCAGTTGATAATTAGTTCTGATATACGTATTTTGTTTTCTCCATCAGCTGTTGTACGTTTTCGATGGGATCTGGGATCGGGGATAGTGTGTTTGGCATTTTTTCTAGGACTATCCAATATTGTACTATCAACTTCTTTAACATGCTTGAAGTAGCAATGTCCTACATCTAAATAGAGTTTGCTTGTTGAATTTACATATTTTCCATATCGAGTTCTGGTAACTTTCATATTGACCTTGTGACAAAGATTGATTTATATACTTTGAAGTTATGATAGACTTATTTCGGATTTCTAGCCACAAATATATTGAGCATTCACCGTTTGTAATATGAAGATTTATATTTTCAACGTATAGTTGCGTTGTAAATGTTTGCTTCAGCTGATTCAGTTTAGTGTTTAATGTTTTAAAATATATCTCAAAACTGCTCTTCTAATTTCTTTTTTATGCTTTCGATGTCTTGTGAATGAAAGTGTCTGTGTTATATTTCATCGATAGGAGCACAGTGTCTTTAGAGACACGCATGCGTAGTTCAATTACAAACATGAATATTTGTCTTTCAAGGTCAAAATGACAGATTCGTAATGACGCTAAAAATCGCTCCTATCAAACCCATCTACGAAAATATAAAGGAGTGAAAATCTACCAGAAAAAAACAAAACAAATATCAATAAATAATTGTTTCTATTTTTGGCACAAGGCCAGCAATTATTCCAGTGTATTACTGGTACTTTATCGACCCCGTAAGGATGAAAGGCAAAGTTAACCTCGGCGGGATTTGAACCCAGAATGGAAAGGGCCGTAACTCTGTGCGTCAAAGCATATAAGATTGTCTAAATCGGAGAAGCATATAAATGTAGTTTAACTTGTAACTATTCTCCAAATGGAGGAATGATGCAAGCTAAATAAACTAATACGAGACCATCTCGCTCACATTATATTCGTAATAGCAGATTCTGGAATTAAGAAACAATATTAATTAGGCTAATCAATTAAGACAACCAACATTGTTTCTTCATCAGAGTGAAACTAACAAAGCGTATCACTCGCATCATAGCCCTTTATTTTCGAGATGCTATATACCTATTACAAAAATATAATTTGGTCCTTGATATGAAATATTCATCTTTCTCATTGAACTAGATACACCATGCTGCTTCGATAATAAGGTCTGTATCGCCTGGTTTTCTAGTAACTGTTAAATATAACTTTCTCCTTGCAAAGACCCCTCTGATGAAGACATTTTCTTCCAATATTAGTTGCCATTATTTATCTCGCCGAGGTTAAATTTGCCTTTCATCCATACGGGGTCGATAAAATAAAGTACCAGTAATGTACTGTAAATTGCTGGCCTTGTGCCAAAAGTAGAAACAATTATTTATTAGGATAATTGATAGTGCTTCTGACATCCAGAAACTGCTGATAGGGATATGATAAGAACAGAATTCTCTTATATTAGTTAGTTTGGCTTGAATTTCTCCCCTCTTTTTTAGATTTTGTCATAATTTAAACTGTGTTTATATTCTCCTCTGATCTAGACATATTTAGCTGTCGTGTTCATTGTGATGTCCCGTAAATTAATGACAACATTTTTTCTTTTTTCATTTTCTCTGTTCGTATATGTATGTATATAAAGCTAAATTAATATGTGTGCTTTTGGTAACATGTGTTTTGTGTTACATATTGTGGGAAAAGTACATCGACATTTCACTCAGAGGTCAGAAAAGGGAATTCAACCTGATTAGATGCAGCATTGTTACTTCGTTATAAGACATGGTGTAAGAAAAGAAGCATTAGATGCCGTAAGAAAAATAACATAAAATGTTTCTTTTGGAAATTATGTTATCTTTTGAAATCTGAAATATTTTCAGTAACGCTTATAATGTTTAAATATTTGCTTCCATTTATATATTAATTTGTTATAACTCGTCTGGCTTATTTTCACCATCATCATTCCATGACACTTGTGAAGAGGAAAGTACCAGATTGAATCCGCAATCGGATACCGACATCCCATGGGGATGTGTGTTATTTCAGCAATCAAATGTCTGTGTTAAAGCTGTCATTGGCCTTTGTTATTTGACTGACACAAAGACCAACAAGTTTTCTTCTACACATTCTCTAAAAACTGCTTATCATATAGAAATCTTGTCGTCATCAATGCATTGTTTATAGTGCCAAATTGTGGAAATCTATTTCTGACACTTCATTGAACGGAGACAATTTCATAAATGTCAGCATATTTTTTCCGTCAGAAATACAACCAGAATAGAATACATTCAAATATAAGATATGTAGAGTATTTCACTGTAACTACAAATAGTAATTTTCATGCGATATATTCCGATTCTGCCACTTGACGAATATTACTGTCTTGTTAAAGAAGTCATTCAGCGCAGAACATTATATATATATATATTGGAAAATGTGTGAGATCCTTGGTACAGTTAGCTATATTTGGGAAAAAGGAAAAAAATGACTTCCCTTGTAGTGTTAAGAATTTTTTTATTTAATTTTATAATATTATAATATTATAATATTATAATATTATGAGCTGGTAGATCTAGTAAGTTATGTGTTAACTTCGGTGGGAATAATTTTAAAGATACCTGGTAAACTTGGGTTGGAGAACTTTCTCGCATTCGTCTGTGGCGATTGTCAATCTGAACTCAGTTTGACAATCGCCACAGACGAATGCGAGAAAGTTCTCAAACCCAAGTTTACCAGGAAACGTTAAAATTCTTCCCACTGAAGTTAACAAAGAACTTACTATATCTACCAACTCATAATATTATAAAATTAAATCAAACATTTTTTAACACTACAAGTGAAGTCATTCCTTTCCTTCTTTTCAAATATCTATATCTATATATATATATATATATATATATATATACATCCATCAAGTTTAATACAGAAATGGTCTCTACAGCACTAGAACTGTTTCATTCAAACGAAATCATCAGGAAAGCCATATATATTTAAACTTTAGGAGGCTCAGGCTGCCAATAGATACTCAAGCACCTGTTGGATTTCCCTTCAATTTCTTACACATTTCAATAAACAACTATCATGTTATTAAACCATAAATTGAAGTGAAAACCAACAGATGCCCGTGTTTTTCTTGGCAGCATGAGACTCCTAGATGAAAACAATATCTGTTTCAATACACGTTTCAGATGAGAAATCTTACAAAGGAAAACGAAAATGAAGTATATATATATATATATATATATATATATATATATACGTACACGCAAGCACACGGCACACAGACACACACACACACACACACACACACACACACACACACACACACACACACACACACACACACATATATATATATATATATATATGTATATATAAATATATAATTATACATACAATGACCTGCACAACTTTATGTAACAATATCGCAAATACACTAAAAAGCAAATGTCACGGGTAGACCAACTACCGCTCTAAATGGTAATACATTAATAAAGGCGACAGCATATGTAGAAAAGACAAAAGTGCATATATTAATATATAATATGCAGTATTCAGATATTATATGTGTATTTGTCTATTCACACGATTACAAATATCATTAACTCGTGCTTCAATCAAACCAGCCTCAATTACCTATACACACAAGGCAACACATAAACATATTTATCAAAGCAAATTGAAGAATTATTACATAAGGATACAAATTCATGAAGGACTAAATTGACAAATTGTAAATCAAATTCGTTTGTCATAATAAATTTATAGGAAAAGCTATTTAAATATGTATAGTTAAATGTATGCTCGACGTCTAGCTTCAGCTAATAAATATAAAATGCTGTATAAAGCATACTTATTGTGAAGACATATGAAATATGGCCTTCACAACATTAAAGAATTTGTTTCGAGACAATAGGAAAAGATAAGATAAAGATTCGCTGTTTATATTTCATGAAGTTCATGAGGCTATTTAAGAGTGTTTCTACATTGAATTGTTAGTTAAACATGAGAAGTATAGTCTATGTATATAATTGAGCCCAGTTCAACCGTATAAAATATGTTTATACCAAGCTGGTTGAAAGTATTTGTATGATATAAAGATTTTCTGATATTTACTTATTATTCATTCTGAGTGATAATATAAACAACATGATTTTAAAAGAGAATTGTCAAAGCCTCTTTATTACATGCATTCCGTGACCTTTTGGATATGACTCCGTCTTTGATAACATAAGATAAATTTGAATATGTAGGATGTTAAGATTCATTTCCGAAATATAATTGGGGGTCAAACCTACATTGCCTCTGATTGAGATGCTGATTGGAGGAGTACACCAATTATATAGAAGCAATACCTACTCTTGTAGAGTTCGCAGTTACTAACTTAGCTTCGTAAGCTAAACAATAAGAATTCTAAAGGAAATTAGTAAGTTTAGAGAAATTGCGATTATTCATTATGGGGTGGCATTAGTATGGTTAAATTTGGTTAATTTAACGAATCTGAGCATTTGATTGAAGATAAGTGGGGTGGAGAGGGATATGTTGATAATAATTTTATTACACATACTCTCTCTCTCTCACACACACACAGACACACAACACATACACAGGCACACTCACGCACACACACACTCACACACACACACACACCCACACACACACACACACACACACACACACACACACACACACGCACACACACACACACATATTTATATATATATATATATATATATATATATATATATATATATATATATATAGGGTGAGGTAGATATGTGTATTCCGAGTTCGATCAGGGGTAACCACAGTAAGTAAGATAGTCAATACATAGCAGAGTTTAATATTTAATATAGAAATGTATATATATATATATATATATATATATATATATATATATATATACATTTCTATATTAAATATTATACTCTGCTATGTATTGACTATCCTACTTACTAATTTATTATTATTATATATTATTATATAATAATAATAAATATTATTATATAATAATATATATTATATCCTGCGGTGGATTGGCAGTATCGGTAGAGGGTCGGACGCCATGCTTTCCAGCATAGTTACGTCCCTTTACGATCTGAATTCAAATCCCGCCGAGGTTGACTTTGCTTTTCATCCTTACGGGGTCGATAAAATAAAGTACCAGTAATGCACTGGGTAGTTGCTGGCCTTGTGCCTAAAGTAGAAACAATTATATATTATTATATATATATATATAAATTTATTATTATTACTATATATATATAGTAATAATAATAAATTTGAAGACTAAAATCCAAAGAGGGCTCGATAAGGATAAATATATATCAAATATATAAGAACCGTAGAGCAAATATTTATTAAAATAATAGATTAAAGTTTAAGCCAAAAATCGCTGATTTCACCCTTAACGGGATCTTCTAAAATGAGAAAAATCAATCTGTGAGCGCAGAAGTATATATTTCGAAAAACGTTGCAACTGAAGGAAGAGGGGAAGACGATACTTTTGTTCGTTGAAACGTTTCATGGCAAAGAACAGAAAAAAACGAAGATAATACGTCATTATTTGGAGCGCTGAAAACAATTTCACGCAAAGACAAAACCACGTTTATGGTATAAATGAATTCGTAGACTAATATTCTATTAGGTGGTTCGTGGAGACGTTCTCTGGCAATGAACGAGAAAACGAAGATGATACGTCATGTGGAGCGTGAGAACAGTTACACGCAAAGACAAAACCACGTTTATGGTATAACTGAAGTCGTAGACTAAAATTCTCTTTAGGAAACCGAATGATTCTCGGCTTCAGAGTTAAGAATAATGTAAATAAATTACAGAGGTAATTGAAATCAACAAAAATTAAATATATATGTGCACTCATCCATATACGTACATACGCATGCATACGCGAAAACACTCGCCATGGGTATGCAAAATAAAGCACGTACACAAAAAAATACGCACACGCATACAGAACACACGCAACACCTGTACCCGCACACATACTAACTTATACACCAAATACACATACAAATATATATAAATATATATATATATATATATATATATATATATTTATATATATATATGTGTGTGTGTGTGTGTGTGTGTGTGTGTGTGTGTGTGTGTGTGTGTATGTGTGTGTGTGTGTGTGTATTTGCGTGCGTGTATACATATAATTATATAAACGTATATAAATATACACACATAAATACGTATACACATACCTACATGTAAATACACATATGTTCGCTAAACATACGTCAACCAAAACACAAAGTACACATATACACACGCCCTACATAAGTACCTACCCGCATACTCACACAGACGCAAAACTCACGTATACACATAACCATATGCACATGTACCAGTATATATAATATAATATATACGCCATAACATATACAAGCAAATATACGTACGAGAAAGTATACGTACCTTCACAAAATATACAGGTAATATATACTTACCTATAAAAATCAGTAATGATATAAACATAACATATACTTAGCTACCACATAAAGACGTAAAATATCCGCGTATAGTTCTAACTATCCGTTACGGTATAATGTGGGGCTGTAATACAGGAAAGTTTTGTGCAATTTATGTTTACAAGCCGAAATTGCCTCAGATTTTTTGTTTAAGATGTGGTCTTTGGCGTGCAGTATTTCCAGGGCTTCAGCGGCGCAGAGGTCACATGGTCTTTTATTTCCGTTATACAATCTAGCCTCAGCTCCCAGTGTAACTTATATTGGGTGTGGTTGCCTTTTAGACTCCAGATATAAGCTGAAAGTGACGTCATATTCCTTCTTAAAGGGTTAAGAAAAGAATGGGTATGCATGTAAAGACGCAGCTTGAATCTATTGGCGGTTAACCCTATGTAGGCCCTACGGGACGTGGGTATTTCAACCTTACATTTGTAGACAATGTTACTAGAGAGGCATTTCCCGGATAGGGGGCAATCAACCCGATTCCTACAATTACAGTAAGTACTAGTTACAGGGTTCCACGTGTTCCTACGGCTAGGCAGTTTAGCTAAATTTGAAGCTGTGATGTTATGTGCAAGGTTAGGAGTCGTAGAGTGAGAAATTTTAATAGTATTTCTATTAAAAATGTTACTATATTTATGTGTAGGGGGAAAATGCTTCGTAATAAGGGAGAGAAAGATCTTATCTAATGGTGTGGCGACCTCCATATTATATGATGGGTTATACCATATAATGCGTCGGGATCTATTTTTTCTAGGTCTATTCTCATACTCTTTATATGCTACCTCATCGATAAATACACTCCGAGCAAGAGCTTCATTGTAATATGTGGAATAGTCGGTGAAAATATGCTCGTTTGTAGATAGACGGGAAAGCCTCAAAGAAACGTTTCTTACCAGGTTCATGGTTACGATGGCAGGATGGGTAGAATGCTTACTTATGTAATTAAGCGTATCATTCGGCTTTCTATAAGGGTAGTGCAAGCCATTCGATAAATTGAGGGTAACATCGAGAGGTAATTAAGGACCGAGAGGTTGGCCTCAACCTTTATGGAGAGGTTGAAGCCTTTAAAGAAGGCTATGAGTTATTTTCTGAACCTGTCGCAAGCATGTGGGCCGCACTTTGTCATGGTCAAAAGACCCTCATCACGGTACAAACTACCGCCCACGTTGGGGAATTCTTCGATGATAGAGAAAAGAAGGAAAAGGCCGATAAGATGAATGTATCTATAGTATATTTGACAATATATTGTATGTTTAATTTAAAACATTTAGAACACCATACGCTATCAGTTTTAAAATATTGACCATGCCACTTACTTCTTTTCGGCGAAATAAGGGAGAGCAGCTGACAGTCTGTTTCATGGTGGTTGGCGTTCATCCCCTGCTTTAGAAGACCAAACGCTACTTCTAAGTGTTTTTAATTAAACATACGGTATATTGCCAAATATATTTTTACATACAATCATATATATATATATATATATATATATATATATATATATATATATATATATATATAAAAACAATTAACGAAACGAAATTAAATTTCGTTTCGTTTGTAACTCACTTTTGTATGACTGACGCTTAAACATTTAAGTTAAAAATGTACATCTACATATGCATACTGAAATACTAGTATGCATATGAATACACACACGTATACATATGTAGATGTAACAAGTCTTTCACTGGTCACTTTACTGTGAGTGTCCAGCTATTCTGTATGTAAACACACAGACAAACCGGTTTTTAGAGTCATACTGGTTTTCGAGGAAACACCTTTCCTCTATTCCTCAGAAAGCCAGACAAGGAATATTGAACTAGTTTCGTTGTTGTTACAACTCATCAGCAATATTTACCTATCTACCGGCCTTTCTGGAGAATCGTAAAAGCACATATCGTTATATGCTTTTTCTATGAAAATTAGTAGTGGGCAGACTAATTTGCATAGAGTGTGAGTACGCACCGGTTCAGCGGAGACGATAAAAACAAATAACGAAACAAATATTACTTGTCTGGCTTTCTGGAGAATAGAGGAAAGGTGTTTCCTCGAAAACCAGTATGACTCTAAAAACCGGTTTGTCTGTGTGTTTACATACAGAATAGCTGGGTTACTCACAGTAAAGTAACCAGTGAAAGACTTGTTACATCTACATATGTATACGTGTGTGTATTCATATGCATACTAGTATTTCAGTATGCATATGTAGATGTACATTTTTAACTTAATTGTTTATATATATATATATATATATATATATATATATATATATATAATGGAAAAATTTGAACAGGAACAAAACAGAGAGGCAGTACAAACATATATATATATATATATAACACAGTAAAGAGAGAAGAACACATATATATGTGTTCAAATCATAAGGGGTACAAATTCATATATGTGTGTGTGTAATTCATGTAAGCACTTTTTAAAATGACAAGCATAAAGAACACACAATCTCCCGCGGTATATGTTTGGATGTGTGTGTGTATTTATAAGTAAATATGAATGTGTAAGATTACGTAAAATACCCAGTATTCACCTTACTGGTTCATGCATATTAACGTAGCTGGTGTGGATTATATACATGTTTTAACATTGGTTCCAGGAAAACGGAATATGATATTTGTATCTCTACATATGTACAATTATCAAGTACATATTCGCTTTTGTAAATGCAAACATAGATTTTCGATTACTAATACATTTACAAATAATACTCTGAAGACAGTTCCGTCCAACAAAACACACGGTAATAGTGACATGTCTAATAATCAACACCATTATCCAAAATTTCATTCTTCGATACTATCGCTGGTAAATGGGATACGAATGTCTAAACTACAACTCAACAAATACATAAAAGCATGCATGAACAAGTTTTTGACTCACTTTATTCAGCAGATATTTATTTCATATTGTTCACATACTCAGCATTTATAGATTAATGCTAAAATACAAACCCATTAATCTGTATATAGCAACCGAATGATTGAAATAACTTTCTGCTCTTCCTTTCCTGTAGCAAAATAGAATTAACTCACCACATATCTAAAATAATCCAATGAACTATTGGAACTATTTACTATTCCTAATGGAAAGATACCGAGATCGTGCTTTCAATCAAACACTCGTATACACACACTCACAAATATATATCTATCGTATGTTTGGTAATATATATATCGTATATTTGGTAAAAACGTAATAAAAGAATTTCTACGAGCATCCGAATCATCATGGAACTCTTCTGTAACATTTTTGCAGAAGGCAAATTGTATAGATGACTTGTATAGATATAAATGAAGAGTAGAGAAAGAGATGAATTGTATTTATATAGTTATGGCTGAACAAGCTGGTTACTATTTGGAGCATTTTTCTTTCTTCTTTCAAGGTTTAAAGATAATGATGAAAACTGCCACATACATACACCTACACACATAACCACACACACACACACACACACACACACACACACACACACACACACACACACACACACACACACACACACACACACACACACACACACACATATATATATATATATAGTAATAAAATTGAAGACTAAAATCCAAAGAGGGCTCGATAAGGAAAATATATATCAAATATGTAAGAACCGTAGAGCAAATATTTATTAAAATAACAGATTAAAGTTTAAGCAAAGAATCGCTGCTTTCACCCTTAACGGGATCTTCTGAAACTAACAAAGTCAATCTGTAAACGCAGAACTGGATATTTCAAAAAACGTTGTAACCGGAGGAAGACAGGAAGACGATACTTTGGTTCGTGGTAACGTTCGCTGGCAAAGAACGGGAAAAAACGAATAATACGTCATTAATAGGAGCGGTGAAAAACAATTAGGCGCAAAGACAAAACCACGTTTATAGTATAAAAGAGGTCGTAGACTAATGTTCTCTGAGGTGGTGCGTAGAGACGTTCTCTGGCAATGAACGAAAAAACGAAGATAATAAGTCATATGTGAGCGTGGAGAACAATAGCACGCAAAGACAAAACCACGTAAATGGTCTACGACCTCTTTTATACCATAAACGTGGTTTTGTCTTTGCGCGTAATTGTTTTTCACTGCTCCTATTAATGACGTATTATTCGTTTTTTTCCGTTCTTTGCCAGCGAACGTTACCACGAACCAAAGCATCGTCTTCCTGTCTTCCTCCGGTTGCAACGTTTTTTGAAATATCCAGTTCTGCGTTTACAGATTGACTTTGTTAGTTTCAGAAGATCCCGTTAAGGGTGAAAGCAGCGATTCTTTGCTTAAACATTAATCTGTTATTTTAATAAATATATATATATATATATATATATATATATATATATATATATATATATATATATATAGAGAGAGAGAGAGAGAGAGAGAGAGAGATAGATATATGTACATAAATCTACCAAAATATACGATAGTGTCCAATCCGCATGAAGAACTCAATGTAATCCAAATATCATGAAAAAAGAAGATGCATTCAAAAATGTTCGATGAAAATCATAGGAAAACAGAGTCAAGATAAATTAATAAAAACAATGAATAGAAACAAAGATTTTTACTATCCTAGAGAAAAACTTCCCGCCAAACCATAAATACCATCAAATTTTAAATAGATCAACTGTAAAATTTTCCTACTCCACTACCAAAAATATACAACAAAATATAAATGCGTACAACGCCTATAAATGTAAAAGAAACACGAATATACCACCAACACATCAAACCAACCATAATACTCTAAATAAACCGCAACAAACCACCATCTCCTTCACATATAACAAGTCGAGTAAATTCCACATCAAGTTTGACTAACTCCCCTGATATAATATTCACGAATGGTTGTAACTGTAGAAACAAAAAAATTGCCCATTAAAGGGAAATTGTCTTATTAATAACATAGTCTAAAATGTAAAATTAGCACAAAGGACTCCACTTATTCATATATAGGAGCTACGTCTAACCAATTTAAAGTAAGATTTAATACCCACAAACATAGTTTTTAAAATGCTGCATTAGCTAATACAACATCCTTGGCTGAAACAATTAATAATTATAGAAAAAAGAATATCGATTACAAGCTGACCTGGAATGTGCTCAAAAGGGCCACCCCTTATCAAAATAACAGATATGAGTGTCGATTATGCTCCCAGGAACTTTTGAAATAATGAAATCTAAGGATAACCTATTAAATAAGGGACAATAATTAATTATATCTTGCAATCATAGAATTAGAAGAACCTTCAAATATTATAAACCTAATTAATATACAAGATTCCTTTTCCTTTGAGCACATTATTGACAGGGAATAGCGAGAGTCTATGGCTCCGTTAATTTATCGTAATATCTTGCTCCTTATAACAGTCTTTCCACTATCTCTCTGTTTGGTTGAGCACACTTCTCTGGGTGGTTTTTGGGCTGCCCTTTCTAGCAGCTCGTCCCTCAGACACCACTCGTTCACTGCCCTAAACACGCTGTGACATTTCTCTCCCGCGTGTAGGTGGACGGTCGCTTTAGATTCTCTTAGAGTTGTCTGAAATGTATGGCCATGCACGCGCTGATGAACCATGGGCTATTCCATTTCAGTCAACAACTTCCTGGCGAAACAGATCTCTTTGGATTTGTACGCGTGTGATATATAGTTATAGAGGTGCGTATATACATTTTAATTTATATTTTTAATTATTGTGTGTCTACCCTGCCTTTCATAGGTTATAGATTCCATACACTGGTGTTTTTTCCCTGTTTTATTGATGGCGCACTATCTCTCTCTAGTGTGTTACCTTTTCAACATATTGTATTTCATATATATATATATATATATATATATATATGTGTGTGTATATATATATATATATATATATATATATATATATATACATACAGTTCGGTCAGCGAATACCACAAATTTGCATACTGCGCAAGTAGAATTGTTGATTCTGAACTGATAGAAACCTATCGGAGATATTGCTTAATATCGTTCGAAATGGTCCAGGTTTGTTTATCAAGACCTGATTGTTTTTTCGTTGCTTTGTTTCATGTGGCTAGGCTTGCCTGTCGCAGTTTTCAATTCGTCAAGCTATCTAACGTATTCTATTACTCTAAGGTGACACAACCTTATCGAGTGTTTTGCTGCACATTCCTAATTGTATATCGTTAGCTTGACCACAGCCAAAACTTTGATTTTACTAAACTTCCATTTGTATTATTATCTCCTAGACCTAATTAATTAATTTAATAAGAAAATTCTATTGATTGGTTAATTATTTAAGTTTGTTTAATAACGTCTAGTAGAGAGCTTCTTATTCGGTTTGTGGAATGGAATCAATTCCTTTGTTCACACTTTGAATTTACCCGCCAAAAACCGGAGGTTACTTCCCTTATTGGGGAATAAGCACGTGATAGTGACTGATACCATCGTCAGTGGCTTACTGTTACACTTCACACCAGTTCGAGGCACAGAACGGAAACCTGTTGATAACGTGAGTTCACAGTTCGGTCACCGAATACCACAAACTTGCATACTGCGCAAGTAGAATTGTTGATTTTGGATTCATAGAGACCTATCAGAGATATTGCTTAATATCTTTCGAGATGGTCCAGATTGGTTTTTTCTTTGCCTTTTTATCATGTGGCTATGCTTGCCTGTCGCAGTTTTCAATTTGTCAAGCTATCTAACGTATGTTATTACACTAAGGTGACACAACCTTATGCACATTCCTAATTGTATATCGTTAGCTTTGCCACAGCCAAACTTCAATTTTACTAAACTTCGATTTGTATATATATATATATATATATAATATAGACAGTCGATCGACTTTCGTCAAATCGGAACAAGAAAACAATGTTTCAAATTGGTCTTTCCAATTGCTAAAACTTTCTATCCAGGTAGAAGGAGCAACGTGAAATAAAGTGTCTTGCTCAAGGACATAACGCATCGCCCTGTCCAAGAATCGAACTCACAAACTCCCGATTGTCCAATTCTCTACCACTCACTCATGCGCCTTAACACACACACACACACATATATATGTATATATATATATATATATATATATATGTGTGTGTGTGTGTGTGTGTGTGTGTGTGTGTGTGTGTGTGTGTGTGTGTGTGTGTGTGTATTATATATAGAGAGAGAGGGAGAGAGAGAAAGAGAGAGATAGAGAGAGAGAGATGGAGAGAGAGAGAGAGAGAGAGAGAGAGAGAGAGAGAGAGAGAGAGAGAGAGAGAGAGAGAGAGAGAGAGAGAGAGAGAGAGAGAGACTGAGAGGGGTGGATAGATAGGTAGATAGAGAGATAGATGAACAATAGCAGAAAATTACAGTGATGGTTAGAAAATGACGTTATATATCCTATGAATGTTTGAACATTACCGCTTCTGTTAGTTATACAATAAATACATAACACTATCTAACTGAATAGTTCAAAAGTATTTATCAAAAATTGTCCATATTTATAAAGTGAGGGAGAGGTATAACTCGTATATCTACAAACTCATTAATAAATACTGTCCTGGTAGATTGTGATTGCTTAAATATGCTTTTCAAAGCATGTTCTAGAAGACTATTTTACAAGATTAATAAAGGTAGATGTGCTAATTATGGCAGATTAGTGATGAGGATTAAGAAAAATACACGATGCACTTACACATAAAAGATAAATATCAAATGAATATTTAAATCATATAAGCAGATCAAATTATTGACTAACTTCTAAAAACCATTTAAAATTTAGGGAACGAATTGGAGGAGGAATAATCCTAATTGGATAGATATAGAGAATTTAAAAGTATACTTACTAATATAGAAGATTATAAATGTAAATAATTATACTCTATAAATATGAGTGTCGAAATTATATAGGATTTACCATTTTAACTCAGGGAATATAATTATGTTAAATGTTATAAAGAGCAGATGAATTTTAAATGTATTTAATTAAATACACACAGACAGACAGACAGACGCACACACACACATACATACACGCACACCCACACCCACACACACACCCACACACCCATATATATATATATATATATATATATATATATGTGTGTGTGTGTATGTGTGTGTGTGTGGGGGGGGGGGGGGGTGCGTGTATGTATGTGTGTGTGTGCGTCTGTCCACCGCTTCATGGATTACCCACACGCAGAAATTGACTTACAACCAATCCACTAAACATCCTTGGAATTTACCAACTTTTCAACCATGCTCTTACGTAATCACCTATATAACTCACCCACACACACACCCCAAACAAATTTTTTTCTCCACACGCCACCCACACTTACAACACGCTTAAACCCCACACACACGTGCTTTCCACCACATATTTACACCCTCAGCCTCCTGATTCATCTCCCCCCACCCCCCTATCCACACACGCGCACACACTCCGACCCACAAAAACACCCCCCACACACACCTCTTCCTGAACATGCAACCCCGTTCTTCCCCGAACCCTTACTTTCACATACACACACACACACACACACGCACACCTACACACACACACCACCTTCAGCTCTCCCCGCTCGGACACCCCGTCGTCCCCCACCTACACCCCACTCTCCTGAGCGTGAAATTAATAAACATTTATTGTACTGCCTCTCTGTTTTGTCCCTGTTCAAATGTTTCCATTATATATATATATATATATATATATATATATAAACTAAAGTGCTATCATAGTAGAGTATTTGAACTGTCTGCAGCATTGAGGAATATATTCATATATGTTCTGGTATGGGATAATTCTTATTTTAGGCTATTATCTACGCAAAGTAATTTTAACAAGGTATAATGCTTAAGAATGAATTTCCATTCGTGACGCAAAACAATATATCTTACAACACACCTAATTAAACAAAATGATAAGTGACATTAAGAAGAATCATCAAAATTAGGCAAGGTAATGAAATGGCATGTAAAACTATACCAAATATTATAACATATAACTTGATATAAAAATGTTAAAGAATAGCGGTAATTAATAAAATAGCGTGTTACTCATTGCTATAGATTTATCAGAAAATATTAAATTGTATCGAATAAACATTTGAATTCATGTGTATATGATTAGGGAACTAATTTAAATTTGCGGGTAGAAAATTAAGTTGTAGTGTTGGACTGATGTGTCGGACGGGAAAGATTAAAGTGTAAAGTGTAGAGATCCCAATCAGTCACGAATGACCATGGGATTTGCACCTAGAATTGTCCTCTCCAGGCAAGTTTGTTTGTGGAAAACCTGCAGTCGCCCATGCATACTAGTCTCCCCTCCCCTATACCGATGCTGTCCAAGGGAAAGGCAATGTTTGGCACCAGTGCTGTCGCAACTCATTTCTACAGCTGAGTGAAATGGAGCAACGTAAAATTAAGTGTTTTGCTCAGGAACACAACCACTCAGGGTTGAGCCCGACGCTCTAACGACTAATCAATGCGCCTTCACGGTGAATACCGAAATATAAGTTCTAGTAAAGTTATGAAATAGCATCAACGTCAATCGAATTGTGCAAAACATTTGATATAACAAAGGAAGTTCGTTGTGAGTTATCAGTCACATAAAATGAATACGTACATAAAATCATTTCACAATAAAACAAATGTTTCAAATATCGCAGACCCTGACACGTTGATAGTCAGTCTCCAGGAGTATATTGACCGATTTTATCAACTATTATTTATAGAAATCGATTACTCGGTGGACTGGCAGTATTGGTAGAGGGTAGGACGCCATGCTTTGCAGCAAAGAGTTACGGCCCTTTATGGTCTGAGTTCAAATCCCGCCGAGGTTAACTTTGTCTTTCATCCTTACGGGTCGATAAAATAAAGCACCAGTAATACACTGGAATAATTGTTGGCCTTGTGCCAAAAGTAGAAACAATTATTACTGTCATTTGTGTTGTGACAAACACTTTACACACATACGTACGCAGTGCAGCCTGATATCTCCAATGTCTGGATCGAATGCGCGAAAAATGTGTTTATATTACACAAATTCCTAGTGTGAAAACTCCAGAATATGTGTATAAAAGAAAATGTTTGGTTATGGCAATTTGTTCGTTTCAAGATTTGTAAAGTATATTATAAAATCCCAATAATTGTTATAAATCTAACAAATTTAATATTTAATATATTTTATGATTATTTAATATTAATTTTCAAAATGTTCTATTTGGTGATTTTACAGATTTAAACTTAATTCAAAGAATTTTGGGGAGGTTTTATACCATTGAAGGAACATTCTTTATTTTATCTTTGATTCTATATTTGCCACCTTTTTTCCAATAAGTGCAATCTGTGAAATGTGGCATTCTTTGAAGGACATCTACAATATACCTTAAATTGTGTGAACCCTAATTTATCAGAAAAGCACCAAATGTGTCACGAAGTGAAATTTATTGCTAAATTCTAAAAGGGAAAATTCTGTGATAGATTTCAAAATGTATAAAACACTACGTTTCTCAACATTCTACTCTCAGTTAATAAATATATTTGATTGCTCTGCTAGTTCCAAAAGTATTCTACAGAAGTGTCTAACACATATCCCATTCAAGCTGAAATGTATACAAAAGATTCTGTCTAAATATCACTCTTTGTTTGACAACAGATTTTATTGCCAGATTTCTGTTTATTCCAGCTAAAATTCAGAGCCGAAAGAATAACAATAACCCTCATTGACAGTTAGTGTATGTTTTGAATATTTATTCTTATTTCCATTGAAAGACATCTAAGATGATAATTTTGCCTGACTGTACACGGCATCACTACTGCTATTGCTTTACCAATAATTCCATCAATCCCCACTTTGAAAAGGCTGTAATAAGCTACTGCAGTTTTTAATCGAATTTTTTCGAGCATTGGGATAAGTTTATTATAACAATCTTACATCATAGTGATGAGGAGTTCCGTGTACCAAGAATGTTGGCACTGGCTTGTTTAAATATAAGTAAATAAATATACAAAATTAAATGTATATGACGTTAGCATTTTTGTTCAGATTTGGATCTCTCTTGAATCTTGTCAAAGATACGTCAGATGATATATGTTCAATTTCAATATTATCTTTACTATACTTGAGCTGTAAGCTTTAAGAACAAGAGGATAATGTATACCCGTGCCAAACTAAATAAAAAATAATAGCAAAATATATCCATTTTATACCGAATTGAAATAACTTGGTTTTAAGCACTAAAATCAGGAAATTTTCTTTTTTGAAGAAAGTTTGATAAATTTGTTTTAGTTTTATGACCTTAAACTTCAGGATGTAACATATACATTTTGTACATCATCGTTATTAGTTGCGTTTGTACTCTATTAATATTTTCATATTTCACATGTATAGAAACGTTAGAGAATGGTAAACACGCGGTGGTATTTAATTTGCACTTCAGTTGCTTGTATTGCAATACGGTTGTAATGATCTAAAATATAGCTTGAAGCAAAGCTCTGTTGAAGAAAACGAAAAGAAATTCTTATAGAGTGAGAGTGGAATACGACGCCAACTGACAGTTTTCTGTTGCACAACGGTAGTAGAGATATTATACGAAAGTTGAGCTCTAACTATTGCTGAAACGATAAATAAAGATGCGAAGAATACAACAGCTGGCTACAATCCAAAGGTCGAAGTGGACCAGTTAAAGTTTCTGTTAAGGGTTGGCTTGTTTCCAAATTCTCCATATTCCGCAAGTATGGTTCTGCAGCTTCCAACTAACTTAATGTATTCTGTGTTTAAAATGTTACACCGAACGTTGTTGATGTCCCATCATGCATCGGAGAGGACAGGTCTATAAATGGAATTTATGAATTATAAATCCATATAATAATTTTGATTCAACAAATAAAACTCTAAAGTATTGCATATATTGTTTGGTCAAACTAATTCTTTATAGCTCTACAGAAATTTAGAATTCGGCTATGTAATGAATTGCAATTAGAGTGGAGTCATAACATTGTAAGAAGCTAGTTTTAATATATGTATCGTACCGCAAGATACGGGACATAATCAGTAAACGTAAATACAATCTCGGACACGCATGCTCACAGACACACGCGCGCGCGCGCGCGCAAAGGCATTCACGCAAACGCGCATACACACATACATATACGCATATTATATACACACACTATATACGCACAAACATTTTTATAAGTGTATATATGTGTATGTTTATGTTCATTTTTAAATGTATGTTAATAGCTTACTATAGAACTGTTCTGCACTATCTTGGACATTTTGTCGAAGTCTATTCCAGAACATTGTCCTGGGTTGTCTCCCGTTATTTCCAAAATAATTAAAATAGCAATTGTTCAGTAATATTGTTATTTTTCAAACGCACCGTATTTTTAGTTTGCTTTATGATATTCTATGGGTCAAATATGTTAGAGTTTACATAACTGATCTAATGAAATTTGTATAAATCAATACCAATTTTTTTCTAACTATAAATGTTCATAGTTAAATTTCTTTCTCATTTACAGTTAGTATAATCGCATTAATTTTTTTAGAAAATATGTAACCAAATAAATGTTATGCTTAAACACATTATGTGTTGAGTAGTAGCATGAAATCGGGATGTATTATATCAAACATCCCCGATTCTTTACTGTTAGTAGTTAAAGAGATTATTATTTCACAATAATAGTAGTATGTACCGGGGTCATAAGACTTCGACTTTCCTAAATCATCAATAAGGAAATAGGTTGTATTTCTCAAACTATACCCTTTATTCTTATTCGGTATTTAATTTTGTTTACGATGGTAAACAAAAAATACTGCTACCAAACCGTACAGCATGATATTTTCTGTATTGCCACGAGAGAGTTTAACTATTTCGAAGAGAAAGTGTTTAAAATAATAATATATTTTTATCACCATATGACGAAAGCTAAAGAAAATTCACACTCATACTTCGTTTACAGAAACCCAATTACTGAATTCTAAAATCGTTTCCACCGCAATTATTGACCTCTAAAACTATTTCCACTGCAATCACTAGACAAATAGAAAAGGGGAGGAAGAGACAGGCGCATCACACTTCTGTATATATTCCACAACAAAATCTTTTGAATGTTCAGCAACGTTTGTTTCTTAACTTTAAAGTGGTGGAAGTGTTGAAGCTAGGGGCGCATGATGCATATAAAGTTGCCATGTACAATAGGGGAGACTTATTTGCAGGAGTAAGTTTTCAAAAATTAAAGACGTTTAACAAAGCAATAGGTAATTCAGTCACGGCGAAAATGATCACTTCTATAATAATCTAGATTTCTAACATATTTTGAAAGAAATTCTGTCGAGCACCAGACACATAGTAATATGTTACATTGTAACGAGCTTAATAATACAGTCAATCAACTTACGAGAAACTATGTTCAGAGTCACTCAATCTGATAGAAGATCATTTAGGAAATTATGGACACATTAGGTAAGACAAAAGGCATGAAATTGTCGAGGAATGTCAGAGGTTATAAACATATTCAATAAAGGATGACGTGTCTAAGCGACAGCTACAAACCCAGCAACAGTAGTAGCCTAATAAATTTGAAATCACATATCACGGTTGGACTAATCTAGAACTATTTAGGTCAACACCAACACACTGGTGAAGCGCGCAATGAATTCATAAAAAGCTGTTGGACAGGATAGCACTTAAAGATGGCGTGTCCTAAACAGCTGACATGAATATTTACCAACAATTGTTTTTCATATATGCAAGAGTACCAGGAATTTTCTAAATAGTTACTATTGTCCAGGTTTCTAAGAATGTTATTCAACATTCATTAATCATTTACAGTCATTTACACTCGCCTATTACGCATATTGACGCCCTCAAACAACACCATATTTCTTAAAGAGAACCCAATCCCAAACCCTGGTTAACTTGTCCTGCATGATTGTAAGGCAAGTAAAATGTAGAAAGAATTGATATTCTATTGTATGTAGCCCGCCTCAGAACCTCAAATTACTTTCGAATTTTCATGACTAGCTTTCGTTATAACAGGTAACGCAAATATATAATAAATATATGTATATATATATATATATTTATTTAGTTTGGTGATTCCGCGTACCCAGTGCCATGAGCTTATCAGTCAGCTTCTTACATAATGGGGTTACATTCTGGAGGCAATCCAAATTAAACCGACAAAGAAGATGTTCTTGAAGCCTTCACCCGTTGCTCACAACACACACAAACACACACACACACACATATATATATATATATATATATATATTAATATATATATATATATGTGTGTATATATATATATATATATATATGTGTGTGTGTGTGTGTGTGTGTGTGTTTGTGTGTATGTATGTGTTTATGTATGTATGTGTGTACGTATGTATGTACGTGTGTATGTACGTGTGTATGTATGTACGTATGTATATGTATGTGTGTATGTATGTGTGTATGTGTGTATGTATGTACGCATGTATGTATGTGCGTGTGTGTGTATGTATGTATGTATTTATGGAGTGGCTAACAGTCTGAATCAATGAAAGAAAGGCTGTCACGATCTTTCGTTTCCTCGTTTTGTCTCTCTTTAGTATAAAACCTCAGGTGATGTTGCTTCGTGGAATCTATTGTTTCAGAATACAGTTCTACTTCTATACTAATAAAAAAAAAAAAACACACCACTTTTTCTCTTTACAATCAGAAACCTTATTACCCTCAAGAGAAATACACTGGCTGTACATTTTTGTTTCTTAGTATATAAACGTATATTTCATTTGCATTGAAAATAACATATTCAGCCTTAATATATTGTAACAAACCAAAGCATATTGCATTTTCAAAATGTGACGATAACAATATTTTTTCAAATACTAATGAACTATATTTTTATAACAAAAACATCGTTTACTTGAAATCAGAAATGTTCGTGTTGTTGTTGTTGCAGCTGTTGTTGTTGGTGTTGTTGCTGCTGCTGATGATGATGATGACGATGATTATGGTTTGTTGTTGTTTAATATTATTGTTGGTGATGCTGTTGTTGATGTTGTTGTTGCTGTTGATAGTGGTGGTGGTACTGGTGGTGCTCGTGATGGTGGGGTTGGCTGCGTTATTGATTTTAAAAGAATAATAAATCCATTCGCTTTATTTATTTTAGTGTGGAACCCCAACCAATATCAGAAATTAAGAATGTGCGAAGAGATTTTTTTTTTTTTTTTTTTAATTGAAAATAAGAAATGTTTTAGAAAGTCGGATACAAATTCAGTCTGAATACATTTTGTATTCATATGATGTATATCATTATATTTCCTTTGCATTATCTATTATATTATAATTAAGAAATTTAAGTTGACTTTTAATACGTTCAACAATTGTAAAAGCATATTTATACACATCGACAGAAAACTAAATATGTATATTCAACGGTAGTTGTAAATCATATAAGCCTAATAATTTTCTGTGGAGAGCAATAAAAGTGAATTCAATGAGAAAGAAGTATATTCGTTAGTGTGATAATTTATTTTCTCAAATCCCTGCATTTAGTAATACAGATTTTAGTAGTGAGTCCACACAATTGACATAATTGTTATATTTATTTACTAATTACCATCTATTTACACACCATATACCATCTGACGAGCTGAGGCTAGCAATAACGCTGTGCATTACTGGTACTTTATTTTATCGACCCCGTAAGGATGAAAAGCAAAGTTAACCTCGGCGGGATTTAAAATCAGACCGTAAAAGGACGTAACTCTATGCTACAAAGCATGGCGTCCGATTCTCTACCGATATAATAAGGAAATACACACACATATTCAAATGTATATGTGTGTGTGGTGTCCGCCTTAACAAGTTTTGCTCGATGTCCACCTTACTACCCTTCTGTGACCACTGTATCATGTGTTAACTTCTCTCTCCGCCTCTGAGAGATTCTCACTTGCTACGATGGAAACAGTCCTTTTTTCGATCACGTGTTAATTTCTCCTCCTGCCTCCAGAGATTTTCTCATTTGCTACGAACGGGTCAAGAAACAGTCCTTTTTCTGAGTGGTCTCAAATAATAATCTTGTATGTACATGCTTATATATTGTCAGTTTTTATATACATCTTCATAATTATCTGACTGTCAAGGCCCATTTAATAACCAATCATGTTTATTTACCGTTCATATACTGTTGTTTTTGTTTATATTTACCCCAAAAATTGGAATAATAAACTTTTGTTGTGCATGTGTATAATAGCAATTAAAACGTTGCAAATGTGTACAATGGAGGTGAATTTACTAGTATACGTAAATATATTTTTTTACAATTGCAAATCAAATTATTTCTCCTTATTTTCCATGTCAGAAATTATCATAATAGCAGCAATTTCTTAAGTGAAATAATCATGTATGATTATTATTAATTGTGCTTAAATATGAACTTCCATGGTATTTATTAAAATTATAAACGTTTATTTAGATAAATAAATGTCCATTGTTCATGAAATGTGCATAGAATATTGTATTAAAATCGTTCCTTAGTTTCTTAAGAGAAATGAATAAGGCTTCTAATAACACAAATATAATTGATACTATGTACTTATATGTTCTACTATGTTGTCCATCTTACTCGTATGTTTTACTTGAACATCACGTTTTCTTTGTTTGCTTTTACTAATATTTTCTAAGTAAGTATTATTTTCAATTTTAAAGAAATATAGCTTAATTATTGTTAAATCGACATATCATTTCTATCTGCCATTATGAAATGTAAAAAAATTATTTTTCGCTGAATGCACAGTATGCATTACACAGGCGCCAACGACACAACACAGCTATAGTGATAGCTCAATTACTCCATCAGAATGTTCGTAATTGGTTGAACAATCCTATCACATGCAATTTGTAACCATGGAATTGATAGACATTTTTATATTTTACAGATTAATGTGTAACTTTTAGCAAGGGAGACATGTATATGATATATATGATGTATATGATATTCTTAAATTGATCATGTGTAAATTATGTTGATCTCATGTGTGCTGCACGAATCAACGACATAAAGTTCGATGTATAGCAGCCTAATTGTATATATATAAGAATTATATATTGGTCTATTATTGATGAAATACTTCATCAATTATTTTTGGCACGGTCGGTCTTTGCGTTCTTAAAGTCCCCAAATGTTTTACAACACGACTACAAAAACACTAACATAAACACAGGCAGATTTCTAAGTTTCAAATAACTCTCGTATAATTAATAATATTTACTGAATTTTTGTACTATTTTATCCTCCTGGATTTTATATTTTAGTTCAATGTCACATCCTTTTTAATAATATCTATTAATTTGTAAGCACCATATGTTTTTTTTTTTTTAAATTAAATCTATCTTAAAGTTTAAACCAGGAGACGTATGCAGTCATGAATTCAAAGTGGATCACAAGCACAAAACTAAAGACATAGGTGAAAACTTTCCTTTTGGAAGTACATTCATATTAAATTTAATTTCCGGTGAGTGGCATGTTCACAGCCCGTGTGAGAATCAGTTACGCTAGCAATATTTCCTCGAGGCAATTAGGTGCTGTAAGTAAATCCAAAGAAAGCAAGATCCGGAAGTGATTTTAATAACGAAGATGTAGTTGCGTTACAGCTAAGCATTAGTTAAGCAAAAGAACGTATGGAAACTATGAAGATAATCAAAAGTGTAGTTAATCAAAATTATCCATCTTAGTTCTCACATGAATGCAGTTAAAAGTATATTTATATGAAAAAGATTCCGAAAGAGAAACAGGGTTTGTAGTTGAGGGAAAAGGGGAAAGGGGAAAGAGAGTGATATAGAGATAGAGAGGGGGGCGACAGAGATGGAAAGCGATTGGTGGTAAGTGAAAGGAGAATGAGAAATGAAGAAAGAAAATAAAACGAAAGGAAGAAAGAAAATGAAGCTACAAAGGAAACAAAAGGTTGCAGTATGAGAACGTACATTTTGTTTGATGAATGAGATTGAAATAAGGAACGTTCGAACAATCGAGATATAGATAGATGAATGAATTGATGAATGGATGGAAGAAAGGATAGATTGATATTCTGACAGGCAGACATCTATGTAGGGTGGTAGATAGATGAGGGAATGGATAGATAGATAGATAGAGAGAGAGAGAGAGAGAGAGAGAGAGAGAGAGAGAGAGAGAGAGAGAGAGAGAGAGAGAGAGAGAGAGAGAGAGAGAGAGAGAGAGAGAGAGAGAGAAATAGTAGATAGACAGATAGAGAGACAGATAAATAGATAGAAATAGATAGATAGATAGATAGAAAAAATATTACCATGTACTTTATTTGATTGATAGATAGATATACCTAAGAATACATTTTGTGAGCCTAAGGATTAAAACTGAGGCATACATTATGTAATAAATTGAAAGAGATAGGCTACCTTTATATTGCCAGTATTTCATTTACCTTTCTGTGGATGTTTTGTAGAAGATGATAATGCACATGGAAATTACTTTTCGTAAAAATGAAGGTTGAAAATTACTTGGAAAATTCGCCAGTATTGATGTCAAATAGTTTAATATTCACGGTATATTATTCGGAGAAAATAATATATATCGTCTGGTCCATGCAGTGAATTCACAAGGACCGAATGATTAAAGTTTCTTTCTTTGCATTAAAATGTTGTGTTTGTATCTTGTTAAAGTATCAAAGACCCTTTGCGAGTACACGAAAACTGAAAACAATTATATCATGCTCTATCTACTGGAACATACCAGTAGTAATGAGATAGAATCATTTCTCTCATCCTCACTGCCCCCTCTCTCTCTCTCTCTCTCTCTCTCTCTCTCTCTCTCTCTCTCTCTCTCTCTCTCTCTCTCTCTCTCTCTCTCTCAAACACACAGACGCACAAACGCACACATACACAAATTTACACACACTCACAGATTCTAAACATGACAAGGTGAGCTACAAACAAAAACAAGGGGAAAAGTTTTAGTTCACATTCACCTTTGAAATACAAATTCTCATACAAAGGTGACATGCCCTTAACAGAAACAAATCTTTTCTTGAACTCTTGAGTCATAAGATTTAAAAAACATCCACTATGAACCATTAGCTAGCACACCAGACATTCCATTCAAGATTCCGACTTCTAACCTTTGACCCTCTCTTTCATTCTCGCTGGCACTATTCAGTTTTCGATTAAAACGAAATCTTGTTAAATGAATTTATTACTATTCCCCATTACAGTCTGTTCATAAAATAATACGAAACTAAGTTTTCTTACGATATTTGATCTACAAAATATGCGTATTTACGTTAAAGAAAATATTAGTATCATACATTGATTTGTCGAAATTCTACAGGTTAGAAGTTAGAAATGCGTATCATTAATTAAAGCTCTTATGATATTTGAATATGTTTAGGTTTTTTATTGTTTTAGATATTCCGTTTTTACAGCATCATTACTAAAAAAGTTGATAAATAATAGATAAAAAATAAATACAAAGTGAAATAAACGTATTAAGCTGTTTGAATGTTTGCTTTTACACTTCTCGAAGACGGATAGAGTCAACAAAATAATTAAAATTTAAGTTTTTTGAAGTATACATATAAGAATAGTTATTAATAATTGTTTCTACTTTTGGCGCAAGGCAAGCAATTATTCCAGTGCATTACTGGTACATTATTTTATCGACCCTGTAGGATTTGAACTCAGAACGCAAAGGGACGTAACTCTATGTTGCAAAGCGTAGCGTCCGACTTTCTACCAATTCTGCCAACCCACTACCATTAACAATGATTTTTACTAAAGGTACAAGACCAGCTATTTTGGTGAGGTGAAAGCCGATTAAATCTGCCCAGTGTGTGCATAACTGGTACTTTATTTTATCGACCAAGTAAAGATTGAAGATAAAGCTAACCTTGACGGGATATGAACTCAGAAGGTAAAAGGCCGTAACTCTATGCCACGAAGCATAGTGTTCCACGCTGTACCCTTAAGAATTCCACCACCCTTAAGAATATTTATTAATAATAAACATCGTATATATTTCCATAAATAAATCTATTACGACTTACACTATGCTACTACTGCTTATGGATTTGAGCCGGCCACCGTTTGCACGCTATGCAATTGAGCATTATTTGTCGCTCATAAGCAAAAGACTATAAGGTTTCAGCTTAATTTTGCCTCAGAAGCAAAGACATAGATCCCCCCAAAGGAGAATAATATCCAGAAAAGGTGACGTCATGTTCTCTCCAGTTGGTGCTGAGTGATAGCTGTATTTGCCTCTTGATCACAGCTTTTTAAAGTATCTAATAGAAAGGCTTAGTGTATGTTTATTATACATAAACATGTCGTATATACTTCTATACACAACTCTATTATGAATCATGTTATGACAGTTCTACGACTACAGCTTATAGTTTATGTTCGATGGAGTAGGCATGAGGATTGATTTTATGGATGTTAACATGTAAATCCTACAATTACATATGGTGTTTATACGAGCATATATATTTGAGGATCAGAGCATTTTTGTGTGCTGTGCGTTTTTATTTACATATATAAATTCAACGCTTTCATTTGTATATAATTTCAGTATTACGTACATTACCCCAAAATATATGTAATTGTCTATACATACATGGTTTATATGTATGCATGTATAAGTTTACTTGTGTAGAACTTTTACTTGTCGTTGCTGAAGCTGTGTTATTTGAGTTGAGCTGTTTCAGCACATCAACATTTAGTGAAGATGTAATTTTATTGAATGCATGCTACTTTATGGATCTTTGTTGGATTGATTTGAAGGGTTTTCGTATAAACTCCTTAATAATGCTTCTGGTTAAGAATAAATAAATCATGGTTTGACACTGAAACAGCGACGTAGAAAAGAATCGGGCGAAATTTGAGCCGTTTTTCAGCATTCACAGTGATCTTTCGGATATAAATTTCCCATGTTCGCATAACAGATTGTCGAAGTCATATTCATGTTGAAATGAGTTAACGAGACACAAACATAGTTAGACAAATATGTTCTATATTTCTAAAACAATAGTAATCAATATAGAGGATTGGGATAGTAGCTAGATAAACAATATAAGCGCAATGATTCTCATATGTGTATTACACGATGTCTATTACACACGCAAATGACACAAGGCTAGCGTTGTGCCAAACGTGCTAATGAGATGATTGTTAGAAATCGATAAAATGTTTGAATTCATTAAATTGTAAATACAGCCTCATAAAAAAGAAGAAATATAACTTGAACAATAGCAATGATACATTGATTTGCTTTCTTCTCTTCAACAAAACAAAATTGACAAATTAGCTAAAACACAGAAGAAACTTTAATGATAAAATGAAAACAAATAAAATAACATTTTATCATTTTATTATTTTTTAATTTAAATAAAAGTTAATTTCATAAAAATAAAGTCTTAAAACCGTACAAAGAATTTCAAAACAATTCATTTTATTATTGTTTTAATTCATAATCAACATTTCACAATTTTGTTCTCAAAGCAAAATTCAGTGATATTTGCTTTTTTAAAGTTAAGAGAAAATAAATAGGTAATAGGGATCACATCATCAATATTATCACTAAAATTAGCGTCATCATCGTCATGATGATGATGCCAATAATGATGACGACGATTATCATGATGATAAACATGATTGTGATCATTATGATGATGATGATCATCATCATCATTACTACCACCATCATCGTCCACATCAGCATCGCCGTTGGTGTTGTCATCTTTATCGTCCTCCTCCACTTCTCCCCCCCCCCTCTTCCTCCCCCTACCTTTATAAGCATCATCATCAACATCATCACCACCGCCGTTATAATCATATTCATTATCGACGTCAATAGGATTCTCTCCACCCGCGTCGACGCTGTTGTTATCATTATTATGCATATCATCATCACAACTGTCATCATGATGATTATTATCATCATCATCACCACCATTATCATCATCATCATCATCATCAACATCACCATCATCATTACCATCATCATCACCATCATCATCACCATCATCACGACCATCATCAGCTATCATCATCATCATAATCACAATCAACACTATCATCATCATCATAATCACAATCAACACTATCATCATTATCACCATCATCATCATCACAATCACCACCTTCATCATCATCCATCATTATCATCACCATTATCATGATCATCATCATCATCATCATCATCACCTCCATCATCATCATCATCATCACCATCATCATCATCACAATCACCATCATCATCATCACCGTCACCATCATCATCATCATCATCATCATCACAATCAATCATCACCATCATCACCATCATAATCACAATCTACAAAATCACCATCATCAACATCACCATCACCATCATCATCTGTCGTCGTTGTCATATAATTCCGCAACTTTGTCGTTGTTTTGACAATAGACACACCCACATTAATTATGTACATAGCCAAATAATGGCGGTGTTAGTAGTAATTCCAGCACCACCACCACCACCAACAACAACAACAACGAAAACAACAATCATACTAACAACAACACTATTAATATTTTCTTCTACAGATGCTTCAACTATAAGTTTGATCTGCAATTATAACCTTATTTCCAAAATCATGAGGAAGGATAGTCAGATATAGGTTTGAAGCTGATAGATTTAATCTAACGAGTATGAGGAGAGATTGGGAAACCAACGCATAAAGCATAAGAAGAGAAGATTAAATATGACATAATGTGTAGATAAAATATTCTCTGGATATTAAAATAGATTAAGCCCAGCGTAATGATAATGGTTTCTACTTTAGGCACAAGGCCAGCAATTTGAAGGTGAGGGAAAGTTTATTATTAAGATTTTAACAGGTGGATTGGCAGTATCGGTAGACGGTCTGACGCCATGCTATGCCATGGTATGAGTTCAAATCCCGCTGAGGTAAACTGTGCCTTTCATCCTTACGCGGTCGATAAAATAAAGTAGCGATAATTTACTGGGTAATTGCTGGCCTTGTGCCAAAAGTAGAAACAAAAAAAGTAGAAAGTTTTGGCACAAGGCCAGCAATTACTCAGTACATTATCGGTACAATAGCTGGCCTCGTGCCAAACAGTAAAGTGTCGTAACTATATATCACAAAGTATAATGTCCGACACACTGCTGGTTCTGTCATTCTACCGCCGTCTACTACTAATAATTATTTCTACTTTTGGCACAAGGCCAACAATTACCCAGTGCATTACAGGTACTTTATTTTATCGACCCCATAAAGATGAAAGGTAAAGTTAACCTTGGCGGGATTAATTGTTTCTACTATAGGCATATGACTAAACATTTTAGGGGAGGGGGAAAGTCGATTAAATCGACCCCAGCGCTTTACTGGTGCTTTATTTCATCAACTCTGTAAGGATGAAAGAAAATTCTAACCTCGGTGGGATTTGAACTCAGAATGTAAAGGGCCGTAACTCTATGCTACGAAGCATGTTGTTCGACGCTCTATCAATACTGCCAATCCACCGGCGTAATAATAATTGTTTCTATTTTAGGCACAAGGCCAACAAATACCCAGTACATTACTGGTACTTTATTTTATCGACCCCGTAAGGATGAAAGGCAAAGTTAACCTCTGCGGGATTTGAACTCAGATAATCGTAATAATAATGTTTTCTGATTTAGGCACAAAGCGAACAATTTTGGGGGAGAGGAAAGTCGGCCAAATCGGCCCCAGCACAGTACTGGTACTTTATTTTATCAACTCTGTAAGGATGAAAGGCAAAGGTAACCTCGGCGGAATTTGAACCCAGAACGTAAAAGGTCGTCACTCTATCCTGCGATGCATGTTCTCCGACGATCTATCGATATTACCAATCCACCGGCCTTATAATAATGTTACATCACGGAGCCAAGAGTGCATGGTAACAGTAAAGAAGTTCCATTTACAGCATTCTATTTCTCTTCAAACTGATTACCAGCTTTGCTAAGTGTATTTGACCATAGCACAGCACCGAGTTTAACAATACTTTATCTGCGTTATTTTGTTGAGGGAAAGTGAGTAGAATGCCGTGGCATATATATATATATATTACATATTTGTTTAACAATGATAATAAAGGCAAGGTAAACCACATTGAGAGTGTATATATATATATATGTGTGTGTGTGTGTGTGTGTAATGAGAGAGGGAGCGAGAGATATAAATATAGATATTGATACATAGTTACACTTACATAAATATACATTAGCGCAGTAGCACAAAACTCAACGCTTCATGAGTTCAAGATTCACACTCGGTGTTTGATTAAGCTCATTAATTTGAATGGTAAGATGTTGTCAGGGTTCCCTCAGTTCAATGTTGACAGCACTCAACCGGTATCTTGGAGATACGGAGTTCAATTCTCAGTAGCAGCCGCCGGCAACATTTTGTTGAACCAAGTGAAATTATAATGGTTTCTTATATAGGCACAAGGCCAGTAATTTGGGGGGAGGGGAAAGTCGATTAAATCGACCCCAGTGCGTGACTGGTACTTTATTTTATCGACCCCATAAGGATGAAAGGGAAAGTTAACCTCGGCGGGATTTGATCTCAGATCATAAAGAGCCGTAACTGCGAGTGAAATTATAATGTTTTGTTGATATGTGTGTGTTTGTATAGCAGCTTCATCTTTAAACAATTGTGTCGCAAAACGGCTTGCTGCAGTATTGTTTTACTTTTGTGGTCAAAGTAAAATAATTTCATTTGTTTTGCTTACATTTTACTGCCATACAAACTATATTATGAATATATATTTTACTGCAAGTTGTTTCATTTGGGGAGATAATGAAATTTATTAGAATATATCAATATTACTTTTTATATATTTATATACTTAATATGGGATATATATATGATAACCAAAGCGATACACATTTATATTAGCTTGGGAACAGTAAAAGCGTAATTTAGACTTGTACAGGGTAGAATATTTATCGAACATTCATATATCTTGAATAGATGATATTTATACACTCATTGTATAATTTGTCAATAAGATTATTTCTCCAAAAAACATCCACTTTCACCGACTTAATTAAGATTATAGATGAACTCCACTGAATGACTAGTTATAGCTGTGTCTAATAAAATAAATCTTAGCTGAATATCTCAAATAGATTAGTACTAGAGGTAACATGATGTTATAATTTTTTAAAGAATTTCGTACACCTACTCGTGGTAATATAACTAGTTTACACAATGCACTGACATAACCGCTCTACGCTGCCACTCCTTATTGATTAAGGATATTACACTATTGCATAACCTTGTCATTCTTACTAGCAAACCAAGGGCAGTGGATTGGCAGTATCGGTAGAGCGCCGAACACCATACTTCGTGGAGTAGAATTAATGCCCTTTATGTTCTGATTCCAAATCCCACTGAGGTTAGCTTTGCCTTTCATCCTTAATGGGTCGATAAAATAAAGTATCAGTAAGGACTGGGGGCGATTTAGTCTCCTTTCCCCTCCACTTCATATTACTGGCCTTGTGCCTAAAGTAGAAACAATTCATATTAACAAACCAGCGATGCAGTCATTTAAACTTAATAAGACATCAAGTACGCCTACCTCCTCGTGGGCTTTATTGAGGCATAGATCTGTTTCAAATTCATCTGAGCAACTAGGGAATTAGACACCCATTGTATTGCATTGATGATTGTAGGCGGCACCAAAACAGTTTATATATGAACGCACTGCCTTAATGAACTACAGCGAAAACTCCTGTCCAAAAATCACAGAAACTTCACTAATTTTTCCTGACATGTTCGATAATTATCTATAACCTCCACTCCTATTTATTACACTTGGATCTTTCTGGTCAATATTCAGTAATCAACACATTTCGATCTCTGAGTCGATATATAGGTCGGTGAATTGGGAGAATCGTTAGAGCTACGGACAAGATACTTTGCAGCATTTAGAAATGCCTTTTAAGTTCAAATCCGGCCGATGTCAACTTTGCTTTTCCTCCGTCTGGGTCGACAAAACAAATTAGCAGTCAAGAACTGGGTCGATGTAACGTACTTTTCATCACCCCAAATATGCTACCCTTGTGCTTAAGCAAAAATATGCTACCGTTGTGCTTAAGCCAAAAACCATACTTATAGTCGATATTCCACCCATTTTAACATGTTTTCCATTTAGCAGGTCCTATCATACATTTTCGTCTCCTTTATTTCTTCTAATTTTCCACCATTACCTCTCATGTGGCACAAAACTGTCTGGCGTTTTCTTGATAACTTCCTAGATATTTTCTTTATTCTTAATCATTACACTCGCACTGGTTTTACAAGTATTACTATCGATTACAGTTGCTTCGCAAAAGAAAATATATTACTAATGATCTGGATATTTATACAGTGTTTAACTGCTCAGATTTGTAATTATTTACTGATAATTTGAATATATATATATTTTTTATTTCTATTAGCATCATATCAACATATTAAACATTGTAACCGTTTTGATCTACGTTTTCAAAGAACTAATATGCATTTGGAGTTGGATATAGTGTAACAGATGAAATTTCTCCTTATCACCTCTTTAATGAACTATTTTCCTTTGAAATATTTTCTTAAGTCAAAGACGTTTGAAGAATCATTTAACCACTAATCTGTGGGGAACAATTCAAAAGAAATATTGCTTTGAATATATTGAAACTAATATTCGCAATACATTATAAATCTCAAAAGTAGAATATCTCTATATGATATAACACTATCGATCTTCAGCCTCAACAGTTTCTTTTGGTATATGCGGTAAAGTTTGAACATACACGATCGAATATAAAAATATTTTTTCAAACCACAGAATTATCGACTTTGTTTCTTTAGTTTCGAATTGCCACTATGTTAAAGGGAATAGAATGTTTGTGTAACAGAATTCTGCTTTATATATTCGAATATAAATGTTCTGTATTTTGATATAAATGTTTAGAAAAACATATTTTTATAATTTACAGGTTTTGAGCATATGAATTGCATTTGATAATATGTGAGTTGGATCTGAACTGATTTTTGTAAACTATGAATTTGTTGCAAGAATAGAATTAAGAAATCATGTGTTACTGATTTGGCTCATAGAACATATTTATCTCATCATCGGGCGTATATTATACATTCATATTTAATGCTAAGTCATTACGTATATTCTTGGATTATTTTGGCTAGTGTGGTTCTTTTAATCCTCCTGTGGCAATGATTTATAGCAACTACTTGAAACCAAGTAAAAAGACTAAAATCATAAAACTCAAATAAGAATTCACCGTTATTCCCATAAATAATATTATATTCTTCTTGTGTGACCATAAAAAGCAAGTTTATAACTGTTTCTCCTTCTATACATAAGAATATATAATCGCATATGTGTGTGTGTATGTGTGTGTGTGTGTACCTATATATCTAATCTATAAATATATATGTATATATATATATATATACAAACACACACTCACACACATATATATATATATATATATATATATATAAAAATAAATATATATATATATAAATATATATATATATATATATTTATATATATATATATTTATATATATATATATATATATATATATATATATATATATATATATATATATATATATATATATATATATATATACATATATATATAATATACATATATATATATAACCGCTGTTCAAAATAACTCCAAGTTATTTTGTTGAGAGTAATAAATGAGATAATGTGGTTGACGAAGAGATTAGGCCAAAATGTTTGTACAATCATCATATATTATTAAAGATTATGTTTCCTTCCCAATGCTTTATATAAAAAAAATTGTTCTATTTTAAAATATGATCGCCAGCTATAATCTTTGGTTTAGCACACATTATGAGGCCTTGAAGAAATAATGGTTCTGTCCTTCTGTTCAAATGGAAACACAAAACGAACTTCAGTCTGATGATAGCATCAAAATGTCAGATATAGTGGATATTGCGCAAAAATAAACCAATGAACCAGGAGAATCAATCGTTGCATCTAATAATCTTATTATATTTATTCTCCTAATGGGAAACAAACATGAAGTTATTGTCAGAGAGAATTATCAACAGATACCTAACGCAGTTGATTCTATCGGATACCTAAACATTATTCTGAATGAACAAGCTGATACTTCGATGCATATCAATATTCAAAGCAGAGAATTATCAAATATACGAAACTTCAGCGTGCCACTCATGCTTTCACTTGCTTGTAAGTGCTTACAAAACCTCTAGCCATTTATTGAAGCCTGTCTTTATCTTCAAACGTCATTCTTTTAGACAAGAAATAAATGCCAGGAATGGGAATGTTACGGACGCTCCAAATTGCACTTATATATCTGTCATTCTAACTACTATAATCATAAGAAGATAACTGTAATCTATTAGAAACGCATTACTGCTACCATGTCTATTGAATCCATCTCTTACAGCTATTCAGTATGTTCTACTTGTCGAACTGGAATGTTTTATTTTAATTGAAGGATTTCTTCCTGAGAGAGAAAGATTTTCTTGCATGTTAACTGGTAAATATTTTGAATTTTGTCTATGCCACACACACACACACGCACTCATATATATATATATATATATATATATATATATATATATATGTATAAGAGTGAAAGTGAGTAAAATCGAAGTTGGTGCGATCGGCCAGCATCCCTCGAAAAAACAATATTCGGAAGCTTTGCACAAACTTATCCAGGATTTTCAATCCCTGGACACACACATATATGCTATGCGCAGTGTAAGCTTTGCCTAGTGCAGGTTGGTACATCACCACGGTCGGTCGTTTTTACACTGATTGATAGGCACAATACACTGCGTGCATTAGAGAAAAAGTATATGAGATGTCACATGTTACTCTCGCGATGAGCAATAGGATCACAATCGTCAGCATACAGGAATTAACTTATTTCTAATGTAAATAGCTTTGTTGTAGCTCACATGTTGCCCCCTTCGATAAGATATAGATACGCTGCACTTACAATGGAACATATTGACTAGTACTTTCATTATAACTACGTAAAGAAAGGAAAAAAATGGATAGATTGACACTCGTTGCTGTGATTTCCTCGCTTTAATGTTTTCCAATTCTTTCTTTTCTTTCGCATATCTATATTCTTATTTCACCTTCATTCTCCCAAGTATCTACTCACCATCTCTCTCTCTCTCTTTTTCTCTCTTTCTGATTCTAGATCCAAACGACAGACTAATTTCCGAAACGTTAAGACTCTATTCCTACAATATCAAGCGATATACAAATATAAACTATCGTTTCATTATATTTTTCCTTGTTGAACTTTCGTATAGGGTGTGTATATATATACATTTGTCCCCCGGGGTTACGTTCCTAGAGCACCTACAAAAAGGGAACAACCGCGAATATTGGACGTGGTCCATAAAATTACCTATAAACGTCAAAATATGACGTAAAATATAATTTAAAAAAGTCTTATGCGGCATATTGTTATTAATAATTTAGAGGGTAAAAATATATATATTGCCACAATAAAAGCCATTAAAAAATCGCAGAAGATATTTACGATTCCACAAATATCCGTTGGTTTCCACAAATTATTAGTTAGGTTCTAATGATAGTTCCGCGAATAATCGGGACCGCGAATGCTTGTATATATATATATATATAGAGAGAGAGAGAGAGAATGATAGAGAAATAGTTAAATATATATATATATATATATATATTACTAACAACTAGTTATCGCTCTACATGTCTGAATACAATAGATGTAATCTGAGTTTTTCGAATTTTAATGATAATGTTCGATTAGTTTGCACTTATGCAAACAGCCTCTTTTAAGCCATGTGCAAGAGCAAGAATGAGGGGTTCATTCTACTGACATGGCTTAAAAGAGGCTGTTTGCATGATTGCGAACGAATCGAATATTATTATTAATATTCGAAAAACTCAGATTACATTTATATGTATATATATTTGTATATATATATACACACATATATATATATATATATATATATATATATATATATAGTGTGTGTGTGTGTATGTGTGTGTGTTTGTATACTCTCATTGATGTTACTGTGTTTGCTTATGTTCTTATAAACACCTAATATAGAACAAAATTAAATCATAAAAACACATATTTCATGTTAGGTAAACGTTTGTCGTTTAAATAAGACTTAAATTAATAATTCATTTTCCATTGTAATATGATACGCAAGCTAATGAAATTATTATTTAAATAGTAATATTGGTTCAAAATCGTGATATAAAATACGTTCTGTTGAATCTTACATAGAACATATAAATCTTAATTATATCTCGTACTCTAAACGTTAGAGATAATTATAAAGTAAAAATATAACTAGAAAAGGAAATGAATTTCCTCCATTCCCATGGGTATAAGGAGATTAATTAAAAGTAATTTCCCAAATTTGATACGCAGGGAGCTTATCTGATTTGCTATATTAAAAGCGATCGCCTAAATAAAACAAGAAGCTGCGATCGACAGGTAGTATCACCTTGCAACTATGAAAAAATGTTTATGATGAAGTTATGTCTTCGTCAATGTTTTACCCTCATGGAGGAATGTATGAAGCACGACCAAGGTCATTTCAAAAGCTATATTGTGCTTTCCTAGTAAAAGCTAAGTTAAAATCTTTACATCTGTTGACCAACGAAAGAATATTTCCAATTTCAATTGATGATCAATATAAAACTGTCTTTTAATTTACTTATATATACTTCATAGTATATAAATCTATTCGTTTCAGGTTTGAATAGTCTTCAGCTCTGCATTTTATAGAATTGAGAAACATATCCGAAAGTCTGGAATATCTAAAATCAGTGTTGACTCATCATTTTCACGGGAACAAGAAAGATATTTAAAGGGAGAATACAAAGACGGTGATGTTTGAAATCATGCGCTGCCGGAACAAGGAACACTTGATTTATCGAATTATCGAAATAGCAGGCTTGAGTTCCTTTATAGTTATTGAATAAAAGAAAACTTTGAACTATCAAAATATTTGAGAATGGATTACAGGAAGAAAGAAAATTTCGATTTATTGAATAACAGAACACATACGAGGATTCTTTTGCGCATGATTATACGCATATTGTATGATATGAAATATACATCCAGCTTAAACAGTAGAAAACATAAAGATTATGGTATGAGGAAAAAATCTTTAATATTTCTTATTTTTGGAGGTGGAATATATTCATTCAATTAATCTTGTTTTGGTTTCTACAGAGTAGAAATATATTTCAATTTTTGCTGGTGATATTCGTAAATGTCTGGATGTTAAAAGATTCACACAATTATGTCTTCATACATACGTACATACATACGTACATACATACATACGTACATACGTACATACATACTGACATACAGACACACATAAATAGATACATATATACACACACACATACATATCTACATACACACGTACATAAATAAATACATATATACATGCTTACATACATACTGACATACAAACACACATACATACATATATATACACACATACATACGTACCTACATTCACGCGTACGTAAATAAATACATACCGATATGCTTACATACATACAAATTCATACATCCACCCATACATTCATACATATGTATACATACGCACATACATACTGACATACAAACACACCTATATTTATATATATATATATATAAATATATATATATATATATATATATATATATATATATATATATATATATATATATATATCATATATTGAGTTATATACTCGAAATAGTCTTTTACAATTAAATAGCTCAAAGAAGGGAATATTTCCGTCCGAGCTGCGTAATACAAATGAATATATGAGGGATGAACATCTATACAAGTATACATGTATTCGAATTGTAAATGACCAAGTTAGCTAGGTTGAAAAATATTATCTAAATAATATGGTTTGCCTGTCTCGGCTCCATACGTAGAGCTAATTTTAGTCCCATAAAACCGCCTGCTATTTTTAACGGCACGAGTAAATCAGACGAGTTAGGCGCTGTGACATGTGCGTTCAACAACACACATTTCTCAGTCTTCTTAAGTATTTTGAAGTGAAAGGTACGAATTTCCTGGATTCCGACAGAAGAGCACAGGGATAGTGACTTTCACTTAATAATTGTCGCGAAACAAATTTAGAATTTGTCCGGTTATCACCGCCATTGCCAATATAGGTTTGTTATTTTTATTGATTTATTACTGTAAATCGAGACAGGCAAACGATATTATTTAAATTAGTATTTTTCAACCTAGCTAGCTTGGTCATTTACAATTCGAACACATGTATACTTGTATCAGTGTTCATCCCTCTCATATATTCATTTGTATTAAATATATATATATATATATATATATATATATATATATATACTCACACATACGTTCCTACATTCACACGTACGTACATAAATAAATACATACATACATGCTTATATACATACACATTCTTACATCACCCATACATACATACATACATACATACACACATACATACATACATACATACATACATACATACATACATACACACATACATACGCACATGCATTCATACACACATACATACGCATATGGTGACTGCCAACTCGTTTTCGAGTACAGCCACTACATTATATCCATGTAGGAGAACCCCTACCGATGCGCTGAACGAGTGTGACTTTTTAGTCCAGCGACTTGAAAACTCTGGTACAAACACTAAACTTGTGACAATTATTGACACATAGTGCTGGGCCCATGGTACCATGTGATGACAAGTGCAGAGAGATGTCCAGATATAAAGGAATGCCTGTGCCGTGAAGCTTTTATAGTGAGCAAAGGCACTGCACAAAGCCAGTCCCACTCTCTTAACCAAGATGATATTTACCAAAAAGAACAAGTCAACATCATTGGATACCATCAGTGTTGCAGGTGTTATATCAGAGTTTTCCTTCTCCTAGAATTCTGCCTTGACAAAGGCTAAGGGGTCAGCATAGATACATACATACTGACATACAAACACACATACATACATATATACACACACACGCGTATGTACCTTCATACGTACGTAAATAAATACATACATACATACATGATGGTCGCTCCATCTTTGCAGATAGTTTCCGTTTCTCTGATTATACCCAACATCGTCACCACCCTCAGACGTCCGTCCGTGACCCCATTGGTGGCTTTAAATCAGTAAATGGATCCATTGAGTCAGTTTGTGGGATGTCATCATAATGTACTCCCATATAGGTTTAACACCAGCAATTGATGTGCAGATTTAGTTACACACCCACAGGTTGTCTCACCTTGTATTGGTGGAATAATGCTGTATACAGTTGGTCTTTCGTGTGATTTTAGACTTGTGGTGTACCCAGATTTAGAGAGCATTAGACGATCACACACTTTACGTACGTCTCCAGCTTCCATGTCCTTATTGTCCTTATTGTGGTTCATATTCTGGCCTCTTCAACGCTTATATATATATATATATATATATATATATATATTTCCATCCTGCCCGTCACCTTAATCTATTTTATTTCTCATTCTTCGTTCTGATGAAGGACTATCGTCCGAAAGGCTAAGACCCTCTTCCTGCTATTTCAAGCGTAAACCTAATATACTCCTTCCATATACTGTACCGATTGCGTTGTTATTTCTGTCTACCTTTTATATATATATGTATATATATGGAGAGAGAGAGAGAGAGAGAGAGAGAGAGAGAGAGAGAGAGAGAGAGAGAGAGAGAGAGAGAGATGCAGAGAGGGACGAGGAGAGACAGAGAGACATTTCAGTTTTAAAAAATTACTAAAAATTACTAGAGATTGTGGGATTCAGTCCCAGTTGGACTGAATGCTCTGCCGACTTTGGATGTAAACTTTCTGATTTTCCACTACTATATCTATCTATCTATCTATCTATTTCCTCTCTCTCTCTCTTTATATATATATATATATATATATATATATATATATATATATATATTTATATATATATATATATATATATATATATATATATATATATTTATATACGCATTTATATATATATTTATATACGTATTTATATATATATTTATATACGCATTTATATATATTTATATATATATCACCCACTCGACTGACTCACTCGATATGCAAATTAGGCAGCTCAGCCGTTAATATGCATAAGGAAAGTATATACTTTCAAACGTTCAATCGACAGACAGGAAGTATAAGATGCTGATGACAGCTAATAAGCTAGAAACTATTTCATCGTTTCTTAGTCAGTGTTGAACAAAAGGGCAACGATGGTTGCCGAACACTGTACGGCTAGTAAATCGGGCTGTTTCTTTACAAACAAACTGAGCATTATAACAAATGTTCGGTAAACCAATACGTACATATATACAGTATATGTGTGCATGTATGTATGTATATACATACTAGTGTACGTATGTATACATATATGTATGTACGTATACATACTTATAATTAAGTATCAGCCGTTCTAAGTGTGAGAAATGAAATTTCATTTTTTCCATATATATATATATATATACTTGCGGAGGGTCGTATTTGTGTAATATTGCCAGAATTAATAACAGAACACACTCACTGTTTGGTTGGTTTTCGCTTCTGTGTATTTTTATATCGGTTAATTTAATTTATTCGGTCCTCAATGTTGCCATTGACTGACCAACGGTCAAATAATACAGATGCAATATAGACACAAACGCATATATATAGTCTATCAAGGTTCTTTCGTTGCACATCTGCAACACCGTCAGTGGTGCTATTGTTTCCTCCCGTTGCATCGTATCGAAACAATAGCACCACTGACGATGTTGCAGATGTGCAACGAAAGAACTTTGATAGACTATATATAATGAGTTTGTGTCTATATCGTATCTGTATTTTTGACCGTTGGTCAGTCAATGGCATCATTGAGGACCGAATAAATTAAATTAACCGATATAAAATACACAGAAGCGAAAAGCGAAAAGCAACCAAACTGTGAGTGTGTTCTGTTATTAATTCTGGCAATATTACACAAATATGACCCTCCCCAAGTATAACAATATTTGTTTCGACACACGATTTCATATAAAAAACCTAGCAAAGCTAATTCTTCGCCGTTTTATATATATGTGTATATATATATATATATGTATATATATACTCAATAACGAGGGGGCAGTATGATATATATATATATATATATATATATATATATTTATATATATATATATATATATATATATATATATATAGATAGATAGATAAATATCTTTAAGTCGTTTGGAAGCCTCGACAATGCAAATGGGTAAATCTCCGGGTAGCAAGATCCGGTGGTGGAGATAGAGATGTAAGTGGGTGTACGTTAAGATGCGTGGTGTGTATGAGATGTGTAGAAGAATGAAGGAAAGAGTATAAAGGATAAAATTAAAATAACAACACGAGAGAGAGTTACCTTGGGAGAGATTTAATAGTCCCTATATATTTCGGATTCACATCCATCAACTGGGGTTTTTCCGGGGTGGGGTAAACGTTGTCTGTCGGACAGGTGCGAAACGCGTCCTCCACTGTTTGTTGTTTTGAATATCTGAGGTATTTGGCAGAGCGCGCGTGCGCGTGAAATGGGGTCGGTCGGGCAGAGGTCAGCGGCCGAATGAGGCAGTGGGGTGGCGCTAGCTGTCAGTCCGTTCTCTGCCTGTTTGTTAAATGTTACTGTGTGTGTGTGCGTGTGTTGTTGTCTCGCTTGAGTGTGTGTGTGTGCGTGTGTTGTTGCCTTGTTCCTCTGTATTGGCAGTGTAGTATGTTCGTATGGTGGAATGCTATTGTGTGTGTGTTTAGTTGTCTCGTTTGTGTGTGTGTGTGTGTGTGTGTGTGCGTGTTGCTGCATCGTTTGTTAGCTTAAACCAGCCATCTCATTTCGCTTCTCTCTGATCGGTTGTTTATTTGCGGTTGCAGGCGTTTGATAAAAAGCGCTTCCTTGATACGTAACGTGCCGGCGTTTCTTTCAGTCGCTAGAATTGTGACAATGGGCCTTCCGTCTTTGTTTCCGCATTTGTCTATGTGTTTCTGGAAAGACGAGGCCCTGGTTTTAGTGTGTTCTTTGATCGGGATGTGCAAAGGTCGGATTGTGCTACCTATGTAGTATTGGTTGCACCTGTCACATTCTATCTTATGCACGACGTATGTGCGTAGGCAACAGTTCGCATGGCGTATCGGGTAGTCTCTGGGGGAGCATGCGTCAGTAGATTTCCCGGGTTTCCTGGAGAGGCATCTTCGCAGGGAGGGGCCCGAATGGGCCAGGTGGATGTCGAGGCCCTCCCTCCGTATAGCCTTGCGGATAGCGTTGGTGGTATTCTCGCCCAGGTGTGGCATTTTAAGGAAGCACTTGCCTTGGGTGCCTCTCTGTCTCTTGCGTCTGGTGTCTTCTATTCTGTCTGTGATCGAGGTAGGGTACCCGTTAGTCTCCAGCACCTCGAGGAATCGCTTGGTATGAGTGACACCACTCGCGGGATCGCTGCATCTGTTTTTGATTTGCGCGATCTCGTTCGTGATGAATCTTCTTTTGGGTTGTCGGACTTGTAGTGACCGAACAGGTCCCTGCAGGCTGCCTTTCGGTAGAAGTTGCAGTGGATCCTTCCCTGTTCCGTGATGTTGATTCGGAAGTCGAGGAGGGCAAGTGACCCGTCTTCGTTTGGGTGTTCAACACTGAAGTCAATGTTCTCGTCCGTGTTGTTGAACGTCTCATAGATTCTGTTCGCCGTGTCTTGGGAAGATGTGAGGATGAGGATATCATCCACGTACCTTGAGAAAAAGGCTTCGGCGTTGGGGTGGCAGGCGTTGAGTGCTTTGCGTTCGAGGTTGTCCATGTAAGAGATCGCTAGCACACCTTATAGGCTTGATCCCATGGGCAATCCTGAGGTTTGTTGGTATGTTTGGTCAAGGAATCCGAAGTAGGTGTAGTCGACGACGATGGATAGGAGTTGGGGGATGTCAGTGGTGGTGAGCCCGAAGCAGTGTAGGTCGGTGGATTGGACGCGTTCCATCAGTATATTGACGGCCGGGAGTGCCGGGACCGAGGTGTAGAGAGCGACTACATCAAGGCTGAAGGCATATCTGTTATTCCTTCTGGTGTCGGGATCCATTTGATGCAGGCGCTTCAACACTTCCTCGGAGCTGTTAACGTGTCCCGGCAAGGTGTCTAAGATGGGTTTGACTATTCTGGCTAGGAGCCATGACATTTTGCAGAGTGGTCCCTCCACGCTCGATACGATGGGCCGAATCTTCAGGTCGGGTCCCTGTTTGTGTGTTTTCACGAGGTGGTAGAAGGCGGGTAGTCTGCTGTTCCTCGTGAGGAGGTTGTATCTCAGCTTCTTTGGGAGCTTCCGCCGGTCGCAGATGTTGATCCAGGCGGCGTTGATGTGCTCTTCTATCTGCGCGGGAGTGATTCCGTGACCTTGGAGTAGAGGTTGTCATCGTCAAGGTGTTGAAGGGCCAGGGTGTTGTAGGCCTCTCTGCTGATGACGCAGAATTCTTTTCCCTTGTCGGAGGGGAGATAGATGAGGTTCTTCGATTTTAGGTTGGAGAGAGTGGTGAGTTGAGATTTGGTGAGGTTATGTGTTGTGCGTGTGTGTGTGTGTTTGTGAAGTATATCTGAGATGGAGTGTTTTAGCCTGATGAGTTTAGTGTCGAGTTCGTGGTTGGTGGGTGGGGGTGGAGTGGGTTGTCGGGGTGGTAAGTGGGGAACTTGGGGTGGGTTGCGTGGGCGCGGTTATTTTCTGTGGCGCTGTTGATGGCGGTCACCCATTTAAGTTGGTAAGCGGCTCGACAAAAGTTGGCCTCGATGAGTTTGAGTCTGTCGTCGAGATGTTGTGAGACGATGAACTTGGGTCCGAGGTGTAGGAGTTTCAGATCGTCGCTCGTGAGAGTGCCAGTTAGGTCGGTGACCAGGTGCGTCGCATCGTTGAGGTATGGCTCGGTGTTGGTGGATGCGGCGGTGGCGGTTGTTAAGTTGTTGTTTCCCACGTGGTTCTGGTCCGTCTGTTCGTTAGTGTCGATGTTCTCGTTGTGGCGTTTCGACAAGATCCACTCATATTTTCGCTTGAGCCGTTTTTTCTGGTATTGGACTCTGGAGTCGTAGCACTGGTCGCTTGCTTTAGTGATTTTCGGGAGCAAGTCCCCGGGTGCTATTGGCAGTCGATGTGTCCGCTCTGAGAGTGTCCGCTTATGGACGTGTAATTGGCGGTTGAGATGTCTCAGGATCTGTTTAATACACGTGCGATGTATGCGGTTAGTGATGTTTTGGAAAGCTGGTGTACGTAGGCTTACTGGTAAGCGGATGTTCCTGATGGTGTTGGGGATGATATATATATATATATATATATTTATATATATATATATATATATAAGTATTTACACGTACATACATATATGTATACAGACGTACAGTAGTATGTATATACATATATACAAACATGCACACATATATATATATACGTATGGATTCACCGAACATTTATTATAATACTGGGTGTGCTTGTAAACAAACATCCCGTATTAAGCCGTAGTGTCCAGCAGCCATCGTTGCTCCTTTGTTCAACACTGACAAAGGAACGCTATACTAGTTTCAAGCTTATTAGCTATCGTCAGCAACGTATACCTTCCTGCCAGATTGTTGAACGTATATACTTACCTTATGCATATTAACGGCTGAGTAGCTCAATTTGCATATCGAGTGGGTTAATCGGCCGGGTGCACCGAAAACGATAAACGGAAAAAATGAAACGAAATTTCATTTCCCAATCTTAGTACGGCTGTTACTGAAATATAAGTATGTACAACTACATACATATATGTATACAGACGTACAGTAGTATGTATATACATATATACATACATGCACACATATATATATGTACGTATGGATTCACCGAACATTTATTATAATGCTCGGTGTGTTTGTAAACAAACATCCTATATTAAGCCGTAATGTCCAGCAACCATCGTGTACATACGTGTACATACTTATATTTAAGTAACAGCCGTACTAAGAGTGGGAAATGAAATTTCGTTTCATTTTTTCCGTTTATCGTTTTCGGTGCACCCGGCCGATTAACCCACTCAATATGCAAATTGGGTTACTCTGCCGTTAATATGCATAAGGTAAGTATATACGTTCAACAATCTGGCAGGATATAATACGTTGCTGACGATAGCTAATAAGCTTGAAACTAGTACAGCGTTCCTTTGTCAGTGTTGAACTAACGAGCAACGATGGTTGTTGGACACTCCGGCTTAATACGGCATGTTTGTTTACAAACACACCGAGCACTATAATAAATGTTCGGTGAATCCATACGTACATATATATGTCTGCATGTATGTATATATGTATATACATACTACTGTACGTCTGTATACATATATGTATGTACGTGTACATACTTATATTTCAGTAACAGCCGTACTAAGAGTGGGAAATGAAATTTCGTTTCATTTTTTCCGTTTATCGTTTTCTGTGCACCCGGCCGATTAACCCACTCGATATGCAAATTGGGCTACTCAGCCGTTAATATGCATAAGGTAAGTATATACGTTCAACAATCTGGCAGGAAGGTATACATTGCTGACGATAGCTAATAAGATAGAAACTAGTACAGCGTTCCTTTGCCAGTGTTGAACAAACGAGCAACGATGGTTGCTGGATACTACGGCTTAATACGGGATATTTGTTTACAAACACACCGAGCATTATAATAAATGTTCGGTGAATCCATACGTACATATATATATATATGTGTGCATGTATGTATATACATACTACTGTCCGTCTGTATATATATATGTATGTACGTGTACATACTTATATTTAAGTAACAGCCGTACTAAGAGTGGGGAATGAAATTTCGTTTCATTTTTTCCGTTTATATATATATATATTGATTAAAATAACAGATTAAAGTTTAAGCAAAGAATCGCTGCTTTCACTCTTAATGGGATCTTCTGGAACTAACAAAGTCAATCTCTAAACGCAGAAGTGGATATTTCAAAAAACGTTGCAACCGGAGGAAGACAGGAAGACTACACTTTGGTTTGTGGAAACGTTCCCTGGCAAAGAACGGGAAAAAACGAATATAATACCTCATTATAGGAGCGGTGAAAAACAATTTTGCGCATAGAAAGAACCACGGTTATGGTATAAAAGAAGTCGTAGACTAATGTTCTCTTAGGTGGTTCATAAAGACGTTCTATGGCAATGAACGGATAATACATCATATGTGGAGCGTAGAGAACAATTGCACGCAAAGACAAAACCACGTAAATGGTAAAGCTGAAGTCGTAGACTAAAATTCTAATTAGGAAACCGGATGAATCTCCTCTTCAGAGTTATGAATAAAGTAAATAAAATACAATACAGAGGTAATAGATATTAAAATATAAGACAGAGGTAATAGAAATTAAACTAAACACATATAAATGTGCGTGTGTGTGCGTGTATACAAATAAATAAATAATTAAATAAACGTATATAAATAAACAAATACGTATATAACATGCGCACACACACACCTACATGTAAATACACGAATGTTCGGAGACCTAAGTCAACAAAAACATGAAGTACACATATACACACACCCTACATACGTACGAACCAGCATACTCACACAGATGCAAAACTCCCGTATACACATAACCAAACCATATGTACCAGAATATAAAAAAAATTATACGCCATAACATATACAATCAAATATACGTACGAGAAAGTATACGTACCTTCACCAAACATACAGGTAATATATACTTACCTATGAAAATAAGTAATGGTATAAACAAAACATATACTTAGCTACCACATCTAGACGTAAAATATCCACGTATAGATCGAAATTGCCTCAGATTTTTTGTTGAAGATGTGGTCTGTGGCGTAGAGTATTTCCAGGGCCTCAGCGGCGCAGAGGTCACATGGTCTTTTATTTCCGTTATACGATCTAGCCCTAGCTAGGATCTCCCAGTGTAACTTATATTGGGTGTGGTTGACTTTTACGCTCCAGATATAAGCTGAAAGTTACGTCATATTCCTTCTTAGAGGGTAACGAAAAGAATGGGTATGTATGTAATGACGCTGCTTGAATCTATTGGCGGTTAACCCTATGTAGGCCCTACGGGACACGGGTGTTTCAACCTTACATTTGTAGACAATGTTACTAGAGAGGCATTTCCCGGATAGGGGGCAATCAACCCGATTCCTACAATTACAGTTAGTACTAACTACAGGGTTGCACGTGTTCCTACGGCTAGGTAGTTTAGCTAAATTTGAAGCTGTGATGTTATATGCAAGGTTAGGAGTCGTAGAGTAAGAAATTTTAATAGTATTTCTATTAAAAATGTTACTATATTTATGTGTCGAGGGAAAATTCTTCGTAATAAGGGAAAGAAAGATCTTAGCTAATGGTGTGGCGACCTCCATATTATATGGTGAGTTATACCAACAAATGCGACGGGATCTATCGACAAATCCACTCCGAGCAAGAGCTTCATTGTAATAAGTGGAATGGTCGTTGAAAATATGCTCGTTAGTAGATAGACGGGAAAGCCTCAACGAAACACGTTTCTTACCAGGTTCTTGGTTATGCTGGCAGGATGGTTGGAATGCTTACTTATGTAATTAAGCGTATCATTCGGCTTTCTATACGGGTAATACCACCCATTCGATAAATTGAGCGTAACCTCGAGGTAATTAACGACCGAGAGATTGGCCTCAACCTGTATAGAGAGGTTGAAGCCTTTAAAGAAGGCTGTGAGTTCTTTTCTGAACCTGTCGCAAGCACGAGGTCCACATTCCGTCATGGTCAAAAGACCATCATCACGGTACAAACCACCGCCCGCGTTGGGGAATTTGTCCTTGATAGAGAAAGGAAGGAAAAGGCCGATAAGATCAGTAACCTCCGCAGAATCTCTGGCGCCTATACTCACGGCGAATGGGGTACTATTGGATTTTTTTAATCCAAATAGAGTCGTCGAAATTAATCACCGACGTACGGGCATTGATGATGATATCAACTTCGAAATCCTAACCACTATGAGTGTTTTAGCGAAATTGATAGCTCTAAGGTGAAGTGGTAAAGTGATGGAGGAGTAGTAATTGTTGATGTTGAATTGGATAAAACGGCAATGTTCCTTGTTACATATGCCGTTGAACCAATCAATCACCGCTAAAGAATTGTTCCACAGTGCAAGAGGGGCCAAACTTCTAAGTTCTGATATAATTATATCAAGAATCCTTTTACTAAGTCTACCTAAATCGGACTTCGTAGGGTTAATAAGCCGAGTAGAGGGGTTGTTCCGAAAATTAGATTTCTAATCCTTCAGGGTAAAGTGGGGGAGAAATAGGGTCCAGAGGTTCGGTCCGGTCCAGGATGTTGAGATCAGAGATGATTTTAAACCCAGCATCGTTGATTTCATTGATGACGCACCGATTAGTTTTACGGTAATCCTTAGTTACAACATTATGTAGTAGTTGATGGTAAGTACTGCGCTCCACTTGATATAGGTTGCCAGTTTTGTCGGAATGGACATGCACGGCATTAGAATCCTTAATAGAACGAATTCTATTCTTCAGGTCCTGCTGGAAGGAATTGCTCCTATTCCGAAATTTGATACTCCGTGTGAGTTCCAAGAGATCATTTTCGAAGGGTAGCAATGCTGGGTTACACGGGGGGTTATTATAGGTTTTAAACCCAAATTATTCCTGTTTGTTGTCTGCTTTTCGCAGATTATCGAAATAAAAGGCACGCCAACGCAAACTTTTAATGAACGCGTCTGTTTTCTGTATCAGGAGTTTTAGGTATGTTTTCCTGGTTGGTACGGGTATGTTCTTTGTAGAAATATTCAGATTTTGTTTCTGCATGATGAATATAAGTCAATAGAGTGCTCAACCGAGGGAGCCAAATAGTAATAATAATAAATTTTAAGACTAAAATCCAAAGAGGGCTCGATAAGGATAAATATATATCAAATATATAAGAACCGTAGAGCAAATATTTATTAAAATAACAGATTAAAGTTTAAGCAAAGAATCGCTGCTTTCACCCTTAACGGGATCTTCTGAAACTAACAAAGTCAATCTGTAAACGCAGAAGTGGATATTTCAAAAAACGTTACAACCGGAGGAAGACAGGAAGACGATACTTTGGTTCGTTAGATTTTAGTCTTCAAATTTATTATTATTACTATTATTATTACTATATATTATTATTATTATTATTATTATTATTACTATATATATATACATGCAAACATACATATATGCGTGCGTTTGTGCGTGTATATCTGTAATATACATACATATATCAATCACGAGGCATCAATCAAACGGAATTTATAATAGAAAACACTTCTCTAAGGTATCAGAGAGCGGGTTCGAACACGAAATCACGTGTTTGTGTCCCAAAATATCACAATATTTAAATATGTAGATACGTCTACGTCTATAAATACATAATTACACACATACAAACATGTATAGATGCATACATGAATACACACATTCATACATACATGCATAGATACATACATATATAAACTAATATGCCTACAAACAAACGTACATAAATACACACATACAAACATTTATAGATGTATACATGAATACATACATACATACATGCATAGATACATACATATATACATACAAATATACCTACATACAAACAAACGTACATAAATACATACATACAAACATTTATAGATACATGCATGAATACATACATGTATACAAACATAAAACATATATGCATGCATACATATACACATAGATAGATAGAAATTAGATAGATAGATCGATATATAGATAGATAGATACATACATGCATATATACATGCATACAATTGAATATAAACGCTATTTTGAATGGAAACATAAATGTACATAAACCGATATGGAAACAAAATATATAATGTCAGATATGCTTATTGAATATAACAGGACTAAACATTCCCACACTTATGTAAATATAATCATATACATATTTATAGTCATATAAATGCTTTCACAGACACACACACATACATATATATATGTGTGTGTGTGTGTGAGTGTGTGTGTATACATACATAGATACCTTCATACATCCATACGTACATACAGAGGCACGGACAGACAAACCGATATACATAATGTACAGACCGACAAAGACAAATCTGCATATATATAGAGAGAGATATGTGTGTGTGTGTGTGTGTGTGTGTGTGTGTGTGTGTGTGTGTGTGTGTGTGTGTGTGTGTGTGTGTGTGTGTGTGTGTGTGTGTTCAATTCATTTGTATATGACGTTTATATGTTCACAGTTCATACAATTATATAAGTTGTCATTTTTGCAGTATGAAGTATTATTTTATCATTGGACGTTACATGTTCGTTGGCATTTACGAAACAATTTCAGCTAAAACCTACACAAAAGCTGAGGTATTCATTAAAAATGTAATGGAAATATTTCGAATGTCAGTTTAAATTAGCCGTTCTGATGCTACAAAGAATGTCATTGTTAGACAAAACTGAAGTCAGCAGCAGCGAATGAATAATCATTAAATCTTAATGCAATGAACGCTATAGACTTTTGCAGCATGCCGTAATTCAAACTGACAATTCCCCATAAGATTTGTCTCGCAAACAGGCCCAGTAACTGTATAGGCTCAGAACTTATTCCTTAGATAACTAAATTCTTAATATCATCAAGGGGCGGTACTAATAAAAATGAATGCTATAATATTTTCCGATTGAAGTTGCACGTCCTAGTGGGTATGGTGTTGGATTTACAATCTTGGGACTCGTGGGTTTTATTCCTGGACCGGCTGCCATGTTGTGTTCTGGAGTAAAAACTTTATTATAAAGATGAGTACAAAAAGTAACTGGGTGTTAACCCTATGATACACTGGAGCCCTGGCTAAAGAGAGTATTTTATTCTTAGTCGCTTAACGTTAAAGAAAAAGCCGAGATCTTCACCGACTTTATGACATTCCGTGTTTGGGAAAGGCTTTAACTAATATTTTCGATGCATAGTGGATTGTAAAGACCGGTAGAGCGAGAGACATCATGCTGTGAAGCATAAACTTATGGCCCTTTACGTTCTGAGTTCAAATGCCACAGAGATTAGCATTGCCTTTCATCCTTATGGGCTCGATAAAATAAAGCCCCAATAATGCATTAGGATCGATTTAATCCACTTACCCCTCTCCCAAAATTGCTGGTATTGTGCCTAAAGAAGAAACAATTATTTTTACGATATCATATGTGAAATATATTCAGAATTTGTATTAAGAATATGTGTATTACGACCTCAAACTTAATGCTATTTTTGCTGCAATGCTTAGAATAATGGTTTCTGATTTAGGCACAAGACCAACAATGTTGGTGAAGCAGAAAGTCGATTAAATCGACCCCAGTGCATTATTGGTGCTTGGAGGCTCATGTGCATTACTACGTCTATGAGAGAAAGGATAAATATTTAAATTCAACGGGTCTTGTTTTTTCAACCTCCTTTAGGCCATGGTTGACCAGATTTATCATTAGAAATGTTTTAGGCATTACCTTTCCTTCCTTTGTACAGACATAGTATTACAAGAAAAAGTTTTCAAAAGGAGGCCCGTATCCATATTTATGGATTTTCTTTTTTTCCATTTTCAAGTGTACTTTGCCTGATTTTCTCAATTACTAACTGTCATTACCAGTAGTTGTTATAATCATCTACATTAGAACCACTAGATTTCATGTGTGATTCTGGATTCAGTCTCGCAGTGTGGCATCTTGGGCAAGTGTCCTCTACCAATGATCAACGTGTCGTGAGGCCCCATATATATATATATATATATATATATATATATATATATATATATATATATATATATATATATATATATATATGAGAATTGACTTTCCTGATGACGGGATGTTTCTCTACACCTTCTTCGGAAGATGTATCTACTCCATTCCAGAAACTAATTAGTTGGAAGTGATATTTTAGTAAGTAAGTTAATTTTATAATTTTCTTATCTTACGCCTCTTATATTATTGTTCTGCAACCCCATGCATTGAACCACAATGTTATTAAGACAAAACCTATATATTTGCTAGCATCGATATGCATTTGTATGTATATATATGTTACTAGATATGAATTATTTATTATTATCTCCAAATCTTTTGTCGAGCAATACTGGCCATGACTGCTGCTACAGTAGTAGGCTGGCCGCTGTCTTATTAACAACCCACTTTCCACCGATTGACCTCGATGTCACGTGTTCGATTCTTTTTGAATTTGCCACGGACACAGAGGCAGTGATTTTCTCAATGGCTAGGAATTAAGTCCACGCTTTGCTATTTCCTATTCACTGATTTATTTTTTAATAAGCTTCCAGTGTCCTCGCTTTGCCTGGAAACTTATATGAGAATTGACTTTCCTGATGACGGGATGTTTCTCTACACCTTCTTCGGAAGATGTATCTACTCCATTCCAGAAACGGCTTGAACTCTGCCGTCGGGGTCATACTTTTTCCAATATGGCCTCAGCCGGATGGCTGAAACAGGTAAAAGAGTATATATATATATGTGTGTGTGTGTGTAAAAAGGTAAACAAAAATAATAACACAATCGGTACAGTATATGGAAGGGATATATTAGGTTAACGCATGATATAGCAGGAAGACGGTCTTAACGTTTCGGACGCTAGTCCTTCATCAGAAGAAAGAATGAGAAATAAGATAGATTGAGTGGACGGGCGAGTTGGTATTGGAAAAATGTCTTTAGATAAAAATAACAGGTCCATTGATCTTGACAACTCTTATATATATATATATACATATAGAGAGAAGGGGGGGGGAGAGACGTGTGTGTGAGTGTGTACATGTGTACGTAGATCCCGAGTGAAACCGCGGGTACCCACAGTAAATAAGGTACTCAATACATTAATAAAGTGAGAACGAAATTTAAGATAGAAATAGCATCTGCTTGACCATAACTGTTTTCATTCCTGATGTTTTCATACGAATGAAACAGTTCTAGCCTTGTAGAAGCCATTTCTATGTTAATATATTTATTTATCCATATGGGTGCGTAACAGTCCGTATCTGTCTTAACGTTTTTGTCTGTGCATGTGTTTATGCCATGTAACCTGGCACTTCGACAGAAAACGATCGTTCTTCAAAAATAACTACTGGGGACGCTATGATAGACTAACATCAAGAAGGTGTCCAGAGAAATAAATGAAATTGTATATATATATATATATATGTTAAGTATTTCCGTAGAAAAGGTAAAGGGAAAGAAGAGTGGTTTATGTATAGTAAAGATCTATTTAATTAAGTAAAATGTAAATATATATATACATACATACATATACATATATATATATATATACCACTTCCTCAAGGAAATAACAGCACAACCTGGAGCTGGACATATCGATGTATTGACGGAGTAAAACACACTTCAACAACATGTGTACCTGTCTTTCCCACACCAATTCGGACTGCCTGAAGAGGTCACAGCCAATGATGGCTGTCACCGAAATATATATAGCAGTATATCTATAATTTATAATAAACGAAGCCAAATTTTACATATTTAACTTAATTATTTTATATTATATATATATATATATATATATATATATATATATATATATATATATGTATATATATATATATATATTATATATATATATATATATATATATATGTATATATATATATATATATATATTATATATATATATAATTGGATACTTAGTAAAATCAAATCTCTGGCGGTGTGCAAGCAAATTCGGCCTACTATATGATTGAGTTAGCAAAGCACTCGACAAGGTAGGTGCTTAGAGTAATAATATGTATATATATACATATATATATATATATATATATATATATATATATATATATATATATATATATATATATATATATATATATATATATATATATATATATATATATATATATATACATATATATATGCATATATATATATTTAAGTATGAGAAAAAGTGATAAAAAGAACATGTATATTAATAAAGTATATACACTGATAAACAATACTCTCTGACTGTTACGATTTTGTGTCGGTCTCAACATTGTGTCAGTCACAGTAGCACTCACCTTTATCAAGATGTGTACTTAGAAATTACATAAGCAGTGAAAACTATTGTGTATTTTGTAAAATTAGGGAATGTTCTTGTCGTAATCTACACAATAGCCGGAAAATCAGAAATTGACCAATCAGAAAACAGAATTTTCAAGCAAGCAGTCAAGATCTTTGAAATATAGAATTTCGTATTGTTAACTAATTGTCTGGCATTGTTCTCTTTGCAGTTAGGTGCTTCTCTGCAGTACTTACATGCTCCTGACACCGACCATGATATAAATATCTCTAGGCGTTTTAACGTCAATTCTGTATTCATGAATACCAATGGACTCTACAGATACCATACCTGAATACAGCTTATGCACAAGATTGTCGAATGAGAGAAATATATTTAGAAGATCTAGTGAACTTACAGAAGGTGGAAAGTAGATTATCTCCTAAAGATCAGAGTATAAAAATGACAGAAAGGTTTAATGTGAGGTCAACAATGTGAGGAACAGGAGACCATACCAGCTAGAAGGAAAGAAATAACATACAACTATCAGAAATATCTCCGCATTATAGTCGAAGAATGTAAATAAAGAATGACATTGCGAAAATTAAATCTAAGAAACAATAGATATATAGCTGGGAGCTTAATTAAGAAGGCCAGCATAAGTGGTTTTCATTATTGAATACATCTTAAGTTTCATTATCATTCACAATTCTTTATTTTCGTTGGGCCATATATGGGAAAACAGCTTTGATCAGCTATATCAGAACTAGAATTCTTTGTATTAATCTCAAGGATATGTAGAAGAATTGTTTCTAACATTATTCGTAGACAAAATGAATGAATAACTACTGCAAACAGACACACACAAAACAATAGACTAAAACAACTTTTGTTATAAATCATCGTAAGACTACATACACGTGTAATTGGATGATTGTATGTATTTTACAGAATATTGTGCGCGTAGTCTATTCTTATAAAAGTATTAGGTTACACCACTACATGTGTGTATGCGCACATTTCAACATGTATCTGAATATGTGCTGTGAGATGTGAAGAAAAACATGTTGGATGTAGAATTGCAATATTTCAATGATAACTACAGCACATTTACTAAATTAAGAAAACAAAATATTTTTCCTTTTTCTTTCACTTCTATTTTCTTTCCTATTTTTCAAAATCTGTCTGCTCCTATTCCCTTTTCCCCAATCACTCTTTTCTTTTCACCATTATATCCTTTTCTTCTTACACATCATAAACTAGTTTATTTCTTTTCTGCGTTTTCTTTTTATTTTACATTTACTATATTTTCTTATTACCAATACATAGAAATGTTAGAAATACAAACATTTTCAAGCTTGCCAATCTTTCAAAGTAGATGAGAAACCTGATTGTCCGGAATATAACAGGGCTTTCTTTGTCTGAGTGAATTAATCAATAACAACGTGAATTTTTTTTAATGTCTTTGGGGGAAATGTTACATTTTGGAATGAATCCATAGTATTATCTTTTATCATCAGTAATCTGGCAACTTTATCATATTATTCTAAACGAAAACCTGTTCAGTAAATAGTCTGAGCAGCTTAATTTCAGCATGTCACTAACATAATTTATTTTGTTGTCTTTGTTCTAATAATTTGATATCTTCAAAACAAGTCTGTAATAAGATTCTGCTTGTTTATTTTCTTCCTTGATATTTCCAGGAGATATTGATGCTATACTTACATAGTAACTGTCATGGAGAATCATTTCCTCTATATCTCCAGCCCTGTCATAGTAATCTTTAGAGGTTTCAACCACTAAAAAGTTGATTACAGATGTACTATCAACGACGAAGTCGAAGGCATATGTTCTGTTTAGCATCGAGAACAATATCTATAAACATTAAATTGTTCTAGGAAAAATTAGAATTGTGAAATTTTTAGGAGTGGTAAACATTGAGCTATATCCGAAAATAATCTTTGACCCTCCGTCCATCAAATACCATTAGTACGACCTTGACGACAGGCGTGTTGATGGTATTAAGTATTTTTTTCTAGCAATTATGTTCTGTTCGTTGAATAAATGCTTTCCACCATCCTTTTAAGTCATCTCATGCTTTGTGAAAGAAATTATGTAAATGAGAACAGTACAGGTCCCCATCAGATAGATTTCACCTTTTCTTAGTAGATCGAAATAATTTTTATTTTAAACTACACCCTGTCGTTTAACTGAGTTTGTTTGTTCATCTTGATGAGCTGCTTCCGATAACAGTAAAATTAAAGTCGTAGTTTCTTTCTACTCGGCCAAGAGCAGAAAAATCTGAATTAGGTAGAGTTTTACGAGACAAAATTGTAACACATACTGAAAACGACAGGACACAAATGTGGGGTAGGAGCATTCCTGTTTGCGTTAAGTGAACATGTCTTTCCCAAGAAAAAACAACAAAAAGGATGTAATAAAGCAAATTATTGTTTCTACTTTCGGCACAAGGCCAGCAATTACCCAGTGTAGTACTGGTACTTTTATTTTATCGACCCCGTAAGGATGAAAGGCAAAGTCAACCTCGGCGGGATTTGAACTCCGATCGTAAAGGGACGTAACTATGCTGGAAAGAATGGCGTCCGAACCTCTACCGATACTGCCAATCCACCGCCCTAATAAAGCAAATAATACTCCCAAAACTGTAGAGACGAAGACGAATCCCTATATCACATTATTTCATGACTGGCTAGTTTTAACCCAAAATATATCTGTATGCATAATAATATGAGGTTTTCATGCAATGGATGTCTGCCAGCATTATAAATTACTAACAGAAAATATGTCGTGTAAAAATACAAAGCATCATATTGCAGAGATTAGCAAACAGTTCCTACTCTGGGATATACCAGTAAACAAATACGGAAATCTATGCCAATTGACCTCATATTATTATTAAGAAGAGCCGTTAAAATAAGGTACCAGTAAGTCACTGCGGTCGAATTAATTGACATTTCCCTTTCTTTCAAATTGCTGGCCTTGTGCCAAATGTAAAAATAATTATTAAGAAACAGAGAGGAGGATTGGCAGCATTGGTACAGTGGCGAACACCAACCTTCCCTTTATGTTCTGATTTCATATCCCAACGCGATTAACTTTGGCTTTCATCCTTACGGTGTCAACAAAATAAAGTACCAGGAACGTTCAGGGGTCAATTTAATCAACTTCTCCCACACCCCAAAGTCTTGTGCCTAAATCAGAAAAATGGATCCTTTGGGATTTATCAAGACAGAGGGGTATCAAGTATCTCTCAAAGAAATATAAAAATTATCAAAATATAAATATCTAGAAATATATAATCCTTATAGATAATCCACTGAAATGGGAAATAATTATTATACTAATAGGTGGCTTTAGAACAAATAAAGTATCATATAGACAAATACATAAACACGCACATACAACTCCCCACCCCATCTGTATATATATATACATATATATAGTAATAATAATAAATTTGAAGACTAAAATCCAAAGAGGGCTCGATAAGGATAAATATATATCGGATATATAAGAACCGTAGAGCAAATATTTATTAAAATAACAGATTAAAGTTTAAGCAAAGAATCGCTGCTTTCACCCTAAACGGGATCTTCTGAAACTAAAAAAGGACTTTTTTTATTTTCAGAAGATCCCGTTAAGGGTGAAAGCAGCGATTCTTTGGTTAAACTTTAATCTGTTATTTTAATAAATATATATATATATATATATACAAGAAGGTATTTCAGCATAATCGAAGCTCTGATTGCGGGCAAGCTAACGAATGGTGTCGGGAAGTGCAGCCAAAAGCACTCAATAAGGAATTTTATCTTAGAGTTATAACATTACGTTTGGACAGTTATGCAAGTGAAGCCAGCGAGCGAAAAGCGAGCCGCTAGGACCAGAACAACAAAAAAACTGACCCAGGGAAAAGTTTGACTGTTACACACACATATATATACATATATATATATATATATATATATATATATATATATATATATATATATATATATATATATATATATATTTGTAAAAAGGAAAAGAAAATGGTGACAAATTTTTCCCAGTGAAAAATAATTTAGAGAAAAGACCAGCAATTTCAGAAGAATGTCGATTGACTCAGTGTACGGAAGGATGAAAGGCAAAGTCCATTTTGTTGCGCGTTGAAGTCAGAACGATTCGGAAAACAATATAATAAATATTCTCTCCGACGCTCTCACCATCCTGCCAATCCAGACAAAAACAATTTGCATCATAGGATGAGAAGCACAGGTCTCAATGCTAGGACCAAAGTATTATTCACTTTGACATAGGATGGCAGCTTTGTTGCCAGCAACTGACAAATGTATTTAGTTAAGAAGAATATATTACGTAAATGTACAATGTGTGGATATGATGAAGAAAAAACACTTTGCCACTGCTTGCTCGTTCTTTTCTCCTAATCTTGGAGGTTCATCAGTCTGTAGCTTATACCGGCTTCCTCAACATTTAGTGACTAAAAGTAGAAGACTCCTCCCTGGAGAGAACGCCAGTCTATCGAAGGATTAACTCCCAGCTACTGCTGATATTTATTTTCTACTAAGCACAATAGAGCAACGTGTAATGAAGTAGTGTACTCCAAAATACAAGGTGCCACGCGATCCAAGAATCGAACTCAGGATATTTTCATCGTGTATCTAACATCCGAATCACTATTCCACGCCCCTTTGTATGACTGTCCAGTCTTAGTCTCGACTTGATATGCAGGAAGACGGAGGAGAGGTTAACAAATTTGTAAAATAAGCCAATATTATGAAATATCAGCAAAAAAAAAAAGCGATGCTATAAGTAGACACGAAAATATGTTTCAGTGAACATTAAAGTGACTATATTCCCGGTTTGTACCTAAATGACATAACAACTGACTCTATTCAGCCACATATGTTCACGAAGCACCAACAACGTATGTTCTTCCTAATTCAAGCATCAGTTCCAACATTTTATAATCTATCATTCGAAGAATTATCCAAATACAAAGATGTGGGAATGGAGATACCTCGAAAGTGAGGGCTATAAACACACATTATCCTGCATTGGGAATGATGGAAATCATGTAGTCACACACATAACAGACACCCCAGGAATCATATATATGCAAAGCATACATAATATAGCACTGTAAACATATTTTCTAGATTAATTTCAATATAATAATAAAATATAGACAGTGAAATATGCTGCGAATACCCAAAGCACGGACAGCTATGCTCGATAGTGAAGTGAAAGCACGGAATAGACATAACATTTCTAAAAAACTAGCAGCAGCAGCAGTAGTGGTAGTAGTAGTAGTAGTAGTGGTGGTGGTGGTGGTGGTGGTAGTGGTGGTGTTGGTGGTTTTGATGGTGGTGGTAGTAGTGGTGGTAGTGGTGGTAGTGGTGGTAGTGGTGGTAATGTTGGTGGTAGTGGTGGTGGTGTTGGTAGTTAGTAGTAGTAGTAGTAGTAGTAGTAGTAGTAGTAGTAGCAGTAGTAGTAGCAGTAGTAGTAGTAGTAGTAGTAGTAGTAGTAGTAGTAGTAGTAGTAGTAGTGGTGGTGCTGGTGCTGGTGCTGGTGGTAGTAGTGGTGGTGGTGGTAGTAGTGGTGGTGGTGATGGTAGTGGTGGTAGTAGTGGTGGTGGTGGTGATAGTGGTGGTGGTGGTGTTGCTGGTGGTGGTGGTGGTTTCGATGGTGGTGGTGGAGGTAGTAGTGGTGGTGGTAGTGTTGGTAGTAGTAGTAGTATTAGTAGTAATAGTAGAAACAGCAGCGGCAGTAGTAGTAGCAGCTTCAGAAGCAGTAGTAGTAGTAGCCTGCTGTTAAAAAATACAAAGTAGCTCTCCTAGAAAGAAACCATATACTTGAGAAAATGTTATCTAAAGGCGAGAAAATAACTCATTTAAAATGAACGACAAACAGATACAAATAAATACACGTCTTGACAAAGCAGTGTTACTAACAAATGCTTAGTAAACGTATACATACAGTCAGACACGAAAGCAGGCGATTAAGGACGCACAATAAAAAACATACGCAGTTATATATTATTGTAATACACAATACTGACAATTACATTCTTGTATGGCAAGAAAAAATGAAACACACTAACTGAAATACAAGATAATAATTCTTACGAATTATTTTTATCTAAAGAAAGAATTATTATAATTATCGTCTTTTAATGTAATAACAATAGCGACGTCTAATATAGTCAGAAGGTTACGTAATGTCGCTAATGTCCGTCCAGAGTACTAGACTCGTACTAATTTTGTCGACCGCGAAACCATGTAAAAGAAAATCGACCACATTGAAATTCGAAATAAATACGTACAGAGAGTCGAGATTTGTTCTTACAATACTCCTCGCCCCTCCTCTTTGTGGCAATAAGATTTATGTTTATTTTTATTTATGTATTTCTCAAAATGAGTGCTTTTGAGAATAATTACGTATAACCACCTGTAGTAGTATAAATATACATGAATTATAAATTATACACAGACCACACACATGTCTCGCCTGCTCTCTTTCTCTTTATATATATATATATATATATATATATATATATATATATATATATATATTGCTGGAACTGCTTGCACATTGGACCTGATGTCTCTAAAATTTATAGCCGGAAAAAGTGTATCAAATAATGTGGAAATCGATAGAAGACTGACCGAATTAGCCCCCACCTCACTCTCAGAATGGAATGAAACAGATGAACAGGAGGGCGGTGTGTACCAGTGTATAGAGAAGAGAAGCAACTAGTGAATAACGCAATGTAGTTCCAGTTTGAAGAATAGTTTGAAGAATATATTAAATAACTTGGTTTTCTTCAGTCTTGAGAGGCAATATGAAAACACCCAGAGGAGTTTCATCAAAGCGAAGTAATCTCAGAAATATTTCATTCTTCTGTGCTGAAGAGAGGACTTTCGCTTTTATCTCCACTTTCATAGGCTGATGTATTGTACAAGTGAGTGTAAGGGGAGTGTGCCTCGAGAAAGACAGCTGAAGGATATTTGTTTCGAATTGTGCAGGGGTGGATTTCATTTCTAAAGCTAATTCTATTTTTTTGGTTCCTCTCTATTCTCATCATTTTCCTTAATTATTTAAATTTATTTTTCATCTTTTTTTGTAGTGACTACGTGTTTAGTGTTAGATGTGTTTCCATGGTGAATAAAGGGCTTATTTATATTTGATTTCTTTGTTGGCTGAATGCGATTTTTCTAAATTATCGTCTAGATTAGGAGATGTTTTCTTGAAAGTATGTATCACGATACTGCCAGTGGCATTAGCTATCTTAAGTTGGACAAGGTTTCTTCAATCATTTTGCTTGGGATATATATGACATATATGTCACTATACGTATGTCATCAATGTATGTTGTCGATATTTAGTGAATAGTTTTCTTGTTTCTTTTTCTAGTTCATTTGTTGTTTGTTTGTTTTTTTGGTTTTTTATTTATCATGTCTGGGACATTCCAATTTGCATGGTTCCCTTCTATGCTTTCTTAAAAACGTTGAAATATTTTTTCCTGTTGAGTACTTTTATCCTAGCTCGCTGGATACGTTCGCTTTCGCTGATAGCCCCGTAATCTATATAACTCGTCTGGGCCTAGGGCTCGATGGTAATGGGGCTGTGCCACACAGACAAAACCGTAAAAGCATTCCTGTGGACTCTGGCCAGCGACACCCACTGTAACAGCCAACCCAATTCACAGAGTTCCTCAGACGAAGCGACAACGTTCCGATCTTGAGTAGGAACTTGTCAGTACAGGGCCAAGTATTCATTTAATGTATATCTGTTATTAGTAGTATTATTATCCTCATTATTTTGTGTAGAGGATCTAATGAAATGACGTATGGTATTTATTTATCTCTTTTGTGTTCTGAGTTTAACCCCCTCCCCGACAATATTTTATTTCTTATCCTTATAGAGTGGATAACATATATGCCAGTAACCATATTTCAGTAGTCAGAGTAGACCAAAAGAAACTCTCAAACACACACACACACACGCACACAGACACACACACACACACACACACACACACACACACACACACACACACACACACACACACACACACACACACACACACACACACACACACACATATATATATATATATATATATATATATATATATATATATATATATATATATATATATATGTGTGTGTGTGTGTGTGTGTGTATATATACTATCCCGATGTGTTCCAAAAGTAACGGTTGCATTTCGTAAGGGTATGTCAATATTTATTTATAAAACTGGTATATATTGTATTTTGTCTGATGAAAGCATACCATAATTTAACATGGTATCCTTGAAATATGTATAATAAAATAGATATGGTTTTATAAATATAGTTTCCATTTGTTAATATCGTATATTTACTCCAAATACTTGTCGAGTGCTATATATCAGTTATAAAAATATTTGCTTGTTGTATCCCAACAATTTAAATAGAACTTTGCATATATATATATATATATATATATAAATTAATAAAATAATGAATAAACAAAGAAACAGTTCCTTATATTAAAAAAATTCATCATTTTACGATCGTTTCTAGGATATATATGTGTTAGAGTTGGTATGCATATTCTATAGATCTATGTACAATATGTATACAAACTATCAGAGGGAATATACATACCTACATATATATATATGCTGTCTTCAGAAATAATGATATTTGTTTATTGAAAAAAACAAAGATTCAATACAATAGGTCTGTTTGGGAACAGGTTTTGAATTGACCAATAGAGAGATAGTGAGGGTCAGGATAGTAATATAGTAGTAGAAGAACCTTAAATTATGGGTAGAGGAAGGTAGATTTCAGTTTTGGATTATATTATTAATTTATCTTGACTCTGTTTTCCGTTTATTTTTCACCGAAAGTAGTTTTTGAATGCATCTTCTCTTTTCATGATATCCGGATTACATTGAGTTCTTCATACGGATTGGACACTACCGTAGATTTTTATACATACATATATATATATATATATATATATATATATATATATAAATCATATATATAGAGAAGAACACATAGAGGTATGTGTTTAAAGATATGGTATAGAAAACCACCTGAGTGTTGAACATATAACGTGAGTCTTTAACTCCGCTTAATTTGATATTTATATATAATTTGATACACACACACACACACAGACATATATGTATATAAGATATTAGAGTAAGCGATTATAATATGAACCTGACGCGAAGCAGATTATGATTGACATATTATTGTTTCTGCTTTTGTATTGTTACTTTTGTTTTTGTTCTTTATGATAATGATGACGGTGTGTGGTGGTGGTTGTGGTGATGATGATCATGATGATGGTGGTGGGTGTGGTGAAAAGGATGATGGTGTATGACGATGATGGTGGTGGTTGTGATGATGTTGGTGGTGAGGATGATGATGATGTTGATGATGATGATGTTGATGAATATGATGAGGATGATGAGGATGATAGTCATGATGCGGATAATGAATGGTGATGATGGTAATGATGATGACGATGACGATGACGACGACAATGAAGATGATGATGGCGATAATACTGAATGCGACGATGACGATAAAAACCGAAGAACACTTGTGACCCTCTCTTTTATAAACCGTCATTTGGTACCGAAGTAAAACACTTCAGTCGTGCTTAATCTGAAACAAATGTACAGAGAAAAAGCACACTCTTTCTCATTTTCAGAAATGTAATTGATAAATCGTGATTTCCGAGGAAATTGAAACAGAAGCACGTTAAGGTAACATAATTACAAATACAGACAAAAATATAACAAAACACGTAATTGCTTTGTGTAATTCCATACCCGTATCTTCATCTAGTTGACAACATCTATAGTATTTGATTTACGAAACTATCTAACGTATTTCCGGTTTTATTTAATTATTTTTAAAAATTCTCACTTTTGCTATATATGGATAAAATTAGTAATCTTTCAATAAACATTTAATCAAGCAATCAACACGACTGTGAGAAATTTCCCAGCGATATCTTCAGCATGAACGTGAAGTTAAATGAGTGCTAACACTTAAAGTAGTGGACCCGTAAAAGCTGTTTTATTAATCAAGTTTATATCCGTAATGAAAACAAAAATGAATTTCTTAAATTAGCAATTCGGTTTACGATAGGTAACGAGGGAGGGCACCTACGTCTTTTATTCAAATTAATGATTTTGTGTTTTGTTTTCCGGAGTCGTGGTGCTAGTGGTCATATAATAAGCTGTGTTCATTTACTAAGCGCAGTAAACAATTTTGAATGTATTTCGGTCTATTAGACCTCATCAGCTTCTTTCTATAAATTTCTAGTTAATTCCGATTTTAAAGTTATATTCTAGCCTTACATTAGATATGCTAAAGCATCTCCACTTACTACATATTCTTCATGTAGGAAGCATCTCTGTAAGTTTTTTCTTTAATTTTCCAAATTGGTGATATTTATCACTCATAATATATATTTTTCACACAATTATTCGACACTTATCATTAGCTAAGTGTAATAAGTATAGGTGATGTCAGCAGTAAGGTCGTGTAGGTGGAAATATATAAAATATTGAACCTTCAACTAGTTATTAAACAACAAGTTCGTTGTAATAACTTCAATGTTTATATAAGCGTTGAATAATGGAAATCTAATAATTCTGGTCTTTAGATAAAAAAATATATCACATATAACCAGTTTCAAAAAAAGTTTTATGTATTTTTTATAAATATAATTACTTTTTAATTGTCTTCCTAAATACTCCGTAAGTATGTAATTCTGTACATATAAAACATTTTGATGTTAAAATTTAAATGAGATTATGAGGTGAAGTAATTTGTTTATTCATTCGTATGTTTTTCGTTCTCATTTAATTATGCAATGAACCTAATGTCTCATTTTTATGAGGGTTAAATATCATTTTTATGATCAAACAACTTAAAATGAAATATAATTTCATACGATATTTCAAGTCACCATGATAATTCTTGTGAAAAGCATTTTGTATCAGATTTTAATAAATCCGTAGGTGGCTGGGTGGTGGAATGGTAGAACCGGTAGAGCATCAGATAAAATGATATTGCGGTATTTGTTCTGGCTCTTTATGTTCTAATTTTAAAACCCACCCTGGTCAAATTTCGGGGTCGATAAAATAAAGTACGAGACAATTACTGGGCTGATTTAAACAACTTTGCACTTCGCTTACATTTGCTGGCCTTGTGCTCAAAAGAGAAAATATATTTGCGAAGTATAGGGTGATGGCTTCAGAGAACTCTTAAACTGTTGAATAAAACGTCATTGTCGCATTTATTCAAACTCCGAAAACCCTTCGAGGGAACTCCATCTGGAAGATCGAAAGAGTAAAGATCTTATATGACAGATTCGACACTTGGAACGTAGTGTGAAAATAGCACTTTACTATAAACCAGATTTCGTTCTTGCAAAATCATTGTTTATGATTTATAACTGCTTTTCTTCCTTGCTAACACTTGTTTTCACAATGCAAGCACCTAGTCTTAGTTAAATAGCAATTTGTAAACTTTCAAGCTTTTCGATTGTATATATTTCTAATTTGCTTTAGTACATATATATGTTTGATTGTATATATTTTTTATTTGCTATAGTACATATATATATTTCTGCGCAGATGTGTCGTTGCATTTCAAGGCTTGTGTCTTATGATTAGTTTATCAATTTAAATTGTAACTGTTGTAAATTAGATAGAACAGCGAATAAGATTCTGTTGCCATGCTACATGATTATTTATGATTATTTGGCTATTAATCCTAAAACATATATTATTTAGTCTGACATTACTTTACTTATAAATATATATTATACAGACAGTTTATAGGTATGTAGGTGGTGAATTGTCAGTGTCGTTAGAACTTATGATAAATTTATTTGTGACATACGTTCTGTTTTTCTGTGCTCTCTATTCAAATGCCACCGGGATCAACATTGTCTTTCGTGGTCGATAAAAACAGTACCAGTTCTGTTCTGGGATATATTTCTCTCTCTCTCTCTCTCTCTCTCTCTCTCTCTCTCTCTCTCTCTCTCTCTCTCTCTCACTCTCTCTCTCTATATCTTTCTCCCTCTCTCTCATACACACACACACACTCTTTTTCCCGATCTCAATCTCGAAGAAATCGGCAGATTTGAAGTGAATATGGGTTTCATGATGTTTTAAAAATGCCCCAGAAATACCTATATCAGTACGGTGTCCATACAACATTACCGAGACTTATTGGCTGATGGGGGATGTATGTTTTATGCAAAACTTATAGTAGAATCAACTAACCATGAGTTTCCATTGATACTCAGAATCTCATTATGAAACTTTGAACACTTTTATTAAGGAGAGAAAATCAGAAAAGATAAAGAAGAATAATCGGTCCCAGTACTCGACTGATACATTTCTATCGACCACGAAAGGGTGAAAGGCAAAACGGGCCCCTGGGGATTTGAACTCAGAGAGCTATAACTAATGACGCAAAGTGTTCTTTCCGAAGTTCTAACGATTCTGCCAATTTTCCACCTTATCATACTAGTGTCTCTACATTGAACATAATATGGAATGGATTGGAGCATAAGTATGAATATAATTATTAAGAGATATATAGTGTTTCTTTTGGCACAAGGCCAGCAATTTGAAGAGAATTGAAAAGTCGATTAAATCGACCGAGCGTGTCCAACCAATACCAGTTTTTCTCAATGAAAGCATTAATAAGAATCATTTAATCAGACCATAACAAAATCATATTTGAGAAAAATAAAAAAAGATAAGAAAAATGTTACCTGTTTACTTCGATGTTCCCACTACGGTTTCGTTGAGTAATTGCAATGTTTGGGCACTGAGAAATCTCAGTTCATCAGGGAACTTCGCAATCAAGAATTAATCTTCCGAGTTATCCACGACCAAATATAATTTCGAATGGAATAATCACCACGTGATTAACCGTCAGCAGAGAGGCAGGGGTAGGTCGGCAATGGAAAGGAACGAAGCTGCTAGAAAAAGCATTTTGATTCAGCCACATTCGAAATTATCGCTGGTAGCGGATAACTCGGAATAAGTATTCTTGATTTAGAAGTTCCCTTTTAAGCGGAGATAAGCAAATCTATCATCCGGGCAGCCCCTGAAGTATAGCACTAATGCTAGTATATTTTGACATGTTCTTGCCTGCTGGATAGCATTACTGTTGTACCGAGAAAGTGTTACTAGTCAATTGGAAAATGACAAAGGCAAAATATTCCCATACCAGCACAGAGGTCGCCCCTATCTGGGCTGGATCGAACCCGCTCAGACAGCTAAGGAAAAGTAAGATAGGACGCAGGAAAATATTGACTATTGTCTAATGGAATGTTAGAACAGTACTTGTTAAAACAAGATCTGAAAGACCCGAGCGGCAGACTGCTCTAATTGCAAAGGAATTAGATAGATACAACATCGACAACGCCGCTCTTTGTGAAACACGCTTACACATAGATCACAGCTACACATACTTCTGAGGTAGGAAAAGGGAACAACGAAGGGAAGCTGGTGTTGACCTTGAAATGAGGAACGCCATCGCTCTACAACTGGAAGGAGACCAAGCACCAGTGAACCCTTTAGCATTTACATTACTCTATATTTACTATTGTATTTTCGTGGTAAACGCTTTAGCTCACATAAAATCTCACATAATTATCTCACATACTATAGAATCTATGAGAATTTGATATTATTTATTTTGAGAACAATACCTTAACATCAGTATGAATGGCCAGTTACAGGCAGTTTGAACAGAAAGAGGTGAGAGAATTCTGCCTGGATATGGCCGGTTTAAATGCTAATGGGTTAATGACAGGATTCCAATTACCACTCCAAAAAATGTCTACGCCACAAGCTAAATTTATTGGCAGAATTGTTTCATAACGATTTTTTCTTGCGTAAATGTGATAAACAGAATTAACTACTTTTAAATATGTCCAGAACAAATAATATGTTTTAAATATTTGGTTTCAAAAGAGTGCCTCCCAAATAATAGGCACAGTGTCATTTGAACATAACAAGGTAGTTCAAGGAACCCCCGTTGCTAAGAGAGTAATGATTCCACTTAATTCAGTCGGCTTATTCCCTCCTGTATCCAGCAAATGATTGATGAAATGTGTTGACGAATGGTTCGTACCAGTAGGCCAATGTTGTTAATTGAAACCAACTCTTTATTTTAATGCAATATTTTACCTGAATTTCCTTACAACATTTATGAAGATCTTAACGTAAAATATTTATTATCCCTTGAAAGATATGTATTTCATAAACCGGATTCTTGTTAATGTCGCCTAATTTGTTTTCCAGCATTTTCAACTTTTGATGATATAGCATTTCATATCAATATAAAGATATAAAAGCAAGGATTGCCTTGTTAAATTTGTATGCAAATCGGCTAACTGAAATGTATTACTTCCTTAATTATACACACATACAATATCTTTCATCTTTTTACATTTATTCCTTCAATGCTTCACTAAAAGGATGTTACAAACGACTTCAAAGTGATACGATTTTTCCCGACGTATTTGGAATGTCGGTAACAGAGTTAAATAATTTAGCTACCTTACAAGAGACAATTTCTAACCCACTGACACTCAGATAAATATTCGTATTAAATGTTTTTAACTCAGTTACATTTTGTTGGTATATTCACATATACGTAGATAATTAGACAATAGCAAACATTGTTTTCTAGCACGCATACGTATAGAATGTGTGCAACACACCCACCAACAAATACACACACACACACATCCACACACATGTGGGCGTATGTGGGCGTGAATATATATATATATATATATATATATATATATATATGTTTCAATATAGAAGAGCTTCTACAGGACTAGAACTGTTTCATTCGTGAAAAATCATCTGGAAGCTGGCTGTGGTATTTATATCTTTTCTTTTCTGCTGGTAGGAGAGGGTGGGGGTTGGGATGGGTGGAGGTCATTGGTTGATGGATTTAAAGAAAAGGGAGTTCATTAAAAGCTAATTCTTTCAAGCTACAATAGGCTAATTCTTTAAAGCTACAAAAGGCTGAAAGAATACTGTAAACAAATTCAAATTTGGAATACCAATCCTTGTTTATCTCTTATATTAACAATGCCTGTAAGACAGATGTCTACAGGAATGGTGGGTTCATTGGTTTAAAGAAAAGAAAAATTCTTTAGAAGCTAATTCTTTAAGGCTGAAATAAGGGTGAGAAAGGCAGAAAGGGTTCTACAAACAGATTCAAGTATTGGGGTGCTTCCCCTTATTGTGAAGTTTCTCTTAATATATATTTGTTAATATTATAGCTTTAAAGAATTAGCTTTTAATGAAGTCCCTTTTCTTTAAATCCATCAACCAATGACCTCCACCCATCCCAATGCGCACCCTCTCCCACCACCAGAAAAGAAAAGATATAAACACCACCACTTATTTCGACAGCCAGCATCCGGATGATTTCTCACGAATGAAATAGTTCTAGTCCTGTAGAAGCTCTCCTATATTAAAACATTTATACTTTGCTATGTATTGACTATCTAACTTACTGTGGTTAACTCCGATTCAACTCGGAATGACATATATATATATATATATACATACATGTATATATATACACACACACACACACACATATATATATATATATATATATATATATATATATATATATATATATATATATATATATAAGTAGGTATACGTACATACATATATGTATACAGAGAGTACAGTAGTATGTATATATATACATACATGCACACATATATATATATATACGTATGGATTTACCGAGCATTTATCATAATGCTCGGTTTGTTTGTAAATAAACATCCCGTATTAAGCCGTACAGTGTTTAGCAACCATAGTTGCCCTTTTCTTCAACACTGACAAAGGAACGATGTACTAGTTTCAAGCTTATTAGCTATCGTCAGCACCGTATACCTTCCGGCCAGATGATTGAACTTCTGAAAGTATATAATTTCCTTATGCATATTAACGGCTGAGCAGCCTAATTTGAATATCGAGTGAGTTAATCGGCCGGGCGCACCGAAAACGATAAATGGAAAAAATGAAACGAAATTTCATTTCTCAGTCTTAGTACGGCTGTTACTTAAATATAAGTATGTATACGTACATACATATATGTATACAGACGTACAGTAGTATGTATATATATATATATATATATATATATATATATATATATATATATATATATATATATATATATATATATATACATACATGCATATATATATATATATATATATATATATATATATGTACGTATGGATTTACCGAGTATTTATTATAATGCTCGGTTTGTTTGTAAATAAACATCCCGAATTAAGCCGTACAGTGTTTAGCAACCATAGTTGCTCTTTTGTTCAACACTGACAAAGGAACGATGTACTAGTTTCAAGCTTATTAGCTATCGTTAGCACCGTATACATCCCTGCCAGATTATTGAACGTCTGAAAGTATATACTTTCCTTATGCATATTAACGGCTGAGCAGCCTAATTTGCATATCGAGAGACTTAATCGGCCGGGCGCACCGAAAATGATAAATGGAAAAAATGAAACGAAATTTCATTTCTCACTCTTAGTACGGCTGTTACTTAAATATAAGTATGTATACGTACATACATATATGTATACAAACGTACAGTAGTATGTATATATATACATACATGCACACATATATATATATATATATGTACGTATCGATTTACCGAGCATTTATTATAATGCTCGGTTTGTTTGTAAACAAACATACCGAATTAAGCCGTACAGTGTTTAGCAACCATCGTTGGCCTTATACATACTACTGTACGTCTGTATACATATATATGTATGTACGTATACATATTTATATTTAAGTAACAGCCGTACTAAGAGTGAGAAATGAAATTTCGTTTCATTTTTTCCATTTATCGTTTTCGGTGTGCCCGGCCGATTAAGTCACTCGATATGCAAATTAGGCTGCTCAGCCGTTAATATGCATAAGGAAAGTATATACTTTCAGTATATACTTTCACTCATCTGGCAGGAATGTATACAGTGCTGACGATAGCTAATAAGCTTGAAACTAGAACATCGCTCCTTTGTCAGTGTTGAACAAAAGGGCAACGATGGTTGCTAAAAACTGTATTGCTTAATTCGGGATGTTTGTTTATAAACAATCCGAGCATTATAATAAATGCACGGTAAATCCACACGTACATATATATATATATATATATATATATATATATATATATATATGTGAGGATGTATGTATATATGTACATACTACTGTACGTCTGTATATATATATATGTACGTATACATACTTATATTTTAGTAACAGCCGTACTAAGAGTGAGAAATGAAATTTCGTTTCATTTTTTCCATTTATAGTTTTCGGTTCGCCCGGCCGATTAACTCATTCGATATGCAAATTAGGCTGCTCAGCTGTTAATATGTGTAAGGAAACTATATACTTTCCGACGTTCAATCACCTGGCTGGAAGGTATTAGGTGCTGACGATAGCTAATAAGCTTGAAACTAGTACATCGTTCCTTTGTCAGTGTTGAACAAAAGGGCAAAGATGGTTGCTAAACAGTGTACGGCTTAATTCGGGATGTTTGTTTACAAACAAACCGAGCATTATAATAAATGATTGGTAAATCCATACGTACATATATATATATATATGTGCATGTATGTATATATATATACATACTACTGTATGTCTGTATACATATATATATCTACGTATACATATGTTATTTAAGTAACAGCCATACTAAGAGTGAGAAATGAAATTTCGTTTCATTTTTTTCCATTTATATTTATATATATGTATATATATATATATATATATATATATATATATATATATATATATATATATATATATATATATATATATATATATATATATGTGTGTGTGTATATATATATATGTATGTATATTATAATGGGGAAATATTTATGTTACTACCTAAATATCACAGGACATTTAACCACTTTAGAAATCAATGGAGTATTGATGTATGTGTATCTATACAGATTGCTGCCCACTCTGCCTCTAACAAATTGCAGTTTCATTGGTATTAATCATCACGCCTGTGTTGCATATTCATTTCACGCACGCGCATCATAGTGGAAAGTGTGTAAACAATATAAACTTTAGACTTCGTATATATACTTTTAT
>OZ024743.1:195512749-195545249 GCA_964016885.1 Eledone cirrhosa
GAATCGCAGGGGAAGCAATTTACAAGAATATACGTTATAGTAAGAACAAGAACAATACAGTAAAATAGATATAAAAATGTGGCAAACTGTATGGATTGGTGCCAAAAAATTGTCATGCAATTTCCAGTCGTGATTTTACTAGGTGAACTCATTGTATAATGAAGAACTAGACACTAATTGAGTCCTATTACGGATTGAATTTTAGTGAATAGATAAATTGAATAGATAACATTAGAATTTAATGAAATATTACACAAAAATTAATAAAAAAGCAAACATAAATACATCCGCATTTGTAGTTAAAACTATAATGTTGTAAAAGTATGCCACGGAAACTGAAGTTTTCGCCTATATCCTACACATCGGTTGACGTATATACCGTTGCTATATTAAGATTTAGCTGTAGTCAGAATGACATGAATTACATTTTGATACGCGGACAACAATCTTTGATATGCATAATCTAACCTTTCGTAATTGTCTATATATATATATATATATATATATATATATATATATATATATATATATATATATAGAGAGAGAGAGAGAGAGAGAGAGAGAGAGAGAGAGAGAGAGAGAGAGAGAGAGAGAGAGAAGGTCACAGAACGTGTGACGGAAGAGCTTTGACAATATGTAAACAAACATCCGGTTAGCGAACCAACCAACCAAACGGAAACTTATAATAAACTGAAGTGGAAACCAACAGGTGCATGTGTTTTGTTGGCAACATGACTCTCCCAAATTATAACAATATCTGTTTCAATACAAGTTTCCAAATAAGAAATGTCGCAAAACAAATTCAAAAACGAATTCTAATTATATATATATATATATATATATATATATATATATATATATATATATATATATAATTGGTGTGAGATGCTTAATGTGTCCGTAAGCGGCAGGCCGTTTGAGCACTCGATGCTCTTACAGAGCATAGTATAATATCACATAAGAAACGGAGAATCAGTGTTGCGACGAATAAAATGTATTAGACATATTACAATCGTTTCTCTGGCGACCACCTCAAGGCACAATCGATGCAATGATCAAACCTGACTCTGAAATCGCAAGGTCCTCGGATACGTTTCGATTCTCCGAAGCAGAGTTTCCAAAATTCTGCCTCGAGCTGGTCGCCAGAGAAACGATTGTAATATGTCTAATAAATTGTATTCGTCGCAACACTGATTCTCCGTTTCTTATGTGATATATATATATATATATATATATATATATATATATATATATATATATATATATATATATATTCACATATCTATATATCTATATGAACATGCATGCATACATATATATATATGTATATACACGTAGGTATATATATATATATATATATATATGAATATAGACATAGAATATTCGAAAATATTCTGTATGTTTATAATAAACATTTTGAAGACCTAATCGCTATAGAATAGAATACGTCACGTATTACAATTAGATTCTCGATAAAAGCAAGGGAAGTAATCTACGCGTTTCATTCTTGTTAGAAATCATCAGGACCACATATCCAGTGCTTTTATCGAGAATGACACAGCTAGAGACTTATAGAATACTTAGCTGTGTACAGGAACTGGTTTGAAAGAGCGGTTGCCGGTCCGGCAGAAATTAGAAATTGGAATAAATGCTCTGAAATAGCGATATATATGTGAATATAGACATAGAATATTCGAAAATATTCTGTATGTTTATAATAAACATTTTGAAGACCTAATCGCTATAGAATAGAATACGTCACGTATTACAATTAGATTCTCGATAAAAGCAAGGGAAGTAATCTACGCGTTTCATTCTTGTTAGAAATCATCAGGACCACATATCCAGTGCTTTTATCGAGAATGGCACAGCTAGAGACTTATAGAATACTTAGCTGTGTACAGGAACTGGTTTGAAAGAGCGGTTGCCGGTCCGGCAGAAATTAGAAATTGGAATAAATGCTCTGAAATAGCGATATATATGTGAATATAGACATAGAATATTCGAAAATATTCTGTATGTTTATAATAAACATTTTGAAGACCTAATCGCTATAGAATAGAATACGTCACGTATTACAATTAGATTCTCGATAAAAGCAAGGGAAGTAATCTACGCGTTTCATTCTTGTTAGAAATCATCAGGACCACATATCCAGTGCTTTTATCGAGAATGACACAGCTAGAGACTTATAGAATACTTAGCTGTGTACAGGAACTGGTTTGAAAGAGCGGTTGCCGGTCCGGCAGAAATTAGAAATTGGAATAAATGCTCTGAAATAGCGATATATATTTCTAATTTCTGCCGGACCGGCAACCGCTCTTTCAAACCAGTTCCTGTACACAGCTAAGTATTCTATAAGTCTCTAGCTGTGTCATTCTCGATAAAAGCACTGGATATGTGGTCCTGATGATTTCTAACAAGAATGAAACGCGTAGATTACTTCCCTTGCTTTTATCGAGAATCTAATTGTAATACGTGACGTATTCTATTCTATAGCGATTAGGTCTTCAAAATGTTTATTATAAACATACAGAATATTTTCGAATATTCTATGTCTATATTCACATATATATCGCTATTTCAGAGCATTTATTCCAATTTCTAATTTCTGCCGGACCGGCAACCGCTCTTTCAAACCAGTTCCTGTACACAGCTAAGTATTCTATAAGTCTCTAGCTGTGTCATTCTCGATAAAAGCACTGGATATGTGGTCCTGATGATTTCTAACAAGAATGAAACGCGTAGATTACTTCCCTTGCTTTTATCGAGAATCTAATTGTAATACGTGACGTATTCTATTCTATAGCGATTAGGTCTTCAAAATGTTTATTATAAACATACAGAATATTTTCGAATATTCTATGTCTATATTCACATATATATCGCTATTTCAGAGCATTTATTCCAATATATATATATATATTAACCTGCACAATCTCATTTATAAATGCACGCAGACTTTAATATTTATGACCTCCTGGTAATTATCGAAAGAATCCCAAAGGAATTTGTAATTTGATCAACTGAATTAGATTGGTATAATGGAAATCATTATTAGAATGTTATTTAATAACACTTTCATTCAAATTGCTTAGCGTTCCTGCATCAATTAATGACCCCAGTTATTTCTGTTTGAACTGTAAACCTAATGGAATCCTTATCAGAACAATCTTTAACAAACACAGTAAGTTGGACAAATATCCCAACTACTTTGAAAGACACATAATGAAAACACTTTAGCGCTTTTATCATATATGCGCGGCTTCATTAGACAAATTATATTTTATTATATATAATAGCTGTTCCTCCATACTGGAGTCTTTTAATTAGATATTGAAAATATGAAATATGCAATACATTAACTATATGGTTGAGGCAAAATACCTTAGAGATGTGTCCTGTATACAAAAAGAAAATATGACAGGGTCAAACATATGTGATAAGTTGAGTAAAATACTGCGAATAACTGACATTATTCATGTAATGACTTGGAAAGGTCTTCCATTACCAGTAATTAAAATATGTAAACAACACACAATAGAGATAATTGCAATAAGTTCAATTAATTGGAATGTTAGAATATATATAAAGCAATAAAAAATAGATTTGTTTTTTAAAGCTATATGTTTCGTTCTTATTACTCCTCCCCAGCGAAGCGTATTTAAACTCAGTTGGCGAAACATCATACTATCAATATATAAATATATAAGCATAGAGACAGTTTGGTGCCATTGATTATGGATATGACCGAGAGGCAAATACCTCAAAATGTCTTTTAATTTCATTTATGAAAGTGTGCTAATGAATGCATAGTGTTATATGATTGCTTATTGATACTGAAATAATTCATTTCTCCATTGGGTCTGACCTGTATTCATATAACTTCAGAAATAGATCTACAAAACAGAGCCTTGTAAATGAAAATGTATATTATTAATGTATGATAAAATCTAATTATTTAAGTTGGTTTCAAAACTGATTCTGACTTTATTGACTAATTAGAAACAATGGGATGTATTGACGAGACAGGGCATTCTGATACAGAGAAATAGAGGTTGCAATGGTAAATAAATTATACGTACTACGTACGACCTACGGTTATTTACTGTTGATCAATTTACCAATTTCTATTCGTATTATTTGGCTTATTTCGTAGACGTCATAGAAAAATTGATTTTTTGTTTATCTAAAGTCATTCTTGATACTTTTGTTGAACTTATTTTAATTCTTTTTTCACATTTATCGCCTTAATATAGAAAAATCTGTGACCTCTTAATTCCCGTGATGCTCTTTCTTTCTCACCCCTCACCCACCACCATGTTTAATTCATCCACTTTAATTTTACCTCATCTCTGTTTAGTGTATCATCCAGCCTCCTTATCCTTGGTAATCAGTGATCATCTCATAGAATTCTGAAAACTTATCGATTTCAGTGTCAATCTTTCAAGATAATTTGGTTATTTGGCAACTTAAGAGGAGTCAAAATGACCTGATAACATGCTATGACCGCCAGGGAACTAATGCCAAGAAGAAAATGATCATATCTATTCAATTATAAACTTCGGGTGGTTACGAATCAAGAGTAAACAGACAAGCAAATCAATGGCAGCTGATTGTCACAGATTTAGTGTAATTCTAACTAAAGGAAAGTCGAAAATATCAGTTGCTTTAAAAATACACAAATGTGGTACTGTATGAAAAAAAAATGTAAGCTGCTGATAAAAGCAATGTCATGCTTTCGGTTGATGGGGTTAGATTTTGCCACGTAAGTGTTATCTAATTCTTAATATAACATGTCATTTCAGGTGTCCGATAAACGCGTGAAATAACATTTTATAAAATGTAGAAAAATAACATCACAAATCGAATAGGAGTGGGTTGTATTATTTTAAATACGAAAAGTAGGGCGGTGAATTGGCAGTATCGTTAGAGGGTCGGACGCCATGCTTTGACGCATAGAGTTACGGCCCTTGCAATTCTGAGTTCAAATCCCGCCTAGGTTAACTTTGCCTTTCATCCTTATGGGGTCGATAAAATAAAGTACAAGTAATGTACTGGGTATTTGCTGGCCTTGAGCCAATAGTAGAAACAATTATTTTAAATACGAAAACCAAAATCCATTCAAAATGTTAATTCCCCAAGAAATATTTCCAGAACATTATATTTCTTCAAAATGCTAAAGTTTCGTCCAAATTTTACGTGTTTCCAAGCTTTCTATTCATAGTCCTTTCAAAATGATTAGTTGCCACCCTGAGATAACGAGATGACCAACTCATTTCATGTATTATTGAGTGCTGATTGGCCTAAATCAGATATATCAACGAGTTGTTTTCACACAACGATGACTTCAATACATTACGCAAACACACACACATACACGCACGCACAAACACACACACAAGCACACACCCAGACATGCACACACATACACAGATGCATATATACGTATATACGTATATATATATATGTGTGTGTGTGTGTGTGTGTTTGTATTAAATATTGTATATACTCTACTATGTATGGCTGTGGTTACCCCCGATTGATCCCGGAACACACGCACACTCACATATACACAAACACACACATATATATATATATGTGTGTGTGTATGCATGTAGGAGTTCCGGGTTCAATCGGGTTAACCACAGCCATACATAGTAGAGTATATACAATATATATTTAATATGGAAATGGTTTCTGTAGGACTAAAATGTTTCAACGAACAAACTTGAAAACTCCGTCAGATGCACTGGGATTGCTGCAGCAGGGTGTATGGAGATGAGCCGATGTCACGCTCACGTGTTTTTGAGTGATGCAAGAGGTTTAAAGAAGGACGCGAGAACGTGGAAGATGACCCCAGGAGCGGAAGGCCCTCAACAAACAGTACTGAGGTCAACGTTGAGCGTGTCAGGCACATGGTGCGTAACGATCGTCGACTGACTGTTCGACTGATGGCAAATGAGCTGGGCATGAATCGGGACAGCGTCTGGAAGATTCTCACCGAAGATGTGGACAGGCGGAAAGTCTGCGCGAATATGGTGCCAAAACTGCTGAACGATGAGCAGAAGGGTCGACGCATGCAAGTGTGCTAGCACATCCTCGAGCGTCTTGAAACCGAACCAGACTGGCTAGGGTCAGACATCACCGTTGATGAGTCATGGATCTTAGAGTAGGACCCGGAGGGGACTCGTTTTGAAGACGTGGATAACATCTAAAAGGCCGTGACGACGGAACTGCGGAGGATCCCGGAAGAATCCTTCCAGGAGTGCATGCAAGCGTGCAGAAAAGGATGGAAAAGTACATTAGACTCCAGGGTGATTACTTTGAAGGGGAAAATTCTTAGTGTGTAGTTTAGGTTTGAAATAAATCTTTAGTGACATCAGTCCTGGAACTTTCCTGACACACCTCGTATATATATATATATATATATATATATATATATATATATATATATATAACATTTACAAGGGACAAGGTGCTATGTGGTTATTAAAAACCAGTGTTTAGTAATAAAAAGATAGATCACATCTTCATTTGTCTGCTGTGGCTCTTGGATGTTTCGACGCATCAAAGACAATACGTTTGCCCACAGTGCGGCAATAACTTGAAAGTTATTGGGGAAAGAAAAGACAAGGAGATGATGGCCAAGAAAAAGAAAATAAATAAAATGAAGAAAACAAAACACAGAAAACATACCAATAGAGAGGGGGAAAACACGAGGAGTAGCACATCTATGTAGCAGTAATACATATATATATATATATATATATAAGCAAGATGTATGGTAGGTCGTACGTAAATCGCGATGATCACGCCTGACCTACCAAATATGCGACGGTAGCTAGTTAAGCTCTATGCGTATAAGCAGAGCAGAAATATTAAGGAAAAAGAACAAAGGAACTTTTATGACATTATAACAAGTTTATTGCCGACAGCCGTTTCATCCGACCATTTGGTGAGTCTTTTCAAGGCATATAACAGGTAATTGTAATTCATTATTTTCATCAACGTTTCACTCAAGATTAGCAGTTTGAAATCGTGGTATACATCAACAGCTCAGCTTGTATATTTGGGGTCTATATTCTAAGGGGGCTCTTTTATATTAGTTGTAGGAGTTGTAAAAGGGATGGGTTATAGGGAATTAAGAGAATTTGAAAAGGGCCTAAAAGTTAGGGATTGAAGGTTAAAAATTAAAGAATTTATAAGTTACGCATTAAAAGTAAAAGACTTGGGATCTCTTAAAAGCACCTTAAAAAATCCCTCAATAAGCGCATAAAGCTTATAATCCCCAATAAACCTAAAATACCATAAGAGATTAGAAGGATAAAAAAATAAGTTTCCTAAAAAATTCCTTCAAAAAAAAAAAAAAATTTTTTTCTAAGAAATTCCATTAAAAAATTTAAGAAAATTTACGAAGATTTAATAATCCCTACGAAAGTTCTAAATTCAAAAAATTAAAATAAAAAATTTAAAATTAGGGAAAAAAACTTTCAATAAGATTTAAGAGGTTAATAAAGTTAATGATTTAGGGAATCCATAATATAAAGATTAAGATTTAAGTTAGGATTTAAAGTTTAAGAGTTCCAAACCCAGAAATTTAAAAATTTCATGAATTTAAGATTAAGCAATCTTATATATCCAAGATTAAAAATTAAAGAATAAGAGGTTGAACATTAAATTTAATTTTAAAAATTAAGAAATAAATAGTTGCAAGAAATTAATCAATTAAAGGTTAATTCAAAAAATCCCTCAAAAAAGGCCCCTTTAAAATTTTTAATAAAAACCTCTTCCGAAAGACCCTTCAAAGAATTAAAATTTTAGAGAACCTTTAAAAATATATATAAATGAATTGAGGAATATTACAAATTAAAAATTACGGGATTTGGGAAATCCGAGGAATTTCCAAAGGGTTGCTTCAACAGATACAACAACTTAGATATAATAAATAAAGTAATTTAAGTAATCTAATTAAGGAGCAATTCAAAGAGCTTATCAAGTTGGGCTCGAAAATTAAAGAAAATGATAAGTAAGAAAATATATAAGCAAAAAGACAATAATTATAAAATGTATTTTTAAGAAGGTATGAAATAGTTTCAGTAATCTAAAAATGTATTATCAAAAAATTATTAATATAGGATTAACAAAGATATAATAATATATTCCTGCCTACTTAACAAACAATCAATAAACAATTAATAGTCAAGCAAATTTACTCAGGGATATCCCACACACGGATACTTTACATACATACAGCAAGGTGAACAATACAGGTGACCTTGTAGGTGCGATATCCATTGTGCGCGTGCAATCATCTGCATAGCTCCAGGCACAGTTGGTCTTGTTGAAAAGTTCCGAGTTCACGAATCAACTGGGATTCACTTTCAGCTGTGTGCACTCTCTGGGAGTTGGACTTGCTGATCCAACAGCTAGTGGTCGCAGGGTGTGGTCCGTTCGATCTTTTCCATGTAGTTTCGGTCGTGCCAGTTATTAAGCCAAGCGTGGGATCGCACGCGTTTGCGATAGATCAGCTTGCCGGTTTTAAATCCAAGGTTTTGCTGTATAGGATATATTGGTGTACATGATATATTGGTAAAAAAGTCCAGTATGGACTTGACTGGGGTGGTATATTGCGTCTCTCGCTATTATCCCCTCCTCTCACCAATTCCAAGTTCACACGCGACTGGTCAAATGCTAAGGGCTGTCCCCTCTTTGTTTGTTGTAGGGGTCGGTTCTAGCTTAGATGGTGGTCGTATTATCCCTGTGGCTTCTATATCCCGTCAGTCATGCATATTCAAGACAGATCACGGTATATATGCAGATATTTGCGGGTATGGTCCGGCGTCTACGCTATCCAAAGGATCTCTCTTGTGGCATTTTCAAATTCGCATGTCATCTCCCGGTTAAGTCTGCGCATGCTTCGGTGAATCTCGTGCATGGAATATTGGGGTATCATATTACACGGGGTGACTAGCAGAAAATACATACTCCATTCTACCGCGCACGCGCAGGCCTGTGGCTACGACCATGTCCAGTCTCGGGTAGTAGCTGACAGCAGGTAGACCAGCAAGACACACCCCAGTTCAAGGGGCACAACCCCTAACTTATCGAGTGGTCAGACATCAAGGGATCAACTCTCCAAACCCATTATGTCAACCGTGGTAATATACAAAATAATCCCTATTAATAAAGAACTAACTAAAAAAAAATGAATGGGAGAGAATGAGGATGGGGAGCTATTGGGGCGGGGGTTTACTAGGGAAGGGGGGGTGATTGGTTACAGGCAGGGAACGGCCGCCACATTGGGTGCTCCGCTACTGTTCCCTTGGGCAAATTCCCGAATTTGTTGATATGTATCCCCGACGGTACATCCTCAGACCAGGCAGCGTGGGTCCAGGCACTCTCAATATCCCACAATGCAGGCATCAGCGGCCCCCAGAGCGCCCAGCAACAATGCTGCCACCAATCCCACTTTGGCAAGTGGGACACAGGATCGACTGTTCCTCACCAGAGTCCCCATCGGCAAGTGGGGAGCCGAGGCATCAATGGGACTGGAGTTACTGAAGAGCACCCTATTCGCCAGCGGGGCAGCCATGTGCGAGACAGGGTGGGGTCCGGGTTGGGTGTCTGGTCTGAAGAAAAAGAAAGAGCTAAGTATAGTATGGGGGCAGGACGAGAAGATTTCTGACCTCCTGTTGAGCAAGTTAAGTTCTGAGGATACTATGGCATGAGATTCAGTAAGGCACAGGCTACAAAACCTGCTCAACGAGCTATATGGAGGAGCTTTAGTAAGGCATCTCCAGCTTAGTGTGCAGGGGGATTTTGCTTGTTTTAAGTTATGTATGTGTCCCGCTAACGACGTGGTATTTTTAAGCTTCCCATTTCGGAAGCTATTCTGGTGGGCGTTGAATCTCGTCTTGAACTGGTTAGCGGCTGACCCCACATACGTCTTAGTATACGTGTCTGTGGTTACGTTACAAGCATATACTACGGTCCTAATAAGGCAGTGTCCAGTTAGTGGGCATTTATCCTATATATATATATATATATATATATATATATAGTCTAGATTTAGAAACATCTTCACTATACCAACATTTAATCTCATCATATATACTAGTACCAGGACCCGGCGTTGCACGGGGTAGGAAACGTGAAATAGCAACACGCAGATGCAAAGATTGAAGAATGTAGCTATGTACTTTTTGAATTCCCTTATTCTCAGGGAATGATTGAGGAGCGACGCAGTCAATTGTGTGAAAACTAAGTAGGGATGTACAGCGTGGCAACGAAGTTGCAGCAGAAGGGAGTCATTGTGCAATTAGCACAAACGCTGGGCGGCACTGGTTGCACTGCGTTTACACAGCAACAAAGGTGCGACAAAAGGGGTCACAGGGGAATTAGCACAACCGCTGTTAGGCGTATTTGCGCAGGCCTTTCATACTGCGGTGTAGGTGCTACAAAAGGGTCTTAGTAGAAGTAGCACATATGTGAGTTTAACGGTGTCAATAACACGGCAACGTACACAGGGCCCGCATTTGCGCGTGATGAAAGGCACCGACAAATGTTTTAAGTCCTCCTCATTTCCTCAATCCCCCGAAAATGGTCCTGCTTAAAAGTAAGTGTTGTGTCCTCTGTGAAATAAACTAAATTTTTAACGAAATATTATACGCTACTCACGATGTTTAAGTAGCATTTATATTAAAAATGAAAATGACATGTAATGCCCAATGCTAATTCGTAAATTACCTAGAAATCATTAATGGAATCGGAAACTTTTTTTGTCCACAGCAATGCAAGGGGACTAACTAAAGTGTGCTGCAAATTTCGAGGCTTTCGGCTGAATTATCTTTAAGGCACACCTCAAAAAATCCTAAATACGCCTTAAAATGCGGTTTTTCGCATAATGCGAATTCCTAGGGCAGAAAAAGTTAAAATCTTAGCCCTTGCATTTAAAAAAATATAAGTAACGCATGTGTAAAGTTTGAAAAAAATCGGTCGGGTACTTCTCAAGTTTTAATGATTTACACAGACAGACATGCTGACATCCTCTGTTTTATATATATATATATATATATATATATATATATATATATATATATATTTGTGTGTGTGAACTACTGAAATATCTATTCTTTTAATTACTTTGAATTGCAGAAAACTCAATGTCCATGAATATGTTCTAATCCATTTATACATGTCATTACTATTAAACCTCAGGTACCAGTAATATTTACTATGCTTGGATACTAAAACAATCTCCCTAAAGTTAACATATCTTTCATCGATCTGGTGTTATACTTGATTTATTCTATGCTGCCTCAGATTTGAAAGGGCTAGAATATTTTCGCAGCGCCATTAATTAAATATTAAGTCTCTACTGATTGTCTAGTGAAACTTATTTAATTAGCTAATACCTACTCAATATTCCTCTGGCATTTATATAGAAAGCGATCGAGCATATAACTCAACTAAATAATTGTTTCTACGTTAGGCACAAGGCTAGCAATTACCCAGTGTATTACTGGTACTTTATTTTATCGACCCCGTAAGGATGAAAGGCAAAGTTAACCTCGAATAATGTTACCAGCTTCGGTTGTATACGGTGTTCTCGTAGGAGTGTAGCAATTCCGATTGTAACACATGTCGTATTCTCTTGAGTAGATGTCCATATTTGATCTCAGCATATATATAGTAAAACTGCATTCATGCTGAAGCTTATTACTTTGGAGAACGTACTGCAACAGCTGGTAAGAGAGTGAATAATATATATATTTATAAATATATATATATGTATAAATAATTGTTTCTACTTTAGGCACAAGGCCAGCAATTACCCAGTGCATTACTGGTACTTTATTGTATCGACCCCGTAAGGATGAAAGGCAAAGTCAACCTCGGCGGGATTTGAACTCAGATCATAAAGGGACGTAACTATGCTGGAGATATATATATATATATATGTATAAATAATGATAGGTCATCGTTATTGTTAGAAATTGTGAAATATAGTAAAAATGTGATGATTTAAAACTATTTTCATTTTCTGAGAAAATCTGATGATGAGAGTTGAGTTTAGTGAATACAAGGCATGTTGGGTAGCTTTAATTTGGAAAACGTAATTACAAAGGAAGAATCCTACATAAAGCTGTTGAATTTATTAGCAAATTATTTCGAAGCAAAGTTGACATACTATGTTGTCTAAAGAGTACCGTATGGTAATATTTGTTTTAGCTTGCTTTTTATCATCAACTAAAAATTGAAACAAAAATTCGATCATAGGTTACATCATAAACGATAAATAAATCCATTACATACATATCGCATAAACACACATCTTGCAGATTCACCATATTGCTCGTATTTCAATTATAAGCAGAGCAATTCAGATGTTTGTTGATATTCCGTAAGATTGATTCTAATTAGAGAAGAATGTTATCTCAGATTTTTTTTCCACTTGCTTCGAAGCACTCGGAAAGTTTAACGCTATAGAATATAAATTCAGGCTGTAATGGCACGTGACCAGCTGAAATTGAGCATTAGAATTTAATTTGGATTGACACATTGTCTTCGCGTAATGAGCTGAACTAGATCATTATTATTTAATTGTATTTGGCACATTGTCCACACGATTTGTTCAGATAGACCTTTGCTTTCTTTTTTACTTTTGTTTTCCTTCAATTTTCTTTCTACGTGTGTAATTACTCAAGGCTGTTTTCGTGAAAAAATCAGCTTTCTAAATGAAACATTTTTAATACATATTTTGTTTTTTTATTTTTTATTTTATTTTATTTATTCACTTGTATTTTGTGTTTCGCGGGAAGAATTGGTCGGTGGTAACACTACACTCTAATTAAAGATATGCCACAAAATTGATCGATAGAATTTGAAATACACGGGTCAGGAGATATCATGCTGGACACTGTGTAAGTTACACCGATAAGAATCGATGTTGAAGTGGGCGCCACATTAGTTAAACATAGTTTTTAATCAATGCTATCAATGAAACGACGAATCAATCAAATGAAGTGCTACTGATTACACAAAATACTATATTACAATGTTGTGTACACCATCAACAAGAAAATATATCTTTTTGCTATAACAAAAAAAATCACCCTATTAAGGCAGATTTTCAATTCGTAATTGAAACCTAACAAACTACGATTCATTTTTCTTTCTTTGTCTTCTATTTACAAGGCTTTAATTATTCAATCACTAATATTTGTAATTTAGTTAAAATTTATACTTCGATTTTCTACTTGTTACCGATAATTTGTTTTAAAAATTGTGCTTTTATTATATTTTATTATTATTTGTATCCTTTTAATAGTTTACTCTAATAGAAAGCTTAACTCTAAGATCTCTATGAATATCTGCTATATAGAGATCTATATTGTCGGAATCCTTTTCATTCAGTTATAATATAGATATGGGCGTGATATGAGGAAGTCTGGTCAGACCTCAAGCAGTTACAGTTTCGATGCTTCTTGGTGGTACCTTGTGGAAGTTATTTCTAGTTAAACCCCGTAGTGACTAATAATTTGCGACAGACATAAGCTGCATTGAAACCCTTCGTGTAGGTGTAAACAAAAACCCACACATATACACATATATGATAACTGCCACTTGTTTACAGAAGACGACCATCTCTTCAACGAATTCTCTACTATTATGAACAACCAACTGCTGGCTGCTGGCAAGTTTGATTACTGATCAGGCCTTGTTTATGTTATCTTTCTCTGGACCCTTCCCATGTTGTATGGATGCGGAGTATGTCTCTCAAAAGGGCTGCCCAGATGTCTAAGACTCCACCGAAGCATGTTGCTGTTCAGATTAACAGTACAGCCACATTAGGATAAGACATAAGACAGCCACGTGCTGATGTGTAACTCAGTGCTTCTAACCGGTAGCGTCTGCAACCGTTTGCAACTGCTTCGGGATTTGGGAAGAAATATATGCACATAAATATGGCAATGATACGTGCTTATACTGCACCTATACCATCCACTCCTTCCCTACAGCGGATGTCCAGTGCAAGCCAAGGAAAGTTAACAGGACAGTTACGAGGATCGCATGTGTTATTGTATATGGAGTTTAACCTCTCCAAGGGGTGAGCCCGTTCGCACCACGCTTGACCAATTGCAGGTTGGTGACGCTATTTAACCCATATTAAGGGTGTATTGCAGTTGATTCTCTACAGTTAATCTGCCCTTTCACCGCTCTTGTTTGTGAGCTGCTTGACTTCACACTTACCCTCCTCGCCAGATCAGGGTCTGTTGGAGGAGCCGGTTTAATCACCAACAAACCCACCATGAAACAGGTTGTAATGGGCTACATGCTACCAGTAACAGGCAGCGATCTGACCTGACATACATACACACACACATACATACATACATACATACATACACACATACATACATATATGATCTATATACGTAGCAAAGTTGTACATGGAAATATTAGATATGTGGGGAGGAACGAACAAAGAAGAGATCTTTCTCATCATCTATGTAATATATATGCACATACACACACACGAAAATATATATATATATATATATATATATACATATATATACATATATATATATATATATATATATATATATATACATATATATATATATATGTGTGTGTGCGTGTGAGTGTGTGTGCGCGCTAGTGTATGTATGTATGATTTAGTAATTTATAACATTGTCGAGTGAACAACTAAATCATTGAATAACTATAGAATAATTAAATAAGTGGCAGACTTAAATAAGCACTGGGATAGATACAATGCCTTAAAGCCCATGAAGGCAGTAGCGCGATAAGGCTGCAGTTCATTGACTTTAACAAATATACTAATAAAACACTAAATGGATAATCATTCTACTAATCTCGAATGTATCGTCAATTTATGCAACTAAAAGACATTTTTATTATTATTTGCGGCGTTAGATTAGCAGTATGGTAGAGCACCGGACACCATGCTTCGCAACATAGAGTTACGGCCCTTTGTGTCCTGAGTTCAAATCCCACCGAGGTTAAATTTCCCTTTCATCCTTACTGAGTCGATAAAATAAAGCACCAGTAACGTACTGGGGTAGATTTAATCGACTTTCTCCTCCCCAAAAATTGCTGGCTTTGTGCCTATACTAGAAATCATTATCTATATATATAAACGGTGAATTGGCAGTATCTGTAGAGGGTCGGATGCCATGCTTTCCAGCATAGTTACGTCCCTTTACGATCTGAATTCAAATCCCGCCGAGGTTAACTTTGCCTTTCATCCGTACGGGGTCGATAAAATAAAGTACCAGTAATGCACTGGGTAATTGCTGACCTTGTGCGTAAAGTAGAAACAATTATATATATATAAAACTGATGATGTCTGTCTGTGTGTGAGTTTGAATCCCTAAAACTCGAGAACCCCCAAACCGACTGTTTTTAAACTTTACACATGTAATACTTATGTTTCAGGGAGTGTTCTGTGCAAAGAAAATTTCAAATTTTCTATGCCCTAGGGAACGCATTAGGCGATTTAGCGATCTCGCTCTGTAATTCTTAGTCTTTCTCTTTTTAGATGGATACATACATATAACGTCGCGCCCTTATAATATCTGTCTGTATGTCTGTCTGTCTGCATTAAGTCACTTCCCTGAGGATGTCTGTCTTTGTGTGTGCCTGATTTTGAATCCCTAAAAGTCAAGAAGTACCCAACCAACTTTTTTCAAACTTTACATGTGTTTTACTTATGTTTGAGGGAGTGTTATGCACATGACATTCAACTTGTTGATCCTCTAGGGCCCGCATTAGTTGAAAAACTGCGTTTTTTAAAGGTTTTTAGGGGTTTTTTGAGGTGTTACGTCAGACTGATTTCCTTGAAATTGTAACTATGTATTAGTCAGTCTCTTCTTCATACCGTGAGCAAATAAAATCCAACTTTTTTATGGCCTAGGGCCCGCATTTGGTGAAACACTTAATTTTTTCAGCTTTTTAGGGCCTTTTTGAGGCGTTACGTCTAGCCGATTTTCCCGAAATGTCAAGGCATATTATGCACATAAATAAAATTCATTTTCTTGATGCCCTAGGGCCCGCATTAGGTGAAAACCTGCATTTTTTCTGGTTCATCGAGGAAAATCCTAAAGATTATCTAGCCATCAGAGTATTCGGATTGTTTTCTTTACATATTGTCCACGCATGCAGTTTTTCCACGATTAGGTCTGTTGGCGGCCCGCGTTCCAAAATACCTTATCCCGTGCAACGCCGGGTACCACTGCTAGTTATTTATAAACTACTTGGGTCGGTAGATTAACAGTATTTGTAGAGCACCGGACACAATGCTTCGCAACATAGAGTTACGGCCCTTTACGTTATGATTTCAAAACCCGCTGTGGTTAGAATTGGCTTCCATCCTTACGGGGTCGATAAATTAAAGTATCAGTAAGCATTGTGGTCGATTCAATCGATTTTCCCCTCCCCCTCAAATTGCTGGCCTTGTGCCGAATGTAAAAACCATAATGTTTAGCCTTCTTCTAGGGAAATCGAGGGAACTCATTTACAAAACACTTTTCCACGTTATTATTTCCAAATTTAACGATACTTTGTATTATTTTATTGTGTTACTGGCTTTATTCATTGGGCTGCGTCTAGTGTCGAACCCGCCATACGGTGGGTAACTGCACCGGATAAAACAAAACAAATGAAACAACAGCTGAAAATATATCGATTAAATGTTAGGTGCTGTTTTAAAACCAGTCCCTTTTTTTGCCTACAGGCATACGTGGTCGCTACCTTCAAGCGTTTACTGGATTGTAATAACCCAGTTCGTATTCAACCCATATTTGTTTCTTATTTATTTTCAAATGCTTAAGTTACTCATTGAAATAGATATGCGCGATTTCACATACTGCTTAACATCGTTATACACAGATATCCACAAAGTTTATAGGCTCACCAAGATACTCTCATAGAATGACCAAATGAGGTATATTTCTCAACAAAAAATAATGTAATTATTTATAAGAAGAGTTAACATTTATGCATACAAGATTTCACAGCTCAATCATCACTTCTTCATAGTCAGCCTATGATTTTTCAGCCAACTTTCGTATATTGTCTTCAGTTGTACTCAGTTTGTATTTGTCAAGTTGGTCTTTGTGGAGGGACTACATCGATTTTATATGTGTACGCGGTATACATTGACAATGCTCTATTTTTAATAGTTCTTTTCCAGCTTATTAGTTTTCACGGTGCCTGTAAGAGCAATGTTATAGATTTAAGAACACATGAATATATTTATAGTCACTTTTCATTTATTTCTCGGAATTGTAAACATTTTCGTTGTACTTCTGCAACTTGGTCATTGACAAGATTTCACGGCAATTGATGATATCAGAAAATTCAGCTCACTACCTTACAATATTTACTGTGAAGTTGTCAGTGGCCAGGTTGCAGATGTACAACGATATGCTGACAAACCAAGAATTAAACGAATAGTGAACATGATTAAAATTATTCTTCCGCGATGTTATGCTTAAGTTTCAACACACTGACACCGATAACTTGCGAAACAATACACATCTGAGCTTTCGGGTTAGTTTTATCGTATTTGTCTGAATTATACCAGCTGCGAGTTCCCAGGCTTTAGCCCGGCAATCAAAGAACATTAATGATCCAATTTCCTGGAATGGGTATAATCACAGAAATATGATTATCATGTAATCCCCTATACAAATTCCATTTATACTAATGAGATTCCAATCTTCACATTCTAGATATAAAGATTTCTATGTTAGTCTCTGTATGTAGTATGTGAAGCTAAGAACCGTTTTCTAATGCACACTTATGTAAAAAAACATGAACTCTTGAAATGAATTCGAACATGTTTCTCACGAAGATTCACAGCGATAGTATACATAATATCCATTTTAGAAATCGTTTGATAGTTATCAACCCATCTGCTTGCCGAAGTATATGATTTTGTATTTGTATAATCATTTATTTTTTCTCGAATCTCATCTTTGCCGTGGTAAAAATCACGTAGTAGTTTAATTACATTTCGATGATATCTTTGATATTTTAAGAACATCTGATGCTAGGTAAATGTTTGAATGACGATCGTTAAAAAAAGAGCAACACAATTATATTGCGTTGTTGTAAAAAGAAAAACACACATGTGATTACTTTTCTCATGGCACTAGATAAGGTCTTATGTTGTTGTTGTATAACCCCAAGACATTCATGATTCAACAGTTCTAATTCCAGACACACCAGCCGTACTCATCTCATCTTTTACTATATAGAATATATATAGTGTAAAGTTTGAAGGTGATTTTCTTTGCTAGTTCTAGACGATCGTGCGACTTGGTAGAATCTTATGAGTGTTTTTCTTTTAAGTGAGAATAAATGTGTTGAATTGCTCGTCATCGAAGAGTACTCTCTGTAATGCTGTTACGATTTGAATTTAGTCACTTTCAGTTCGAAAATGGATTGTCCTGATGACAAATTCCATTTTCAGCTACATTTCCTACAAATAAAAATGCCTTTGATTTGTCAACACAGTGGAAAATTATTTGTTAACGGCTTTCTTAATTTGAACGCGCACTTTCGGTTTCGGGAAAATTCACATGATTCTTTTTTGATGGAAGAATTTAATTATATACAAATATGCTAACAAAGCGTTGGTTGTAACAGTGTAGCATATATAGTGAAGGACACAGAACCTGAGTTCCAGTGGCAATCAGGTTGCCAGCCAATCCCTTTTCTGTATTTTATTCTAACGCACCTCTGTCATTCTTTCATTTTATTCCCCTTTTCCTCTCTTTCTCTGTAGAACTAGTATAAACGTACATATCCATACATTGAACTCAGTACGGTGGAAATATGATACAATAAAATTATGATGCTGTGTTCTTGAACTTATTCATGATGGAATTAATGTGCTGGCAACACAAAACACTCATGCCTCTTCAGAATCTCAGACCTGCCAAACATTAAAAACCCAAACGGGATTTACCATGAAAAAGAATTGCCCCCAAACGGGGAGAAATGAGGCAAAATGGGGAGATTTTTACATAATGAAAGCTATACCCATTTTCACAAGAGAAAACATCTCTCACCCACCTGAAAGTTTGTGGGACATCTCGCCGTCGGTCGGGAAGAGTTGACAGTTCTGGGATCTAGTAATAAAAAATGAGGTTCTTGAACAACATTTATCACATTTATCCTGATTATTAATATTATTATCATTAATATTCATTATATCATTAATATTCATTAATAAAGTACCAGTAATGCACTGGGTAATTGCTGGCCTTGTGCCTAAAGTAGAAACAATTATATCATTAATATTATTATCATTAATATTCATTATATCATTAATATTCATTATATCATTAATAATAAAGTACCAGTAATGCACTGAGTAATTGCTGGCCTTGTGCCTAAAGCAGAAACAATTATATCATTAATATTCATTATCAACATGGAATTTTTGAAGGCATGTTGAAAACAATTTCCTAGTTTACATGTTTACTTTTTCAACCAGACGGGTGTAGCCATGTTATAAATATAACATAAAATCAATTTGAAATTTCATGCTTCTAATTTTTACTTTCAAATTGACTAAAACATTGACACTAGTAAACACAGACGTTTCAACTTCACTTCATTTCCCGAATACTTTGAAACATTGCTTATTCCGCATTTTCTCTATGTTAAAAAATACAGTGATTTAAATAATAACCCGTTGTTCAGATACTTTATGTAGTTTAATGTATGTATGATGTATTTATGTAGGTATGCATGTATTTATGTATGTATCTATGTATGTACAAGTATATGTATATGTGTAAGTATGTATTATGTATGTATTTATCTATGTATGTATCTATGTATGTATATATGTATATGTACGTATGTGTGTGTGTATATATGCATGCATGTGTGTATGAATATGTGAATTTGTATGTGTATGTCTGTATGTACGTACGCACGTATATATATGTATGTCTGTGTGTATATATGTATATGTGAATGTGTATGCATATATGTATTATGTATGCATATATGTATGTATGTACTTCTGGTTTTATAATTTTACAAATGTTTGAGAGTTGGTTTCTAACATAGTTACAAGACTCTCTCATTGCAATTTACACAACATCAGCTAGGTAGATATGTATGCATGTGTGTGCAGGTATGGATGTTATTGTATGTGTTGATGTGGATGTTTTGAGTTGTATGTGTGCATGTGCATATGCTTTGTATCTGTACATGATATTAGATGCAGAATTTTTTGAATGTTTTACATATTGTTACTGTCGAGTTAGAATGTATGTATGTATGTATGTATGTTCTTCTGGTTTTATAATTTCACAATTTTTTACCAATAGAGAGAGTCGGTTTCTTACATAGTCACAAGACTCTCTCATTGTTTTACATAACATCAACTACGTAGATATGTATGTATATCTGCATGTGTAGATATGGATGTTATTGTATGTGTGGATGTGGATGTTTTGAGTTGTATGTGTGCATGTGTATATGCTTAGTATCTGTACATGTGTATATGCAGTATTAGATGCAAAATGTTTCGAATATTTTACATATTTTTACTGTTCCATTAATGGATTGTACTTGTAATTTACTAACTAGATCTATTCTTTCTTTTTCTGTGAAGCCAAGCCTCTCAAGATGTGTATTGAGGCAGTTACTAACATACCCCAGTGCCTCAACAACCACAGGCATAAATCTGAAGGTGTAATCAGGGTGGAGTATCTGCAGATTTCTCATCAGCTCTGCATAAATATTCTCCTTTTCGCTAATCTTAGATATTATATTGGCATCTGTTGGGCAGCTAATTTCCATTACTGTGCATGCTTTCTTCTCCCTGTCCCATATCATAATAGCTGGTCTGTTATGCCTGCATTTTATTTGGGGTTTTTACAGGAACATTCCACCAGTACTCTTTCATATTATGTACGTGGATGTCTTCCACATTTCTGTAGCTTTTAATGTGTTTATTATCGTAGCTATCTTTTTTACGGAATACATCGTACAGTGTTTGGGCCATTACATCATACCTCATAAATAGGTAGATAGTACCGCGATGACATCTTTGGACAGATGCTGATTACATGGGTGATATCCTCGATGTTAGTTCTGCAGAGTCTGCACTTGTTATCACATCTAGGTGTTTTGCCTGCATCCCTATCTCTTTTGTGAATCAGGTATTTCGTGTTAATCTCCTGTTATTGGATTGCAAAGGCGTATCCGTCAAAGTGGGAGCCAATATAGCGGATGATGGTCCAAGATAGACTACTTTCCTTATCTATATTACTCTCACTCTGGAGTTTCCTGGCAACATATCCATGCATGATTTTTTGTCTGATAAGCATGCAGTTTTTCATCCATGAATATGTATGTATGCATGTATGCATGTATGTATGTATGCATGTATGTATGTACGTACGTTGGTAGGTAGTTAGATGGGTAGATATGTGTGAAACCGCAGCTCCTGGTGGAATCGTAAGGGAACGGTAGCGACATGCGGCATGTATTGAACTCAGAGCCCCGTGAGCCGCTTTCCATTCAAACCTCTAGCGAATCTGGGAACACAAGAAGAAAAAGATGTACAGTCAATCACACACCACATGGCTCTCTGGAGTTTCCTCTTCATTTCCTCTTCAATTCATTGAAATTTAAAAAAACATGCTTTAGTGGGTTCAATATGGTATACCCAACACGGTTACGGATAAATAACTGAAACAGATGCTGCATAAACGAAAGTATTTTTTCAAAGTATTGATTTCATTTAAGTATAAAGTATAAAGTAAAGTCCGTATATTTTATGGAAGGAAATAAGGGATATTATAACATATCTACTTTTCGTTGTAAAAGAAATATATTGGGGAAAGTATTTAATTCTATTTTTTTAAGAATGTAGTTTATTAGTAAATATACGCATATATCCTATTATAATACCCTGGAACTTTCCAGAAAGCTAGTTAAAGGTGTGACCTACATTTACTGCATGCCACCATTCAATGTTTGATTAGGTTGCAGATATATCTATCGAGGGCGGGTAAAATCCCGAGATTGGTTCTTTTCAGTGGCTGATAATACCTCACCGGCGCCACTCGAATAAGGTAATTATTTAACCCATTAATGGGGCCCTAACCGGCAATACTACTCCGTGCCAGAGCAGACCTGGGAGTGACTCCACATTCCCCACAGCTACTGAACTCCGGAACTGGAGCTTTGCCACTGGATGTAGTTTAATGTATTACCCAGGACCCTCAGATGTGTCTCTCAATTATTACATATAATGATAATTATTTTTTTTCTCTTCGCACGGGTTGTAATTTTCGTTAAACCAAAGCGAAAAAGAAAATGATTTGTGGCAAACGATATTAATAATGTTTAGCCACCCATTCAGCTAACTCTGTGTTTATCTGTCGATTTGTCTCTGTAGCAGTCCATGATAAAATAAATATACCCCTCTAGCTTTCAACAAAGTAATAAATTATAATAACAAAGACATGGACGTCTGACTGTCTCTACATTGCAACGAATTCTATTTTGTTTGCCGACACGTAGAGGATGTCTGTATATATATATATATGCGTGTATGTGTGTGTGTGTAACATACCGTTACTTTGGTTCACTGTCATGTGTCAACAAACCATCAGTCAGGCGGCTCTATGGCTACCGCTTTTGAGTACGATACGTCCGTTGCTTCTTACTAATCCAGAAATGTGTCAAACGATGGGAGACATACATATATGTCGACAGCTCTTTTTAAATAGGCGTTGAATGAAAGGGCAGCCAGTGGCCTAATTAGTCACTGTTCGGGGTCATCGAAGAGATGTTCAGGGACCTACATAGAGAGGTCATTGCTCATGTCAGTATGTTATTATTGTAACATTCGACACTTAAAACATTGCTTTCTTTTAATTTTCCAGTAGTGTTTTTAATTTGTAAACGCTTTATTTTATTATTTTACTTACTCTGTTAAAGTTTGTTAGGGTTCACACTTACACTTTGTTCAAATTCCCAAGCTACTCCTTCATATTTTCGCTCTTTCACCGTAAACGTTTCATCCTTTAGCATAAATTTCCTAGAGATAGAGGGGTAGGAAGAGATTGAAAGAAAGAGAGAGTGAGGAGGGGAAAGGAAGAGTGAGGGAAAAAAGGAGGGAAAGGGAGAGAGTGGGGGGAAAGAGAAAGAGTGAGGAACAGGGAAAGAATGGGAGACAGGAAGAGACAAAATCAGATAGCCTGAATACACAAACATGCACATGCGCACGCGCGCACACACAAGCACAGACACATACATACAAACATACATACATACTTAGATACATGATGGCTGCCCCTTCGTTATCGAGTATGGCCATTGCACGATACACCATTATTAATAATTATTAATTAATTCTATCGTGCAATGCCTGTGCGTGAAGATATTTCTTAAAGTGAGGAAAGACTGTGCACTGAGCCAATCCCACTGTCTGAGCGACAGTAGCTATAACCCGAAAAGAAGAAAAGATCAACATCATCGGTAACTATTGAGCCGCAGGTTTTATATCGGAGTTATCCCAGTTTCCTGAGTTGCCTTCTCCGAGAAGAATGCCCTGACAAAGGCTAGGGTCCTTCACTCCCAGTGGTTTAACCGCGCGGTACATGTGTATATAGATATTTACACACTTTTGATACATACATACTTAGATATATACATTAGCTACATACATAGATACATACATAGATACACACTTAGATACATACATACCGAAATACATACATAGATAAATAAATACATACATAAATACATACATACATACATAGATGAATAAATACATACATAAATACATACATACATACAAAATACATGGAGACCTACACACATGCATACATATATACGTACACACATAGACTTGCATGCATACATACATCCATGCATATGTGTGTGTGTGGACCCCCTTCGGTCACGAATGACCATGGGATTTACACCTAGAAAGTTCCTCTCCGAGGCACAAGTCCGGGCAAGGTTGTTTATGGAAGACCAACAGTTGCCCATACATACCAGTCTCCCCTCTCCACGCCACCGATGTTGTCCAAAAGGAAAGGAAAATGGTGATAGAGCTTGGCATCAGAGAGTTGAGGCTCATTTCTACAGCTGACTAAACTGGATCAACATGAAATAACATGTCTTGCTCCATAACACAACATAAAGCCCGGTCCAAGAATAGAACTCACAACCTCACGATTGTAAGCCCGATGTTCGAACCACTCAGCCATGCACCTTCATATACATGCATACATACATACCCGATAATAAACACATTGACAGCTACAGCAATGTGGAAGACATACATATACATAATGTGAAAGAGTACTGGTGGAATGTTCCAGTAAAAACTCCAATAAAATGCAGGCATAACAGACCAGATATTATTATATGGGACAGGGAAAAGAAGACATGTCCAGTAGTGGAAGTTAGCTGCCCAGCAGATGCCAATATAATATCAAAGATTAGCGAAAAGGAGGATATTTATGCAAAACTGATGAGAAATCTGCAGATACTCCACCTTGATTACACCTTCAGATTATGCCTGTGATTATTGGGGCACTGGGGTATGTTAGTAACTGCCTCAGTACAAATCTTGAGAAGCTGGGCTTCACAGGAACAGAAAGAGCACAACTAATTAGGAAATTACAACTAATTAATGGAACAGTAAATATATGTAAACGATTCCAACAATTTTGCATCTAATAACTGCATATACACATGTACAGATACTATGCATGCACACTTACAACTCAAAACATCCACATCCACACATACAATAACATCCATATCTACACATGCATGCATGCAGACATGCATTCATATCTACCTAGTTGATGTTGTGTAAATTCCAATGTGAGAGTCTTGTGTCTATGTTAAAAACCGACTCTCTCTTTCTATTGGCAAAAATTTGTGAAATTATAAAACCAGAAGAACATACATACATATAATGTCCTACTCAAATAAATCGACACGGGTGGCCGACATGCAAATGCGACTTCTGTGAATTCCCAACACATTGATTAAGCAGCAATATACAGTGGACCTCGGTTCACGAACATTTTTTCCGAACATAAAATGAACGGTGTCTCGAGTAACGAACACGCAATCCGGCAAAATCAGTAGGCAACAAGTTGGGAGATCGGCAGGAAAGTGTCAATTGCTTTGTAGTTAGTTACTATGGTGATATATATCTGTTTTTTATGCAGTCTTCCCCCACACACACACAAACACACACACACACACACACACACACACACACACACACACACACACACACACACACACACACAAACAAACACCCACACATACACACTTACACACACACAGACACACAGACAGACACACACATATATATATATATATATGTGTATTAATATATATGTATATATATATATATACATATATATACGTATATATATATACATATATATATATATATATATATATTCGTCTTTGCTCTTGCTCTATAGAACTGGGGTTATCCTATGTCAGCGATCCCAATATATGTATATATATATATATATATATATATATATATATATAATATATACATATATATATTAAAAAAGAAAAAAGAAAAGGTTCGCTCTACATGGCTGAATACAATAAATTTAATGTAGTTTTTCGAATATTAATACATTACTGGTACTTTATTTTATCGACCCCGTAATGATGAAAGGCAAAGTTAACCTCGGCGGGATTTGAACTCAGACTGTAAAGGGACGTAACTATGCTAGAAAGCATGGCGTCCAACCCTCTACCGATACTGCCAATTCACATTAATAATAACATTCGATTTGTTTGCAATTATGCAAACAAGCCTCAATGTTATAGCCATGTCAGTAGAATGAACCCTTCAATCTTGCTCTTTGTGTGTATGTGTTTGTGTGCGTTTGTTGAAGTAATCTATAACGATGCTATATATATAATTGTTTCTACTGTTGGCACAAGGCCAGCATTTAAACCAGTGTATTACTGGTACTTTATTTTATCGACTGCGTGAGGATGAAAGGCAAAGTTTACCTCGGCGGGATTTAAACTCAGACCATAAAAGGCCGTAACTCTTTGCTGCAAAGCATGGCGTCTGACCTTCTACCGATACTGCCAATCGACCGATGCTATATATATAATGAGATAGTATAAGCGATATGGAACAGGAAAGAATATTATTCCTAATGCTAGTGTTTGTATAATGTTACCAGTAATGCTGATGTGTTTAAATGCCAGTGGACTCAACATTTCTTTCATAGCTGCAGATTACCATGCGCTCCCTCTCTTGAAGGGAAATATTCAGTCATGTTTAGCAAATGTGTCACTTATTGGCGATATATACACTCACTATCATATTAAATACATCACACAAAATTGCTTGTACACCAGGGAAAATAATTCTGACTTAATACCCATCTTATCTATTTAATCGTGAAATACAATCCAATTTCCTTTACACTGTTTAAAAACAAACGGAATTCTGTGTGGTCTCCCAATGCTAAATAAACATATAAATAAATAATGAAAATATGGGAAATTTTACACAGCATGTATATTATCCAGCTTAACTATTTGTTTTTATAAAGCAACTCATGATAGTTTATGTAACAATTGTTAGATGCATGTTTTAGGTTTTTTGTGTGTAGAATTTCTTTATTTTCTTTTACGCGTGTGTGCGTGCGGGGGGGGGGGTAATTATTTTATCAGGCTGCATTTGTCTGAAATTTATTCGTGTCGTGTCCAGTGTTTCCTTCCTTCCTATCTTTATTTATTTATTGTTTCTTTCTTTCTTTCTTTCTTGTTTCTTTCTTTATATATTTCTATTTTTTTCTTTCTTTTACTATTTTCTTTCTTTTATTCTCTATTTATTTTATGTTTGCAAATTCAAAACTCCTGTTTTTCTGACCCAGCAATGTTGTCCTTACGCATCTGCTGAACTTGCAGCGAAATAACTATGAAATCACGCGCCATCGTCTTGACAACTAGCGAGGGCATATTGGATTATGTAAATCTCGATGCATTCTTCGGTCTGATAACAATAAAAATGAAAAGGAATGTTTTGTTGTGTTGAGAATGTATTTGGTCATTGATTGGTTCATTTAGGGCTGACATGGGGCTAAAGATGAACACAACCTGCCCTCTCTTATTGAATATATTTCACCCAGATCTCCCTATGAGATTTTGTTGTGTTATTATAATCTACTTGGCGTCTATTAATTTCTAAATGTCAATGTTTTCTCAAATAAAGCATAATAGAGCAGCTATTGAAGTGTATAGAATCTCCACCTCAGACTAACATCTAACATTGTCTTACCAAGGCCGTGTGTGTATTGATGTTCTCTCTCTTTCACTCACAGTCTTCGTCTATCCCGCTCTCCACATCTCCCACTATTATATGAAAATGGGAGCCCACCGCTAGCCACCCCGTGGTCATGACGGACATAATTTCACCGTTTGGTCAGGAGTTTCATTAGATTTACACAACAAATGTTCAATATTCAGTAGAATCATAGACAGCAAATAATTGATGAACTCTACTGCAGGGTAGGTACTATAATTTAAAACGAGGTAAAGTATACAGAAATTACCTAGCAGCAAAGTTGTTCAAAATATGGAAATTAAATTAGAACATCAATTTCAGAGATATTTCTATATGGGATAGGGTATACGCGCCCCGCTTTAAATATTACTTGAGGTTGCTTTGATGCTATACATATCTTTTGATTAGAAACCAAAACGGTACGAAATTTGATTAAAGATATTTATATTATTTTCAATTTTGAGAGAAAACATACAATTTGACCTATTTGTATGTCGGTTTGTATGTTTGAAGCCCTAGTTCCTGGAGGATATATGGAGCACCGTGGTGATGTTTTAAACCTGGCGAAGCCCATCCCTTACCATATCTGAACAGGGCTGATATTTTTCAAAGAAGAGTAATGAGAGAGAAAGAGAGAGAGAGAGAGAGAGAGAGAGAGAGAGAGAGAGAGACTGAGAAGGGGAGGGTTAGTGAGAAAGAGATATGGAAAAAGAATCGATCCTAGTACTAGACAGGTATTTAATTTTGGGATATCTAATGGCTGAAAAGCAAATTTGACTTTAGTGGGACTTGAACTCATTGTGCAGGCAGCAGGAACGAATACATCAAAACATTCGACGTTCTAACGAATCTGTCAATTCGACAGCTTACGTCTTTGTACTCAATGTGTAAATTTATACAGACACACAAACACTCCACACACACACACACACACAAACACACGCATACGCACACACGCACACGCACACACACACACACACACACACATATATATATGTGTGTATGTATATATATATATATGATTGACTCTTCCGGCGCTGCGCGGACTGCAAATGTGGTTCAAGCAAACATACGTTTATGTGAACCCTTGAACCCTATCCATCCTTCTGAGATATGACGTTAAGTCTGATCACGATGCCTCCGCCTGCCGGCGTCAAAACCTGCGAGCATGTTAAAGCGTGTCCTCCTCCATCCGCAAGCATCCACAGTCTGGCTCTCCCATGGTTCGATATGCGCACTACAAAGATTCATGATGTCCTTCATCTTGTTCTTAAACTTGGGGAGGTAGTGACCCGCTCGATATTTCGCATTTGTTTACTGTAATTCATAAAATATGTAACAGGTGATGTAATTAATTTAAAACACCCACTCTTGCTTTCACATGACCATAGTGTTATGATTGTAGCGAACAAAACAGTCTAAGCGCGTGGTGGCGTCTGAATTAAATTCTCTTAGAGTAAAATATATATTCTATCTTGATAAGAGATCAAGGACCGAGAATTGAAAATAGTTGATTGTGATCAGCTGTCTAAATGTCTGAAATGAGTTATTGTGAGCGAGATTATAATTTTACGGATTAATAACCTCATTATTAACGATGAAAATAATTAATATTTAATATTTGATATTTAAAAACGTTGTTTCATCTCCAACGATGAGGTTAATAGTCAGAATCTTATAACCTTATTAATTGATTGTATCATCAAATAACGTTTAACGGGCTCATTTGGCAATGATAACAGGATTTTCTCGTAATAGTATCTAAATCTTCAACAATGCATTTAAATCATAACATTTATGAATCGAAATTATCCAAGGGTGAAACTTACTATGATACGAATTATTGGTCATCGGCGCCTTTTTATATCATATTCAACCTTCATCAACACAGATGACAGTAACTATGACAAAGCCGATGAAAGTAGCTATGACGACACATATGCTTATACATACCAGCACATACTTTCAATCTGCCACTCCTGTTCTCTAAGACTTTTGACAGCCGACGTTTGGCTGTAGCAATACTGGTTACTGAAGTATTGCTACAGCCAAGTATCTGACCTGACAACTCTAAAAATGAAACAGGGAGTTCCATGATTCAAAGGTGCCCCAAAACGGGGAGAAATGAGGCAAAATAGGGAGATATTACATAATGAATGTTATACCTATTTTCACAAAGGAAGATATCTCTGACCACCTCAAAGTGGGTGGGAGATCTCCCTGTCAGACGGTAAGAGTTCAAAGGTCTGAAGTATGCCACCTGTGGTTAGTAAATATGCGTTTCTACATTAACTCTGTCTGTCTGTAATACAAAATTCTAATAAATTCCAAAACATCAAATTTCACGAACATCAACAAAAATACACTATATTTTACAAACGTGTTAACGGAAGACCAATTTTTGTTATTTTTAACCTTTGCATATTTCTATGTGTTTTTGTTTGTCATGTGGTTTCCTTGGAATCCACTCCACCACCACCACGCTGGCAAGAAATAAACATAAACTAGCAATTTTGTTTCTTTGTTGGTCTATATCAATGCTTTGGGAAAATTGCTTTACCACATCAATTTCACATCTCCAATATCGATCACTTCAACCAAACATCAACAACAAACAGTCATATCGACATCAAACAACAGAACAACAAAATATTCCTGCTAAATTTATATTCTATTATTTATTACATAAAATATTGGAATGGGTCTGCAAATACCACAGAAAATAACACAGAAATTATAATCATAATCACCAACACATCATTTATACTACTCATATAAGCTAAAAGACTGTCTTTTGATTAGAACATTTATAATAGAAATGACGAAGAAAATTAATAGCTTGGCAATAGTTTTAGGCTATAAAAACTCATTTTCGTCTATGTTTAACTACCTGATGGCAACGAGATCAAATGGCTTTCCGGAGTAAGTGCAATATGTTGTTTTTCTAGTGTAGTTTATCTTTAAAATAATTACTTCAATGTTTTTTAATAAGGGGTTGTGTAGCGTGGGTCTTGTAAGATAGTTGGCTGTTATTTCTAACATGTTATTAGAACAGTGGGCTGGTAGTATCGGTAGAGCGTCGAATACAATGCTTTGTGACATAGAGTTACGGCCCTTTATGCTCTGAGCCCAATTCCTGCCGAGGTTAGCATTACCTTTCATCCTTACGGAGTCGATAACATAAAGTACCAGTAATGCATTGGTGTCGAAATAATTGATATTTCCCTCCCCTTCAAATTGCTGCCCTTGTGCCTAACTCTAGAAACAATACTTATTATAAGAGTGGTCGATTAGAAGTATCGTTCGAGCGTCGGAGAATATGGTTTATGGCATATAGTTACGTCCATTTACACTCTGACTTCAAATCCCGTCGAAGATATCTTTGCCTAACATGAAAGAAATAGTTAGATAGAAATAACAACAGCTTCTGATTTTGGCCCTGGGACAGTAATTGTTGGGAGAAGCGAAAATTCATGATGTCGCCTCTAGTTCGTAATTGGTACTTTATTTTATTGAGCTCAGAAAGTACGGCAAGTTTGGCCTCTGCTGGATTAAAACTCAGAGAGAAACAATCTATAATAAACCTTAATGCATTTTTGTAAGGGATTGAACGTTTTTGCCAAAGAAGAAGCAGAAGAAGAGGTGATTGGAGAAGGAGAGGGAAGAGTAGAAAAAGAAGCAGTAGAGAAAGAAAAGGGATGAAGGAGAAATAAGAAAGAAAGAAAGAGAGAAAGAAAGAAAAAAACAAAGAATAAAGGCAAACTTTGGAGTTAGTGTCAAATATCGAGTAGTTAATTTATCAGGAAAAGATTGCAAAGTTAAGTGTATTGTTTTGACAAAATTTGTACATTCTCATAAATAGAATTAATATAAAGTAGTTCCTTTATTTGTGATTTATATAGATCTTAAAGTGATAGCTTTTAAAAGTGAGGGATGAGTGAGAGAGAGATAATGAGAGAGACGATGAGAGAAATAATGATGACTTTTTATATACAATTGTTGAAATATAACTCACGAACAACAATAATAACAATAACAACAACAAAAATAAATGTAATAATAATAATTTCTAAGCTAGGTACAAGGCCATCAATTTTGGAGAAGTGGAAATGTGATTATAAATACCCCCAATACTTCTCTGGAAGGATGAAAGGCAAAGTTGACCCCGGCGGGATTTGAACTCGTTTGAGGCTGTGTATTGGCAGAATGGTTAAAGCGTCGGACAATATGCCTTGCTGCATTTAGTCACATCTCTTTACGTTCTGAGTTGAAATCCCATTGAGGTCAACTTTGCCTTTCATCATTCCAAGTTCGATAAAATATAGTACCAGTCAAATACTGGGTCGCAATAATCAACTTTCAACAACCTTTAAAACTGCTTCACTTGTGTCTACTTTAGAAATCATTATTGAAGCTGGCGTTCAGAACATGACAGTCGTTCTTATATAAAATTATGGTGGAATGATTTAGACAATTATAAACACTTGATAATAAGCAGTTTTTTATCGTTGAACCGGAAGTGATTTCATGTAATTCTGATTAAATAGTTTTAACGAATGTCATCCTTCCGAGGTCAATAAAAGTAAGTAGCACTCAAGTACTGTGTCAATGTCTTCTGCTCCTTCCATGCCACCCCCAAAATATTTGCTGGCTTTGTTCCTAAGCAAAACAAAAAAATAGAGAGAAATCGGTCGATAAGGTCCCATATTATTTGCGTACAGGGTGGTTGGGAGATCATAAAATCGGACCAAGGAAACAATATTTCCATTCGTCTTTCCGTTGATGATACTGTCTACCAGTCACAACTCCTGACATAAGGAGCAACGTAAAATAAAGTGTCTTGCTCAAGGACACAGCGTACCGCCGGGAATCGAACAATAACATAATAAACATTCTTATATACAATTATGATGAACGGTTTTAGATATATATAAACATTTAAAAATAAACAGTCGTGTATTGTGTATAGAACCAAGCCTGTTTCATGTTATTTTCTATCAAATCTATTACTTTAAAATCCAGGTAAATCCAGAGAAAAGGAGACAAAATAAAGGAAATGTGCATACAGTTTAGCATATAATATTGAAAGATACAGGTGTGTGTATGTCTGTGTATATATATATATATATA
>OZ024743.1:195550249-195552749 GCA_964016885.1 Eledone cirrhosa
ATTGAAACATTTATTTAAACGCGTAAATGAATGTGAACAAAGTGTTTATTATTTACTTATATTCTTTACTTTTTTTAATTTTTTAATTTCGGATTTTCTTTTCACAATCTCAAGTTATGTGTTTTATGTATTTGTACGAAATTTAAGGTTCCCTGTAGATCAAGTTTTTAATTGGACCACACTTGAAATATATGGCGTACTGACTGATAGTTAATTCAGTAAAACCTCTTTTATTCAATGATAAGTGGATTTATGTACTAAACTAAATAAATAAAATAAATAAAATAATGACGTTGTTTAAAAAGAAAAAGGTGTGGTGCAAATACAAAACCGTTGGTTCAACTGTTGATATAAACTATAAAATTACCGAACAGTTCTATTGGAAAGAGAAACGCCGGTATGTCTCCTTTTCAGGTAATTTATCCTTCAGACTGTGAAAAAAAAAAAACATTTGTTCGAATGCTTCGTGTTGATCACATGGTGAGATACGCAATTAGTTACTTCTCAGTATCACATAATGTATCATGTGAGATTTGTCATTAAGTATTTCAACCACCAGCCTAAATGTCAACTTTAATTCTTATGTTGATGTGTGTACAATACTATGTCAGCACGTATTCAGGCAATATCATACACACTCATATACGCACTCTTATTTACATATAGGTCACTCACCACATACGACTTCCTACCCACATTGTGAGACACACACACATAGTCCATGAAGCACCGAGGAAATAGTCATACCTTCACATATAGTAGATGAATTCTTAAATACATGTATACATACATTCTTCTGTCTAGTAAGCTTGGCAAGTATGTTCTGTGTACTGTTATCAGACTTCACTTAAGAATTTCCTCATACGCCCTTCTTTGTAACGCCTTAATGTCGAACAATATAATGTTTCTCTCACAGTTTGCAACATACAGCGTTGCTTCATATGTTTTGCATATGTATGTATTATGTATGTACGTATGTATGTTTCTATGAATGTGTGTATGTATGTATGTAATTGTGTGTGTGTGAACGTGCGTTGTGTATTGGTTAGAGTATTCATCTCACAATTATAAGGTCATTAAATTGATTCTCTGCTGGCCGTTATCTCCTTAAGCAAGACAATTTACTCCTCTTGGCTCCAGTGCTCTGAAATGGCAAACATGAACTGTACTTGCAAGTTAATGGGTTAAATATGCCTCGTTGATTCTACTTGAGAACTACGTTAACGGTGCACGTGTCTGTGGAATGTTAAGTCACTAAGTTAATGCTACGAGCAGATTATTCCGCTGGTTGTATATAGAGCGAGCATCATTGTGTTGGATATCAATTCCATCATCATTCATCAACTACAAACTCAATCCAGATGGTTTATGTCAGTTGACAAATGCAGTAAAATCAACGATGCTATTATCGATATAACAGTGCTTCTCAACTCTTTTTAACCCAGTGCTGTCCTAGCTCACAATCTACAACAGAACTGAGGAGTATGTTTTACGTTGCTACGAAGATTTGATGTATCAAATCTCTGTAACGATACAATGATAGTTGTCGAAACCTTTATGCATCATATAATCAAAGCCACCGTTATCATTTGTCGTGCCAAAAGATGTGAATCATTCCTATTTTTGAACTAGATATGCCATTATAATTTATTTCTAGAATGACAATTAGTAAAAGAAACTATCACTCTGGAGTGACAAATAGTTCAGTAATGCGCCAACTTCAATATTCAGTAAGCAGAAGAGAGGTAGGTAAAGAAAATAAACTCGCTAGCTTCAATTCGGTATTCGTGTAAGTTAAGCCGCTACTTTACCGAGTTGAAAGATCACAGAACCGATACTACGGGCATGTGGTTAGAATGTCTCAGGAAAGAATCGCTTGACAGATTTTACAGATGAAACCAACCGGCAAGAGACCCAAGGGTAGTCCCTGAGCAAGATGGTGGATTAACATCCATGAGCTTGGCTGGTTATGCTTGGGGATCCAGCTGGATCTTTTGGAGAAGGTTGCTTCTGACAGGACCGCTGGAAGGAGTGTATGAGGACTCTGTCCCCACGGCCTTCTCGGGAAGAAGAAGAAGAAGAAGAAGAAGAAGAAGAAGAAGAAGAAGAAGAAGAAGAAGAAGAAGAAGAAGAAGAAGAAGAAGAAGAAGAAGAAGAAGAAGAAGAGTTACAATGAATTTCTATAGCGATCAAAAATCTCAGTGACATTCCATCGAATTTAATTTGACAGATTAAACCCAAGGTAAATTAACAGAGCCACGTTTCTCTCTTGGTTTGATCCACATTCTATGCTCAAGTATTGAAGAAAGCATTCATCTTTTTTTTATAAGAACACAAAACTGCAGAAGATTTTTCTTTCCTACACCCGTGTTTTAGCTGACTAAAACATTACTGTTAATATTACTTCTGTTAGGTGTTGCATGTTAATTTAGAATTACAAGAAGATATAAGATATAAAAAGTAAAATCTACTGATACTATTTTTTAGAGTCTCAAAAATA
>OZ024743.1:195555249-195577749 GCA_964016885.1 Eledone cirrhosa
ATATATATATATATATATATGTTTTACGAGGTATTTTCTATGAAATCGTGTGTCGAAAAAGATATTGTTATACTTTGGGAGGGTCATGTTGTTGTCTGGCATGTTCGTATAGTACTGAACCATTTTTTCGTCCTTTTAATTCCCCCCAGTGTTGGTTTATCCTTTCTCCTATGCTACGAGCTGTCTCGCCTATGTAAGTTGTTGTCATGTTTCTGAAAGTTCCCTCTATACATCTTATGCTATAGACTACGTTTCTAGTTTTACAGTTTATCTGAGGGTTTACTTTACATATAACACATTTCCTATTAGTACAGTGGATTTTCTTAAAATGGTATGTTTTGTTAATCAGGGATTTTATGGTAGTTCTTGGCTTTTCTACCACTTTAATCTTTAAGTGGGTCTTTCTCAGGGCCTTTCTACACTGGTTAGCTAATTTCCCTCCAGGGGTAGCGTCCACGAACATGACACTCTGGTATCTCTGGTTGTCGTACCATGAGGTGGCTTTCCCTATCTTATGTTTAGTCCTATCTAAGCTATTCCATGTTTTACTCCTGTATAATGGGCAAATTCCTTTCATGTCCAGTTCTATGACGGTCTTATACTTCTCCGTGTCTCCTTTGTATACTCTGATTCTCTCTCTTCGGTTGTAGCCAGAGAACTGCATGCGGTTGATGAAGTGTTAGATGTGTCTTTCCATTTCTGTTGGTTCGCTCATGCGGGACACGTTCTTCATAACTCGTACCAAGTCTGCGATCAGAATATTAAACTTACCACTAATGGACGTTACTGAGATTTTGAGTATCAGGTATTTGGAGTCTATGGATTTAGCGTACTGGGAGTGGAGAATTTGGGCCCTCTCGTCTATAGTGTTAATCCAGAGTTCCGTGTCTAATACAGCTAGTCTACTGTTAGGGTGTTTGGAAGGGTAGTCGATAGTTACAGTCATACTCTGGTGTATGGAGTTAGCTATCTGCTGGATGCTTTCCAGTGTGCTATATTTTAAATCATACTTGTTAGTACTCTCTTGTGGGGGTGTCCTTATTGCTATATTAATATCGTCTACAAAACGAGAGTACATGATGAGGTCTATGGATCTCTCATCAAGGAGATGTTTGAGTCTCCTTTCCCACCATACCAACTATGCTGACGCCAATGGCTGCTCCCTCATTTTAGGTGTAGATCTTTTCGTGAATTTGAATACGTGGCCCTTTAGGGTAGTTTTAATACTAGCCCCTATTGTATGCGCCACCATTTTTCTTACTTGATCTTTGTTTTGGCGGTCCGTATGATTTGGTCCACCCAACCCACCTTCCCATGGGAGTCTTTTTTGCCATTGAGGTTATGGTGGGGAAGCCTACCTCTTATGGGTCTACTGGGGCAGAAACGGCTAAGGTCATGGCTGTCTAGGTACTCGGTGTCATAGGTAAGTCTAAGTAGGAGGCCCAGTTCATCAGTGTCGGCGTCGCAGAACTCCACCTCAATCTCACTGATCATCTCCACACATTTTTCCACAGCAAAATCAATGTTAATGGATGGATATAGTGATACCACGTCCATACTGCCTATTATGCAGTTAGATAGGTTTTTATTTTTGTTGAAATCATTGATTCTGCTGAGGAGGTCCTCTGTACTGTCACATACATCTGGGGACATATTGATTATGGGGCGTATAACCATTGACAGGAAGTAGGAGATCCTGTAGTTGCTAGCGATTTTGGCTCCGCATACACGTCTTGTTGGTGGTCCTGTTGTCTGGTCGTCGACTGTCTTATGGTCTTTGCGGAGCCTATACATGGGTGGTATGTCATAGTTAAATGCTGGAAGTTGTTGGCAGTGCGTCTGCTTGGCTTTAGGATGTCGGGCCATATCATCATGTGAGAGTTGAGGATCTTCTCTCTCCCCTTATGTGTAATTTCGCTTGTATTGGTGATGTGGGGTTCCATAGGTTTGATGTAGTTCGGCATGCTGTCTATCGACATCCTACAAGATTTATCTGTAGGTAGACACACTACCTCACAATCTCTTGCGCGCAGCTTGAGGCTAACGAAGCCTTCTACAGGTTTCCTTCCAAGTTGTTGAACCTCTGGTCTGCTTTGTCTCTTAGTATACCGGTCTATTATTTGTCTAATCTTATTTCTAGCTATGGTGAACTGTGCCTCTGTCTTGTCAACAATGTGTCTTTCTTAGGGCCTTTATAAATCACCTGCATGGTTTGCAACTACGAACATGACACTCTGGTATCTCTGGTTGTCGTAACATGAAGTGGCTTATCTATCTTATGTTTAGTCCTCTCTATGATATCCCATGATAAACCGCTGAGGTAAAACAAAGTGTCCTCGGAAATGGTGCACTAACTGCTGTGGAACTATTACTACCAAACTCATCCCATGGACTGAGTGCTCTACTACAGCAGATACAACCCACCAATGTTCTGCCAGTATACAGTATATATATATATATATATATATATATATATATATATATATATAGTTTTAATATAGATGAGATTCTACAGGACTAGAACTGTTTCATTCATTAGAAATCATCAGGAATCTGGGTATCAAAAAATAAATATGGTATTTATAGGTCTCTACAAGTGGTAGGAGAGGGTGGGGAGTGGGATGGGTGCAGGTCATTGGTTGATAGAAAAGGGAATTCATTAAAAGCTAATTCTACAAAGCTATAGTTAATTTTTATTTTTATTTATATTTATTTATGTTTTTAGAGTAACAAAGGCAGACAGAATTCTATAAACAGGTTCCGGATGGCATACCATTCCTTGTCAATAAGTTTCTCTTAAGCTAACAGATGTCTATAAAATCAGTGGGGGGTCAGTCATGCTCGATAGAATTAAAGAAAAGGGAGATTCTATAAAAGCTAAAGTCATTAAGGTTCTACTAAGTGACAGAATTCTCTAGACCTTTGTCACTTAGTAGAACCTTAATGACTTTAGCTTTTATAGAATCTCCCTTTTCTTTAATTCTATCGAGAATGACTGACCCCCCACTGATTTTATAGACATCTGTTAGCTTAAGAGAAACTTATTGACAAGGAATGGTATGCCATCCGGAACCTGTTTATAGAATTCTGTCTGCCTTTGTTACTCTAAAAACATAAATAAATATAAATAAAAATAAAAATTAACTATAGCTTTGTAGAATTAGCTTTTAATGAATTCCCTTTTCTATCAACCAATGACCTGCACCCATCCCACTCCCCACCCTCTCCTACCACTTGTAGAGACCTATAAATACCATATTTATTTTTTGATACCCAGATTCCTGATGATTTCTAATGAATGAAACAGTTCTAGTCCTGTAGAATCTCATCTATATTAAAACTGTTATACTCTGCTTTGTATTGAGTACCTTACTTACTGTGGTTACCTCCGATTCAACCCGGAATAACGTATATATATATATATATATATATATATATATATATATATATATATATATATTGTTATACTTGGGGAGGGTCATATTTGTGTAATATTGCCAGAATTAATAACAGAACACACTCACTGTTTGGTTGGTTTTCGCTTCTCGCTGTCTTTTATATCTGTAATCTAGCTTACTCGGTCCTCAATGTTGCCATTGACTGACCGACGGTCAAAAATATTACAGATACAATATAGACATAAACACATATATATAGTTTACATAATTTACATAAATCTTTCGTTGCACATCTGCAACATCGTCAGTGGTGTTATATTTTCCTCCTGTTGTGTTGTATGTCTACGCCATTTTTTATTCAGTCTGTCTATATATTTATTTATTTATTTGCTTGTTTGTTTATTTTATTTTGTCTTCTTTGCGCATGCGTTTGCGTGTGTGTATAGTGTTATGTTTGCTGTGTGACTAGTGTGTATAGTGTTGTGTTTGCTGGGTGACTAGTGTGTATAGTGTTGTGTTTGCTGGGTGACTAGTGTGTGTTTATGTGCTTGTTGTTATTGTGCTTGTGTATGTATTTATGTATCTTATTTTATTTACTTATTTATACTTCTCTTAGGTCAGTGTTGTTTGTTTGGGTGTTGTTGCTATTCCACTCATTCTTTCTGTTTAGCTTTGGTCTTCTAATTTGTATTTCACTGGCCTCTCTGATTTTCCTATCTTCTGGGTCATTTCTATGTTTAGATATTATTCTAATTTCTATGTTGTCTATATTACCGTCATGTTGTTGTCTAGCATGTTCGTATAGTACTGACCCGTTTTTTCGTCCTTTTAGTTCCCCCCAGTGTTGGTCTATCCTTTCACCTATGCTCCGAGCTGTCTCACCTATGTATATATATATGTGTATGTATATATATGTATATATGTATATATGTCTCACCTATATATATATATATATATGTATGTATATATATGTATATATGTATATATATATATATATATATATATATATATATATATATATATATATATATATATATACATATATATATATATATATATATATATATATATATATATATATATACATATATATATATATATATATATATATGTATGTGTAAGTATATATATTATATATATGTATATATGTGTGATGAAATAGCTTTGACAATATATAAAAATCCTTTTGGTTATCAAACCAACCAACCAACCGGAAAGTTATAATAAATTGAAGTGAAAACCAACAGATGCGTGTGTTTTTATTGGCAACATGACTCTCCTAGGTATAACATTGTATATATATATATATATATATATATATATATATATATATATATATATATATATATATATATATATATATAAGGCATAGTACTGATTTTCTGTCCTCCCGACAATCGAACCATGGACACTTAGCACATAATTTACGAGCGATTTTGTGTGTGCTTATACGTGTGTTTTAATATGTTATGTAGATGGAATAACACAATCAAATAGCCTTAACCTGAGACATCTTGCCCAACAATGCAATATTCTGTGATATGGCATCGTTATATGAAAAGGAAATCTCTCTACATATTGTTACATTGAATACAGAAATTGCTTCTTTCTAACAGGCATTTCATGTAGTTACTGATACACGCAATATATTCTATTTTCCTCTTACAGAAACAAGAAACTGTGTCGCAATGGTTCAATGGCCCACAAATTTACATGATAATATATTCCGTAAATGGATACGGCATTCTATGAAACAATGTATCAACCAGAAATTCCCCCTAACTAATTACAAAATGACTTTATTAAACAAACAATAATTGAACTGGGTTTTAATGTACTGACATAGGAACCAGTAACTTATGATATATTTTCGTTTGCAGCAGGTGGATTAAATAACTGGATTTATATTCAAAGACAAAATAAAATGGACGTTTACTGATAGTTTAAAATATACATTTTACGAATATAATTTCATGTAAAAATTATGAAAATAATTTAATACAAGAATAGAATAAATTTCATATTTACCAGACTAATTGTTTTTGAAATTTTTATTATTATCATTATTATTTAAATTTGTTTCACTTTTATTCCGTATTTTCCTTATTTCTAATATATTCGAGTTTATTCTATTTATATTTATTTGAATTTTATGTACATATTATTCTTATTTCATAAATATATTTTTCGCAATATATATATATTGTTTACTATGGATTATATGTATTATGATTCTTTAGTTTTATCTATCTATCTATCTATATATCTATATATATATATATATATATATATATGTGTGTGTGTGTGTGTGTGTGTGTGTGTGTGTGTGTGTGTGTGTGTGTGTGTGTGTGTGTGTGTGTGTGTGTGTGTGTGTGTGTGTGTGTGTGTGTGAGTGCGTGTGTGTGTGTGAGTGCGTGTGTGTGTGTGTGTGTTAGTCATTATTAAATATCAACATTTTTTTTTTTCGTATTATGTGAACTTTTATACTATGATATGCATCCTGTTGGTACTTGAGGCTCTATTATTCTATTTCATGCATATTCTCCCTCAATATGATGTTATTATTTGTTAGTATTGCATGAGTTTTATCTGTTTTATGTTATATATATATATTTTAAATATATATATATATATATATACATACATAATTAAATACACATATATATAGTACATAGAGTATATATGGATACAACATGTATACATCCTATGGTCACGTAATAAGTATGTAACATGAATTTTATGCTAAATATTTTATCATATATTTTATTTAATAGTATATACTTTATTCTAGATAAAGTAAAGTGGTATTTTATAGATAGATTAACATAAAGTAACTGAAATGAAAAACAAACATATTCAATATAGATAATCACACAATATCATTAAAAAACTTTGACATTATATAAAATCTATTGAGCAGTATCTAATAAAAACAACACACTCTATTAAATGGAAAGAAGAAGAAAAAAGCATGAAGCAATGAAAGTGAGGGAAAGCGTTCTGCGGACAAAATAACAAAGGTGTTACCTTAGAGAAGGGTCAGATACACGCACTGAAACAGACACCCTTACTCCTGGACCCCCCTCTTGAATCGGGCTGCCATCTTTCCGACTTTGCGGATGAAATCAGCAGCGTCGGAATCAAGGCCGTTAGATATATCGACGGACACCGGTGTAAAGTGGTAGAGGTCGCTCAGGCCCCCGTATATGACTATATTTCTCTCCTTCTCATTGTAGCCAACGGAGCCCAGTTTTGGGCCGAAGCGACAACGTTAGGGCCACAGAACTAGTCGCTGTACGTCACGTCCAATTAGTTATTCTCCCCCTCGAAAGGGATAAGGGTTTTCTGTCGGGGCGCATGCCATCGCCAGGTTCGAGGCTGGGGGGCTCCAATTGTGACAGAATATTAGTTGCATCGAAGCTCCTTCTGAAGATATTCCTTTTTTCTTCATATATATATATATATATATATATATATATATATATATATATATATATATATATATATATATATATATATATATATATATATATATATATATATGTATATATATATATATGTATATATACGGGATGAATTTGTTTTGCAAGGTTTTTTATATGAAATCGTGTGTCAAAGCAAATATTGTTATACTTGGTGAGGGTCATATTGTTGTAATAATAATGGGGTATACATCACAATACTATAGGAGGGAACATAATATTACCACTGATGATGTTGCAGATGTGCAACGAAAGAACTTTCATAGACTATATATATATATTTAAATCTGTATTTTTAACCGTTGGTCAATCAATGATAAACATTGGTTGCCAAATAGATTAACTATGGAGATATAAAAGATACGTGAGCGAAAACCAACCAAACAGTGAGTGTGTTCTGTTATTATTTCTGGCAAATCATTACAATAATATGACCCTCCACAACTATAACAGTATATATATATACATATATATATATATACCCGTCAAACATGCCTGGTTTTACAACTGGTTTTACATCTGACGATGTTGCAGAGGTGCAACGAAAGAACTTTGATAAACTATATATATGTGTTTGTGTCTATATTGTATCTGTATTTTTGACCGTTAGTCAGTCAGTGGCAACATTGAGGACCGAATAAATTAAATTAACCGATATAAAAGACACAGAAGCAAAAACCAACCAAACAGTGAGTGTGTTCTGTTATTAATTCTGGCAATATTATTACACAAATATGACCCTCCCCAAGTATAACAATATATATATATATATATATATATATATATATATATATTGGTAAACGGAATAGAAAATGCTGCCAAATTGTTCACAGTGAAAAATAGTTTAATTAGGAATAAGTGAGAATTAGTAATTGTATTGGTTAGTGTTACCTAGAGAAGGGCCAGAGACACGCACCGAAACAGATACCCTTACTCCTGGACCTCCCTCTTCAATCGGGCTGCCATCTTTCCGACTTTGCGGAGGACATCAGCAGCGTCGGAATCAAAGCCGTTAGATATATCGACGGACACCGGTGTAAAGTGGTAGAGGTCGCTCAGGCCCCGGTATATGACTATATTTCTCTCCTTATATATATATATATATATATATATATATATATATATATATATATATATATATATATATATATTTATATATATATATATTTATATATATACCCGACAAACTTGCCGGGTTTTACAACAGAAAAATATTTAATTTAATACATCCTTGATTACAACATCCTATAGAAATATACTAGAAGATTCAATGTTTCTTTATCTACTCCTACTTGTCATTTTAGACATCACCATATTTTAAATCATAAAAATAAAAAATTCTATATTTAAAAAGAAAAATTATCAAACATGTATACAACAAGTTTATTCTTATAGATAGGTAGGTAGATAGGTAGGTAGGTAGGTATGTATGTAGGTAGGTAGGTAGGTAGGTAGGTAAATTTCTTTATTAGCCACAAACGAAGGGGACAAATACAAATGGGGAGTTTACATATAAGTATATGAAAATAAAACTATTAATAAAACAACAAATAACAATTGAAATCCCCAATAGGGGAGAGGTGTTACACAGTGGTTGTACACACCCCGAAAAAATGTACAACTCTCAGCTCCAAGAGCACCAAGAGTGAGTACTCCCTTTCTCTCTTCCTCTTTTTCCTCAACCTACAGGCTTATATAGAGAAAAGGCCCAACCACTCGGGCCATCTTTTCCACATTCACCCACCTTTTATAAAATTTGCTGGGGTACAGCACCTCTCTCTTCATCATGATTCTTCTTCCAAAATGATATTTGAAAAAACAAAATCAGTTGCTCGCCGGAGAGAAAAGTGTCTGACCTCAGCCCTTTTAACCTCGTCCACCATATAACCTCTTTCACGAATCGTAAACTTGTTGACACTTTTCGCCCCCGTCACTCGGACCCAGCTAACAGCTTTGGCTCCCTCGTTTCCCAGAGCACGTATTTTGCTCCTGACAACGCAGCCTTCGTGCTTTGCAGATAGATAGATAGATTCATTGATTGATTGATTGATTCTGATAAATAGACAGATAATATATGTATAGATAGATAATAGATTGATAGAAATTGTCTGTAAATAGATAGATATATATGTAGGTAGCTATAGTTAACTGCCGCATAACTACTGACCATATTGTCCACACTGTGTGTGAAAGACAGAGAAAGAGCGAATGAGAGAGACAGGAGGAGGGAGAGAGAGGGGAGTGAGAGTGTGTGTGTGTGTGGGGGGGGGGGGGGGTCAAATTATATTTTCAAAACAAATCTACCACAAAGTGGTTAAGTGGCACTTGAATTTTATCATGAACTGTACTGCGCTGGCGTTGCGGTAATACGCATATATAATTATGTAATCATGTAATTACACACCTGTATTAACATTTATTCGTATAACGATACTTTCCCGTGTCATACACGATATCAAGTTCATGGTCGATATATACTAACGATCTAGAAGATTTAATGCTATTTACATCAAATTCATTCATTAAGATGAAGCAAACACAAATAAATAAACAAATAAAGACAAGTATATGCATATAAAATGTATGTATAATATGTATGTATAATATATATGTATAATATATGTCCATGGTACAGTAAATGTTGGCACAGTAAGTACACATGTTATTATCATTTCGCAATTCCTGAATAGATTCTTTCAAGGAATCGGAAATGTGGAGCAACGATGCTTGCAAGGAACAAAGGAGACGGGGGTATATATGGATGAATAATATAAACATCTATTTCACTCTGCGAATAAAATCACTTTAAATTTTTCTGTGTATTCAATTTACTACATATCTACACTAACATTACGTATGAAGATATTGTCATGCTTAACAGCAACAAACAGTAATATACTCATACATTCATAAATGTGACTCTATATACCAGGCCAAATTACGTTTCTCTACTTGTATATTTGTATTTATCTGCCTGTATTTTTATATTACATGCACATATGCAAGTAATCCTACACACACACACGTACACACACACACACACACACACACACACACACACACACACACACACACACACACACACACACACACACACACACACACACACACACACATTCACACAAACACACACACAGAAACACACACACTCACACAGACACACACAAACACACACACATACACATATATACAAATATACACACACATATATATACGTATATATATATTAATATATATACATATATATATTAATATATATATATATACATGGGTGCATGTGCACTTGTACATACACACGTGTGTTTTCACGTGTGGTTTAATGCGCGTATGTGTATATATTTACGTACATATATGTGTTATTTTCTCTGTAGAATATGCATTTACATTTCTGTCACGGGTATCTTAAATTCAAGAGAAGTAAGTGGAAAGAATTGGACAAATTGGCAACCGCTATCTAAATGTAATCCTCTAATTGTATTCAAGAAACAGATTTAGAAGCAACGTCGGAATAAAAGGATGTGGAGTGGTAAAAATAGTAAGTGAAACATGTTTCTCCGTTGAAAGGATGTACAAAGATCAAAAGCCTTATTAGAAGTGTTTGTCAAAACCAATAAGTTTATATGCTAAACCACCATGACATATATCAAGAAATATATATTTCCCCACAAAAATGACTGTTCAAAGAAACGTTGTTTATATAAACAGCAGCCGGTACTATGGAAAGGAATGTCAAAGCTTGGCATATATTTCTTTTGCTACATAGGTTAATGACCAAATTAAATATGATAGCATCTAATCAACGTATATTTTCTGGATATCGATACGTAGCAATCAAGTAAAATAAGATCATTTATTGGTGTCTTGCTTGTGAATTATTGTCCTGTTCAGTATCTTTCAAAACCTTCTTGCAATTGAGTCTAATATTTAAATATAGAGATACAGAACGATGAAAGTATAATCATACGGAACATATTTAATGACACTGGATTCAGCTGAAATTGAATAATTTCCTACTTTTGATCTTATATTTATGTATTTTGAGAAATAAATTTAATCTGTAGCGATTGAATAGAAACAGACATACTCTTATATATAACGGCGGAGTTCATACATCTTTTGCGTAGCACATAAATGTGGAAGTTGATGTTCGGCATAATCCCTCAAGTCTGCAATGCACGGCCACTGGATGATACCATGCAGGATGGTTTTTCGCCATACGTGCATCTCGGACACGTCCATCTGTTAGTACTTCCGTACACGTGGAGCTTGTTTCGAGCACTTACCTGTAGTCATGCCATGACAAGAACTTTTTTTAATTTTTCTATAAGCCACGATGAGAAAATCATTGAGATGTACCTATTAACAATAACAACCGTGTCGTGTATATTTCTGTTTCAAAGATCGAAACAATCAGCATCATTGTCACGGATATGTAAGCAATATTCTAAAGTGTTTAACATTGCAGTATTGGTCTCAGATTAAGTATTTTCAAAAGAAAAAAAAAGAAAATGTTTCATCTGAGATAAGTTGCTGAGGGAAAGCAATGCTACAACGTGAACCACTTTAGAATATTGCTTACATATCAGAAGAAAATAAACGTTGTTTTAAGATATGGCGGTTAGTTGCGATATAACCGGGCACTTGCAGGACGAATAGGCAACCCCAGCGGTAAAGAAGAAGAAGAAGAAGAAGAAGAAGAAGAAGAAGAACCCTCGTACTAAATGATGCTCTGTGAGATTAAATGAGTAATAATAGACTAAGGCTCACCAGTGGAAATGAAAATTTGCATGAAATTCATTCACATCGAGCGGGAAGGTGTGTTCAAGATTTAATTTATTATCAGTAGTGTATATATGTGCATTACCTTGATAGATTAAATATATCTATCTGTGTAGAATAACAAGCCGTATGTCTAGTCCTTCTGTTATAGTTGTTAATTAGTCCAGGCCAGCTCTAAGTCAGCTCACCTCGTAGCAAAATGTATCCATCTAGACATTTGTCTTTGCAGACTTTGCTTATCTAGGATTAAGCACACCAATCTCCCACAAATAACACCGTTCCATTTTTGCACACGGTAAAGCCATATTTAGGTGAATTTGGTCTGTATTTCTACCCTGCTGAATGACCACTTTGTGATTCGCTAGCTAACCCGAGGGCAGAAATCGGAGAAACTCTTTTAGCAAGTCTCATTTGATGGGTGTATTTTTTTTTATTCTCTATTTATAGAGTCAATAAAGTGAAACATCAAGGTTGACACGTGTAAGTGAAAGGTTAAAAAAGCGTGATGCAGAGTATTATTAGCATAATCATGTGTGTAACAGCAAACTGGTATTTCATGTAACATCGTTGTTTCAGTAATAGTAGATAAAGAATGAAAAGAGATTAAGTTAGAAGTGGTTACATTAAAGTTGGAATACCTTTGGGTGTATCTTCGCCCATGTGTTTGAATGGCAGTGAGATATATGAAGGCGGGTTTAGGTGAATATTGATATGTGTGTATGAGTTGGGCAATCTGAAGAAAAATTGACAGTAAATACGTGCTTTTATCTGCAGGATTGTTACGTCTATAACTATCTTACTTAGGAGTGTCAAATAGAAGATTCTGAAAAGTTATTAAGGATTATAATAGCAAGAAACCAGAAACAAGAAAACAAGAAAACAGTTTGGTAAGTGAAATAAATTTCAGGTTCTGTAGTAGTGTGACGTTATGTCACTTTGTTCTAAGTGAAGGAGTTAATGTTATTCGCATGGGAGTACTACAGCTTAACATTGAGTGAAACACATAGACGTTTTGGAGTTGTGAGCTTTTATTTTTAGGATGTTAGTATGATATATACTGAGGAGAGTGATATGATTCAACAGTTAGAGGTTAAGGATATTTGCTATCAATAATAATTAACGCAGATGTGTGAATAGTAAATTATGTAGTCAACTCTAAATAGCTAATTATTTAGAGTAAAAACAAAAAAAAAACAACAGAAAGATGCAAGAGTAGTCTGCATTGGAGTCACTGAAGATAGTAATGTTAGAGAGAAGTGATGTATGATACATATCTTCAATCCGAATACGAGATAACCGCACAACTGTTGACTGTTGGAGGATTTCAGTGAGCTGTAGAGGGAAATATATATATTTAGAGAAATGTGGACGAGAGATTGTAAGCCAAAATAACTGGAAGGCTGTTGATACTATCAATGTAAGCTGTAGATTAAACGCAGACACAACAATTTGGAAACAAAATTGAAATATCCGCAGTAGCAGAAATGGATGGCAGAGTGAAGATGAGAGATTTTATCTCATGGCCTGAATCTTATTTGTAATAGCAACTAAATTTAGTTTGAAGATTCAACTTTCTGATCGATGTATTACAACAAAAGAATGGTGTTGTGCATCGTTATATGGTAGATGGAAGGAGTTAGGCGAATTTTAGAAACTTGAAGACAAACATATTATTCCCTGTCATCACAAGAATAGAAGGGCTGTCATGCCATCGTTGACCATATATACGATATTATTGTACGTGGAAAATAGAAAAGGAAGAAAAAGAAAAAGTAGAGTGTGATACAGTTAGTTTACTAAGATAATTGTTTTACAGAATAAGTCAGAGGAGACGGTGCAGCACCTATGAGCATTGTCATCACATTCGTGAGTGGTGGCGAGAAAGTGAGAAGTTATGCTGAGATCGAATACTTGGCTAAAGTACTGATAACAGTACGGTCTCCACTAGCGATACTCATGGGTTAGGTGCTGGTTTTGAAACATTATCCACGAATACGGCAGAATATAAGAAAAAATACTTATTTTGGTATGAGAATATGGCGGAGGATACAACATGGCGCCTCGCGCGATTGAACCTGGAAATACATACTTGCTATGCTAAGTTCTTAATCCAATAGCCATGTTACTCCCTTGATACAATTAAATAACATTTTAACACGAGCTATGAATGTTTTTGAAGTTTTGAAGTATATATATATTTTCATAGAAAAAGCATATAACGATATGTGCTTTTACAATTCTCCAGATAAGCCGGAAGATGGGTAAATATTGCTGATGAGATGTAATAACATCGAAACTAGTCCAATATTCCTGTCTGGCTCTCTGGAGAGAATAGAGGAAGTGTGTTTCCTTGAAAACTCGTATGACTTTAAAACCCGGTTCGTCTGTTTGTTTACATACAGACTAGCTGGACACTCACTGTAAAGTGTCTAGTGAAAAACTCGGTACATGTACATATGTATACATGTGTGTATTTATATGCATACTAGTACTTCCGTATACATATGTAGATGTACACTTTAACTTAATTGTTTAAGCGTCAGTCATACAAAAGTGAGTTAGAAGCGAAACGAAATTTAATTTCGTTTCGTTATTTGTTTTTATCGTTTCCGCTGAACCGGTGCGTACAATGACTCACGTTCTATGCAAATTAGTCTGCCCACTACTGATTTTCATAGAAAAAGCATATAACGATATGTGCTTTTACAATTCTCCAGAGAAGCCGGAAGATGGGTAAATATTGCTGATGAGATGTAATAACATCGAAACTAGTCCAATATTCCTGTCTGGCTCTCTGGAGAATAGAGGAAGTGTGTTTCCTTGAAAACTCGTATGACTTTAAAACCCGGTTCGTCTGTTTGTTTACATACAGACTAGCTAGACACTCACTGTAAAGTGTCTAGTGAAAAACTCGGTACATGTACATATGTATACATGTGTGTATTTATATGCATACTAGTACTTCCGTATACATATGTAGATGTACACTTTAACTTAATTGTTTAAGCGTCAGTCATACAAAAGTGAGTTAGAAGCGAAACGAAATTTAATTTCGTTTCGTTATTTGTTGAAATATATATAAGTTTGACTCTACTAACCCTGGTGGTAGAAATTTGACGAGAAACAGGATATTCTTTATACCCATAAAAGAGAGTTACTTTTGAGTGCTGTTATAAAATTAGAAATTAGTTTTCTATTTGAAACTTTGTCTGAAAATTATTTATCTTCATATGAACACAAGGGGTTTAGAACCAAACTTTCCTCTCATATAGTATATGTCAAATAGACTAGTTGTCAAATAGCGATAATTATTACAGAAATCTATTGCGTTATTTTAGTACTATGATAATAATTTCAGTGAATGATACAGTATTTCTCAAATCGAAATATAACAGTCTGAACAGTTATGAAGAAAAACAACAAACAGATAAAATAAAGAAAAGGAAAGAAAATTAATTTTAGTGAGAAAACGTGGACACCTAGTTTCGTTTACTTCATTTTTGAAGACAAATTCTGCCAGAAATAACAATTTTATTCTGCATATGAATCTCTGGTTTCGTACATAACTTTAGGTGTCTCAATGTTTTGAAAGATGAGAAAGATTTTATGTTTAAACTTAACCAGTATTGGCTTCTAATATTGATTCTCTCACTGATGTCTCCATGTCCCCAAACGCCGACTTCTTTATAACTGCTCCTTTTGTCTGCAGGCATATAAAATAGATAAATCAGTAAGATTTCTTTACATTACTTGGTTTATTTTAGAATTCATTCTCAATGTATTTTAGTGTGAAAAGATCATTAATCCTAAATTTCTCGTAGCTAAACATACCTGCAGCTTACAAACCTCTTAAGATGCACTTCCAACAGCGATACGATCCACATAATCTTTTTCTACTATCCTATCTAGTATTATTCCTTGGCTCCTTGCAGAAAATGAATTTATTTGCAAAATTTCAAGTGCAAACGAGGCTAAATGTACGATTATTTCATTTGAGGTTAGATGTGTAGAAACATTAGTGTTTTTTTCTTTCTATATATGAGTATATCTGTGTAGATCAATAGATATAGAATTTGGTTCTAAATGTCAATTCTTATATACGAAACATGAATCATCATGTTAAAGCCTTTCCGCAGCATACATTGTAAAATATTACTTGGAAGTAATGCATGTCACCGAATATGTTTATGTTTTTTGTTTTGTGATTTTCACTCATGAATTTTGTCAACACAACCTATGATTGAAATGGACATTTGAGTATTTATAAAGACGAATGCTCTCAGAAAATATTTTAGTAGTTTTTTGTAGAAATTGTTGCGCTCTTAAAGGAAAATGATATCACTTCTAAAGAATAATCTGTTAATTGTATATTTAGAATCAGCACCTTATTCGGTCCTTCTCACATGATGATAACAAGCAAACAGACGTTTCTAAGAATTTCTTTTAAGATTGATTCATATATTAGTTTCTATAGCAACAGAGTAAACTTAAAACCTCCCCTTAAACAAAAATGTAAACAGCATTAGCAATTTTTGTATTCATATTAGAAAGGATTAAGAAATGTTTGTGCCAGCCATTATCGAAAGAAGACTAGCTTAAATGAGGTGGCAACTCTTTATTTCCTTTCAAGTAAGATGGAGAAAGATTTCAAATTATAAATTAAAACGTTAACAGAAATGTATACTTCTTTAAAGAGAGGTGTTAAAACAAAACATGTTTAATTAGAGATTACTCCGCCTTTTAAATCCAAAACGTGTGTGTATGTACATGCGCTGTCTTAACGTTTAATTTATCAATTCTTCAACGCAGATATGTATCTAGATAAGCATAGATCAATAAAATAATAACGGGTTGACATAATCGATTTAGACATTAGAACTGCTCCTGGACTATTGAAATGATAGAGTAAAAGTATAAGCAAGGCTAGAAACTACTACATTATTCTCAAGTGTTTAGAACGCGAACAGCATTCTTAAAATCTCATTTGGTACTCACTTACATACACACACACACATATAGACATACTCAAATACACACACACGCATACCCACACGTAGACACACACTCACACGTGCACAGAAATATGTATACATATGTATACCACACATGTATACATATTGATTTGACTGTCTCCAAAATTGCATTAAGCTCGGAAGCTAAATATATATATATATATATATATATATATATATATAGAGAGAGAGAGAGAGAGAGAGAGATTTTGAGTATATGTTGGTTGTATACCAACACCTCAGTATGCAGTAATAAACGAAGCTAAATTTTAAACATTTGAATGTTTATTTAACTTTATTTTATATATATATAGGTGTGTGTGTGTGTGTGTGTACACACATATATATATATATAGGTGTGTGTGTACACCATATATATATATATATATATATATATGTGTGTGTGTGTGTGTGTGTGTATGTGTGTGTGTGTGTGTGCGTGTATGTGTGTATGTGTGTGTGCGTGTGTGTGTTGGTGGCATATTAAGGAAACATAAATATAAGTTACACTGTAGTAAGTATATGACTCAGACATTTCATTCTGATACGTAACGGTTGCTTCAATTGCCGCATTTTTACTTTTTGTCTTGATACGATAAGTGAAATGCAGTTAAGAGAAATAGAGAAAATAAATGCTAATATGGTTGTGTAGCGAAGAAGAATAGGAAAATGGTGTAATAGTGAAAATTCGGGAAAAAAAAATATTATACTCAAAACACATTAGCGACGTAAAAATAGATATCAAATATGAAATATATTAAAATAAAAATGACATAGACACATGAAGTAGCGAAATATAAAACTAATTTTGTGAAACGAATCATTATTTAGAAAGTGATGCTGCAATGCAAAATCAAAAAATTATTATGTCATGAAGTTAAAAGAACTCGAAAATGAAACTTAGCGTCTGCAACGCATGTCTTTTCCCCTTTTGATCGGGAAAATTGTTCATTAGTGTCCATTTTCACTTTGAAGTCCTCAGAAATGAATGGGGTATAAAAACGAAATGGGACAAATATTCCGTCTCGACTATTGTTAAATCATGAAACAGCTGTCTGTGATGAAATCTTTTTGTATGAAGAAGAAATAAAACCCAAGCAGTAAACAAACACTTCACAGCTATTATTTGTTTTGCTGCTTCTCTTGTATATTTTTATTATTGATTATTCACACATATACAGACACTGACACGTATATATATAAATATATATATATGTGTGTGTGTTTGTGTGTGTGTATATATATATATATATAAATATATATATATATATATATATATATATATATATATATATATATATATATATATATATATATATATATATATATATATATATATATATATATATATATATATATAAAGAAAAAGAGATGAAATCGAAAATGCAACTGAAGTCTTATTTTAAAAAAAAAATAAGACTTCAGTTGCATTTTCGATTTCATCTCTTTTTCTTTATACTTCCACTCGTGTAGGACACCTCGGTTATTTTTCATTTTGTAAAAAAAACCTCACTTTCTAATATATATATATATATATATATATATATATATAAGTAAGTATGTTTTGAAACAGCGAGCGAGTTAGTTTGAAATTAGAAATAGAAGCTTTCGCCATATTTTTGACTAAATAAATTTTAGCATAATAGTGGGGTTTAGAATCCTCTAAGAAATGGGAAAAGATGACTGTTGGCGTACATGTATATTCACACAGGTGTATGTACATACATATATATACCTATGTATATTCACACACACTCATATATAGATATATACATATATATATGTTTGTGTATGTGTGAGTGTTGTCTAATTTGAAAGCAGACAATTTTGAATGTAGATATTCATCTTAAAACAACATTCCATACTCGTAATGTAACGTAGCCAAGAACTCTATTATAAATGTATGGAGAAATATTTCCATTCTTTATATGTTGCTAATAACGATGGTTCATAATTTCTAATGCTATCGTTGGAATAAGTTACTTCTTTCCCTCTAGTTATCCATGTTTCAGCATGTCTATGATAAAATATGTTACAAGTGTAAATAAATATATCTTTTCAGGGGTATGCAGAACTACAATATATAATCTGCCCTCTCGTTTTCATGATGATAGAGCTTGTTTTAAGAAGGACTCTGCTCAATTTTCTGTTAGATAAAAAGCCACATTTTATTTGTTTCGACATTTGGCAAACGAGACTGGTTATGTAAAGTTTAGTTTAAACTAGACAAAGCTGATATAATTGACTGAGTCGATTTCATTATTTACTTATGTGTTCAATGTAGTTGATAGGTTTTGAACACAGACTAAAAACATTTAATGCCGTTTTTTGCTGTTACGTTATACAGCATTGATATTTATATCAACATTCAGTGATTGCTAAAATACTAATGTGTGTTAGTTGGAAAGATAATATAAACTACGAACATATTTTTGTATTGGAATAGAAATGTATTTTTCACTGATAATACCTAGAATTCTATGAATCAGTTATCTGCAGGCAATAATTTTCCTGTCCAACGCCGCGTTTTTTATACAACTGTCTTAAAGTAATAATTAACACTGTATTGCATGTCTAAGGAACTATTTGTATTTATAGTTATTTATGGACCGCACGTCAATCTTCCCCTTCACGATCTTCCCATTTACAGTACACAAGCAAATATAACGAGTGTTGGAACACTGTTTCATGGGGACTTGATAGTAAGTTTTTCTTATTTTTCTCCAGATTAGGTTCTTCGATAGAATCTTCATCCAGGAACATCCTAGATAAAGGATGATAGCTTAAGTTAATGGAATGCCAAAGAGATACCAATATTGATTGGTAAATGGACCTTACTTGCTAGGATAAAAGCAATTACAAAAACGTGGTATTGTCTCTTATATTTTTTCTAGAAATTTGATTATTGACATTTTAGGACGTTGCATTATATTAGCCTACCAATAATATAAAGAGTATATTTACTATACATTTTAAGTATATTTGTTGTTAGAAAGCGGTCTTTACGATTTGGCTCAAAATGAAATGTGTTTGTTGGTTTATAAGCGGGTTTCATTTTTCAAAACTCTTTTGAGATATAAGCGCATTAAACTATAATTGATTTCGAATAATATTTCAGGTTGCTTGGACCTTTAATGAGATGAAAACTTCTGGAAAAACAGATAGAAATTAAATTGATCACAACGCATAAAAATACTTTGAAATAAAATAAAATAAAATAAAAACAGTTGAAGGAAAAAAATCAGTGATTTATTGCCTTCACATAAGGTAGCGATTCGAAATAAAACAGAAAAGAATGATGGGATAATGGCTTTAAAAAAATAGAAAAATATTGTTTGTAAGTCAGAGCACTTTGCAGATAATTCTCTGAAGTAGCATCAGAACATGAAATCACGTACATTTATTGAAAAAGTTAATTCCTTACGGGATCGGTAATGGATACATTGTGGGTTTTAACCTGAACTGCAATTGTTGGTGGATAGTGGAAATGATGCAAGCGTGAGAAGCAATAGATTTATTAATTATCGACCAAATGATCCATAAAGAAATTCTGAAAGCGACAAATGGTGTGCCTCTATTAAGGAGGAAAAGAAAGAAAGATATCATTCAATAATTTCTTTGTTGATGATAGAATATTTGTAAAAGTCTGCATTGACGTGGTTTGAAATGTCAATAAAAAGCATGTTTTCTTATTTGTTGTCTGTACCAGATTCTGTAAATATTACTGTATATATATATATATATATATATATATATATATATATATAGGAAAAAGTATGACCCCGACGGCAGAGCTCAAGCCGTTTCGAAGGCTATTTCTGGACAGAAATAGCCGTCAAAACGGCTTGAGCTCTGCCGTAGGGGTCATACTTTTTCCTATTTCACACTCTATTACCCTAAGTATTGAGTACTCTGGTGCGTTATGGTCCATTTGGTTCCTTACCACAGTTCCTTTGTTATATATATATATATATATATATATATATATATAGCGAGAGAGAGAGAGAGAGAGACACTCATACACACACACACACACACACACACACACACACACACACACACACACACACACACACACACACACACACACACCACACACATATATATATATATATATATATATATATATACATGCATATGTGCGTGCATGTGTGTGAGTAATGAAAGCATTAAGAGGAATACATGCTTATAATTAAATGCCTTATGTTAACACATAAATTTCTATATATGATCGATATTCTACAGTAAGTAACGGTTATGCAATTTTCTCGTTAATGTGATTATAATGTGAGGCAGTTGTCATGAAATGTATTAGCATGGAGACATGCTATACATTCCTTAACCATAAAACTTTACCGGAGAAAGTTGTGTATGGTCACTAGCCCTGCTAAAAATTACAGCCAAATATTCTTGAAATAATACCATGCGGTCTTCAAAAGTGTTAACATATATGATAATCTAATATTGGATATAATATACCAGATAATATCTAGGATGGTTGTGAGTAAAATACTGTTCGAACCATAAAGTTTCATTACGTAGAGAGATTTCTCTCAGCATATCCAAATGCCAACGAAGAATGAGAAGAACTAAAATTTTGTATGTAGTGGGCGTTACAAATTTTACAATAACTGCTTTACAGAGTCTTCAAAATACGTACAATAAACAGCAACATTAAAATATTACGGGGAAAGGGTAATTCTACCAGATTAAAACTGACAGCAGCACATTTAAGAAGATGGAAGAACTGCTGTCAAAAAGTCAATGACAGTCAAACTTCCTGGCCATTTGACAAGCTACAAACAGGTGATAAACTATCTGAAATTACACTATATCGTCCTTAAATAGCAGGTAAATATACAGTAAATGATGTAGTGAAGTATACTTCTATATGAACGAGATTTTCGCGACTGGAAGAATTTTGATTATACTTTCACATAGATAAAAGGCTAAATAATAATATGATTTCTAGTACAGGCACAAAGTCAGTAATTTTCTTTTTTGGGGGGAAGAGTCGATTAAATTAACCCAGTACGTTACTGGTGCTATATTGTATCGACCCCCGTAAGGATGAAAGGTAAAGGTACCCTCGGTGGGATTTGAACTCAGAAAGTAAAGGGCCGTAGCTCTATGCTGCAAAGCATGGTGTCCGACTCTCTACCGATACTGCCAATCCACATAATAAGTGTTTCTACTTTAGGCACAAGGCCAGCAATTACACAGTACATTACTGGTACTTTATTTTATCGACCCCGAAAGGATGAAAGGCAAAGTTAACCTCGGTGGGATTTGAACTCAGACTGTATTGAACCAATCAACATAATAATGGCGTCTAATTTAGACACCAGTCCGACAATTTCAAGGTGTGGAAAGTAGATTAAATCGAGCTCAGTGTATGACTAGTACTTTATTTTATCGACCCCGTAAGGATGAAAGGCAAAGCTAACCTCGGCGGGATTCGAACTCAAAACATAAAGGACCGTAACTCTATACCACAAAACGGGGGTATCCGATGCTCTACCGATACTGACAATCCACCATAATTACTGAAATAACTTCTATTTACTGACGTAATTATGGGATACGCATTTTATTTAATTTAAAATGTATGGTTATTGTATTTTATTTCATTTCTTAACGTGGGATTTGTTTCTTTTTGTTGGAAACAATTATTTGGTCCTACCTCAAAGACGGAATACCATTCAATTAAATATTTATTATTTATATTCTAGAATAATTCAAAGGATAGTCCTCATCCATGTACAGTAGTAATTCTTAGAATATCTTCAACATCATATCAATACTGCCAACTTTGGCTTATGAATAAAC
>OZ024743.1:195582749-195607749 GCA_964016885.1 Eledone cirrhosa
GTGTGTCTCTCTGTGTGTGTGTGTGTGTGTGTGTGTATGCCTTAAATAACTTCATAAGAACAACAGAAAAATCGAAGAAATATTCAACGGACTGACCTTGTCACAATGTGTTACGTTGAATCACTTTGAGAACAACGTTTGGGGAACAGGTGTCTGGAATGTACAGATATTTGCACGTTAATTTCACGAGCTGACTATATTTTTGATCTATTAACCGGAACGTTGTTCATATTTTCACTGTTTTTGTCATCCAGTTGTTTTGTGGTATGCGATTTGTTTGCCATTAATAACTTTTCTTTTCATAGCTAGATAAAGCCTTTACAGAGTTGTTAGGACGTCAGATAGAATGCTTTTCGGTATCCGCTCTGCCTTTCTGCGCTATCTGAGATCCTGTCATACTGATATTAATTTTGTTTTGCATCATTTCGAGGTCAAATAATGAAGCAACAGTCAAGTAATAGTTTCGATACTTCTTCTAAATTTGTTTTTCACGTCCTCTCGTCCTTTCTTTTTTTCATTCTTTAGAAGAAATCGAAAGTGTTTAGTCTTGGAGCGGGAATGCTTTCCACCGCTAATTCCCAAGGCGTATGAAAATGACTTCTCAGGAAGTACGGGTAAATACATACATACAACATTTTTGCCAACGTTATCTACACATTTCATCAATTTCAAATCGTTAAAAAATATATGCTATAAACCCACTAAGTTTATTTTTAGTATCGTTTGTTTATGTTCATAAGTCACTATATAGAACGTCAAGATATGTATACCTTTTCCCAGCACGGTTTCCGGCATTAAAGAATACCCTGTTTCTTCTTCTTCCTCTTTGCTCACTTATTCCTGAGAGGGTCGTAGGGTCGTAGTCCTCAAGCACTCCTTCCAGCGGTTCCTGTCAGAAGCAACCCTCTCTAACTGATCAAGCTAGATCCCCAATCGAGACCAGCCAACCTCGTGGATGTTATCCAACCATCTTGCCGGTTGATTTAGACCGTAAAATCTGTCCAGCGATTCATTTCTGAGACCTTCTAAGCACACATCCATAGCATCGGAGCTGTGATCTCTCAATTTGGAGAACAGAGTATTACAGGAATACCCTGTTTCTACTTATGAAAATGAATTGCAGATATCTCTACATTCTAAACCTTTCTCATTGATTTATCCCTAATTGTCGTGAAAAGGTGTTTTATTTGATTAATATTTTCGGCAATCTCAGCATTTGACTGAAGTAGGTAGAAATTTCTGCCGGCAACGAACTGCTCAAACAGATCCATCTAACAGTCAATCTTTCTTTAATTGTGATGCCACCTTTCACGGAGTAATTGACTTTACGTCAGAAAACACTTTCAACGAACATTTATTAGTGATGTAAACTGTCACATAAAATGTGGTCCCATGCTCGAAACGAAAAAAGAGTTTTGTGGAATATACCCATCACAAACCTTGGAATTATGTAATGCCATCTAGCATCAGCACATATCTTTCGCATGAAACACTCACAGTTCAATGCTAATATTTGGTACAACAATGCATCCTGACCAAGGCTATATTCACCGAAGACGAATGAATATGAGGCATCTTCCTGTAATTATACCTATCTCATCAGAATACCTACACGAAAGCAATATATTTCCCGGAATTAGCAAAAAGAGCAGTTTCAAACGATTGCATTAGATTATAATATGGATGATCAAGCGTTCCCACTATCCAGTAGAGAAGTAACTAGTTTATTTAATTCAGCTAACGGCCTCCCCACCACTTGTCCTTGAGATGAGTAGCCTGCATATGTCATTATATCCCAATGTTTGCAGAAGCTTGATAGTTATTGCTACACCTAATTCAGTTATGTATACCATGATTTAGTTGTATATTTGCCTCAAGTCAAAGATTTTCCAACACAGTATACGAGGGGAATTGTACACGTTACGAGCCGCATGAATTCATATGTCCACAAACATTGCAAACTCGCAACATTTTTGTGCCTCCAAAGAATTCCGACAAGATGGAACACTACCTTTGAGCCTGAAACTCCCTGCATAGAAAAAATTACCACGACAAAAGAAAGTATTTTGTTAAAGTAAATTATGGATGTTTTTGCCTAGTGACCAATGTTATACAACGTACAGGAATCGCAGATTGAAGAAATACTCATTCCAATGTCTTTAAGACATTTATTTCATAATTAACTGGTACAATAATTATCGGAAATATTAATAAATTAAAATTAGAAATTCTTAAACCAAATAAAGTCTTAAAATATTTGGTTTTTGTATTTATTTTGCAGGATTTCCTACCTGAAAAACGTCTGTTGAGACCGATATCGTTATACTTTGGGAGGGTCATGCTGTCAATAAAAAACACACGCATCTGTTGCTTTTCATTTCAACTTATTTCCAGTTGATTGATTTAATAACAGGATGGTTGTTTATTTATTGTCAAACCTCTTTAGTCACACATTCTGTGACCGCCTCAGTGACTAATTTGTTATTTCGTGTCTCTCCTTTGTTCTACCTTACACCATCTTCTGTTTGTGAACTGTGTACTGGAGTTGCGCATGTGTTATATCCCTCTGTGTGTGAGTGTGTGTGCGTGTTTAAATATTCTTCGTTATGTAATGATGTATCATATAAATTAGGGTTAATGTCTTCAAGTACATTTTGTAAATCAATATTGGCACAATCACCAGTTGAAGTCACTTGTTCATCTGTCACTATAAAACTGCAATGAAATATATTCATCTAAAAAAAGTGTGTTTCTCACATTGTTAAAACAAACACAACAATCAATAAACTTTAAATTAGGCACATTTTCAACAATATAATCACATTCAAACTAACACTCCAATTGTCTCCTCTGTATACTATAATTGCGATAACTATGCCTCGAATATAGTATTGAACACACTCACGTCGCGAAAACATATAGCTAGAGCGGTTATTTCGCTGCTGCAGTAGTACGGTTGATAAATTCAAAATTAATAAATCCTCTTGTACCCAGACGTCCCCATCTAAAAACCAAAATAATCATCGCTAATCCGTATCGTTCTCTATGCTATCGAAGATATCCAGTCAGCAATTTCCAGTCAGTCAGTTTGATAGTTTTATTGTCAGCCCGCCAACTAGATAATACACTGATTTCAAACAATAACTGTTATTTACGTATAGTTAATCCAACACTTCAATTTCTAAAACTTTGTTAAGTTAGCCTGACCACATTACTGCTATTGCAAACTCACTTTCTATTTGAATGCTTACAATTCTGCAGAATGAAATGTGTCTTTTTCTACTGTCTAGATTTTATTGTCAATTACTTTCCATCGCAAACAAAATGGGGCTAAAATTTCTTCGTAAAAGAATGATTGCTTAGAATACAACTTGAAAATCGATTGGCTGTAATCCCATTTCAAAATCATGCTCTCAGTTTGAGGATTCTATGAGTTCATGGGCGTTTCCTGTTTATCATTACCTCTAATGCCAATACATTGTAAGTATTTTTTCATCCTATTTTTTTAAAATTCATTTACTATAATGCTTGAAAGAAATCATCTAAAACTGTCCTCTTCTTCATCCTTTTGGTTGGTTGAAATAATACTAAATTGCATTTCCCTACTTAGAACGTTTGTGTCGTGCAAAATTATTGGTGTGTATGTATTGGAATGGATATCATTCTTTAGAAAAGTTAAGTTGACTTAAGTCTTACTAGATTTAAGTCAACCTAACTTTTGTAAATATACAACTATATTTATTCTCTTACATCAACAGTCATTAATACAGTGAGATTCAATTAGCACGAGAATTAACCGAAAATATAGTATTGTTCAATCGTTATGTTTTCTCGAATGCATGATATAACACTGAATTCAAACATGATGTTGCAGATTATCGATGTATTACTTGACCGAGCATTTTCCTCGGCACGTTTTCGAATGATGCAATCATTTATCACTAACTATTTAAATTTAAATTTCATGTTCTTTATTTTTATCTCAATATATTTGATTTTGGCTATTGAATTTCTGTAAATGTCATCTGAATATCCACATAGTAGCTAAATTTTACATCAAACAGAGATCGTATTTGATCTGGATGTCAGGCAATGTTGGTTTGAACTATAAATAATTCATACACGTTTGAAATGCATTAATTCATCTTTTATTTGATAAGTTTAACTAAATGGACAAACATGAATACATGAATATAAAGCATATGTCTATTTGAAGACTGTCTATATGTGAGGACAATAACAAAGAATCGATTTACTGTAAGGATAGTTAAACCTAATAACGTATTTTATCTATCTTCAGAAAGCATTCAGCTTAGCCATGATGGTAGGTATTTCATAAAAATATAATGTGCATGCAGTGACTGTAAATGGGAAAAGGATGAAAACAGAAAGAATATATGAAAAAAATGAAAGAAAGCAGAAAGCGCAACAAACAACATTTCTACGAAAGATTTTTGTTTTGTAATTACATTTAAAGGAATACTTTGTTTTTAAAGATTTCATATTTCTTTTATTCCATTAAGAAGATATTTTCAACGAAGAATTGAGAAAGTGTAACTGAAAGGAGAGGACAATATAAGCAGTTTAAAGAAATTTATTCAATAGAATAATGCTGTTATTGACTTTACAAATGCATTTATAAACAAGATTCAGCTTTTGAAAACTGGACAGAAATAAATAATGAACATTAGTTAAGGAATAGAGATGGAAACGTTGAGCGGTGAGTAGTAGGAGATCTAGAGGAAGACTGTTGGAGAAGTGGGGGTATTTGACAACACATCATGCAGGATACATGTATTTATATATATATATTCTTCTAATGCTTTCACCACTATCTTAATGAGAATATGTCATTTAATTCTTCTAGAGAAATTTTATAGTTATCGTAAATGTAATTACTAGTAAATATTAAAACTTTGGTATTAATCAATATTTATCTCAGTAAAGTGAGATAAATAGAGTAAATTAATAAATATCTCATAGTTAGAGGTATATATCATTATGTCATTCAATTGATTACATATGAAAGAAGGCGGTGTTAATACTTTCTTAAACGATATTTGAGATGCATGTAAAGTAAGGTAACTGCCAACTGAAACTTAACCGAAAAACAATTCAGTTTCCCATCTTGCAGCAGTTACTAATATTTAGTATGCACATTCCTTTTTCATTATATAATTGTTGATTAAATATATTGTTAAAATTTCTGTTAAAATTAATTTTCCATAAATATCTTGTACTATCTGTCGCATGTATTCCACCCTATGCTTTTAATTTTTAATTTTAATTTTAATTTTAATTTTAATTTTAATTTTAATTTTAATTATTGTACAATGCTCGTATAATATATGTCGCATCTATTCCACCCTGTAAACATGGAACTGTTGCCCACAACATCAATATATATGTATCTGTATGATTCTTCAGTTGAATAGGAGGTTAATTATAAGTACAAACATTGATAATGCTCCGAGGACACCAAGCTTAAGTTTGGAGGAAACAATAGTCAGCGATTAAATGTTTTAAACATAACTTTGATACTTGTGTAATCTATATATACATATATATGCAAAGATATATATATACATACATACACACAAACATATATAACCATAGAAGCTCCTTTAAACATAGGCTGAAACGATCCCAAACTAGACTGGCCGATTTGATCTGGGATCTCAAGGACAGGAACATCGAATTCCAGATCATATGGTCAGTCAAAAGACGCGTGGCCCAACTCCCCAGTGACAGAAACCACTGCAGTTTATGCCTGGCCGAGGCGGCTGAGATAATTAAATTAAAATCTGCCATAAACTATAGGTCGGACACAATTATCAATTGCAGACACACCAGGTTAAACACCTTCTCTGCACAAACATTCGGCTGAGGGCCGCACACTAACAATGACCCAACATAATAATAACCACCTTTGCCTTGTCTCACCGTCCCTTATCTCAGTGCATTTGTTTTATAACATGTAACCCTTTGTAAGTCAAAATTGTGTATATATCATGCCGCATCCATCACCCCAACCAAAAGACACATCCACCATACACCTCTCATCTTAATACCATTGTGTTTTATCTGTCCTCTCTGTCAAGTTTTACCTTGTAATCCATAGTAGCATGCGATCCTGTAAAGATAATGTCGATCATATCACCCCATCGCCACCACCACCACCGCCACACACATCGCTATATGTCTACCATCCCACACCCATGTTCCTTCTGTCTTTTTTAACCTACAATCCTTCGTAAAATTCGATCCTGTAAACATACTGTCGCACACACCACGACCGCCACCACTAGATACAACTCCATAATTCAACAATCATTAGCATCATTAACATCACCAACAAATATCATCCCGCCTCCCAGAACCACTGTGTTATGTTTGCCCTCTCTGTCAGCTTTACCCTGTAAATCACCGTAACATCATGCAAATATATTGTTGAACATATCGCCCCATCGCCACCACCAGCACCACAACCACACACATCTCTATATGTTCACGACCTTGTTTTCCCCGTGTTCCCTATGTCACCTTTTAACCTGTAACCCATCCTATAATTCGATCCTGTATATTTTTTGTCGCACACAACACCTCCACCGCCACCACAAGGCACATCTCCATACTTCAACAATATTTAACATCATTAACTTCGGCAACACATATCTTTCCTCCCTAAACAATGCAAGTGTGTGTGTCTGTGTGTACGTATATTTATATGTACAACGCCATCTCCATTGGCTCTCCCCCTATCTATGTACTACGCGATCTCCACTGACACCCCCCTCTCTATATATGTACACGCACGCATTTTATATGTACATGTATATATATATATATATATGTGTGTGTGTCTGTGTGTGTGTGTATATATATATGTGTGTGTGTGTCTGTCTGTGTGTGTGAGTGTCTGTGTATATATGTGTGTGTATGTGTATATATGTGTATGTATGTATATACGCATGTGTATATACAACGTCTTTGTCAGACTAAGTGTGTCTAAGTATGTATCTCCTCATTATATTTGACTCCACCGACACATCCCCCACACCACCACAAACACTATTACCATAAACAACAACACCACACCTACACCACACACAATAGTCAGCCACAAATATAAGCCAATATGTCTACCGACAATCCACCACCCCCACACGACAGACCTTCTCAGCCTTTGACCGTCACCACCATCTTACCATCATATACACCTCCACATACACTACACGCGAAAACATCCATATGATCTATTCCACCTTTCAAAACAATCCTTATTGACCAACATATGAACTTCTGACTTTACCATATAGCATGTATTCATTTTCTACTAGCATTTTAAGGGGTCCATCGAGCTGCGGATTACAGAGTCGGGTCAGATCGATACAGACCGAACCTTGAGCTGATCAGTGGCGAAACGCGCGTCACCAACCAATAAATGTAATGAAGGAGTAGCCAATTGTCCTTGTTATCTTGTCAATATAATACACTCTGTATAGCTCTACACAGAAGTGAATTTAAACATCGAGTGCTCACCAGGGTGAACCTACAGTAACTCCAAGTTACACTCCCTAGATATATATATATATATATATATACATATAAGCAAAAGGGATATTTAATTTGTTATAAGGTTTCATTGAAACTATTTTCTATTCTTTAATGTGTTAAGTCATGTGCCAGGCATTTTGAGCACAACATCTACAAGATTAACATCAATCATTCTTTAACTTCTTCAACAATAGCACATATTGTTTATGTGTCTAGTGATTCATTTTCCAGATGTATTTCTATAATGCTGAGAATGTTTATTCCAATAATGTTTAGTATATGTTTACTTATTTTGATAGAAGACCAAACTTATTTGGCATATGTAGCCTCAAAATGTGTTACAGAAACTGTACTATTAAATAATCTTTGCCAGTTTAGAAATTAATTTCAGAGTATGTATCATCGAGATTCATTTGCAACTTAAGTCGGTCATTTGCATATAATTGTCATATTTTTATTTTAATTGATGTTTATAATAGCAAAAGCAATTTATTAGAAAAAAATTATCATGTAAATACAATTTACTAAAAAAAGAAAAATAGAAAATTTAGATTGAGAAGAAAGAATGGAATGTAAAATAAGAAAGTATGTTCTGGGTTTAGGGTGCGGTGGTAATGGAGCTGCACCCCGCGGACAAGACCGCAAAAGCATTCCCGCGGACTATGATCAGAAATACCCACTGCAACAGCCACCCCACCTCATAGGGCTCCTTCCTCAGTCGAGCCACCGACGTTCCGATCTTGCAGAGGAGATCGGCAGTGCGGAGTCCAAGTACGGCTGAAGTCTCGACTGCGACTGGTGCGAAAGGGAAGCGGTCGGACAATTTGTTTATCTTCCTTTCTCTGCATAGCGGGCCGCGGTACCGGGTTTATGGTCACCCTCCACCTCTTTTCAAATAAATTGCATCACATAAAAAGTTTATTATGATTTGCTTTTTATGTTTTCATGTAACCTCTGTACGACTATATTTGTGGGAAGGGCAAGTAAAAGATATTTTGTTTCATAATTCGAACGAACTCAATATATTTAGAATAAAATAAATTACCGGTCTTATCCAGAGTTGGATTTCGACCTTATTTGGGCTGGGTGGGGACACTTCAGGTTTTGGGGGCCCTCATACACAACAAATTAGAATACACAGCCCCCCCCCCCCCCTTTGCAAATAAAAGTTAGCTAATAAACACACAACAATCATTCTGTTGGGATTCTAGCAATAATTGTATTACTACTTCTGTAACAAATTATTGCTTGTCACCTAACCATTCATGTTCTTTTTTGTATATGGTATAAATGTAAATATTTCGATCGCCAATTTTGTTATTGTATTCAAAATATGTCCGTAATAATTATTTCTAATTTGACACAGCAATAAATGTTGAAAAAGGAGAGTCGATTATACCGACCCAGTATTAAAATAATATTTTCTCTTATCCAATCCGGTAGGATGAAAGACAAGTTTTAACTTGATGGATTTTGAATTCACAATTTAAAGAGCCAGAAAAATACTGCAAATCATATGACCCACGTTTTATCGACTCTGCAAATCCACTGCTCCAACTCTACGTAATAATACAGTTTGTGGTACAATACACTCTCTGGTTCGTTATTGGAGGTTTTAGTAAATTATATAGTTTTCATGTATGAATATTTTTTTTTAACGGATGTGTCTATAAGTTTTGACATCATTGACGATGGCATTTTTTAGGTCACAACTTTTATCTGCAAATAATATTTCTGATATTTCAGGGCAGATGTTGTATGGTGCCCCCCCCTCTCTCTCTCTCTCTATATATATATATATATATATATATATATGTGTGTGTGCGTGTGTGTGAATACATATACGTCTGTGTATCTAGGTCCATTCGAAGTTTATTCCTCTCTGGATCCAACATTCTCTTTAAATTGTAAAACAGGCGAATTTAAAGGAACACGAATAGTAAAGAAGCTATGATATTATCTGGTGTATAGATAGATATGTATACAATTAGGATGGTAGATTAATAGGTAGGAATATATATGTGACTGTGACAGAAATGAAGTAAACGTACCACTTTATCTTCCGAAATTTCTTCGTGCTGCTAGATTATGACAGCAGTCATTAATCATAAAAACTACAAACATACACGCGCACACATAACAGCTCCTGAAAGAAATAGAGAATGAATCCTGCTGTTTGAAAAAGTGGTCGGATCTGGTTCATATCTTATCTCATCAGTTAATAGTGTACCGCGAGCGGGTTTCAAACTTTAGATTGCAATGCTTCTTTGAACTGCCGAATAGAAAGGGAAATATTCTTGATACGTTGCATTCTTTCTCTACATTCTTTATAGTGTGTCAAGCAGGAACTTTTAGCTGAAATCTTGATAGATATAATTGATTTAAATCATCAACATAAGTAAATACAGAAAGCAAAACAAAACAAATAATAAATAATAAAAGTATAAAGATAAAAGTAAAACAAAATGAAAGAAAAATGAGTTGTTTGTCGGTTTCTGTCCTCAGTATTCTATCTCTGAGAAGTGTAGGGAAGAGTAAGTTGTCAATGTAGTTTCTATAGAAAATGAGATATTTCGCCGGTCAAAATAAATGTCTTTTAATGCAATGTTATACTCAAACGAACTTCTTATCAATTCAGAAATAAGAAATTTCTTGAAGGATTCGGGAAAGTATATTTCAAAAAGAAATTGGAAGCATTTTACGTCTCCCCAAAATAGTGATCATTCTGAAATAGATATCTATAGTATAACCGAAATATTTTGAAAGATTATCCCAAATACACAGAAATTTCACTGTCGGAAAGTAAAAATATTAAAATAAATGGGAACTAAAGTCATTGGAATTTAGAGTTTTGTCAATTATCCTTCAAGACTAAACTTTTCACTAATTTATTTGTTTCCATCTTGTTATAGCCTCAATGTTTCGGCCGTTTTGTCCACCAGGTTAATATATGTGCTTGTTGTATATGGTTAAGCTCTCGAAGTTTCGGATTGAATCCTTTATTCAAAGCATATGGGTAGTTAGACACACTACATTCGATGAACAAATCTTGAATATCCTTGTATGAGTAATAAAGTTATTTTTCATGTTATACGTGTATAAGGGACATAACCACAGTGAATATCATCACGTGTTAACTGTTATATGCACATATCTATCTGTTTGTCGTGCGTTCAAACTCGATAAGAATAGAATAGTGTAGAACGTTATGATGCGATATATAGATTCAAATCGTCCCCTGCGCCATGTTTCTTCCAAGTCAAGGACCACACAGAACACTTGTCTATTTGTGTATGTCCAGAGATGCTGGTAATAATTTACAACTGATGTGGGCCAGATGGAGTCAGGCTGTATCAGGTGTTGATATTCATATATAATACAGTGTTGGCGGACAGTAGTGATTTGATGTTGTAGCTATTTCTGTTTCATGTTCTTGTTTGGGTTAAGTGAAAGATATATTCCTTTTAGGTGGTTGCAGTTTCTGTAGTGCTCCTGTGTGCTTTATAATTGTCTGAGTGGCTGGAGATGTTTTGTGTGTGTGTATGCGTGTGCGTGTGCGTGTGCGTGTGTGTGCGTGTGTGTGTGTGTGGTTGCCGAGGTTGATGCTTGTTGCGGCAACAAAATGTGCACTTCTTATACCCAGGTGATCTTTCAATTTTAGTACTTTTGTTTCGTTTTGTCAATGCAGTATGTGTACAACCTCTTCAGATGTTTAGTATGCTGCTTATGGTTCTTTACCATTTCCTGTGGTAATACAGAGATTTGGTTTTCCGAAGCAAAATTGGTGTTCTGTACCATGACTGATTTAATGAACTGCTTGTAACTTATTGCTGATATTGTTTATTTCTGATGGACAGATATTGCATGTGTGCCTACTCTATGTTTCTGTAATAGATTTTACTGTCTTCTATACTTGTCCTGAGGATTCTCGAGTAACTGTTTGTACATACATCTACTTTTGTCTCTTTCAATGTTTATGTAAGATAGTTATTTTGTTGAGTGTGCTAGATAGTTGTATTTGATGTTTTCTTTTCGTGCTGGTATAAAGCAGAACATTTCATTTAGTAGGTACTAACTTGAGCTTCTGGATGTGGGGTCGGATTCCCAGAAAATGCAAAAAGGTTTGTGCGACAGAGCCTTGAAGTGATGTGAAAATATGAGCGTGCTGTTATATTGGTGACTGGAGAATGGTGAGAAGATGTAGGTGAGTGTTTGGTATAGACTGAATTAATTCGACCACAGATTGTGTACTTATTATATTCCATTGGAGATAGCTAAGTTTCTGGAGTTTTTTTTTCTTATATATAACACAAGGATAGCAGCTTAGCATATTTTACTAGCCAGCATTGTGTATATTTTTCTTAACATGATTTTGAGTATTTTTCCATTGGTGAAATGCGGGGCATGGTAAAAATAGCTTTGTTGGTGTTGATTGTATTCAGAATGGTACATGTGATTTAGTGTGTGGCGTATTTGGTGAGAGACGTATTTGAGCAGGTTTGCTTGTATTTTTGTTTGGCTCTATAATTGCAATACTGTTATATTTATAAAAAGACGAGGAGTCCTTAAGATGCATTCGTGGTGTATGTATGTGCACCCCCTTTTCGGACTACGAGGCTATTGGAGTCTGAGATCGCCTTATTGCGTTTGATTATGAAGGATTGTGCTTAAGTGGGAGAAGCCTATTTTTCTCGCCGTTGTAGGTGTTCGTATACCAAAAATATCAGTGAACACTATTAAGAGTGGCTACTAACATAAATGTATATAAGATGGAAGATACAGGACTATCGTGTAAAAAGCAAAAGCACTGTATCAGCATCACTAATGTATTATCATTACCACTATATTTCATTAGCTGTATTGAGTCCTATAATGCAGCAGGTGGTACTTCCAGTTCAGGTACCATTTTCAACGCCCCTGTTTGATATAAATTAATATGAAGTTTTACGAAGAAACATCAATATCTAATACCTTGAACTGTATAACATTTCTAACCCCGCCTTCTCTCTGTCACTAAATGCGTTACTGTGACCAAACTAAAAGTGGTATAAACATACATATGGTAGTAGATCGGGTCTTGGTACTAGATTTTGCAACTAACAGTTCGAATATAATTCCCCATCTTCAAGAAAACTAATCTAATAAACAAGGAACTTTTTTCTCCTGTTTATGATGTGAGACGTTGCATATATTGGGATAACATTCGTTTTGGACAGAGAAAGCCAGTTTTGTTTTTCATATTCAGTTTTTGTATTTTATTCTCAGTGTCTAATCTACTTTACAGTATCGTTTATATTTTTACTCTTCTTCAGAGATGTGATTAATATCAAGCGAATATGAGGACATGTGGTTGGCAGATGAGAAAATGAATTACACGCAAAATGAGGAACTGTGAAAGCGAGAAGGATGACACAGATACAGCGACAGAGACATAGAAAAAAGAGAGGGAGAGAGAAGGGCTGTTAGAAAGGGAGAGTGGGGGAGAGGTATTGAAGGGAGATACAGAGATTGAAAGAGAGAGCGAGGATGTAGGAGGGAGATTCAGAGAGAGGGGAGTTAGAGGAAGATACAAAGAGAGAGATAGGGAGAGAGGGGGTGTAATAAGGAGATACAGAGAGAGAGAGATAGGGAGAAAGAGAGGGGGATAACATGGTGGGAAAAAAGTTTGATAGAGAAAAAAACGAGTGAGTGAGAATGGTGAGCCATAAATGATAATGCTATTCACTGAACAAATAGGAACGGAAATTGAATAAGAGTTTTCAAAAATATTATTTAGTAGTATGAAATATAAAGGCATGGAGAAAAAAACGAAAGACATATATTAAATAGCGATACAAACTTGCAAGTGTAGAGACATAGGTAAGGAGATGGGAACGAAGCAGTGAAAGAGAAAAGGGTAATAATGTTTTAGTTTTTTTGCTCGTTGGAGACCGGTTTGTCATGGAAACAGATAGGAAAAGGAGGTTTATGAATGTTAGAAAAGAGAAGATGAGAAAGAATATGTGAGACGAGAGTGGAGTAAATTCAAATAAAAAAAAAAGATAAAAGCTATTTTATAGAATATATTCCTATGAAAAAATGACAAATATTCTTTATTCCTTCTTTGAATTATGAGAAACAAATTTAATTTTCAAGGTTGTCAGTTCCTCCTTATATACCCACATGTTATTTTTCTTTCAAAGTGACTTAAAACTAAATCTAAGTCAATTTTTGAGCTATTTATTGCCAGAAACATTAAATATTTTCTGTATTTATATATCTGTACTGTATTGCACACATTTTTTATATTTATGCGTGAGTGCATTTCCTGGAAAAGCATTAATCACTAGCTATCTGAAAGAATCTTCTCTAAGGTTTCAGAGACATGTTCATACGGTTAGTATAAACAACAGAAGAGGCTGTGTTTGTTCCAAAACATCTAGAACAAATCAGTAAAAGATTGTAACATAAAAGCCGCAAAAGTCTGAAGGTGTCTGGACAAAATTGTAAAAGAGATCAACATCGTGCTTTCTTATTTACTCTGGGATATGAAAACAACTCTCCCCAGTGGACATGGAGTAACATATTTCAATACAAGTATTCTTCAGAAATACAATAAAGAATTATTGATTTCTAATTTAGGCACAATGCCAGCAAATATTAGTGTAGAACAAAGGTGGCCAAATCACTCCCATTTCTAGACTAGTACTTTATTTTTTTGACCCCAGAAGGAGCAAAGACAAAGTTGAACTCGGCAGGATTTGAACTCAAACTGCAAAGGGTCAAGACAAATAACTGTTTCTACTTTTAGGCACAAGGCCAGCAATTACTCAGTACATTACTGGTACTTTATTTTATCGACCCCGTAAGGATGAAAGGCAAAGTCAACCTCGGCGGGATTTGAACTCAGATCATAAAGGGACGTAACTATGCTGGAAAGCATGGCGTCCGACCCTCTACCAATACTGCCAATCCACAATGACATATTATCCAACGCTCTATCGATCCTGCCAATACAGAAATTATGAGCTCAAATGTCATATTCGAGTAAAATGAAAGACAGGTGTTTTCATGTTATTACAGGAATTAACTATAATGTACCTCAACGTGAGACAGCGTTATGTAGTATGTACACAAAAATGTTTTAATCCATCGAAACTCTAGCTGTAATCAAACGAAACATAATCTCAGTTATGACAATTGTCATATCAAAGGAATTAACTCCGAAATGTGAAGGGATCAAAACTGAATATAAGAGTGGTTTTGATCTATGAAAATATAATATTACTCATATTTACCCGATGAAAGATTGGGTGGAAGATATTCCCTGTTGAGCTAATGTAAAACAAAAGTTTCAATATAGGCACAACGCCTGCAATTTATGGGGAGGCGAAAGTCGACTATATCGAATGCGGTAGGATGAAAGCTAAAGTTTGGACTTTGAAAAAGCGGAATTACAGATTTGTTTTAAAGATAAGAGAAAAAATAACTTTACAGAGTTTTAATGTGGTGTGGTAATCAAACTCCCACAGTCACTGCTTCCGTCTCTCATGCTCTCCCCATCTCTCACTATTATAAGCAAATGGAAGCCAGGGACTGCCAGCTCCACAGCCCCAGCGGATTGGCCGTCCCGCGGCTCCGGCGGACAGAATAGAGAAGACGTTTCCCCGTAGGATGGTGAGTGTGAGACGCTGGAAGAGCCATTCAAGCACGCAAGGCTCGCACTCCTGGTTAGCCAACTCTGTTCCGACGGTGGTGAGACGGGGGGGGGGTGATCCTAGTTCCAAAGTCACCAGTCGTCTCCATTTCTACGGGCTTGACCTCAAACCTGGCGGAGACAGACCGATAGTATGAAATCAGAACGAAACACGACAAAAGATACTGCTAATCATTTACCCAATCCTCTAACGAATTAGCCAAATGACCTACCTGAAACAATTTAAAATAATGATTTTTAATTCAGGTACAAGGCCATCAATTTTAGGGAGAACGGAAAGTCGATTATATTGACAAGGGTATTCTATCGAACTTTGAAGAATAATTGGTAAAGTTGACGACGGAGCGATTTGAACACCGAACCTAAAGTGCCGGAACAATTATTGCTAAGTGTTTGTCTGACCACCTATTTACTCTGCCAATCCACCGCTCCTGGCAATTTGTAAAAATGATTTCTGATTTAAACACAAGACCAGCAATTTTGTGGGATGGGAAAGTCGATGAAATCGACTACAGTTTGAGACTAGTACTTTATTTTATCGATCCCATAAGGATGAAAGGCTAAGTTTACCTTGGTGAGATTTCAGATTTGTTAAATATAATATTCTAATGAGTAAAACCGTTAGTGAGAAACAAAAACACGGAACATCTTTCAGACCTGTCAACCCTCCTCATCCGACGGGGAAATCTCCTACCCACTTTGGAGTGGGTGAGAGATGTCTTCTCTTGTAACAATGGGTATAGCTTTCATTGCGTAAAATATCACTATTTTGCTTCATTTCTCCCCGTTTTGGCACACATTTTTTCATGGTACTCCACGTTTGTGTTTTTAGAGGTTAGCATGTTTGATCTTTCAATGGGGCATATCGTATCCTCGTCTCTCTCATGTCAATGTTTGAGACACATAATATACGTTGGTTGAATACTCCGAACTATGATTCACATGCTATAGCATTGTTATATTTAACAACGCTTACAATATATCATGTTCAGATGATATTAAATAGAATTAACCTCAGCAGATACCTCCTTCAAGTAACGCATATGCCTTAATTACTCTGCTATCAACAATGATCTAGAAGTAGGTTTTATTCTAAAAGTTGACACCTATATCAACATCATAGCATTTACAGTGCCTGCACCTGAAGACAACACGTCTACCACAAAATAACTAACATACATTTAAAATGTTGTAGAGTATTAGTATGCCAATTAACGTATTGATTTTTTTTTTTTTTTTTTTTTTTGTAATGTTATTTATTTTTAACCTCGATAGGATTTGAACGCAGTGTAAAAATCCAGAAGGAATAATGCAAAGCGTTAGTTCCAACAAATTTGGTAAATAATATGTAATATTTACATTTATACCATTGAACATCGATGAAAGAATGGTATTTAACTAATGTATTGGTACGCGATGGGGCCCACCTACAGCCCCGGCGGACAGAATGGAGAAGGCGTTTCTCAGGAGGACGCCAAGGGAGACGCACTGGAAAAGCCACTCCAACTCGCGGGGCTCACACCTGCGGCTGGCCAGCTCAGCGTCTATGGTGTTGATTAAGGAGGTAGGCCTGGGGCCGAGTACACCAGAAATTTCCACTGCCAGGGGAACGACCGCAAACCTGTCGGAGAGCGACCGGTATTTGAGGAGTTTGGCCCCCTCAGCCCGACGTGCAGCAGAACCTGGCTCAGTCGCAGACTGCACCAGGTTGCGGCTGCAGAAATTGTCGGTGCAAGTGGCATCCCAGACGAGGGGTTTGCCACCGCGGAACGGGAAGATGGTCATGCCATCTGGCCTTTTGCCGTCCCCTCGATCCAGCCCCACCGGCTTGAGCTGGGAAGGGAAGCCTGCAGCGTCCAGGCCATGCTTAATGACCTCGTTGAGGGCAGTATGGCGTGGAATGCGGCCGGCACTGTGGCGACAGGAAAGCGGGTGGAGGGCGAAAGTGTCCACGGTGGAACCGCAGTGACATTGATGTGGCTGGCAGATCCAGAGGCCGAGCCTCAGGGAAACGCCCATTCGCAGGCTATGGTTGTCTAGCTGCGTGCCAGTGGAGAAGGAGGGCAGAGCATGGAGCCAGGCCCCACCGTGGGGTTTGGAGGCCGCACGAAAACAAGCAAGTCGGTGCTGGTCGAGCTGGCGCGTGAGCCTGTCTGAGGCCAGTCTGCACTGGATGGCATCCCAAGTGCGTTGGGGGGGACGTGACGTCAACAGGGGAAGAAGGAGGAGGGACGTCTACTGGGCTAAGTCCCAGCCGGTCCCACGTCTCACAGGCGGCCTGACGTTCTCTGAACATAGAGGGTTCTGTTGTGATTTGAAGACCCCGCTGACGAGGACGCGGCACGAGGTTACCGACGAAAGGTACGCCGGCAAAGCTAATGAGATCGGGAATCGTAGGCCTAGGCCGCCATACCTGACCGATAAAGTGGCCTGTTGCCACCCTATGTCGTCAAACTTGATGTTGCATAACCCCTCGGCTGCTGCTCGGATACAAGTATCGAAGTCAGCGAGGAGAGATGTCTGGGTATAGCATGGAGCGCTGTGGAGTGTATAGAGGAGCTTCGGCATGGCGAAGCAGTTCCTCAGCAGAAAGAGAGCTGGGTGGCCGTCAATCAAGCCCAGTCGGCTCGTGAGAGTCTGGGGCTGTTGAAGCCTGGACCTGATGGTGGAGCGGATGGCTGGCGGGTGGATCGGTGACCCGAGGATGAGGACATCCTCTTTGGAGGTCACCTGAACCTGGCGGAGAATGGACCGCCCGTCCAAGACGGAGGCTGCAAAGCTCGCAGCATCGAGGCTGACGTTCACCACCTCCGACTTGGCCGAGTTGACCTGGACGCCGATTCCCGCCAGGACAGTAATCACCGATTGAATGTCTTGGCAGACCGTCCGTACGGGCCCGCCCAACGTAGCATCATCCTGATTCCAAACATTGAGAGGGGCCGTGATACTCCGGGCGATGTGGTGAATACCAAGGGCGAACAGGAGGGGTCCCAAAGGGTCGCCCCGTTGGACCCCAGTAGCCGAGGGTGTAATCGCATCAGCAGCTAGGTGCATGATCCAGGCTCCATATGACAGGTAGGCCAGCGGGTAGGCAGAGGGGGGCTCAGCTGAGGCAGGCCTCGAGCAGATGATCCCGGCGTAAAGAGTTAAAGGCATTCCTCATGTCAAGCTTGACAATCGGGTGTCTGGAGTCCCTGGATGCCGGTACCGATGGGCAGCTGCTGAAAAACTGCCTGATTGCATGAGAGGCTCCCTCACAGCCACCGGACACGCCGACACCCAGTTGCACCGGACTAAACTCTTCACCCAGTTCGTGTGTGACGGGCTTGCAGATCACCTTGGCAGCCAGCCTCCGGAATACATTGCCCACAGCAATGGGGCGTATGCCACCCACTTTCTTCCTGAGAGCGGTGAGGCTGGCCGAAAAAAACAGGCCTCGGGCGTAAGGGTCTAGGCCACCATGAATGAGCCTATTGGTGAGCGCCACAATTGGGCCGCAGAGCAGCCAGGATCTCCTCGGTGGGTTGGAGGACAGTGTCCTCTGAGGTAACAACTCTGACTGCGGCCAAGACATCACCCATGATAAGCTTTGCGTTTACCTGGTCACGCAAACGCTTCGCGATGGCCTCGGGGGTGGAGGATAGGGGGTACCTGAGGGTGGGGTGTGTGGCGTCCCTGGGCACGTTTGGAATGGGCGCTCGCCCAAATGACGAGACATTGGCCTTGACGAAGGCTGTTGTTGACCGGCCGCTCCGGTCAGCGCCAGAGCTGGGGAGGACGAGGGCGAGTGGGGCGAAATAGAACAGCCGCTCCCAGTCACTGGCTCGATTGGAGTCCAGGGCGCTTTCAATCGAGGAAGCGAGGGCATCGGCTACCGGCACCCGTGCCGCTCTCGAGATCCTGAGTGGGATATTCCGGAGCCGCCTGAGCCGAGCAATGTTGACCAGCGAGGCTCGGGCGTCAGGCAAACTCGCTGTCCCATCTGGTGGTGTGCCAGACGGCCGTGGCTGGGAAGACGTGGGGAAGAGGCAGCTCCTGCACCCCCACGCTGCGAGGGCATTGGAAGCTCGACGAGTCAAGCCAACGCAGGTGAGGTGGTGGAAGCAGCCGCACCCCAAACATTTCCGACCCCTCTTACGTTTGTTAGTGGTGCCGCAAGTGCTGCGGGTGTCGATTTGGACGGGTGGGGTGGGGCGTAGGGCCTGGGACTGGGGAACCGAGCGGCATCAGGGTTGGGTGGCTGGTCTGTGTGAGTAGAAGGGAAAGTGCTGGTAAGAGGGCAGCATAGTTCACCTATATATATGGAAGTGCCAGAAAACGAGAGTGAAAGGGAGCTGCATGGGGGTAGAATGGAAGTAAATGAATGAGTGAATGGATGGATGTACACAAAAAGGGGTGGGGGGGAGAACACAAGGGGTTGTTCCCAGTGGAAAGACCCAGAGTTCAGCACGCACACATACGAGCAACTGTGCAGTTTGTCATAGACGATATTCTCAATGGACGTGCTTACAATATTTGAATATAACTGAACCTTGTGTCATTTAATTTGAAAAGTGGAGCTAAGTAAAAGGAGAATAGTGAATTCGGAGTGTCAATCCCTTGTGATTTTTTTTTTTTCAACACCAGCCTTACACTTTTCCAGGATTTATACTCATTTTTTTTTTTTTTTTGCCTTCAAAAGGATGGAGGCGTTTTATATCCTCATGAAACTGACATTACTTAATGATGTTCGTCATCTATGGCTTATTCATATGTCATAACACTACCCCCACCCCCACCCCCACTATATATATATATATCACTTCCTCTCTGGCATTCACTCTCTTCCCCTTCTCTGGAAGAAATCGCGTGTCAATAGACGTGGAGTGGAGATGGACTTAGCCACACACACATATATATATATATATATATATATATATACACACACACATATATATATATACATATATACACACATATATATATATATACATATATACACACATATATATATATATACATATATACACATATATATATATATATATATATATATATATATATATATATATATATATATATATATATATATATATATATATACACACACACACACATACAATGTAGCTACATAGGCAAAGGAAACCCAAAGCTCGAACTTCTGAATAGTGCTAATGAGTGTGAAGCCAATACAGAAAAGAGAAAGAGACTGATACTCTTTGAAGGTTTCAAAATCTTCGTGGTGTCCAGTCAACATCTGAGGGAAATGCTGTCCAGCAAGATGTATGTGAAATGATAGTATAATAATATGTATAACTGCCTTCCGTTTCATTCCAATTCTTATGTCTTCACCATTAAATTTATCTTGATATATTAACATCTGTTTACAATGAACCCAACTGTCAATTCATAGTGGAAAATTCACTACTCGCCATCTAGTTAATCTATTAGCAATTTTAGCATTCAGCATAACAAGAGGAAATGCGTGAACAATGAGCAGATAGCAACAGGCTAACCTTGAGTACTAATAAACATTTTAATCTCGGTAAATTCAACTGTATACCGCACCCCAATCATTCTATTGAAGACTATATACAAGGCTTTGGAAGGAGCGGAAAATATATTAAAATGATGAGAAGAAATAAAAATGGTTAAAATATAATTAATGATATCAAATAAATCATATAACTGGATTTCATAAATTGACATTTGATTGTCATGTTTCCGTATTGAAGCAGTTCTCTTGGCTCTGAATGTTAATTTACGAAACCATCACCAAACCATAATTCTTAGAAATTTGATTTCTATATTCCTCCATATAACATATTTATTATATATGTGACCACTGAGATAAATATATCTCAACAAATTATATTCTATAGACATTACTGTCTTGAGAAGTGAATCGTTGCCAATCAACTGCATAGTCTTTTAAGGAGGGGTGAAATCTATAAACATATATAATCAACAGCTGATTATATGATATTTGTTTCCCCTTAAGGGTCCGTAGAAAAAGTTATGTAGTAGTTTTATATATGGCGTAACGGTATGGGTTCTCTATTTCGCTTCATATAAAGACAAAGGAATGCACATACAAGCAATGTATGTCCTCGTTTAGTTATATAATCACGAATAACAGCAGGGCAGAAGTTATTGGGAGAAGCGGGGTTAAACACAGTTCAACAACGGACAAGTACTTGAAAGATAATATTGTGAATGTGGTTGTTATAAAGACTTTTTTTTCTACGTTGCAGCCTTTCTTTTCTGTGGTCTTGATTAAACATGTGTATGATATCCCACTGATATAAATGACGAAAATACAAAACATATCCAGTGAAAGTATGGACCTTGTTGTGTATATAAGATATATTTATTTATCTACTGTCAACTGCAGCTATTTGAGCCTCGTCTCCTCTGAGTCGTTCTTTAAGTTTCCAACAGTTTAAGTGAGACAAAGAGGAAAAAGTCATATATATATATGAAGCTGAGTCTAAACTACAGTAGCATAACTGAGAACAAACGTTTATTCAATTAACATCAGACCATATCCATAACTAGTAGAAACAAAATGGTTGAGAGACACCTGATTGAATTATCAGCTCGTTAGTCTTACGTTCCAATCCATATCAAACACTTAGGTGTGTATTTTGCCAGTAAACACAATTCTACATAACTCACTGCACTCTTTTCACACGTAGGAAATGTTATTTGCCATATAAGATACCCTTATTCATATTAGAGTCATTTAAAACTATAAAGCCAAATATAATCACTAGCCTAATATTATTAAGTGCATTTGTGAGTTAAGTTCCCGCTGTTGTTAGATTTGCCTTAAATCATTAAGATGTCGATAAAATAAAGTACTAGTAATAGTAATGAACTGCATCGATTCGGTCAAATTTCTCCCCCCCCCCTCCCACGAAATTGCTGACCTTGTGCAAAAGTCATAAACCATTATTAAGAGCATTTGTGGGGCAGTGGATTGACAGTATCGGTAGAGCGTCGGACACCATGCTTTGTAGCATAGAGTTACTTCCCTTTACGTTCTGAGTTCTGATCACGCCAAGCTTAGCTTTGCCTTTCATCCTTAATGAGTCGATAAAATAAAGTACCAGTAACGCACTGGGGTCGATTTATTCGACTTTCCATTCCCTAAAATTGTCTGGCTTTCTGCCTGAATAAGAAACAATTGTTAAGCGCATTTGTGAATTATAACATATTAATTTACTTGTAATAAGTTCGCTGTCCGAATCCTGTAGTTCAAATTCGATCTAGCGCTTCAGTTAAAAAATAATCAAACGTGATAGTTAACTGTAGATATTAAATTGAGTAACGTTTGAAGCTCGAATCATGTCTGAGCTGTAAAAACTACAATAAAACTACTATATAACTTCAAAGAAATGGAAGGATATAAAGTTTATCGGCTGGTCTTCTTTGCAATAATCAGAAAAAACAATTCATATAATTATTTCTAATTTAAGTACTAGACCTACAACTTGCGGGGAGAGGAAGGTCAATGACACATATAAAGGTAGCTATGTTTACCTTTCTTCAACTCCGGTCATGGAAAATGCCTTCCAAAATCTTACAAAGTCCCTTCAAAAGGTTATATTTCATAAAGACGGAACATATTAACAGAGACAAACCTACAATGCAAAGATTCTTTCTTTCTTGGTTGTCCATCGTGAACGATGATGACATCTTCTTTAATTTAGTTCCCGTCTGTCGTGGGCACGAAGGTGGTTGTGGAGGCCGATCCTTGACTTGCAGGTCCGGGGACAGTGGGGGCAGGGGAAGAGACCGGAGCCGCTTGGGGCAGCTGTTGATGCCTTTCTCCTCCTTTCACGGGCCTCAGTGACCTCTGCCCGTCTCTTCTCTGTAAAAGAGTCCTTGGCGCGTCTGGTAAGGGCTCGCCACTCAGTCCTGTACTGAGCATGGGACTCGAGTTGTTTTGGAGCGATTCCAGTGTTGTTGATACTGGACTTCACGCAGTCTTTGAACCTCCTGAGAGGCCTGCCCTGCCCCGCTTTCGTTTCCCCGAACAGAGTTCCCCATACATCAGTTGCTTCGGAAGCCTGTGATTGTCCTTCTGAATGCAAAGATTAGTATTCCGCAAATATACTAGGAAATACTTCAGATGACCCTACAAAATTTAAGACTTACAATAAATACTTTTCACATATATGAGACGGCACAGAGCTATATACATAAACGCTCCACATCACACATAAAATAATTATTTCTACTTTTGGCACAAGGCCGACAATTATCCCAGTGCATTTACTGGTACTTTATTTTATCGACCTCGTAAGGATGAAAGGCAAAGTTAACCTCAGCGGGATTTGAACTCAGACATAAAGTGCCGTAACTTTGTTGCTGCAAAGCATGGCGTCCGACCCTCTACCAATACTGCCAATCCATCGCCCATAAAATAATTGTTTCTCCTTTAGGCACAAGGCCGGCAAATACCTAGTGCATTACTGGTACTTTATTTTAAGGATGAAAGGCAAAGTTAACCTCGGCGGGATTTGAACTCAGAATGGCAAGGGCCGTAACTCTATGCGTCAAAGCATGGCGTCCGAACTTCTACCGATACTGCCAATCCATCGCCCATAACATAATGATTTCTTTTATAGGCACAAGGCCAGCCATCTTGGAGGAGGGGAAAGTGGATTAAATCGATCCCAGTGTATTACTGGTGCTTTGATTTATCGACCCCGTAAGGATGAAAGGCAAATTTAACCACAGCGTGATTTGACATCATACCGTAAAGGGCCGTAACTCTATGATGCAAAGCCTGTTGACCGACTTCTACCGATACTGCCAATCCATAAAATAATGGTTTAAATAATGAATCAGGCTTTATAAAAGCAATATTTCTGCGCTCTGTCTATTCTACTATTATAACTGCAGCAACTCTGAACTAACTCTTGATATAATGCTTCATTAAGTCTCTTTTCTTTCTGGACCTGAAACTCTGAGAGATTCCCTTTCATAGAGTTATAGGACTGCAGATGTTCGAGGTGAAGTATAATTACAGTAATCCCAGTAATCTTTCCGCATTCCATCCTCTTCTTACTATATCATAAATGAAATGACGATTACATTCTTTTTATATATTTCGATTAAGGACTTAAAACAGAGGTTCTCAATGTTTGGGGCCACCACCTACCTCATGTCCACGTAATACGTTCAGCGCCCGCAACCTATTTGCCGAGAGACCTGCCTCTACTCAAATTGTATAAAATATATAATAAATAAAATATTTGATTAATATATAATAGATAACATAATATATACCATGTTTAAATAAATATATATTTTTTATTTTACTATATTTGTATACATGTATCATTTGATATTTAATATACTATTATATCATCTCTACTTCCCACTTTCCAGCGCCACCTGGACCTTCTCAACGCCCCCACCACCACCAATTTAGGATAGAAGCGGCCGCATTTGAACCTCTCCCTTAAAACATTGTTAATACAAAAACAAAACATCAAATAATTTTCATAAGACTAGACTTACTCTTAACGACAGGAAAATATTTCATTTGCAAACAACTGTTAAACCATTAAAAAAGTTCAAATAAGTCACAATAGAGTATTACTCCCATGTCTGAGATATTGGCAGATAGACATAAAGACCTACAAGAAAATGTCCCCATTTCCACACAGACATAGGCAACCGACACACTATAACTTCTCGCACGTAAACATGCTGTTTCCACATTGCTTTTTTTTACCATTACGAGTGGCGCCT
>OZ024743.1:195612749-195632749 GCA_964016885.1 Eledone cirrhosa
ACTCTCCTCTATATCTTTTTCTCAATTTCTATCTCTCATTGCTGATCTTTCTCTGGAAGTCTTCTGTATTCACACTCCGCTAGGTTCAAAAATGCACCAGAAACGCTGTATATCAATAAACCACCCTTACGACTCCCTCGGGAGTTATTGGACCATGCATGCACAAACTGTATGAATGGAATCATAAAAGAGGAATGATAGCAATTAAGGGTGAAAACTCTTGTCTTTTATATAGTGTGTTTTGCAGATATCTAGATAGTGAATTTTATATTTTAAAGAAGATGCTCTGCTGGGTGTTCGTGTTAAAAGAGGGTCTGAGCTGTCAACTCATACTCATTTAGTTATCTGCAACTTGAGACTACCTAAAGTCAAAGAAGCCCACCAAACTGGCAGGTCCAGGGTGACCTATAGGAGAAAGTGGGAAGCGTTGGTCGATAAGGAAGTCAGGACTAGGTATGCAGATAATATTGCATCCAAATTCAGGGAACTCGCTGAGCAAATAGAGGACTTTGAGCAGATTGGAGATTGTTCAGCCCAGCAGTTTCTGTTTCAGCTGTTAAATGCTGCTGGCGAAAGAGGATTGGTATGACACAGGCTGGCAGGAGGATCCCTTAGTTCAATGAAGAGTTCAATATATATATATATATATATATATATATATATATATATATATATATATATATTGTGATAGAACATCGGGAGATTATATCCGTAGTAAGTAGAGCACGCAGTCCATAGGATGAGTTCGGTATAAAGTTAGACCCACAACAAATTTGCAAACCGTCTTAGAGGACGCTCGTTTCACCCAACTGATTTTCAACTCGGGTTGAAAATCCGTTGAGTGAAACGAGCGCCCTCTAAGATGGTTTGCTAATTTGTTGTGGATCTAACTTTCTATATATGTATGTGTGTTTGTGTGTTTGTATGTGTACAAGCAGTAGACCTGTCAAAGCAACGCACAATGAGGAAGCTGGAGATATTTATTGCAGCAGTTATATGACCAAATGGTTTCTGGTCATCTCTGTCTAGTCTGACTTATAAAATGACTAAATTTGAAATATAGAAGCCGGTGAACTGATATTTTAAGAACACATGCTGATATATCCGCTAATGTCACTGGAGATGACAACATGGCCACTGATTGCGCTGCGACATCAACGCCAGCTGAGTTGATAAGTAGTCGTCTGTAAGCAGTTCTGGTTATGTATTAAACGTGGTTATATGGTCAATGTTCGCACAATTCTGATATATCGGCTGCTGCTGTCAGATGGGCTTGATGTTAAGGGAAGACATGCATCCGCTGTATAAGCTGCGGATTGATGCAGGAGTTCTATTGATAGAATTAGAGAAATACGTAACGAAAGAGAGAAGGAATGGAGGAAAGACAGAGAGAGAGAGAGAAGAAAGGAAAGAGAGTGAGGTGGGGAGAAAGAGAAGAAAGGAAAGAGAGTGAGGGGGGAGATAGAGTGATAGAAGAAAGAAGACAGAGAAAGATATTTCTGAATTGGTGCAAGAATATTTTTTGTAGTAAGAAAGAGTGAGTGAGAACGCGAGAGAGATAGATGAAGGAGTCTGGGAAAAATGGAGACAGACAGAGAGGGAAGGAGAGAGTTTAAGAGAGACAGAAGGACAATGACGGAGATAAAGTTGTATCTAAATGATGTGCATATTTAAAATTTCTCACAACTTTATGCATACATGTTTGGAAGCCTGGGCGAGGTCTTTCCAACTGTTAGAAATCGGATAAATATTCCCTAATGTCGCCTACCCTCTTAAATTAGATTATGCCATCGTATAAGCTCCTAAAAAGAAGTGGTGAACATAGAAAATACTCATTTGGCCATATGTTTTCTGAATCAGACCTGACCTGGGGCTAAGCATCGACAACTCACCTATACACTTAAATACACTCACACATGTGCGTGCGTCCAGAGAGAGATGTGGGTGTGTGTATATATATATATATATATATAAATGGAACAGAATGAAACGAAATTTCATTTCTCACTCTTAGATATACGGTATATATATATATATACCGTATATCCCGGTATTTTCCTAAAATAAGTCTCAAAAATCTACCATGCGTCCTGGAGGGGGAAGGTTGTTTATTATTCTTTTTCAAATTTTTGGTTGTCAAATTTAGGGCGGGTCCGTGAGGACGAAGCGTCTTAGGCCCCGGGAAATACGATATATGAATATGTATATATGTATATATATACATATATATATATATATGTGTGTGTGTGTGTGTGTGTATGTCAGGTCGCTTTTGAGTGCTACTTGTAACATGTAACCCAGTACAACCTGTCTCATGGTCTCTCTGTCGGCGACTAACCGGCAGCCCAACCGAGGTTGCTTGGTGAGTAGGCTTATATTTGGACACCCTGCGGGATGTAATACAAGACCTGTCAAAGGGCGGAGGAACTCAGCAGAATCAACAGCCATCCAAATAACACTTTTTTTTTACCTGAGAGTGAAAGCCTCCTAGTTGTTGTCACAACACTTTTCAAAGAGAGGGAAACTCTGAAAAAAAAAATCTGCAGCACTTTTCTAGGAGAGGGAAACTCTAAAAACAAACCTTCGACTTCTGAAGCATCCGATGATGTTGACAAGTTCTTTTTTCGATGGTCAGATACTGGGATTGATCGAGTGCAAGGCCTTTCCCAACTTTAAAAAAAACCTTCAAAGCCCAAGCATTGTTTGTTCAGGATATGTTACAGGTTCGTGTGGCTGGCCTTAGCCTAAAAGTGCACCAAAATCTGTAAACTGCCGAGCGATTGCAATACTCTTAGCAGAATTTACAGCCATCATATATATATATATATATATATATATATATAAATGTAAGTATGCATGTATACGTACATACATATATGTATACAGACGTACAGTAGCATGCACATATATATATATATATATACATATATATATACATATGCATACAGGTACACATACATATATGCACGTATCAGACATATATGCACGAACAAAGCGACGTTATAATAAGCGCCGCTAAACTGATACGTGCATATATGTATGTGTACCTGTATGCATATGTATATATATATGTGTATATATATATATGTGCATGCTACTGTACGTCTGTATACATATATGTATGTACGTATACATGCATACTTACATTTAAGTAAGTGCCATACTAAGAGTGAGAAATGAAATTTCGTTTTCATTTTGTTTCAATTTATCGTTTTCGGTATGCCTGACCGATTTAACTCACTCAATATGCAAATTAGGCTGCTCAGCCGTCAATTTTCATAAGGAAAGTATATACTTTCGAACGTTCAACTATCTGGCAGATGGGTAAACGGTTCTGATGATAGCTAACAAGCTTGAAACTAGTACATCGTTCCTGTGTCAGTGTTGAACAAAAAGGTGACGTGGTTGCCTTAACACCGTATGGCATAAATTCAGGCTGTTCAGTTTGTTTACAAACGAACAAAGCGACGTTATAATAAGCGCCGCTAAACTGATACGTGCATATATGTATGTGTACCTGTATGCATATGTATATATATATGTATATATATATATATATATATGTGCATGCTACTGTACGTCTGTATTCATATATGTATGTACGTATACATGCATACCTACATTTAAGTAAGTGCCATACTAAGAGTGAGAAATGAAATTTTGTTTTCATTTTGTTTCAATTTATCGTTTTCGGTATGCCTGACCGATTTAATTCACTCAATATGCAAATTAGGCTGCTCAGCCGTTAATTTTCATAAGGAAAGTATATACTTTCGAACGTTCAACTATCTGGCAGATGGGTAAACGGTGCTGATGATAGCTAACAAGCTTGAAACTAGTACATCGTTCCTGTGTCAGTGTTGTAACAAAAAGGTGACGTGGTTGCCTTAACACCGTATGGCATAAATTCAGGCTGTTCAGTTTGTTTACAAACGAACAAAGCGACGTTATAATAAGCGCCGCTAAACTGATACGTGCATATATGTATGTGTACCTGTATGTATATGTATATATATATGTATATATATATATATATGTGCATGCTACTGTACGTCCGTATACATATATGTATGTACGTATACATGCATACTTACATTTAAGTAAGTGCCATACTAAGAGTGAGAAATGAAATTTCGTTTTCATTTTGTTTCAATTTATCGTTTTCGGTATGCCTGACCGATTTAACTCACTCAATATGCAAATTAGGCTGCTCAGCCGTTAATTTTCATAAGGAAAGTATATACTTTCGAACGTTCAACTATCTGGCAGATGGGTAAACGATGCTGATGATAGCTAACAAGCTTGAAACTAGTACATCGTTCCTGTGTCAGTGTTGAACAAAAAGGTGACGTGGTTGCCTTAACACCGTATGGCATAAATTCAGGCTGTTCAGTTTGTTTACAAACGAACAAAGCGACGTTATAATAAGCGCCGCTAAACTGATACGTGCATATATGTATGTGTACCTGTATGCATATGTATATATATATGTATATATATATATATGTGCATGCTACTGTACGTCTGTATACATATATGTATGTACGTATACATGCATACTTACATTTAAGTAAGTGCCATACTAAGAGTGAGAAATGAAATTTCGTTTTCATTTTGTTTCAATTTATCGTTTTCGGTATGCCTGACCGATTTAACTCACTCAATATGCAAATTAGGCTGCTCAGCCGTTAATTTTCATAAGGAAAGTATATACTTTCGAACGTTCAACTATCTGGCAGATGGGTAAACGGTGCTGATGATAGCTAACAAACTTGAAACTAGTACATCGTTCCTGTGTCAGTGTTGAACAAAAAGGTGACGTGGTTGCCTTAACACCGTATGGCATAAATTCAGGCTGTTCAGTTTGTTTACAAACGAACAAAGCGACGTTATAATAAGCGCCGCTAAACTGATACGTGCATATATGTATGTGTACCTGTATGCATATGTATATATATATATGTATATATATATATATATATATATATATGCATGCTACTGTACGTCTGTATACATATATGTATGTATACATGCATACTTACATTTAAGTAAGTGCCATACTAAGAGTGAGAAATGAAATTTCGTTTTCATTTTGTTTCAATATATATATATATATATATATATATATATATATATATATATATATATATATATATATAGGCATTTATATAACTTACAACAAAATATAATGTAACACTAATTTTAATATTGATAAATCTGTTACACATTTCTATCCAATCTGAAGTGTTATATACATTAACTCAGACACGCACACATATATACATACAAGTGTATGGGTGTAATATATACATATATAACCATGTATATATCTATGTATATCAATATTTAGATGTTTAATCTTTTAGTTGTTTGCGTTCAGTTTAAGTTTAAGTTTGTTGAAAATATAGAATACCTAACAATGCCCTAAAGCTAATTAGCGATTGTATAGTGATGATGTTGATAAAGTTTATCATTATCATCTTAAACCCAATTAGTGTTATTAGTAGTCTCCCTCCCATGCTATAATTCTTGCTCTGTAGGCGATCAGGAAAACGGAAGGGGCAATAGGTAGAAGGATGAGAGAGGTGGTAAGAGGAAACTAATATAGAGACGGAAAAAGCCACTTATATGTAGACACGAGAAGTAAAAATCTAAAAGGCATGATGTGAATTAGAAAACTAAAAGTGTAGCTTCAAGCGAAAGAATAAGAATGTACATTTTCACATAGACTATTCAGTCCTTCAAAAATGTGGTTCAAGCAAGAGGGGAAAAAAGATTATATTACTACAGCCCCAGTATATACTTAATAAATATCGTTGGAAGCAGAGCATCGTGGAAAATCAACAGTACATCCTTCAAAAATTCTTTTATATATGTTTGTTTTTGTTTTTTTGTCTCCCTATAGATGATATTTAGCCAAACCATGTGTTCTCCTTGTGTGACAAGAGATACTTAAAATCTTTTCGAAAAACACTTCATTGCAGATGCCAAGTGAAATCAGCTTTGAATCATTAAGAGTTTTTACGGGCTTTTACCGCCTTTTCTCTAATTAATGATGACTTGACGCCAAACCTCCTGCATTTACTTTTAGGAGAGACACTTCAGTGTCAGGCTACTTACAGAAGAACGCCTTCAACAGTACTAACACCAACATAACATGCAAGAAGGCGTACACATAAAGAAGTCCACTTTGTTATCTTATTGGTGACGAGAATCAACCATATGTCAACATTTTAAAAACGTAGAACAACAAACGCATCAGAGTTGCTTTCTTAATAACTGACTATCTAAACACTTCACTGAAGCCAACACAACAGGCATGAATAACTGTGAATCATTGTTCACTTTGGCACCTCTGATACGCTTGTCTGCTCCATCAGAAACAAGCTGCTCACCAACCTACGACTAATTATAACTACCAATCTCTCTCCCTCTCTCTTTCTCTCTATCTACGCATAGAGTTACGGCCCTTGCCATTCTGAGTTCAAATCCGGCTGAGGTTAACTTTGCCTTTCATCCTTACGGGGTCGATAAAATAAAGTACAAGTAATGCACTGGGTATGTGCTGGCCTTGTGCCAAAAGTAGAAACAATTATTATTATTATTGGTCTTTTCGGACGTCTTTTTGTTCGCTCCCAGTAAGTCGCTTATTTACCTGTTATAATTATTTGTTGTTAAATTTTTCTTGTTGTGCAAGGGATATAAGCCCTTGGACTTTGCCCTGTGAAGGGGAAAGTATAATATTTTGGCCAAATATTATACTTTAAAATATATATATATATATATATATATATATATATTATACTTTAATATATATATGTAAAAATTAAAAAATAAATGGCTGAGCCCCCCCCCCCCCCCACCCCAGCAATCTGTCTGCTGTCGTGTGACAACGGCGTAAAAGTTGAGAGGAGGGTTACAGAAATTGATACAACAAACACCACCACAAGCAACGTGAACAAAGACAACAACACTGAGAACACTAATTTTTAAAAAAATTACCATGCCAACTACAACAATAATAGCGACAACCAAAATACAGACAACAGAAAAAAATGACAACAAATGCAACAAGAAAATAAACAACGAGAACATAAACAACGACAACACCAACAGCAACAATACAAATTGCACCGAAAACACAAACAACTACAACAGTGTTAACAGCAACAACAGCAACAACACCGTTTGTAGCAGTAGCAACAGCAACAGTACCAACAACAAGACCAGTCGCAGCAGTAGCGGCAGCAATAATGGTGCCGCTGAAAAAAGGGGCACTTCCTTTACAGGTGTGGCCCGAAATATAGAGACAGTGCTTGTCACGGTGGAGGAGATAGCAGTCGCAAGAGCCATGCTGACAAGAAATGACAATAGAGTTTCCCTGAAACCAACACTCGATTTCTTCAAAGACCAGCAGCTGCGGGCGGTGACGTGCCGCACCGGAAGCAAAATATCACATCGGGTGGAGAGAGCCACGGAGCCTCATATACAAAAGGCCTTGGGGTGCGCCTGGGCGCGTAAAACCCACATCACCCGAGGCAAAAAGTACGCCACAGTAGACGTACTTTTCGCCACCCACCAAGTCTCACACTTTGGAAACCCTAAAGAGTGAGGAGATAGTCTTTGTGCCCTCCTACTGCGAGCAAAAAATATTGATGGTCAAAGTGACCCAGGTCCCGCCCGACGTGTCTATACCTTGGCTGGCCGCGTCTGTACTTATGGAATCGAGGAGAAGACCACCATACTGCAAATACAGAGAATGGGAAGACAGAACTGGTCAGGAATAGGCATGAAAATGCTAATACAAAGTGACCAGGAGTGCGTCGGAGCCATCCCAGATATCATAGATGCCGAGGAACGACTCCAACTCCCTATAAGCGTGGAAGGAAGGCGCCTAAAGTGCTATCTCTGTGCGCAGAAGGGTCACCTCAGGCTCTTCTGCCCGCAGAAGACAGCCAAGAAGAGGGCCCGCTCCTTCCGACGCCTGATCCGCTGCAACTAAGATCAGGGCAGCCAACAGAGTCAGAAGACCCTTCCATGGTGAGTAGGAGGGCAATGTCCGTGGCACCTATACCAAGGCCACGGACAACTAAAACAGCGGCAGCAGTGGCGGAAAAACCAACCGTCGCAGTAGCTACACCGGCGGCAAAATCGCCGGAGCGGGCTCCACTACCACCAGCAACAGCAGTGGAGGTCATACCTCTCCCAGGCTCCACGGAATCCGACATGGAGTATGAGACGGGAAGGAAGTGGCAAACGGTCTACCACAAAAAGAAAAAAGAAAAAACCCTTAGCTTCAGCCTCCAAAAGCGAAGGCAAACAAAGAGGGGTAAAGGCTGCAAGGAGTTTTGCAGCAACACCAGCACCGCCACCATCACCGCCACAAGCATCACCACCAAAAACAATCACACCACCACCAGCATGACCAAAAACACCAACATCGCAAACACAACAAAGCACACATACCCGACTGCAACAACAAGAAAGCCCCCCCCCCTCCCAAGTACACAGCCATAAACGTGGCAAATAAAGAACTCTTACAACATATAAAACAGCACACAGACATCACAGAAAAAAATTACTACACCCCACCAACACCAAGAACTTTCCCGAAAAATATAAACATCATTGAAATTAAAATAGAACATTATAAACTTTTAAAAGAAAAATTCCCCAACGCAGTTGGAGTCTTCAAAGGGTCGGTTACCAAAAGGATATACACCGACATCATCTTGGAAACACCCATGACCAGCCAAAGGGAGGGTTCTACTGACCCTTCCCCATAAGATCAAGGTAAATGATCCTTTCTCACTTACCCCGTTCCTCATCCAACATGGCCGTACTTAGAATAGGCAGCATAAATGTACGTGGCCTGGGGTCATCTTGGAAGCAGGGTCACCTGCACAACGACCTCAGGTCACTAAACATAGATGTGGTGGCCATAAGCGAGACTAGAATCTCTGAAGCACGAGCCTTCGCACCGAACTTCGGCAGCTACGATGTATAGGCATCTCCCAGCCGTCCAGGATCAGGGGGAGGAGTTGCTGTGCTTTTTTGGAGAGGATTGTATCTCACCATACGGGCCATTTTCCTGGTGCTGGATGTGACCGGCAGCGAAGGAAATGCTTTCAGGCTAGTAGCCGTCTACGCCCCAACAGGGGCATGACGGCCAGATTTCTTCAGACGTCTAGAGACCTTTCTTGGAACGTCCCGCTAGTGCTAGTGGGTGACTGGAACGGTATCTTAGATGCACGATGGGATTATGTGGGTCTAGTTGACAGGTTAGCATGGTGTAAAAGCCTCAATATCTGCTCAGGCGTGTTCAACTGTCGGGCAGGTATAGAATGGATTATCCGAATGTGCCAATGTAGACATGGGCAAACCGCATCGGGTCATCCAGATCGTATTTAGATAGGGTATTCTGTAAGGAAACAGATAAAGCTAGTGTAGGTTGTCCACAATTTAAAGTAGTCGACTACACGGACCACAAATTTGGGATCTGTGAAGTTGACTTAGATAGACTCCATAGGCAAGGGCCCGGCGACTGGAAGCTGAACGCGCCGTTCCCGATGCGCAATGCTTACAGAGACCGGGAAATAGTTAAGCGTGTGTTGACGGGTGCGATCGTCAACAACAGGTGGTGGGTAACCCTGAAAAGGGCTATTAGAGTAGAATCGATAAGGTTTAGCAAAGGAGTAGTGATAGAGGAAAATAGAGTAGAGGGAGAGTTAGATAGAGAGTGCTGCGAAAAGCGGATAACAGCAGATGAAATACGAAGCGATGTCTGACTGCACGAGGGGTAAATCGCCAGGTTTGGATGGTCTGCCTACGAGCTTTATGCCAGACTTGTTCGGCGACCTCTTGGCAGATGTCTACTGCAACTTGCAGCCGAAAGGGAGCATTCCAAGTTTTGTGAGCCGGGGAGCGGTGGGGCTGCTGAGAAAAGACCCGAACACGGGGGACATTATAGACAACTTCAGACCCATAACTCTGATAAACGCAGAGTTTAAGATTTTGACCAAGGTGTTAGCAAAGAGATTGGCGCTCGTCGTAGATGATCTGGTGGGAGAGGCACAGACATGCGCCATTCTGGACAGATCCATCCACGACAACCTCCATCTCATGCGATACATCATAGAGAGGGTGGTTAAGGAACCTGGCACGGGTGGGGATCTTTTTGAGGGGCTGGATCGCTGCGATGCACAGCGACATCTGCTCGATTGTGATGGTGAATGGTCACCTGTCGCAGCCTTTCAGCATCATGCGCTCGGTCCACCAGGTTTGCCTCCTCTCGTCCCTCTTGTACGTACTGGCCCTCGAGCCGTTACTGCACAAATTGGAGACGATGAGGGGGGGGGGGTCCCACGCGAACTGGGATGCAGGACTTACGTGTCAGCTTACACCGACGACGTCACCGTGGTGGTGTCAAGCCCCAAACACGTCCAGATGCTTCGCACAGCTCTCAAGGATTACCAAGCGGTGACAGGAGCAAACATAAACCAGGAAACGTTGGTGGGCTTGCAACTCGGCACCTGGAGAAAAAAGTCCATGCCGTCCGACAGCGTCATGGGGCGCTGGACGGAAGGACCGGTTAATTTGCTCGGGGTCTGATTCGGTACCGACCTCTAGATGGAGAAAAACTGGAGCGAGGTGACGAGCAGGGTGGCCTCTCTCACCCAGAAATGGGCTGATAGGAGGCTGTCTCTGACAGGTCGGGCGGAGGTGGCGAATGGGTACACAGCGTCCGTCATCTGCTACCGCCTGACCGTCGTACCTTGCCCCCGCCCAACTCTGACCAAAATGGAGCACATTCTCTTCCGTTTTTTGTGGAAGGGACGTACTCCCATGGTCAGACGATCCATTTGCTGTCAACACCCGTTGCGTGGAGGACTAGGCATGCCGTGGCTGATGATGCGCAAACATGCGCTATGGCAACGACATCCCTGGTGCTTCCTTGACGATGAACAGATGTGTCGACGTTTGCCAGACGCGCTCTTCCCCAGCTCGTCTCCTTGACGGAGCTGCAGTCCTGGATCAGAAAAAGACAGAGGGATAGCGTTTGGAAGCTGGAATGTCTCCAAGCCCACCCACCCCTCTCCACCAGCTGGGCACTAGTATCGGTGGAAAATCCCCCTCGGCGATCTATAGAGAGCTAGTGGAGGGAAAGAGCGTCGACGTTCTCGGGGACACTCTGGGCGTCGAAGATGATCAGCTGTTCGTTCTCTTCAAGAGAACTTTCAGACCAGCGCCTATGGACAACTTCCAGAAATCCCTGGTCTGGCAGTGCTACCGAGGAGCGTTGCCGGTTCGGGATAAGCTCTACAGGCACGGAGGTGCTGTCAACCGAGCCTGTCCGAGATGCGCGCAGGGCGACGAAACCCTCGTGCACGCACTCGTTCAGTGCCCGAGGATTGCTGACTTGTGGAGTTATGTCGAACAGCGGCTGTCGCGTATAGGACGGATCCGATTATCGACTGAGTCCAGATAGCCCCGCCATCCTCCTTTAAAGAGGAGGAAGGGCAGGCAGTTTTCATCTGCCTGGTGACCATGGCGAAAGAGATTGTGTGGTGGACAAGATTGAAAGGGTTGAAGACGGACACTTTCCTCTCTGGCCAATCCCTGATTAACTTTTTCAAGTTTCACTTGAAGAGGAAATTCAGGGTGGAGAGGCAAGTGCTGTCTCCTAGTAAGTTTGTTGAAAGGTGGGTGAAAGTGGCGAGTCTGGTCCGAGTGAACGGGCCCGCTCTGAGTATGCGCCTGTAGACTGAGGAGTGGGAAAACTGAGAGAGGATGCTTGCCCTGGTGGTCAGGGTGGCCGTGGACTTTTTTGTGTGGTTTTCGCTACGAGTGATCCTCGGAGGTTTCCCCATTTTGGGGGAATTTTTGTTGTTTGAATTTTTTTGATTTCTAGCCCGATTTTGTTTTTCTTCGTGTTAGCCTTTGTGGCCAATAAAGAAACAATTATTATTATTATTATTATTATTATTATTATTATTATTATTATTATTATAATCATTGGATTGGCATAATCGGTAGAGGGTCGGACGCCATGTTTTGCAGCATAGAGCTACGGCCCTTTATGATCTGTGTTCAAATCACTCCGAGGTTAACTTTGCCTTTAATTCTTACGGGGTCGATAAAATAAAATACCAGTCACGAACTGGGGTCGATTTAATCGATTTTTCCCTCCCCCAAAATTGCTGACATTGAGCCTATATAAGAAACCATTAGAAGGTGTGCTAAGATATCAGGTGGACCATAACGCACCAGAGTACTCAATACTTAGCGTAGTAGACTGGGTAATAGGAAAAGAATGAGGACCATGACGGCTGAGCTCCAGCCGTTTCGACAGCTAGATCTGTTCGGATCTAGCTGTCGAAACGGCCGGAGCTCAGCCGTCGGGGCCCAGTAGGGGACTTTTCCTATTATTATTATATATAGAGGGCGGTGAATTGGCAGTATCGGTAAAGGGTTGGACGCCATGTTTTCTAGCATAGTTACGTCCCTTTACAGTCTGAGTTCAAATCCCGCCGAGGTTAACTTTGCCTTTCATCCTTACGGGGTCGATAAAATAAAGTACCAGTAATGTACTGGGTAATTGCTGGTCTTGTGCCTAAAGTAGAAACAATTATTACATATATATATATATATATGCATATATTTATACACACACACACACATATATATATATATATATATATATATATATATATAGAGAGAGAGAGAGAGATAGAGAGAGAGAGAGAGGGTGTCCCAAAAATTCACACTTCAACAGCATTCTAATGAAAGTGTGTATACATTTTGGCGTGATACCCTGTATATAAATATATGCGTATGTGTCTGTGTATAAGGTATCTACATGCTAATTTCATTATCTTCTTAAATACCACTCTTTTTGTCTAAAAAAGATTTCGCAGGATTACAATTTGGCAGTAAACATATTTGTTACCATGTATGATCATGTAAGACAATCTACTTAAAGATGCTCCCCAACTTTGAACTACGAAACAGTTTTTAACGCAATTTCCTAAGCCAGAATAGTGCAAAATATATTTGACAATTGTCGAACTGACATTTCGAGAATCTTTATTTATCACATAGGTTTTAATTAGATTCGGTGTTATTGCTCTGAAAACGAGGCAAAGGCCTGAAAATTCAACTACGTAGAGGCAAATTAGCTTCGAAATTAGATTCTAAATCTATATAAATGAAATCGCATTGAGATTCAAAGAGAAAATTCAAATCTGTTAAGCTTACTCTTCATACAGTATACGGACAGTGAGTAATGTTCTTGTCCCAGGCACTGACATGATAAATTATCGATCCTTCCATTCTGTACTCACCTCATTGATTGCTACACGTTTCAGAAATATTAATGAATGCTGGCATTCATAAAAATAGAATTAATTGCCATGTTCTAGATTTTTTGACAGCTTTTTTCTCTTTGCTTTTTCCTTGGAGCCTTTTTGTGAGATATGATCAATTTCTTTTGTTTTCATTGATCTGCAAAACAAGTTTAATTATCCTTCGATTAGATCCGTCTTTTCATCAGCCCAATGAAGAATAAAAAACAGACTAACATTTCTATATATTTTTTGTTTGCTTTCGAATTTAAATGGAGTTTTCTTTAACTAATTCTGCTATGCTGAAAACTGTCCTTGTGATTTAAATAGATGTATTTATATATTTCTAATATTTTGTAATTATTTTATTTCATTCAAATTTGTTTACTTGAAACGTACAACAAGTGGGTTCAGTCGAGTAAATAAATGAATGAACCTTCTACTCAAATATACATTTTAATATCATTCCAACAATATATGAAAATACTGCAGATAAATCATATTTTATTGAAGGAAGATTCTATCTTTGTAAAAGTATTAAAAATAAAAAAAGCCAAATTTTGACAAAATGTATACTTTTATAAGAATGAAAAAATAACATAACTTCATTGGGAATAAGCTTTTGCTTGCTTCTGAAATTCCAATATGGCATCCTGTATTTAGGTTTTAGGTGTAGGGAAATAACATTAATACACAATGGAAGCATGATACAATGAATGTGCAAAAATACAAAGAGCTGTTAAGATCTTGCAGCAAACAATAGAATATGTATTTTATTCTTTATCTGGGATCTTTTATAGAAACTTATCGTATGGATTAGATGACGAATAAGTTTATTCAAAATATGCAGGAAAATAATTGCCATAGGGGAATATTTGCTTCGATTCAGGCAACGGTAAATAAAAGAATAGGTTATGGGTCTCTTGGGTTATAGAATAGATAATTAAAAACAGAGCTTCATTAGAATATATGCAACTCATTAGAAACTGTCAAAACTATGGAGAAATGTATGCAAAATTCTGAGATATTTTTCATAATCGACATTATTTTATTGCAAGCAAATAATACAGAAATATGTTGAAATTTAGGAAATTTATTCTGATGAAATCGAAAAGAATATTGAGTTATTGATTTACAACGAACTATAACATATAAGGAACTATCGATAATTATTCTACATAAAGAAATATCAATACATTGATCAAACTTACAACTATTTCATTGGAAACAAGATTCCCCTAGAGGCCTTTCACGCTTTCTAACATATTAAATTTCCTTTCGGTGTAATAGACAAATATTCTTTAGAAAAAAAATCTTACAAATAACATTTCCTTCTAAGTATAAGCGACCATTCTAGAAGTGAAATTTATCAGCCTGATTATTTGTTCTCCCCTCACCACAGTTTATTTTAACAGAATACACTTGCGATGTGCTACACATATTTAAAAATTATATTAATAATTTATCAGTTTTACTGCAGCCATTCGTTTTTGTAATTCAATCAACATACAGTTAGGGTGTTGAATATCTAGGGAGTTTTGATTGAACATAATTTTAGCAGCAATTCTCAATCCATCTGCTGAGAATATAAACTAAAGTTTGTAAAAAAAGTTTTACATAAAAAAAACTTTTTTCTTGCTTAGATCGGTGCAATTATTGCATATCTATCCTTTCACTGAAAGGTGACAGTTTATTTGTTTATTCATTTATTTATTTGTGTGTAAAGTCCTAACGTCTTATTTTGAAGCTGGAGAAAAATAGATTAATTTCCGGAGCCAGTCAGTACAAAAAGCCGAAAACTGAAAAAGTTACTTTCTGTTATGAAGCTAAATATTATATGCAATTCTGTTGTCAAAATAAGTTTGAGTAAAATAGGGACTAGAAAATTAGTGTTTTTGTTTGAATTATTTGCCGAATTACTCTCGGGTCTTGAATAGCCCCCCCCCCCCCCTCACACACACACACACACACTTATTAAATTTTCAGATTTGTTTCCTCCACCTTCCATTCTTATTCCAAAGCACATTATACTTGGCAAAAAAGTACATTACTAGAAATACCATACGTTGTGAAATGAATAGGATGGGTTGGGGTCTGAATATGTAACGTAGACGACTAACTCTATTCAACGGAGAAAACCTAGAAACATTATTGATTTTCTAAGCTCCAATCGCTTATTCTAACACCTACCACTTATGCCACCCCTCCCATGCTTATTCCACTCCCTGTTTTTGGAACCCGAGAGTTTACGTAATGTTCATCTAAGTTGTTAACGTGTCGCATAACCTTCCATTATAAGAAAGACTCGGTTCTCTGCCCTCAAAGTTCGAATTCCACCGAGGTCAACTTTACCTCGTCTTTTGGAGATGATTAATGAAGTATTAGCTCAAGACTGGAGTCGATTCTTTTTCTCTCTTCCTTTAGGTCCTCTCTCCTTCTTTCTTGGAAGAAATTGGCTAGACACTACCAGGTTTAAAATGTCCAACACAGGAAAACGCCCCACAACCGCTCTATGAGTTGTGGGCTCAACGAAAGGAAGGATTCCATTTGTTATGAGAAGGAAAGATTCTGAAAAGGATTGGCAATGAACATGACATGCTTTCTTTTGAAATAAGCTTTATTTCAATATGTTTTTAAGGTAGGTAATTTAGAGGTAGTGACTGTTAAGCCTTCCCCTGAGTGCTACCAAACAGAGATTAAGAAATCTTTCACTCATAAATCTACACATTATTTTATTGTTCAAATCCCACCGAGATTAACTTTGCCTTTTATCCTTACGGGGTCGATAAAATAAAGTACCAGCAATGCACTGGGTATTTGCTGGGCTTGTGCCAAATGTAGAAACAATTATTTTATATATAGAATGGTGTCACTATAGGCAAAGAATTATTGCCGCCTAAAGCTGGAATTGGTACATATGTCCTGACACCACCTTAAATATAAATTAGATACAATCGTAAAAATGACATTTCTAATTATTTGAAAAAATTCGCTTTCGATACCCATGCAATATATATCTTCTCTTATAATGCCAACCCTCTCTCAATTACACAAAACTGTTTTTTCATCAATAATTATTATTGATGCTGTCAATAACTATATCCAATTTAACAACTGCAACCATCTGTGGCGATGTTCACAATTACCGAATATGAATTTATAACGACTCTTAAAGTACAATTGCAAGAAATTAAAAATTAATGTCACAAAATCAATTTACATGCTGGGTGAGGTAAGGGGCCAGTTATGTAAATATTCTGTTGTATTGAACCTCATTGGAATATCTGTATATATCCAAATCTGCTTTAATCTGTCAACCTATTTTTACACACAGAAAAAGGAATGAGCTAAGAAAAAGAGCTCGAATGAGCTAGATTTCCCATTAGTATATCAATAATTCTTCTGAGCTTAATTTTTGATTTCTCGGAATAATCTCCCCATTTCGTTGGGGTTCGTTAAAATAGAGCTAGCATTTTATTACCTTGGGAATTACGTCTCACAGTATACCAGCACTTAGCTTAATAAAGCAAAGTTTTACTTGTTTCATGATGCATAATTATGCAAACACGTCCCGTAATCTCTCTCATCTCTCATAGTCTGAGAGTGCAGCGGGTGTAAAATCTGTAAACTATTCTTTGTTAATACCTTTGTAGTGTACGAGGACATTTTATTAGAAATCCTTTAAAGTCATTCGAAACTACTCATATGGTTTCAGCTACGACAGAAGATTAACATTTTCTATTTTAAAATTACTACAAGCAGCTGTTGCCCCTAAAACCGTTCTCTGTTCTGCCAGAGCGACACATTTGATACTCCCATTATTTCAAAGTATATAATCTAGAGATATCTAGCTTTGATTGAATCTTGTGCTTAATTTGTCAATGTTTCTCTCGCACTATTTAATGTTTTAGTCATTAAAAACTAGTTGAAATAGAGCCAGACCTTTGACAATTCTATGTAGATGATATCTACCAAACGTGTTTTTTGTAGTCGGATTTAATGAAGCAGTCCAAAACAAAGGGAACGTCTATCTTCAAACTTAAATATGCCCTTTTCCTGCTCATTGAAAGAGTTTCTGGTTATACAAACGGCTCTGCTAGAATTTATTTCTCATTGACGTTAAACAGTAAAAGGGGAGTCTTGATTGAAATAAAACAAATAATTAAAACTTCACGATTGTTAAATACTACAGAATCACTGATAGAAGTGCCTTGTCTTTACTTAGAAACACAAGAAAATACCAAGATACGTCGATATCAGACTTGCCAGCCTCTAAAAACTCAAAACGGTGAAAGAAAGTGCCCCAAAATGGGGAGATTTTACATAATGAAAGCTATACCCGCTATACCCATTTTCACAAGGGAAGACATCTCTCACCCACCGCAAAGTGGGAGGGAGTTCTTCCCGTCGGACGGGGAGAGTTGACAGGTCAGCGATACCAAATGGATAGTAATCTAAGTACACTAAGCAAAGCCATTATACAATAATACCAGCCGAGTTATTTAGTATTTGTAGATTTAACAGATAGCTTAGATGTATTGCTGTAAAAGGGATCGGACCGCATTTTTCACACAATTAAAACGTAAGTAGTGAAGCATGAATTATACAAATAACTGTGACAGATAACAGCTTGAACAAAGGATAGAAGACCACCCCCAGATTGTAAAAACAAACCCTCGGAAATGACACATTCTTCTGCTGTGAAGGAAAAAAAGAATTAGAATAATGATGTTCATCCGCTATCCATTTTTATTGCTGTCACTGTCACTCTCTCCTCTCCTACTATTTGTGTGTAGGCCCTATTTCTCTTCCATTGCTTATACACACACACACACACACACACACACACACACACACACACACACACACACACACACACACACACACACACACACACACACACACACACACACACACACACACACACACACATATATATGTATACATCACATCACTAAAAGGACTACATCACATCACTAAAGGACTTAAACATCAACTTCTCCACGCACTGGGAGATTGTCAGTAGGGCTGCACCGTACAACTTCAAGAGGAAATGCGATCTTTGCCTCATGGAGCTCTACCACATCATAACTGCACCCCACGAGCTCATCAACAGCAGAGCTGAAACAGCGATAAGTTGTACACATCGCTTAAAAATATCCTTCTTCAGATGGGTTAAGGATGAGGAGTGAAACCGTACACCGGATCTCCCTGCAACAAGTCTTAACACCCCGGCGGGCAGGCGCTGCAAAATAACACCCAGGAAACAATCCTTGCATACCAGACCCAGCCTCAGACAAACAGATGCGGCAAAAAAAAAAAATTGTCCGGGAAAGACTGCCCTAACACCGGCCGGAATTACCTCCCTTGACCTGCTGCAAAATCAACACAAGCTATTTTTGCGAGCAATGAACCTTGATGTGGATTTAACCCCAAAAACTCTTTCCGAGCAATATAAGGAACACTTTTCATTATTTATGCCCTTGAGAAGCCCAACTGGGCGAAACGTACGTAAGTGCTGTTTTAAATAAACATGTTTTAACGGTCTATCCTCCGATTTTTTACTTACCCACGTGCTTACGCTCTGCTAACTCTCTAGCCCACTAAATATTAACACTTCCAATATTTAATACTGCCGGCACTAGTATCGAGTACCTTTGGCATACGCTACTTGGCAAATAACTATATGTATCACCTATCCTCCCCTTTTTTCTCTTTCTCGATACGTAAATACAGTATTACATATATATATATATATATGTATATATATATATATATATATATATATATATATATATATATATATATATATATATTACAGCACACTCACAATCACACAGGCGCAAAAATTACCTCATGTGGGTATACACACAAAATGTTATATATATATATATATTTAACGAAGGAAATGTGGTATGGAACCAGGTGGACCATAACGCACCAAAGTACTCAATACTTAGGGTAGTAGAGTGGGTAATAGGAACGAGTAGGACCCCGACGGCTGAGCTCAAGCCGTTTCGGCGGCTAATTCTGGACTAAAATAGTTTTAGTCCATTTTAGTCCAGAATTAGCCGTCGAAACGGCTTGAGCTCAGCCGTCGAGGTCCTACTCCTCCCTATATATATATATATATATATATACAAAGGAAAACGACGAAGGTGTGTTCGTTTCCATGTAGCTAGTTTTGTTTAACATGTATAGACATGTTACGTGCATTTTTCAGAGGATTGGATCAAGGTCACCCATCGACACGTCTCCATTATACATATTTTCATGTGTACATCTGTATGTGTGTCTGTCTGTGCGTGTGTGTGTGTGTGTGTCTTTCCGTATGTGTCTGTGTGCGTATCTGTCTGTCTTTGTTTTTAATTGCGGTGTTTATACATGTTCTCGCGTGCGTGTGTAGGTATGGGTGTGTGAGGACTGGTGTGATAAGCTGGACATAAACAGGATGTGAAACAATGACCACTCAGCGGTGAGCTGTGGAGTTAAGTACTGTTCGGGAATTGAGTTAAGCTAAAGCAACATCTGTTATGATAGTCAAGCATAGAACAAAGTTACGGTAGCCATACCGTCTAGGACCTAGACGGTGGTTCTTAACCGCGGTCCACGTGGACCCTGGGGGTCCATGTTATGTTCCTGGGGGCCTACAGGCAA
>OZ024743.1:195637749-195702749 GCA_964016885.1 Eledone cirrhosa
ACATTAATTTACATACACACATACAAACACATACACACACATGCGCACATAGACACATACGCGTATGCGTGCACACAAACACTCTCACACACATACAGATACATACACATCTTGATAAAAATTAAAGATTTTTTTTTCTTTAATCCGACAGAATTAATAATTTTGTAATTTTTACATTAATTGGATTTAAATGTTTGTAAAACATTACAGGTTTCCATTGGTATATCAATCTTATCAAATATTAAATACTTGCATAATATAAAAAAGAAATATGCGTTTGAGGGTTTGAAGTTATGTTTAGATGGAACATTACTGTTGAAAATCTATAAGCTGACCTTACATCATTACGATGACACATTCTATAGAATGAACTAGAAAGCAACCAGTATAGAATTAATTACAATAATGAAATGTGGGGCGGAAATCAGAAGAACATGTATCATCAGAGCTGTGTTCATAATGAGAAACACCATGTGATGTGAAGTTAGGCTGCTAAGACATAACCCCAACGTGAACATAGGTGAGCCTTGCAATTTTTAATTTTAAGAATTGAAAATGTTTGCAAAGAGAAATGAAATGGATTTAAATTTTACTAAAATTTAACCAACATTCATGTTCTTGAAACACGTTTTGGATATTTGAAGAATTCTCAGGGAAATTACTTCAAACCACAACTGCCTCATATATAATTTAATAATGATGTATTCGTTGTTGAAATTTGTCTTAAATTTGTCACTGAAAATAATCATTTCTTTATGTTTAAGTTGAAGTTTATAATTCAATTCTCTAGCCACTATCAAGTAAATAATATTCCACCTTTAAGCTAGTTAATAAAACCCATCAAGTCATCACACCATCTCAACAATTTATTATGTAAAGGTTTAGCTTATTTTAACCTATTATTTGCTTGTTATTCAAATCAATAACTTTTCAATTACCTTTCTTTGACGGTTGAGGAACATCGACAATATAACCTTCGAACAAAATAATTTCATTTCCGTAATTTCTTTTTTTTTTCCAAATTATTATTTCATTCGGAATTATTTCAATGATTTCAATAGCTGTAAACACGTGGTTGCTGACAGGTGTGTTATCAGAGAGCCAAATACCTACTGGCCATTAGATAATTTGATCAATGAAGTAGCTGTCAAATTGAAATACTTCTGCAATGTAACATCTTGTTAACACACTCATTTATCAAAAATGTGTTATAATTTGGACACAATTTTCACTTTTCTGATTATTTGAATTTCAGACTGAGCCAGTTTCCTTCAGACATTTCCATCAAGCGAAATTAATGTCTAAGTTGAAAGCAGCGATTATAAAGTTTCGTTTTATTTATATTCGAGCAGCTAGTTGGGATATATCCTCTAACTTCGGGATGTAAGTAAATATTGTACGAGACTCTAACCGTCTTTTAGCCTGAAACGTTGCTAGCAGTCTACTTGACACTCGGAAGCTTATATTGGCTTACGAATCGTTCGTTTAATATTAGAACAATTGTGTTTAACTCCACATCACTAATTTGGAAGGATTAACGCATTAACAGAACCATTATTTCTAATACTCCAGCATTTAATTAACTATTCATTAAACCTATTTATTTTTTTTAACCATAATCCTCTTCACACGCTCATTAATTAATTGTAGTTAAAATACCAATCTAAAGCTTCCTTAAAGAACGCTCGACTCAGTTTAGGAATGATACACAAGATGCAATTAATTTTCACTACAAAGATTCAATAAAATTTATTTTATTTAAACGTTTCTTATTATATTCTTATATATCCCGCCATACTAGTGATGGTTTTCTTTGTCGTATCAGCTCAGAAAATATATGAAAGATATTTTCTCTTGCAGTTCGTGAAAAGCTTCTTGATATTTCACAATAAATAAACAGGATTTTTCAGATTGCAAATTGGCAAATTGCTACGACTGTTTTTCTTTGCATTATATATCAAAGGATTTTTATGAATTTATAATTATATATTTATTTCAATGGGGACTAGGATCAAGTAATGTATCTTCTTTGATATAGCTATATAAATTCAAGTATTTATCAGTCTACTTTATCCAATTATATTTTCAAGAACATCGAATTGTTCCTACTAAAGGTATTATATATTCACGTATAGCAGAATTATAGAGTGTTACACGTATCACAAGAATTCTAAAATTTAGAAAAGTGTAGAGTCGAAACTCTAAAGCAGTTGATAAGTTCTAGTCTATTTTATAGCTTTTGATATTGCAACTTTATCTTGTACAATATTATACTGAATCAGAAGCCAATAAATTCAACAAATCCTTGCAGATTCTCTGCTTTTACAATTAATGATCGTTTACTACTGAATTGATTTGATTGGTTCAGCCACGACATATCAGCTAACCTGAATTAAAGCAATTCCAGGTTTTATGAGAATGTAAGAAACTAACACTTTGCCTCTTTTATAGCTATCCATAAACTTCAAATAAGAAGTCCTCTAAAGTTAGATTCTTTGTCATACACTAGCTTATTTGAAACCTTCAAAGCACATCAATTACACGGTTATTCGTTTTGTCAGAATCGACCTTTTCTTTCATCTTCTCGGGGCCTTGAAAATAATAAATTTAACTACTCAATCAAGAATATAACTCAGATTCTAAATTGATGAGAGATATGAGTGTCGGTTGGTCTGAATCTGTTGTATATATCAGCTTATAGTCAACAGTACAATTTAAAATTGTTATGGTCTTATCTATTTCCAACGCACCTAATACTGTTCAAATGAATACTTGCTGCTTATCATTTAAAGTATTTGGTATTCTTACTTATCTTTTGTTTTATTGGAGACATTTACTTTATTTTTCCTCTGAAACGTATCATCTGGTTCTCGTTAACAAGATAAAAAAGTGACGCCCTTATATACAGAGCCTGAAGATTATTATGAATACTATAAACTAGATTGTGATACCTTGGGAAATTAGCAATTTATATTTATCTGTTATATTATGAATTTTTAATATAAAAGAAGTAGCAGTGTTACATCACGTTATACGACTGGTAAAGAAGTAGATATAACCTTTTAATTTTTATAAAATCTAATGTGTCTTACCTTTAGTAGGTTTACTATGGCTTTATTTTTTAGACGAGCGCCAATTAGGAAATATTAAGACGTCATTGTTGGATCAACAGGTGTTCCGACGACGAGCATGCTAGTTGTTTGATCGATTGAACAATCAGCACGTTTCTGATATGACAAGTTGCTGAACATTCCACTAACACAGATGCCTTTTAACGCCGTTCTCTACTTTATTGATTTGGTTTCACATAACCTACATAGGCATATTAGAGATTTTGTTTATATTGGGTCATCATGTATGAAATTTGTAAAAATTTGTAAAAAAATAAAAAATGTCTACAAATTTCATACTTGACGACCCAATATATTGAAATGAGTAAAACCCTGCTGGTTACACATTCTGCTTTGTGTAAAATTCTATTTCTAATTATAGAGTTATCAACTAATAACTATCATGCTGCAGCCGCGTTGGGAATGTATAGTTGGGCATAACTGATTTCCTACTAAAACCATGATTACGGCCTCTGTTGTTAAGCACATGCGTCACATTTTGGTTTGCATTACAGTAACTTTGAAGGAAAAGCTGTTTCGTACTGATATATACACACACATATATATATATATATATATATATATATATAGGCATGTACATACATAAATGTAAACAAACATGTGACCGTGGAAATTCACAAATAATTACAAAAATATGTATTCATATCTATTGTATTTATAATAAAATGTAGCCGGGATGAATACAACGGAAGTGTATAAAAATGAGGAATCCATGTAACATGCCACCATTCATTCACTCTTAAATTTTCTCACACAGGCGCCATTAATACTCTCTAGCTAGACGTAAAATTCGTAGCTGCTACAAATTCTAGGCCTCACAATTTACGATGTTAAACACACGAACACACACACACTCATATATATATATATATATATATATATATATATATATATATAAATCATATATACACACACACACACACACACACATATATATATATATATATATATATATATATATATATATATATATATATATATATATATATATAGAGAGAGAGAGAGAGAGAGAGAGAGAGAGAGAGAGAGAGAGAGAGAGAGAGAGAGAGAGAGGACAGTGAGAGAGTGAGAGAGAGAAGGTGAAGTTAGAAATAGCACGGAAAATATATTTAAGAGTCTGTTTTTCTTTTTTGATTCGTCAAAGTGACATTATTGAAAAAATGCGAAGGACAATTCTTTTTTTTTTTAAGTTTTATAATGTATATAAAGTATATGAAGAATTACAGGTTTCGATGTACTATTAAAACCCATTTTATCAAATGTTGAGTGTTAAAATTAAAAAGAATTAATAGGAGTTAAAAACTAAGGATTTAAAATTAAAATCAAATGTTTCGAGTAAATTTTCTTCCATCCTTCTTGCTCAAAATTTGGCGGTAAGAGAAGGTAGCAGTACTTTTTTTTCTTCACAGAAAAAAGTTGTGTTTTGAAAAACAATCTGTGTTTGTATTGTATTAATTGAGTGGTGAATAGTTCAAAAGGGGATAGTGTATAGACTTCCTAAAACCACATTCCAATAATAGAATTTCTCCTACAATCCTCCTGCTGCTTCTACACAACCTACCTCTAACTTACAATCCTCTATCCCCTTTTGAACTATTGATCACTCAATTACAACAATACGGACCGAGTGATGTGTTGTTTCCTTGACCAAGACACTTTATTTCACGCTGCTCCAGTTTACTCAGCTGTAGAAATGAGATGATAGGACTGGGGTCCCTATCATTAAAATCACCCAGACACCACACCTCCAACGAGATATACCTTGGAGGAGTTCAGCTAAACCTGCATAGGTGTGAGCTGTCACGCACACACACACACACACATATATATATATTATATATATATTATATATATATATATATATATATATATATATATATATATATATATATATATATATATATATATATATATATATATATATATATATATATATATGTATGTATATATATATATATACGGAAGAGATTTTCTAATTTAGGCACAAGACTAGCAAATTTTAAGTACGAGCAAGGTTGATTGAAGCAACCCAAATGTGTCACTGTTACTTTAAGTTTCGAGCGTGGCAAGGTAAAATGCAAAGTTGACATTGGCGGAAATTGACCTCGGAATATAAAGAAAAATAACTGCCATGGCATTTTATCCGATAAGTTACCAATGCAGGCTTTTTAGACGTATTAATATAGACCTGACTATGTTTAAGTTTTTACTTCTATTCCTACTTACGATCTATTTCATTAGGAGTCTTTCACACATCGTATAAAAGGACAAAGTTTATTAAACAATAACCATGAGGATTTATGTAAGCTTTATTATCAGAATTTGAAATTTGGTGTTTGGCAATTAGACGTAAATGTCATTTCTTATGTGTTTATTACGTGTGTAAACTTTTTTTGTTATTATCCTAGCATAATTAATCGGCTATGTTAGAAATGTTATCCAGCTTTGTTTTGTGGTGAGTGTTGTAGTGTATTGCAGTTGTTCCTTGTAAAAGCGTGGTGAGTACTCGAAAATGTTTTGTATTTGTGTGACAAATTCTTCAGTAACACTTTCAAACACAGAAGATAAAGTTTAAGAGTTTATAATACCAACATTTCAACGGATATTGGTGTCTCATCAGAGAATATATGTCCTTGTAATTCTGTGTACGGAAGAATATTGCTATAGCAGTTTATTTCGTTTTCAGTTAAAGCTTCTCATTAAAGAAATGTCAGATATATATACCTTAAGTTTTCATTAATCTTCAAATAATATTGGTATTCTATATATATTTATTTACGTCCCAAAACGTATGAGCACAATACCAACTAGACAGGTATGTTCTATATTCTGTATGCCGTATATATAGGCGCTAATTTGGCAGAGTCATTCTGATGTCGAATAGAATGTTCTGTGGCATTCGTTTCTGCTCTCAAATCCCTCATATGTCAACTTAGTCTTCAACCATATCCAGGGAGTTATATACAATACTAGTCCAGTATCTCTTTCTCACATCTCTCTATCACTCTCACGCGCTCGCCCTCCCCATATCTTCCACTTTCTAGTTTTTCTAGACGACATCGACTGTTTTCAAATATATAAAATGAAGAATTCCACCAGGTTAAAATGCCCAAAATACACCGTATGTCATAACATTGCCACTACAACCACACCAGAATGTGTTGCCTAATGATAAATGAGGATGATGTCGTTTGTACAGCAATGTTCCTTCGTAAAGGAAATGATAATAGTAGTTATTCTCTGATGAGACGACAATAATATTTGAAATGTACTTGCCTTAATGTATTCACTGGCGATACTGCCATTCAGCAGTTGATGTTACATGCTATTATCTTACTCATTAAGATCCTTGCTCTCGTCAGAGTACAATATGAAGTTTCTAGATTTCTTTAGATGGTGAATGTCAACATCATAATCATTACAAATAATAAGGAATAATCAAACCTTCTCGATTAAATTCAGGACGCTGTATAATTCTAATACAAAGGAAATGACAGAAAATACTAAGTGACAAGCTGCAGAAAGCTGCTATTTACTACCATTTAAACTTTCGCATACCGGCGCCATTTGACTCTATCACACGAACATCCCACAACTAAAATAGTCAATGCTACTAGCAGGGAAGGGCTCACAATTTCCGGACATTTCTACATATATTTATATATATATACATATACACACACATATATATATATATATATATATATATGGGGGGGGGAGGTATGTGCGTTTGAGTGTGAATGCATGTATGCACGCACAGACGCTCATATATATAAATAGAAAAAATGAAATTCCATTTCTCACTCTTAGTACGGCTGATACTTAACTATAAATATGTATACGTACATACATATATGTATACAGACGTACAGTAGTATGTATATACATACATGCGCATATATATATATATATATATATATATATATATATGTGTGTACGTATTGGTTTAGCGAACATTTATTATAATGCTCAGTTTGTTTGTAAACAAACAGCCCGAATTTTTAGCCGTACAGTGTTCGGCAACCATCGTTGCCCTTTTGTCCAGCACTGACAAAGGAAAGATGAACTAGTTTATAGCTTATTAGCTGTCATCAGTACCGTATACCTTCCTGTCAGTCGATTGAACGTTTGAAAGTATATACTTTCCTTATGCATATTAACGGCTGGGCAGCCTAATGTGTATATCGAGTGAGTTAGTCGGCCGGGTGAACCGAAAACGATAGATGGAAAAAATGAAATTTCATTTCTCAATCTTAGTACGGCTGATACTTAACTATAATTATGTATACGTACATACGTATACAGACGTATGCTTTTTGACAGGGAGGTGTACAAGGGCATATCCATACAAGTGTGCAAGTGAGCGTTCATCTTTTTTTCACTATATTAAGTAGTTTCTACCTGCCAGCATATTAGGTGACTTACTGCTCAACAATTTTGTCCGTCTAGTGGTCTGTGTTCAAGATGCATGACAGCGTTCTGAAATAAAGGTGCTAAAATGCCTGTAATTTCTGTTCCATTACAGCTGTGTTCAGTTCTTCCACCCATACGAAATGAAGAAGACGGTTTAAGCTTAGGTGAGGAAACTGATGTAACGACTCTTACATTCATCTCTTTTTAATGGGCTGTCATTCTTGGTCAAATCAGTTCCTTTGTATTTAAAGTTGTTCACCTTTTAAATTTTGTCAGTTCAGCGTGAAGTAGTTATTGCATTGAAGATGTGACAACTTAACCGAAACCTGCACTTTTCTGAAATTAACTTTTTTCAGAATGATAGTGATGACATCAACAGAGGCAAATAGTACCAAACACTACAGTTGCGTTTTCACATTCGCTAGAATAATGTATATGTTCCTGAGCAATGTTAATGTGTATGTACCAATATGTTCGAAACGATGGAGATGTCGGTAGACATTTAGGACTGTAATTACAGTAAAATACCTGTTAAATGAATGTATGTAACCAACGTTGAAAGTAATCAAGGAAGAGCTGGTTAAACTACGTACATATTTATACATACAAATAATAGTACAAACAGTAAATCCAGAGGGAGTTATTCAGGCCAATAAATAGTATATTGAAAATGTGAAATAAAAAATATATATATTCTATACGCAAGAGCGAACTATGTTATGAAAAAGGCGATAACATAAAATAATTTAAGCAGACAAGCAGCACACATGAAAAAAAAAAATATCAATATATAATATAAAGTTTATTGTTCTGTGGTATAACTTGGGGTATTCAAAGTCAATAACCACGCAGAATAGGAGTATTTATTGCAGACAGACAAAATGTTCATAGTTGTAAAATAAACCAATAGCAATAAGAACAGGACTACTGTCTGGGGATGAGACATGTAAGTGTTGAAAAGCAATAGTAAAGCTGAATTAGAGAAAAGCTCAACTTCTTAAAGCAAGTGTAGAAATCATGTACTTAGCTTTAGTAATCATTAATGTTTTTCATGGATTTGAGTGTGAACCTTGTCTTAAATAACAAGAATGTGTGTCCGAACACAAAGGAGCCAAACTCCCAATGTCACTGCCTTCACCTTTCCCGCTCTGCGGTGGATTGGCAGTATCGGTAGATGATTGGACGCTCCTTTACGGAGGTTAACTTTGCCTTTCATCCTTACGGGGTAGATAAAATAAAGTACCAGTTATGTACTGGATTAGTTGCTGGACTTGTGCCAAAAGTAGCAACAATTATTATGAGCAAATGGCGGCACCCCGCGACCCCGATGGACAGAATAGAGAAGGCGTTTCCTCGGAGAATGGTGAGGGAGAGGCGTTGGAACATTCATTCCAGCTCTAGTGGCTCATATCTGCGGTTAACCAACTCTGTGTTGATGGTGGTGATTAGGGAGGGGGCCCTTGGGGCAAGGACACCAGAAGTCTCCACTGCTACGGGCTCGATCACAAAGCTGTCGGAGAACGACTTTGTATCAGAATGTGTCAGGATAGAAGCAGATAATCTATCCGGACAGTTGTTTCCAAGCTAATGGTGTTACGATAATTTCAGAATTGTATATCAGGAAAAGATCCTCCTCTCAGATTACTTGTAAAGTAAATGAACCCTAACAAAATGTACGAATAGGGCTAGGGCAGAACCTATAGTGAAATAATTTCTTTTAAAAATACACACACACACACGCAGACACACACACATATATATATATACATACATATATATATACATACATGGTGGCTGCCAACTCGTTTTCGGGTACGGCCACTACTTTATATCCATGTAGGAGAATCCCTACCGATGCGCTGAACGAGTGTGACTTTTTAGTCCAGCCAGCGACTTGAAAACTCTGGTACAAAGACTACACTTGTGACAACTATTGACACATAGTGCTGGGCCCATGGTACCATGTGACGACAAGTGCAGAGAGATCTCCAGATATAAAGCAATGCCTGTGCCGTGAAGCTTTTATAGTGAGCAAAGGCACTGCACAAAGCCAGTCCCACTCTCTTAACCAAGATGATATTTACCAAAAAGAATAACAAGTCAACATCATTGGATACCATCAGGGTTGCAGGTGTTATATCAGAGTTTTCCTTCTCCTAGAATTCTGCCGTGAAAAAGGCTAAAGGGTCATCTCTCCCGGTAATTGTGGATGGCCATTGACTCTTAAGAGCTCCTTTGCCCTTTGACAGGTTTTTTTTTTAGTCCTGCAGGATGTCCAAAGTCACCCTCCTCACCAAGAAACCTTGGTGGGGTTGCCAGTTTAGTCGCCAACGACCCGCCCATGAGACAAGTTGTACTGGGATACATGATACCAGTAGCACCAACTGGTGACCTGACATAACATACATACATACATACATAAGAAGCTACAACAATATGGAAGACATCCATGTACATAATATGAAAGAGTACTGGTGGAATGTTCCAGTAAAAACCCCAATAAAATGTAGGCATAACAGACCAGATATTATGATATGGGACAGGGAGAAGAAAACATGCACAGTAGTGGAAATTAGCTGCCCAGCAGATGCCAATATAATATCAAAGATTACTGAAAAGGAGAATATTTATGCAGAACTGATGAGGAATCTGCAGATACTCCACCCTGATTACACCTTCAGATTTATGCCTGTGATTATTGGGGCACTGGGATATGTTAGTAACTGCCTCAATACAATCTTGAGAAGGTAGGCTTCACAGGAACAGAAAGAACACAAATAGTTAGGAAGCTACAAGTACAATCCATTAATGGAACAGTAAAAATATGTAAAACATTCCAAAAATGTTGCATCTAATAAATGCATATACACATGTACAGATTCAAAGCATATACACATGCGCACATACAACTCAAAACATCCACACCCACACATACAATAACATCCATATCTACATGTGCATGCATACATACATATCTACCTAGTTGATGTTGTGTAAATTCAAATGAGAGAGTCTTGTGTCTATGTTAGAAACCGACTCTCTCTCTATTGGTAAAACTTTGTGAAATTATAAAACCAGAAGAACATACATAAATACACACATATATGATGGCTGCCCCCTCGTTAATGTGTATGGCCATTGCACGATATACCATTATTAATAATTATTAATTAATTCTATCGTGCAATGCCTGTGCATGAAGATATTTTTTAAAGTGAGGAAAGACTGTGCACTGAGCCAATCCCATTCTCTTAGCGACAGTAGCTATAACCCGAAAAGAAGAAAAGATCAACATCAACGATAACTACTGAGCCGCAGATTTTATATCGGAGTTATCCCAGTTTCCTGAGTTGCCTTCTCCTAGAAGAATGCCCTGAGAAAGGCTAGGGGTCCTTCACTCCCAGTAGTTTAACCACGCGATACATACATACATACATGCACACACACATACATACACATACACATGCATACATGCACACATACATTTGAATAGAGCTATGTTTATTTCATGTTATTAGAAACGGATACTAGTTGAAGTAGCAAGGACAAATAGCTACGAAGTTTGCATCTATATAATTACGTCCCACGTTCGATCCCACTGCATGACATCTTGAGAAAGTGCCATTTACCATAACCTTGGGTCACCCCATAACTTGTGAGTGATATTCACTAGTCTGAAGCCCTTTCAATAGGCTGTGCCTTTAATTCAAAGGGACAGTCTTGTCACATATAATGCCATCTGAATCTCCCTGAGTACTGCATTAAGAGTATATGTATCAGCAACTTACAAGTTAATTTCATGAGCACGTTGTTCCTTTGACAAAACATCTAGAACACTTATCCTCAAAAGCGACGGCCATGTATTCAATTCAGAGGTTACCTTTTTCCGTTCCTTAAGCATGTCTCGTTGATAAGTATTGGAGTCTTGCAGGGTAATGCAAATCGTTTATCAAACCTCTGTTTTCATATTTGCATGTATACTGCCATTCTATAATAATTTCACCCGTAAACCATCATTTTCCGTGATTCCTTTAAACATTTTTAATGATTTAGACTTATGAAGTACAGCACCATTAAATCTTTTCCGTGCGTTTGAATTTTTGTAAAATGAAGGGACTTTACCCTCAGAAATGCAGAACTGATTTTGATGTGTGCCACAGAGTTGACTCTGCTACAAGGACACGATCATTTACTGATTTTAAAACGTATTAAGTCTACGATGATTATATCAACTTGGAAAGTAACTTCATATTAACATTACTACGGGGTTATATTTCACTTTTTTTATCTTTCTAAAATTATACATCTTTATAATTTGAAAATTCTAACTTGGATGGCCTTAGCCAGATTTAATATGACCAAGACGTTGTGTGTCACTACAGTGCCCCTATATGTCCATCCTGGTCAATACAGACAAAATAAATACATACGTACACACACATGGTAGTGCATTAAATTATGAGAATCTGCTGAAACTCAAACCCACATTTGCTCGTCCACATCTCTTATTAACAACATATATTAGCCCACATTATATTGTGAGATCATGTGAAATTCTAACACATCCACAATCCGTATTTCACATGCGTGTTTTAATATGATTTACACCCGAACAGACCGTGGAATCTTTTGATTATTATATAATGCTGCGAGTGGCGACACCTTCTCCAATTCACTTAGTTCGGAATAGATTTCGTGCAAGGCTAGAAACGTTTGTTAAAATTAATTAACAAATGAATTAACTCTTATGTTTTACACAGTTATATTATTTTCTTAGAAAATTAATTGCTAAATCTGCAAAGTTATTTAATTCTTTGTGTTAACAGATATGTCGATACTCTCACGTACTGAGCACGCATGACTGTAACTCTATCAGAACTGATGAGACAAATTTAGGAAAAATAAATTAACCAGTGAAATGTTGAACATGCATATTCTCCCTAGGAGATATTTTATTATAAATCAAGGCAAAGGATGATTTCTTATACCAAATTGAATTAATTGTATGGTCTATAGGAACAGGCATGAATGTGTAGTCAAATAGTTCCCTTCCCAACCACATGGTTTCGTGTTCACTCCCACTGCATAGTTACACGGCAAAATGTTTTATAATACATCATTGAGTGAAATTTGGTTGAGGGAAACAGCAGAAACATGTCGTATTTATCTCTCTCTGTCTCCCTGTATATATATATATATATATATATATATATATATATATATATATATGACTGGGCAAGCTATTTAGAACGCTGGTTTAACCACTTTACTTCCATCCAAAGAAGAGATATTATCTCGAAAATTAATGATATTTAAATAAATTTAACGTAAAAGATTAATTGTCAAGAATATCTTTTGCATTTGCATTTATATTCTATACCCATACCTGCATTGTTTTGGCTTTACAAATACAAACGTTTATATATATATAGGAAAAAGTATGACCCCGACGGCAGAGCTCAAGCCGTTTCGACAGCTATTTCTAGTCCAGAAATAGCTGTCGCAACGGCTTGAGCTCTGCCGTCGGGGTCATACGTTTTCCTATTTCCCACTCTACTACCCTAACTATTGAAAACTCTGGTGCGTTATGGTCCATCTGGTTCCTTACCACAATTCCTTTGTTATATAGATATATATATATATAAATGAATAAAATTGTTGTCTCTGATCGAGACGAAGTGAGAATATACTTGAATTCATTAAAAAAAAGAGAAAACGTAATGCTGGAGTAAATGTTAAAACAGCTAAATTCAATCAATGACAAGATGTTTAAATACACCTCATGGGGCAGAGATCAGTGGCTAGTGGTCAGTACACAGACAATCGACGGTGTTGGGGATAGGCAGATGAAATATGGAAACCATTGGGAGTGGAGGTGAACAAAGAGAAGTGTATTGGATATACGAGTGGTTGCTGAAAATTTCCTGGTTTAAGTGTATCTTGAAAGAGTAGACCTCTTAACTATACAGAAGAGGTAGGCCAACTATATATAAATATGTGTGTGTGTGTGTATGTGTATGTATATATATATATATATATATATATATATATATATATATATATATATATATAAATGTATATATATATATATATGTAGATAAATCTACCAAGAGTTTACGGTAGTGTCCAATCCGCATGAAGAACTCAATGTATTCCGGATATCATGGAAAGAAGAGATGCAATGAAAAACGACTTTCGGTGAAAGATAAACGGTATACAGAGTCAAGATAAAATATTAAACAAATAATGAACAAACAATTCCTTATATTAAACAAAAAAAGTTCATTATTTAACGATCGTTTCTAGGATATATATGTGTTATAATTGGTATGCATATTCAACAGATCTATGTACAAAATTATACAAAATTATACAAATTATCAAGATTACACATATATATCCTAGAAACGATCGTTAAATAATGAACTTTTTTTGTTTAATATAAGGAATTGTTTGTTCATTATTTGTTTAATATTTTATATATATATATATATATATTATGAAAATATTATGAAAAAGAGCTATACCTTTACTGTCATTTCTATAATACGAAGAGGGTGTTTAACTCCAACACACTCTAGTATTTCAATTCTTATATATATATATATATATATATATATATATATATATATATATATGTAGAAACGATCGTTAAATAGTGAACTTTTTTTGTTTAATATAAGGAATTGTTTGTTCATTATTTGTTTAATATTTTATATATATATATATACATTTATATACACACACATAAATATATATATATATAACGAAGGAAATGTGGTAAGGGATCAGGTGGACCATAACGCACCAAAGTACTCAATACTTAGGGTAGTAGAGTGGGTAATAGGAACCAGTAAGACCCCGACGGCTTAGCTCAAGCCGTCGAAACGGCTTGAGCTAAGCCGTCGGGGTCTTACTGGTTCCTATATATATATATATATATATATATATATATATACATATGTAAAAGGTAAACAAAAATAACAACACAATCGGTACAATATATGGAAGGAATATATTAGATTACGCTTGAAATAGCAGGAAGAGGGTCTTAACGCCTCGGACGCTCCAAATCAATAATTAAAATGATTAGAATAATTTTTGATGATTAACCCAACGGTTGAAGTTCGAATACACTTATAGAAAAAAAATAGACTTGCGTTCAAGTAGCAGAATGATCTCTGAAACTTCTTCGTCGTTGGGGAGAACTCCTAAGACGGTCCTTCCAAGGTGTTCTGTTAGAAAAAACCGATAGTTGGATCTCCAAGTGAGATCAAGAGAAACCAATCGAGGCTTCAGATGTTATCAATTTATCTTGCTTATGGTCTAAATATCAGTCTCCTGTCTTTTGACGTCACCCGTAAAATATATCTTGCATATTTTAGTATCTGCATATCTATAAAACATATATATGAATTAATCTTTCAGTTTCAGGTTAATCAATAATAAAAACGATTTAATTATATAATTGTTTGTCACTTCAATCTTAATAACACAATATATAAATATTATGAGATTTTTTGTTCATTAGTATGCACGATTTGTGTTACAACTAAAATATAAAACAATATATAATTGATTTTATGATATAATAATGGCTTTTTCGTGAATTAAATAAAATAATAGTGTGTCATCTTTGTACTTCCAGGAGCGTGCGCACACCCACATACGCAATACCAACTAAATATAGCAGCTGTTTTAGACTCTACAGATTTTTTTAGTACTTTTTACAATCCAAATTTATAATTTCATATATTTTTTATTTATTTATTATCTTCTAATCTCATTTTATTTACCTATTCTATAACGTCCCCTCTCTATTTTCTCCAGAATCCTTTTTCGCCTGTTTCCTAACTAGCCTAATTTCATACACACTCCTTAGAATTTGCTGTATAGAATTCACATTCAACGCTTGATCGGTTCCACCCACTCCCTCATTGTTCTACAGGCAAGTTCAGTCACCCCCACCCCCCACCCACTGCAAGGAAAGATTTAATGGTGTTTACAAGAAATTTTGACCAATCCTTTTGACACCTATAATCTTCTCATATAAGGGATTACCCCTTGAAAAGTTCGGCTATTTATTTACCACGCTGAAAATTCTAATTTAGTCCTGAAATACTCGTCGAAACGGCTTGAGCTCTGCCGTCGGGATTAAACATTTTCATATATATATATGCATATATATGATGGCTACGCCCTCGTTAATGAGTATGGCGATTGCACGATATAACATTATTAATAATTATCAATTAATGTTATTGTACAATGCATGTGTGTGAAGAGATTTTTTAAAGTAGCTGGAACCCGAAAAGAAGAAAATATCTACATCATCGGTAACTACTGAGCCGCAGGTTTTATGTCGGAGTTATCCCATTTTCCTGATTGTCGTCTCCTAGAAGAATGCCCTGACGAAAGCTAGGAGTCCTTCACTCTCAGTGGTTTAACCGTGCGGTCGGGTATCCAGCTCGATTATTTCTATGTCCCCGCGCATATGCATATGTATACATGTATATACATATATACATATGTAAATACACTGCATATATATATACATACACACATACCGACCTACATATCTATGTATTTATTTATCTATCTGTCTATTTATCGATTTATCTATCTATCAATCGACCTTTCTCTCTATGTATCTATCTATTTATCTCTTTTTCTATGATTTAATATTTTATTCATATATCTTCGTATTGTTTTCAGTCATTAGATTACGGTCATTCTGGGGCAACTCTTTTAAAGTGTATACATATATATGTGTGTGTGTATCTTTATATTAACGTACTGGATGCTTTTATTCTTGCCATCCCATACTTTTCTGTATAACAAAGGGTCATCGGCCTAAGAGATGCAAAGACGAGTACATAAACACACACACACACACACACACAGTCATATATAAATACATATGTATGTATATATATATATATATAAATATATATATATATATATATATATACATATGTATACATATATGTATATATATATATATATATATATATATATATATATATATATATATATATATATATATATATATATATATATATATATACATGTATGTATGTATTTATGTACACACACACACACACACACACACATATATATATATATATATATATAATTGTTAGTTTATTATATTTGACAATATGTTACAGCCTTCTTTAAGTTCACGCTTTAAATAATATCATGATAAGGAATGATGGAAAAAATCCCGAGACAGGATCTTAAAGGAACATAAAAGAAATGTGTGTGTAACATAATCGTTTGATGAAACTGTGAAGATTACTCTCCTTACTTAATATTGAAAGATGAAACCTTAGGATAAAATGGCAAACTTTCAGAAAATGATGGTGCTATGGTTCTTTATCAGGTAGAATATGCGTTAATACTTACTGTCTCCTTTTGTTTGTTGTCTTCAAACAGTAAACTTTTTCGCAGAAGCAAATCGTTGAATTGGACAATTTCCAAAACATGTCAGTGGTGAAAGTTAGATATATCATGTCGTTTATTCGTATCACATACAAACAACAATTTCTTGTATGATTAGATTTGACAACAGACTTGTGTTGCTTTGTTATCTCAGAAATAAGAAACAGAAGAAAGTGGGAATTCTGCAGAAATTATGACGCTCTTTATGTTCATGGGTATTTTAGATTCGATATGAGTTAATAACATCTGATTGGTCGTATTCTTCATGGAAATAACCACACGCATAGATACACATCAAACATCAAGCAAGCAGCATTAATTCCCGTGGAAGGACATTAGGAATATACAACAAATATACTAATGAAGTCAATATAAGTTAGTAAAGTATAAAAGAGGAAAGCACTCAACGTCATGGGTAAAATTTAATAACATAACTCTGCCAAAGAAATACTATACTTCAAAGCATTTCATCAAAAGATATTACCAATATTCTTTTTTTATTTATCACAGATGAATTACGAAATTGTAAAATATAAGGCAGGAAAGAATTAATCTCGAAAGTAAGGTTTGTAATACAGAAACATCTGGTTTGGAAATTAATTCGTTGAAAAAAAGAAAATGCTTAGCTAGGGGTCCATTAATATCATATCCTTAAGTAGGATATTAACTGTACACACAATCGGAGTATTATATATTTGAATGTTTGGACAGAAATTAATTGTTTTATGTTAACCAATAAATAGAGTACATAAATTTGATTCCATAATATTCGTTCCTAACCATCGAAATCTTACATAAAATGACACTTAGAAAAATAATTAATAGAACCTTTGTATATAAAATACACACATGCTTCTTAATACAAATTAGAAGCTAAAATAGAATGCGCCTTAATAGAAATTAAAAGCTAAACTAAAGATATGTTAATTTATGTCACGTTAGCAGCACTGTAGTTGGGGCAGGCATGTAATTCTCAATTTTACAGTTCATGTAAAAGTAAATATATAAATGTTCTTAGTATCAAGAACTGATGAGTATTTTCACCATCTTTGAAATTCAAATTGATTAAACGTATGATCGACTGGTTTTTCCACAAAGGAATATTAATTAGAATTGACCAACGTCTTGGAAATTGCATAACTTCACTCACCTCCAGTAAAAGAGTCGTCTTATATGGATATAATACACACACAGATGAAGATGATAGTAACAAATCCTGAACATATTACATATTGCTTTCGTTGTTCGGCGATAGGTCAGCCCGTATGGACGACTTCATTCCCACCGCGCCCATCACGTTTTAGTAGTGTATACGATTAAACCTTCCAGTTTTATATTCATATATTTAAGATATTGAGGTATTATTTCTAGACTTGGATGATATTTCACGGTTAAATTACCCAATATGTCCCTCTATATTTAAGAAGATAACGCATTATTTTGAAACTTGGTTGCTATTTCTAGCAAGTTCATCGACTACGTACTTGATCTCTCATTCGCTCGGGAATAAATTTGTTTAAACAATTCTTCCCATCACCTCATATTCACCAATCCCATAAATATTGTGAGGAATTTGCCTCCTTTATCTCTGTGACGGTTGAATCACAAAAGGATTGAAATAAAAATTCATCACAATTTAAAAATTGTATTATCGTTTCTGGCATCTGCTAATGAAAAAAAAAGAAAATTATTGATTCCTATTTATATGCTATAAATTATTCTAGAATCTTCTGTCAAGTCAACATGATCATTAGGTTAATTCTATATTGTGTATGAAGTTAAAATGTGGATTTAGTACTAATGCATACCAATAGAGTTCTCTATAACTTTTGATCCATGAATTTCAAGTAGATTATTTACAAATCAATTTAAGCGTAATTTTAAGACTCATAATTATTATTCCTTTCCAAAGTTATAGTTTAACAACATAACTAATTAATGGTTATTATTTCATCTTAGATTGGTAAAAATATTGGTATTTCTATTAAATCATTTATCAATATATTTACCCAATATTATACTATAAATATAGAAATTATTCCTTATTCCACAATGATCATATTGGGTAACTGTAGTATTTAAATAAACTTTAGTATTTAAATAAAACAATTATCCCTGTTGTGTTTCTGAAGGTACATTGTTAGATACGATCATGTGTGTGAGTAATATGAAATATGTGCATATCTATCTAGGGCGGGTAAATTTCCCGAAATCCATGGATGAGTTCTCTCCATCCGTCTCGGTCCTTCATCATCGCCGCCATGCCCTGATCTTCCAGAGACCAGTGTCTGTCCTTACGGCATCAATATATGTCAACCTCGATCTCCCTCTTTTAATGTATCCGTGTAGGGCTTCCACAGGAGCACTGAGTGCAGTGTCATCTCTGACGGTGAGCACGTCAAGCTAACCTCAGTTTCCTGTGTGTTACTTTCGAGCTGACTTCTGGGAGGCTCCCGTACAGCTCTGAGTTCTTCCTCCTCAGTGTATACTGATTAATGTTCAGAGCCATCCTCAGCATTCTCGTGTAACACCCATCCACCATCTCAGTGAGTTTCTTGGTCAGTGTCCAAGTCTCAGACCCGTACAGTAGCATATACTCCACTGTAGCAATAAAGAGACAGATCTTCAGGTCTTTTCGAAGGTCTGATTTCCACACCGATCTCAAACTGTGGCACGCCGCCCAGGCGTTGCTCTTCCTCTCAACCACACCATCCTCTGTGTTCCCAATATTTGCTCCAAGATACAGGAAGTCCTCAACCAGCTCTATCGGTTTTCCGCCTACATTCATAATCTTCTCTGGCTTCTTAATGTTCTCTACCAGATACTTCGTCTCAATCTCATTCATTCTCTGCCCCAGATTCATCGACACAGTCTCCACCTTCTTCATCAACTCCTCTCTCCTTCACTGTGTTTGCAACCAGAACTATATCGTCAGCAAATTCAGCATGTGATATCATTTTAGCCTTAACTCTCCTGCTCTGATCCAGTGCTCAATAGTCCACTGCGATAATAAAAGATAGGGAGCCAATGTATCTCCCTGGAGCACTCTAGTCAGTATCTCAAAGAACTCCGTCATCTCGTCAGGTGTAATGACTTGGACTCTGGTGTTGGTGTAGAACAGTGATATCAGGTCCAGTATCTCATTGGGGATTCCATAAGCCTACAATATCTTCATCAGGCAGTGACGTACAATTATAGTATAATATAATATATGTCGCATCCATTCCACACTGTAAACATGAAACTGTTGTCAATATATATGTATATATATGATTCTTCAGTTGAATAGGAGGTTAACTGTGTGTACAAACATTGAAAATGCTCCGAAGTCGCCAAGCCTAGGTTTGGAAGAAACAATTGTCAGCGATTAAATATTTTGAACGTAACTTTGATTCTTGTGTATTCAATATTACTGCTCTGTAAAACAACTGATGTTCTTACATTGAGCTATTTATCTTACCGGTAATAAGGTAGTAATAAATTACTGACCTTCCCAGTTTATAGTTGTTTATATTATAGTATATACATAACTATAAATAGTATCTTTAATATTATATATATATATATATATATATATATATATATATATATATACAGATTAGAGCAAACTTCACGAGCGCTCTATCTCAAAATTATTTTTGAAAAGTATTAGAAATGCGCAACCGGTAAAAACTTAACACTAAAACTGAATATTAACCAATACTTATTACTAATTTATACTTATTCCTAATTAAACTATTTTTCACTGGGAAAAACTTGTCAGCATTTTCTTTTCTTTTTACTAATATATATATATATATATATATAGTAATAATAATAAATTTGAAGACTAAAATCCAAAGTGGGCTCGATAAGGGTAAATATATATATATATATATATATATATATATATAACCTGATTACTTCTTTCGTTGTTTTCGTATTGTATGGTTGGGTTTTGCCTACAGCAATTTTCAATTTGTCAAGCTATTTAAACGTAATGTTATTACTCTAAGGGCCGTGATTTGCTACTCACACCTTATTGTAAGTCGACTTTGATTGGCCACAACCAAAGCTTCGATTTTACTAAGCTTCCACTTGTATATATATATATATATATATATATATATATCAAGATAAATTAACGGAGCCATAGATTCTCGTTATTCCCTGTATAATATGTGCTCAAAGGAAAAGGAATCCTGAGCTCTTCAAAATACAATATGTAGAAAGGATAACACACTAGAGATGGCATATACTCTCTCTCTCTCTCTCTCTCTCTCTAGTGTGTTATCCTTTCTACATATTGTATATACATATATATATATGGATGTATATATAATGTATTTTGCAATACACTTTATGCTTAATTAAAAGCATTTTGAAGACCGTAAGCTATTGTTTTAAAGTAGTGACAAATTCACTCACTTTGATCTCAGCAAACAGGGGAGATAAGCCGACAAGACTTGTTTCGCTTTGGTTGAAGCTTATCAAGGCCAACTAGCCCACCTGTTTACTGAGATCATTGATGTTATATTCTTAGTAAATAATCAGGAGCTGATTATGCAGAGCGGTTGTTGGTCAGGCAGAAATTAAAAATTAGAATTGGAGCTCTGAAATAGCAATATATATATGGATGTATATATAATGTATTTTGCAATACACTTTATGCTTAATTAAAAGCATTTTGAAGACCGTAAGCTATTGTTTTAAAGTAGTGACAAATTCACTCACTTTGATGTCAGCAAATATATATATTGCTATTTCAGAGCTCCAATTCTAATTTTTAATTTCTGCCTGACCAACAACCGCTCTGCATAATCAGCTCCTGATTATTTACTAGATTTCTATAAGAATATAACATCAATGATCCCAGTAAACAGGTGGGGTAGTTGGCCTCGATAAGCTTCAACCAAAGCGAAACAAGTCTTGTCGGCTTATCTCCCCTGTTTGCTGAGATCAAAGTGAGTGAATTTGTCACTACTTTAAAACAATAGGTTACGGTCTTCAAAATGCTTTTAATTATATATATATATATTAATTATATATATATATATATAATTATATATATATATATTAATTATATATATATATATATATATATATATATAAATGTAAGTCCAAAGAATCATTAGATAAAATATATACAGTATTTCCTCTCCCAATTAATATAAATTAACCCCACAAAAATCATTTAAACGAGGCTATAAGATTAAAATGTACTTGTGAAGAAATAATAGACACATGATACAGATTCTTTTCCGCGATGTACAATCATATGACATTTACCTAGTATTTCTCCTATCCTGTAGAAATTGACTTGACAAAGAGTTAACTACGCGGAATTAGGTATACATTTTAAGGTGGAAGAAAAAGTACACATAAATATTGCCAAAATGATCGTCGTCTCTACCAACCGGTGGTTTCGTTCCACTTTTTGGATTTATCCGGTCTTGGATAAATCCACGAGGCTCGGAAGGGATATATTAGGTTAACGCTTTATATAGCAGGAAGAGGTTCTTAACGTTTCGGACGCTAGACCTTCATCAGAAGAAAGTATGAGAAATAAGATAGATTGAGGGGACGGGCGGGATAGAGTTGGAAAAAATGTCTTTAGATAAAAATAACATGTCCATTCATGTTGACATATTTTGCAAAACTGTTGGTGCTGGCGTTTTGTGTATGATTTATTTTTTTAGAAAAGTGGATGATGGAGCGCGTGTACCTGAAATGGAAAAAAAAACATTTTGTAAAAAGAGCTAAACTTGTGCACGTGCGTAAGCATGTGTGTGTGTGTGTGTGTGTGTGTGTGTGTGTGTGTGTGTGTGTGTTATTATACATCCGTATGAAGCTAAGACGAACGGTGTGTGTATATGTGAGTAAAAGAGTGTGTGTGCATGTAAGTACGAAGCTATGAGCAAAAATAGGTTAATATAAGGGTTGTATGTGTTTATACAGAGCAGTAAAGGGAAAAGTGGAGTGAGCATATATAGTCGGCATGTATTAATTGTAAGAGAAGCTGCTAATGATCAAGAGAAAGTGATAGGGATCTAGGGGTGTGATTAGAGAAATTGGGGAGTGAGTTGCATCCAAGAGGGGAATAGGACCCAAGCCGATCAATCAGACTTTGTTTAGTCCTGGTGCACGAGGCCTGTGATCCATGATGTAAACGGACGCCCAGGACTAAAACATGTAGGGAAGAATGACCAGGAGAACAGAAATGAGGGGCGACTGGAGTATCCAAACTGAGTCGTTTGTCCCTCAAATGTTCGGCAAAACGGTCCGCCATACGGCGTCCCGTTTGTCCGATATATAAAGACCCGCAAAGGGATCGCCGGAGGGCATAGACAACGTGGGTGGATGTGCAGGTGAAGGGCCTGTAAGAGTGGTGAGGAGGGAAATAAAGGGACAAGTGTTACAGCGGGAACGAGAACAAGGATGAGAGTCGGACACACACACACACACACACACACACACACACACACACACACACACACACACACACACATATATATATATATGTATATATATATCTATCTATATATATATATATATATATATATATATATATATATATATATATATATATACATATATAGGAAAGAGTAGGACCCCGACGGCTTGATCTCAGCCGTCGGGGTCCTACTCGTTCCTATTACCCACTCTACTACCCTAAGTATTGAGTACTTTGGTGCGTTATGGTCCATCTGGTTCCTTACCACATTTCCTTCGTTATATACATATATATATATATATATATATATATATATATACATATTTATATATATGTGTGTGTGTGCTCAGAGCTTGAAGAACTGCAACTAAATGCTTTAAGGCATTTATTCTATTGCTCTAACGATTCTGCCAATCTACTGCCTTAGTCCTTGTATTATTAAGAAAGATTCTGAGGGTGGGGGATTGACAGTATCAGTAGAGCGTCGGAGAACATACCTTTACGTTTTGAGTTTAAATCCCGCTTAGGTTAACTTTGCCTTTCATCCTTACGGGATCATTAAAATGAAGTACAAGTAATGCACTGTGGGCGATTTAAACAACTTCCCCCTCTCCCCAAATTGCTGGCCTTGTGCCAATAGAAGGAATCATTATTAATAGTATACGCATAGAGTTACGGCCCTTGCCATTCTGAATTCAAATCCCGCCTAGGTTAACTTTGCCTTTCATCCTTACGGGGTCGATAAAATAAAGTACCAGTAATGTACTGGGTATTGCTGGCCTTGTGCCAATAGTAGAAACAATTATTAATAATATTCCATGAATATATTTTGGCAGTTGATAGGTTGAATCTACTGAGTCACGATCCCGGTGAAGTCAACTTTGCCTTCCATCAGGAAATTATCGATAAAATAAGTTAAGTATTAGAATCGATATAATCAAATTTCATTTTTCCCTAAATATTGGCGTTCTGCCTAAATTCGAAACCATTAATTTTGTTATCTTCTCCTCTTCTTTCTCATTATCATCATAATCTTCATCACCATCATTAACACTATCATCGCAACCTCATCATCATCGTCATCATCATAATCATTACAATCATCATCACAATCATCATCATTGTCATCATCATTATCATCATCATCATCGTCATTATCATCGTCGACATCATCATCATCATCAGCATCAACATCACCAGCATCGTCATCATCCTCATCATTAGTAGTAGTAGTAGTACTACTACTACTACTACTATTACTAGTAGTAGTAGTAGTAGTAGTAGTAGTAGTAGTAGTAGTAGTAGTAGTAGTAGCAGCAGCAGGAGCAGCAGCAGTAGTAGTAGTAGTAGTAGTAGTAGTAGTAGTAGTAGTAGTAGTAGTAGTAGTTGTAGTAGTAACTGGAACAGTAACAGTTGAAGAGATTTTTTTTTTACGAGATATTTGCTTTTTATTTTTCATTAATTTAATTTTCATAAATAACAGTCGGATATAAAATTCAGACACGTAATATAAATGTATTAACTCTCTTTAACGATAAATCAGTATGCTTCACATAATTCAAATTTATATTCAAGTTAATAGTAGACAAATAATCTCATAAATAGCTCTCTTAGAGACTAAAATGAATATAATTTACCGATTATCAGTCCGTAATTAACCCCTCAACTTAGAACAAAAATATAAAACAAATATTGACTAATTTATCATATTTGGTGTCTTATCAACGATCAAGTTAGAGTTACCATATTTAATGCAGAATTATAGTCATGAGGAAAAGACAATCTTACTCAATGATTGATATTATTTTAATTATTCTGCGAGCCAATTGCATTCGCAGAGATTTTGGAGCGTCGAGTAAACGCTTTGGGGTATTTGTTTCGGTTACTTCCCTTTGAGTTCAATCCATCCGAGGTCAATGTTAGCTTTCATAATTCCGTGATTGATAAACTTTAATACAAGTTAACTAGTGGCGTTGATTCAATGGACTATCCTTGCCCCAAACTGCCGGTCTTGTGTCAAATGTAGAAACAATTAGTACTTTTAGAATTATTATTAATAATTGTTTGGCACAAGGCCTGCAATTATCCCAGTGCATTAATGGTACTTTATTTTATCAACCCCGCAAGGATGATAGGCAAAGTTAACCTCGACGGTTTTGAACTCAGACCGTAAAGGGGCGTACCTATGCTGCAAAGTATGGCGTCCGACCCAAGGTACAAGGCCAAGAATCATTTGGAGGGAGGGGAAAGTCGAATAAATCGACCGTAATTCGTTACTTTTATCGTCTCCGTAAGGATGAAAGACAAATTTTCCCTCGCCGTGATTTGAAATTAGTACGTAAAGTTCCGTAACTCTATGCCACGAAGCATGTTGTACGGCGCTCTACCGGTACTGCCAATCCACCGCCCTCAAAATTGCTTTTAATAACAGTTTCAGGTTTAGGCACAAGACCAGTAGATTTGGGGGTGGGGAACGTCGATTAGATCGACCCCAGTACGTTACTGGTGCTTTATTTTATTGACCACTTTGCTCAGGAGCGGTAAAGTCAGAGACATGGTTGTACGAAATGTAACGACAACAACGCATTACAACATTTATCTATAGTCTACTGACATTTCTCAATACCAGCTAACACATCTTGGTGGCTGAGACTTCAACTGGAAACAGCTATAAGATTTTCGAGAAGAAGAAGAAGATCAAGAAGAAGAAGAAGAAGAAGAAGAAGAAGAAGAAGAAGAAGAAGAAGAATGAAGATTCGTCTCATAATTTATTTTGTTGCTACAGGGAACATTGTAATTCCAAAAATGCTGGGATTTCTAAAAATATCCTCTCATCCACGTCCACATACACTGGCTCACTAATCCTAGACATAGACGACAAGCTGATCTCACATTTTGATAATTAATCAAGTGCTGCCCAAAATGTCTCAGGAAAAGAAAACTTGTAGAAATGAGTTGTAAGATTTTAAATTGGACTCCCAACGAAATTGATATACTCTTGAATAGATACTACTTATATATATATATATATATATATATATATATATATATATATGTATATATAAACGGAAAAATTGAAACGAAATTTCATTTCCCACTCTTAGTAAGGCTGTTACTTAAATATAAGTATGTACACGTATGCATAAGGTAAGTATATACGTAAGTATATACGTTCAACAATCTGGCAGGAAGGTATACGTTGCTGTCGATAGCTAATAAGCTTGAAACTAGTACAGCGTTCCTTTGTCTGTGTTGAACAAACGAGCAACGATGGTTGCTAGACACTACGGCTTAATACGGGATGTTTGTTTACAAACACACCGAGCATTATAATAAATGTTTGGTGAATCCATACGTACATATATATATATATGTGTGCATGTATGTATATATATATATATATACATACTACTGTACGTCTGTATACATATATGTATGTACGTGTACATACTTATATATATATATATATATATTTATACGATATTAACAAATGGAAACTATATTTATAAAACCATATTTATTTCATTATACATATTTCAAGGATACCAAGTTAAATTATGGTATGCCTTCATCAGACAAAATACAATATATACCAGTTTTATAAATAAACATTGACGTACCCTTTTCAAATTGCAGCCGTTACTTTTGGAAGACATCAAGTAAAGGTTGCACTTTGAAAAGGGTACGTCAATGTTTATTTATAAAGCTGGTATATATTGTATTTTGTCTGATGAAGGCATACCATAATTTAACTTGGCATCCTTGAAATATGCATAATGAAATAAATATGGTTTTATAAATATAGTTTCCATTTGTTAATATCGTATATCTACTCCAAATACTTGTCGAGTGCTTTATATATCAGTTATAAAAATATTTGCCTGTTGTATCCCAACAATTTAAATAGAGCTTTTGCATATATATATATATATATATATATATATATATATATATATATATATATATATATATATATATATATATATATATAGTGGTGGAACACTGGACGGTAATATCCGTAGTGGTAGAGCACTCAGTCCATGAGACGAGTTAGGTGGAAGTGATTACGAGCTGAGGATTTGCTAAGGTGAAAAAATTGTTCTCGGTATGGTGAAATAACTATTGTGTAACCACTTCTATATATATATATATATTTATATATATATATATATATATATATATGTATAGTTATACTTGGGAAGGGTCATATTGTTGTAATAATATTGCCAGAAATAATAACATAACACACTCACTGCTCATTGTTTGGTTGGTTTTCGCTTCTGGATCTTTTATATCTCCATAGTTAATTCATTTGGCAATCAATCTTTATCATTGATTGAACAACGGTTAAAAATTCAGATATAAATATATATAAATATATATATAAGAAAATGGACGTCGAAACGGCTTGAGCTCTGCCGTCGGGGTTAAACATTTTCCTATTACCCACTCTACTACCCTAAGTACTTCGTTATATATATATATATATATATATCATCTCGACCGACGCCGGTCACAGCACGTGCTGTTTTAGCCATACGATGACGCCATCCCACTGGCTGGGCGGGCAGGACGTAAGTCTAAAGTCTGTCTTAAGACAAAAGGCTCATTTGGCCGGTGCTTATCCCGGTTTCAGGGCGTGACGCGACTGAGAGTACAAGACTCCCACCTGGACAGGACGCCAGTCCATCGCTGGGTTAAACCTCCAGCTATTGCTGGTACTCATTTTTTCAGCTGAGTAAACTGGAGAAACGTGAAATAAAGTGTCTTGCTCAAGGAAACAACACATCTCCCGGTCCGAGAATTGAACTCACAACCTTTCAATTGCAAGCCTACTGCTCTAACCACTAAGCCATGCGCCCTCACCGTTACAGTCCTTGGATTTATATATATATATATATGTATGTTTGTATGTATGTATAATGTATGTATGTATGTATGTATGTCAGGTCATCAGTTGGAGCTACTGGTAAGATGTATCCCAGTACAACCTGTCTCATGGTCGGGTCGTTGGCGACTAAACTGGCAACCCCACCAAGGTTTCTTGGTGAGGAGGGTGACTTTGGACATCCTGCAGGACTAAAAACAAAACCTGTCGAATGGCAAAGGAGCTCTTAAGTGTCAATGGCCATCCAAAATCACCGGAAGAGATGACCCCTTAGCCTTTGTCAAGGCAGAATTCTAGGAGAAGGAAAACTCTGATATAACACCTGCAACCCTGATGGTATCCAATGATGTTGACTTGTTCTTTTTGGTAAATATCATCTTGGTTAAGAGAGTGGGACTGGCTTTGTGCAGTGCCTCTGCTCACTATAAAAGCTTCACGGCACAGGCATTGCTTTATATCTGGAGATCTCTCTGCACTTGTCGTCACACGGTGCCATGGGCCCAGCACTATGTGTCAATAATTGTCACAGGTGTAGTGTTTGTACCATAGTTTTCAAGTCGCTGGCTGGACTAAAAAGTCACACTTGTTTAGCGCATCGGTAGGGGTTCTCCTACATGGATATAAAGTAGTGGCCGTACTCGAAAACGAGTTGGCAGCCACCATGTATGTATGTATGTATGTATGTATGTATGTATGTATGTATGTATATACATGTGCTACTGGTAACATGAATCCCAGTACAACCTGTCTCATGGTCGGGTCGTTGGCGACTAAACTGGCAACCCCACCAAGGTTTCTTGGTGAGGAGGGTGACTTTGGACATCCTGCAGGACTAAAAACAAAACCTGTCAAAGAGCAAAGGAGCTCTTAAGAGTCAATGGCCATCCAAAATCACCGGGAGATATGACCCCTTAGCCTTTGTCAAGGCAGAATTCTAGGAGAAGGAAAACTCTGATATAACACCTGCAACCCTGATGGTATCCAATGATGTTGACTTGTTCTTCTTTTTGGTAAATATCATCTTGGTTAAGGGAGTGGGACTGGCTTTGTGCAGTGCCTTTGCTCACTATAAAAGCTTCACGGCACAGGCATTGCTTTATATCTGGAGATCTCTCTGCACTTGTCGTCACATGGTACCATGGGCCCAGCACTATGTGTCAGTAATTGTCACAAGTGTAGTGTTTGTACCAGAGTTTTCAAGACGCTGGCTGGACTAAAAAGTCACACTCATTCAGCGCATTGGTAGGGGTTCGCCTACATGGATATAAAGTAATGGCCGTACTCGAAAACGAGTTGGCAGCCACCATGTATATATATATATATATATATATTATTAGAAAGTGAGGTTTTTTTACAAAATGAAAAATAACCGAAATGTCCTACACGAGTGAAAGTATAAAGAAAAGAAGATGAAATCGAAAATGCAACTGGAGTCTTATTTTTTTAAAATATATATATATATTTGGTTCCTTTACCGGTTTCGCAGTTCTTCTGCTTTTCAAAAGTAGAGTTGAGATGGAGGGTCTGTGGTTTTTCTCACATCTGGTTTGTCTCTGAATGTTACTTGTTTTATATGGAAAAAAGTGGCTCGAAATGCCAGGTTTTTAGAGAAGTAATTTGATTGGTTGGTCAATAATTATAATAAATTTCGCGCCCGTTCGCGTTACAAAGTTCTTCAAACAGGGGGGGGGGGGCACAGGTTGTTTTTTTCATTTATGAGTGTTTGAATTTCTTTTTACTTAAAAAAAAGGGGGCTCACGAAGGCTTTTTTTAAATAAACGTAATTTGATTGGTTATAAATGAAATTATGGCTGTCACGTGAACAAGTTTTCATTAAATTTTCGCGCCCTTATTTGGAAATCTATTCTGTCGCCTTTTTAGAGAATGTTATGACAAGCAAAAGATAATGGTCAAGAGAAATTGGATGGGAGAATTGTTCTGGTTCAGTGAATATGGTTAGTTCGCTGGGGTGTCAGAATTGAGATTTTCTATTGAATAAAGAAAGTAAAGATATGTATGTTTATTTGTGTGCTTGTGTGTGTGTGTGTGTGTGTGTGTGTGTGTGTGTGTGTGTGTGTTTGAATTTCTTTTTACTTTAAAAAAGGGGGCTTTTTAGAGAATTTTATGACAAGCAAAAGATAATGGTCAAGAGAAATGAGATGGGAGAATTGTTCTGGTTCAGTGAATATGGTTAGTTCCCTGGGGTGTCAGAATTCAGATTTTCTATTGAATAAAGAAAGTAAAGATATGTATGTTTATTTGTGTGCTTTTGTGTGTGTGTGTGGTGTGTATGTGTGTGTGTGCGGTGTGTGTGTGTTTGAATTTATTTTTACTTAAAAAAAGGGGGCTCACGAAGGCTTTTTTTAAATAAAAGTAATTGGATTGTTTATAAATGAAATTATAGCTGTCACGTGAACCAGTTTTCATTAAATTTTCGCGCTCTTATTTGGAAATCTATTCTGTAGCCTTTTTAGAGAATTTTATGACAAGCAAAAGATAATGGTCAAGAGAAATTGGATGGGAGAATTGTTCTGGTTCAATGAATATGGTTAGTTCGCTGGGGTGTCAGAATTCAGATTTTCTATTGAAGTAAAGAAAGTAAAGATGTGTATGTTTATTTGTGTGCTTGTGTGTGTGTGTGTGTTGGTAGATGATTTTTATTAGTAGAAATGGGGGAGGGAGCTGTGTGTGTGTATATATGGGTGTTATGTGTGTGTGGGGGGGAGTATGTTAAGATGGAGAGAATATATATATTTTGTGTGTGTGTATATATATGTGTGTAGGAAAGTGATTGTATTAGTAGAAATGGGGGAGGGAATTGTGTGTGTGGAGGTTGTTATGTGTGTGTATGGGTGTTATGTGTGGGAGTATGGTTAGCATGTTAAGATGAAAATAATATATATATATATTGTGTGTGTGTGTAGGAAAATGATTCCTTTAGTAGGAATATTTTTGAGTGAACATATTTTCCTTATTTATTCGTATTTGTTCTGTTGTATTGTCAGCGCAAACGTATGTTAAGGTTTATTTAGTTCGGGTTTTTATTTTCTAAAGTAGCAGGTGTTATGTGTGTGTGTATGTGTCTGTTTGGATGGTTAGCATGTTATGGTGTTGACATAATGTATATTAAACCATATTTAATGCTGGTCTATATTTTTGAATAAACATATTTTCCTTATTTATTCGTATTTGTTCTGTTGTAAAGGTAAAATGAGCAGACTTGGAATTTGGGTGTCTTATTACTTGCGCATATGTCTAGATATGCGCTTAGTGGTATCTGTCTCGTGGTTGGATCGCGTAATTGTTGGCGATAAACTGTCATTCTGTTTCTGAATGTGAGTTTAGTTTGTCCTATATAATCTTCATTGCATCCTTTACTTTTAATGGCATAAATTAGATGTTTTGATGAGCAAGTGAAGTGATTTTTTACAGCAAAATTTTGTCCTGATTTAAATGTATACGCGTTGCCTTCAATGAGGTGAGCGCAGGTTCCACAATTAGAGCTACCACATTTTTTGACAGTTGGTTGTGGGTTTGTGGTAGGTAATTTGGCATTGGTGAGTAATGTTTTCAGTGATTTTGGTTGTCTTTTGCTTTTGATTATTTTGTGTGTTTCAAGGGCTTTTTTCATTGTTGGGTTTTGTTTTAGTAGTGGGATGTACTTGTGAATAGTGTTGTAAGCTTCCGCATTTCTTGGTTTGGGTGTTGAGATATATGATAGAATATTGGACGTACCATGAATTTGTTTCTGTTTTCGTAATTCATCAATGCCTATTGCTTTAGCCCTTTATATATATATATATATATATATATATATATATATATATATATTTGTGTATAGTGATAGCTATGGTGCTTCCATAGGCGGTATGCCAAAATTACCACGCGATATTCCTCAGAGTAGAGTGTAGATATTATAAAGAAAACGAAAAATCAGTGATGCATCTGGACTTAGTTTATTTCGTGTTACAAATGTTTCGCCGGCATGTAGCTCGAGTCATGGTCCTTGTATGTATCTGGCTGATTCTACTTCTGCGGGTTCTTTCAGATACGGGTGTTACGTCCGGAGCAAATTTTATCCCTGTGGTGTTATCATCAACAAACACCCTCAAAAAACCCTATTTCCACTTTTGTCATGCCATTGACTGTTTTTACTCCACGTCATCACAAGTTCTGGTTAGTATCTGCTGCCACACGGTTCATCAACCATTTTCCGTCCGACACATTTCAATGGAGTCATGCTGGGTTCAGTACTTCACGCGTCTGCTCACACTTCAGAGTAAGCACCCACACATACTAAAATACACACATAACAACACATACACATGCAGACACATACACATCTATGCATATACACACGTACACCTACATGCGCAGACCCCCCCCCCCCACATACATATATCGAAGTATATATACTCACACACCGTCTCTCCCTCACTTACACGGACGCATTTTCACCCACTTGTTCATACATACCGCCACGTGCCATCTTACGGCTGTTTACTTCGCGCTCTGTATCAATTGGGATAAGCATATCCTACTCAAACATACACATATATACATATATACATATATACGCGCGCACATATACATACGCCCAACCTTCTATACATTTAAATATATATATATATCTTTCTCTATATATATATACACACTCATACACACACATATACACATACACACATACAGGCACATACATACACACATGTGTATACACACATATTTGTATATACACACATATACACATACATACACACACACATACATATATAAGTTTATACTCACACATGTCCACACATACATACGAATACACATACGTACCTAAACATTACCTACACAAGTACATACACACACACATATATATACATATATTTATATACATATATATACATATATACACACAAAAGAAAAGAGACAAATTAACATGCGTACGCATTTCCACACATATACATACAAATACCCACGCATATGCCGATAAACATACATTTACACATACATACGCATACGTGTTGCCACATGCATACACCTGCACGCATGCATATCTGCCTACACACACATGTGCTACCACATATACATACATAAACACACCACCTGTAAGTGAACAGTTAAAAATACATTATGCAATAGGACAACGGTAAATTACCGTAATATAAAAAAATTGAATATACAATGTAGTATAAAATGCAATATGATACACATATATATATATATATATATACACATATATCTCTCTCTCCCCTATTATATATATATATACATACATAAACGTATATATACACACACACACATAACACATACACACACATATACGTACACAGACTCATACATATACGGATATATACGGAAATATATAGAGGATATGTGATAAAATAATACAAGAATAATAATAATAATAATTGTTTCTACTTTTGGCACAAGGCCAGCAAGTACCCAGTGTATTACTGGTACTTTATTTTATCGACCCCGTAAGGATGAAAGGCAAAGTTAAACTCGGCGGAATTTGAACTCAGAATGGCAAGGGCTTTAACTCTATGCGTCAAAGCATGGCATCCAACCCCCTACCGATACTGCCAATTCAAGCCCTTAATAATAATAGTAATAATAAAAAAGCATACATAGTCCATATATAATCATCCGCACATATTCCTATGAGATGCACATAAACACATACTTGTATGCACAAATACATGTACACACATATAGAGGCCCGCAAATACATGCACCTGCACCCACAAACACATCCAGATATATACACGTACACACACACATATATATACGCACACTTACCCACCCACCCCACACACATACACCTACTCAAACGTGGCTAAACGTAGATACTCACACATACATACATAGACATATATATATATATATATATATATATATATATATATATATATATATATATATGTGTGTGTGTGTGCTCATATATAGACACACATATACCCATACCCACACACACATACACCCACATTCCGCCATATATGTATATATATGCACATGTTTGCACATACAGGCGCGTATAAGCTCGTGCACGCACACACAGACACACACACGCACCCATGCCCATATAGACACCCCAGCACCCACCCACGTATATATATATGCATACATACATACGCATCTACTCACGCACACAGGCACATATACCCACACACATGTCCACACATAAAAACACGTGAATATAAACACAATATGATAATAAAATAAAATAAATAAATTAAGTTACAATATTTTAGGGTACATTAAAATATGTATGTAACTGCATAAATAGGTACTCGAAAAGAAGGGGTAAAATAAAGGAACGGGTAAAATAAAAAAAAATAAAATAAAATAAAACGTTGGGGGGGGGTACAGGAGAAGGTGCGTGCGTCTATCCGATATACTACACACAGGTGTTATGAGATGCCAACTTGTGTCCGTGTATAGAACAGATAACAGTAACAGAACAATGATAGAACAATAATTGTTTCTATTTTAGGCACAAGGCCAGCAATTAACCAGTGCATTACTGGTACTTTATTTTATCGACCCCGTAAGGATGAAAGGCAAAGTCGACCTCGGCGGGATTTGAACTCAGATCGTAAAGGGACGTAACTATGGTGGAAAGCATGGCGTCCGACCCTCTACCGATACTGCCAATCCACCGCCCTCTATGATAGAACAATAATGATATTAATAATTACTGTTCCAAAGTGGAACAGGTGTAGAGTATATAGTGACGATTGACGGTGTACACATTCAATGTGACGCCTGTCACGGTCGCCATGGGGCATGTCACCGTGGCTCGGGTGTGCTGTTCTATACGTTTATTTCACAGGACCGGGTGGCAGTGCGGCCCAGTGTCAGCCGGTCAAGGCCCATGCGGTATATCTTCCAATGTTGTGTGCACGGACACCGTCATCATGGCATGGCGTCAGGTCCCCTAATCCCGCTAGGCCAATCGGATCTGTGCGTACTCATTCCCATGCACCCTCCCTGCGTCACCCGGCGGTTTCCATGCCCCATGGAGATAGTCAGACTGAAGGATGACGCCGTCAACCTGAAGTCTGAAATTATCATGACATGCTGACACCAGAGAAGATGCTTGAAACTACTACATCGTTCCTTTGTCAGTGTTGAACAAAAGGCGACGATGGTTGCCCAACACTGTACGGCCTAATTCGGGCAGTTTGTTTACAAATAAACCGAACATTATAATAAATGTTCGGTAAACCCATACGTACATATATATATGTGTGTGCATGTATGTATACATATAAATACTACTGTACGTATGTATACAAATATGTATGTACCTATATATACTTATATTTAAGTATCAGCCGTACTAAGAGTGATATATGAAATTTCGTTTTATTCTTTTCCATTTATATATATATATATATATATATATATATATATATACATATATATATATATATATATATATATATATATATATATATATATATATATATATATATATATATATATAGGAACCAGTAAGACCCCGACAGCTGAGCTCAAGCCGTTTCGACGGCTAATTCTGGACTTAGAATTAGCCGTCGAAACGGCTTGAGCTCAGCTGTCGGGGTCTTACTGGTTCCTATTACCCACTCTACTACCTCAAGTATTGAGTACTTTGGTGCGTTATGGTCCACCTGGTTCCTTACCACATTTCCTTCGTTATATATATATATATATATATATATATATATATATATATATACACACATATATATATATGCAGGGAGTGTAACGCGGAGTTACTATAGGTTTACCCGGGTGTGCCCTCGATGTTTAGATTCACTTCAGTATTGAGGTGTAGAGCTAGACAGAGTGTAATATAATACAATAAAGCAAGGTCGAGTGGTTATTCCTTCATTACGTAATGAAGGCGTAACCACTCGCCCTTGTTTTATTTTATTATAAGTGTGTGTGTGTGTGTGTGTGTGTGTGTGTGTGTGTGTGTGTGTGTGTGTGTGTGTGTGTGTGTGTGTGTGTGTGTGTGTGTGTGTGTGTGTGTGTGTGTGTGTGATAAGTTTCAAAGAGGCAGTACAATGTGGTAGAAATATATAATGGGCGCGGGGTGAAAAATAAAATTAAACAAAGTAATATTTTACTTAGTACATTTTAATATGATATTTCAGTGCCGTCACCAATATGTAATGTTGCTATAAATTGTGTGGGTTTTCGAAGATATTTGAGAGTGTAAACGGAAACAGCTCAATATATTCTATGGACAGGAGTTTTGGTTACGTATCTGTCTGTGTATCTCTATAATTCACAATTGACCTATTATAATGGGAATTGTTTCTGTTTTAAATCTTCACATTCTAATTAACTCTATTTTCTGAACTTCATATTAGGATTGTTCATTTATTTCAGAGATATATGGTAGTCGTTTAAGATTGAGATATTAATTAATAGATATTATTGTATTAGGTTTCTTTGTTTAACGGCAACATTCTAACATCTCCCAGTCTCTGTGTATCTTCATATCTTAAATGTGTGTCATTTTGTGTTCTGTGAGACATATTTTAGCGTATACTTTCACAATTTTTGTGGTATTCACATTTGACATCGACCGAGGAGCCAGAAAAGAATGTGATTGATTGTATTCTTATCGCGTACACACAACTCAAAGTTATTTTTTATATTTGGTACTTTGAATTTTTTTATTCTTTCTGGCGTGAAAGATTGGGAATTTAGTGAAAACCGAAATCCTGCCATATCAGGCTTTATTCCTATGCTTCGCAACTACCAATGATTTTGTTTTCTTTATGCACATACCATGTAAGTGCTCTTTGTTTTGCCTACCAAGGCATTTTGTAGTACTGTTTTTAGTTTAAACCTGCTATATCGTGTTCACAGCTGTGTATTACCTGAAGCTAGGAATCATCTGTTTTATATTGTGTAGGTATATATGTATATTAGTTTCTCTTTAAGTTTATAATATATGTGGAGTTCTAATTGCATTTGAATTCTACGTTCGAATATTTGTGAACCATGAACTCCTTTCTAATAAACATTTTAGCTCTAACTCTATCACTATTTCTCTTTTTATTTCTTTTCTTGTCTTACTATTTCCCTTAACTGATAATATCATAGGTATATTTTTTATCAGCTATATCTTACTTTTAGAAACTAGTTCAGGATTAAACGTATTAATCTAATATTCATATCTCTATCTAGATTTTCTGTTCATTCGGATATTTTAAAATACTTTTAATTCTTGTTTCTATGAATTTTGAGGTTTATCACTGGTCGAATTCGTTTAAAGCTATTTCATATAATAACATTCTGGTTGAAAAGAGCGGTAGGTCAGAGGTGGTCATAAGTATTTGTTTCTGTTATCAATAAATACGTAACTGACGATTATGGGAGAGAAGAGAAGAATTATTAATAAAAGTATCGACCATTTATTATATCGTTTATTACTTCTCGTCGTGAAACAGAATGTGACCAGCCTGACCCTTTAAATTAGATGCGCAACTAAAAGGTAATAGTACAAACCACTTCTTGTGTATTACTTAGGGTACTTTCAAAGTAGTAGAAAACACACCAAAGTAAAAACAATTTAACGAACCCAAAGCACAAATCTACGTTCAGTAGTGCAATGAAAGCATGCAATAGAAATTAAAACAACTGAAAAATAAATTATAATATAAGCACAATAGCACATAATATATTTGGGAGAACTATATTAGAATAAATCAACCTCAATATATAACTGTTACTTATTCTATTGACCTCAGAAGACTTTAAGACGAAAGTAGCCACGATGGAATTGAAACACAGAACGTAAACTATTGTAATTAAATACCGCAGAAGATATTGGTCATAGTTCTAATGATTCTGTCTATCCATTTCCCCAATAATAGGGGGAAAAAAGAAAAAGAATTGATGAAAAAACAAATCGAAGGAAAAACGAAGAAAAGTTAACGTAGAAGTTGCAAAATAGGAAAAGATATTGAAAACGATATTAATATTAATGACTATGCTGGGTAATGTATGACTTCTGATATGAAACTAACTGAAGTTGTTACAGGTGCAGAGAAAAATGGCGACCAATTATTAGTTCAAATAACAAAGAGAAGCTAATAACCAGCAGCTGTTATTTACCTCATTAAAGCATTTGCCACATGTTATTTTATACATTATTGCATTTTAGCAATTGGATGTCGTATGGTGTTCACTTTCCTTGGATAGATAGACATTTCGATGGAAACAAAAATCGCTACTTGACGTTTACAAAATTTGGCAATTATCACACGTCTTGTCTTGTATAGTATTACAAACGTAGCATTTCTCATCTCTTCTATGTTTGATATACAGAAAAATCTAAAGGAGAAATTCAGTAAAAAGTAAATAATTATCTATATATATCTCACTCTTTATTAAATCTCTCTCTCTCTCTCTCTGTATATACACACACACACACACACACACACACACACACACACACACACACACACACACACACACACACACACACACACACATATATATATATATATATATATTTATATATATATAGGTGCGGATAAAAAGCTATATAAGATTTATCTACTGTTTCTTCATAAGTATATTTTAAACTTAGAGCCTCGTTTAAATGATTTTTTGTGTGGTTGATTTATGTTGATTGGGAGAAGAAATACTGTATATATTTTATCTAATGATTCTATGGAATTACTTTTTATATATATCTCTGATTATTAATTATTTAAGGGCGGTGGATTGGCAGTATCGGTAGAGGGTCGGACGCCATGCTTTCCACCATAGTTACGTCCCTTTACGATCTGAGTTAAAATCCCGCCGAGGTTGACTTTGCCTTTCATCCTTACGGGGTCGATAAAATAAAGTACCAGTAATGCACTGGGTAATTGCTGGCCTTGTGCCTAAAGTAGAAACAATTATTAATTATTTAATTAATTCGTCATTGAACCACACCGTGAATGGTTGCCAAACACATATATATATATATTTCTATAGCCTTGTCTAGTTTATATGTATATACCCTTTAAATTATATATATATATACAGTATATACATATATGTATGTATTCAGAGACCGTTTATGATTTACATATATTCTATCAGTTATATATATATATATATATATATTTTAAAAAAACATGAGAAGAAAGAAGAATACTGCATGGTTGCACATGGGTTAAATATGATAAAAATAGTCCTTCGTCAGTGATTTGCCAACAGTCATTGATATTTTCATCGCATTAAAAATCAAATACCTCAGGTTGGTGCGAGCAATAACTAAAAAAAGCTATTGGGACAAGTAAATCGCGTAAAGCGAGTGAGACAAGTAAACAACATAGAAGGTTGAAAGCAACGCAAAGATTGGAATAAACAAGCAACATGGTTATCCGGTCAGCATAAGCTGGGTGGATTTCATGAGCGACGAGATACAGACCATCCGGCGTGAGTGAGATGTGATCAAGAAGAGAACCCACTACTAGCCAAACGGGGGGGGGGGGGGGAGTGAGAAGTGGAGAAACAGAGAGTGAGTGAGTGGAAGTGCGAGGAAGAGCTCAGTCGAGAGAAAGTGTAATGACAGAGGGGGCGAAAGAAGGTGAGAGCAACAGAGAGAACGGGGAACCAGTAAGAGAGAAACAGACAAACGCAGCCGAGGTAAATATATATAAAAAACATGAGAAGAAAGAAGAATACTGCGTGGTTGCACATGGGTTACATATGATAAAAATAGTCCTTCGTCATATATATATATATATATATATATATATTCTTCTTTCTTCTCATGTTTTTTATATATATTTACCTCGGCTGCGTTTATATATATATATGTTACTGATAGAATATATGTAAATCAAAAACTGTCTATGTATACATACATATATCCATACATAGGCACATACATATATACATACATTTATACATACATACATGCATACATACGTACATACATACGTACATACATACGTACATACATACGTACATAAATACGTACATACATACATACGTACATACATACGTACATACATACGTACATACATACGTACATACATATGTGCGTATGTGTGTCCGTGTGTCTATGTAATGTGTGTATGCATTATGTATGATATTCGTATATGTGTATGTATTTATTATGTGCGACTATGTGAGTGTGCGTGTGTCTGTGCGCGTATTTAAGGTGTGTCTATGTGTGTACATAGTTCTAGTCTCAAATACCGTAGCACCTGTCAAAATATATCTGAGGAAAAATGTCGAAGTAGCTGCTAAGGTATTAATGAACATCGTTTCAGTGACACCATGTTTTGCATATTAAGAGTGGTCAGTGGCAAATATATACAATACTGTGATTGCTGACTGCTATGTGTAAGCCAATACTAAATAATTAATCAGCTCAAAAGATTCATTTTAAATTTCACAGAAATAATATTTTGAATACATCCCATAAAAAACATTCACTGTGAATAAAAACTAAAACCTCTACATTTTCTGTCACCCTAATAAACCAATATTCTTGCGATCATAATTTATAGTATAGGAGTGCGTGAATTTTAATAGAGCCTAATTTACTATAAATCATGTTTAGATTGTCTAGGAGGAAATAGGTATACTTATCATGCATAACCTAATCTGAAACTTCCGGCTGTACTCTGAAAGTACTTTCAATGGGTAGTATACAAGTATATACATAGTCCAGACAGGTCCATGTAGCGAAACACCAAGTATTTAGTTCTCGACTCTTGTATTGTGCTTTAGAGAAGTGAAACCCCTGCTCTATACATCCATTTGATCTCACATATTACATTGGTACTCATGGTCAATCAATGCGCCTGACTAGGCTGTCCAGTATGTGGCAGATAGGCAACACTACACATATACTCTTCAAGAGATTAAAAGTATGAAAATAATTCATGTAAACGAAAACCTGGAGTTGTCGGTCTCGATACTTTTAAACCAGCTCTAGAACTCAAGGATGTTTGAAAATTGTTTGTGAACTCATTAATGGAATGCTGCACAAAACATTAACATAGCCTAATTGATATTTGTTTACATTGACATTCAAGCTTCACATCAAATCATGTTAAAAACTATAATGATTCTATCTTTAAGCATAATCAGTAAAGAAAATGTTTCTTAAAATTACAATTACGTTCCTTAAGAACGTATACAATTACCGTTTCGAACTACGTATATTACGTATTCAAATAGATAATAGATAATTTTATAAATATATTTATAATTATATAAAAACAAATTAGAATTATTTAATTATAATTATATAGAGATATATTTATAATTGTATATAGAGATTTATATTTACTGATTCACACAATTCACACAATTGTATATAGAGATTTATATTCACTGATAAGCTGGAAATAAAATCCTTTAAATTGTCTTCCTATTAGACATATATTAAGACCACTTCTCATATATGACACAATACAACAATAATCCTTCAAATCCTTTCTGATTGAAATATACTTCTACAAAGACACATATTGTTAGGAAATATATTGAAAGCAATCAAAATTATTGATTGCTTTCCGGAATATGTTATATGTAAATTTTTTCTCATTGGTCAAATCGGCACCACACTTCCACATCTATAAGTAGAAGCTTGAAATTGTAAGCCAAAATCATATATACTATACACAACTAATTGCGGTGTCATTCATACTATCGAAATACATAGCAACGTTCAAAGTAAGAAAACAGATAAACCATACAAAATCATTTAAAAACTTTCTCCACTAACGTCATACATATCAGCTGACGCCTCATAAGAGCATGGGCGTATAAGCACATACATGTATGAATGAATGCTTGTTCCCATTACGAGATTCGTTAGATGATATTCGATTTTCAATTGCAGCCACTTCATTTCATTTATATGCTAATAATTCTAAGAAAAACATGGACGTCAAAACTTGCCATTTTTCTTCTGTCAATAACAGGCTTTACATTTATATAAGAAACCAATATTAAAAATTGATATCAATAATTATATTATATATCAGGATTTTTTTCATATAGGTTTATGGCAGATGACTTCTATGCCTGTGAAGTAATGGAATCCAACTTCCATGCAACCTTATTTATTCTATCAGTCTATGAGAATTTGCTCTTTATGCAGCATCTTGTATAAGAAAATTCTGAAATAATTGAAATTATAAAGGAATTGCAGTAACGATGCCATGGAATTAATAAGTTAAAAAGAAGATAAGGAGATTTAACAAAGAATAGCTGAAGATAAAAAGGAAAAGAGAAGGTACGAATAAAATATTGAAATACAAAATGAAATATATATGGGAATTAATAAACAGAAAACAAAAGCTAAAGATTCTAAGAAGATTTTAATTAACAAAACGTAAGCAGCTATGTCGTCAGAATGGAGACAATAGAATACTTTCCAATGGAAATTAAAGAAAAACACATTTATTCAATAGTCTCCTTTCTTCGTTTCAAAATATTTTATTTTATATTTTATTTTCCTGTTGATATTTCATTTTATTTTGTTTCACTTTTTCAAGGATAATTTGTGTATATATAATAAATGTTCACGTTAAATAACACCTCTACATGACTATGTGCTTGTACACACACTCAAATGTATATATGCTCTGCTGACATACACAAACATAACATACACATACACAGACGCACGTATAATTTCAATTATAAAATTTGATTAATCTTCAATGAACATTAACGAATCCAGTTTGTTTCTATGAAGGTCATTCATTGTAACATATTGATTTCTATAATTGGCAGAAGAGCAAATATTTTGTAGGTAGCATGTATTATGTACCCATAATTGATGATGGAGTCGTAGGAGCGAATAACAATGTATTATGGTCACTTTACACCAAGCAAACACATCATATCCCTCTAGAAACAACCTATTTCTTCTAGAGAAGGAAAGAGATTAAAAGAGAGGCAGTGAGAAGGAACAATCAACCTTAGTAATAGACAGGTATAAATATTATCGATCTCGAAAGGATGAAAAGGAAAGTTAACCATGGTGGGTGGGGTTTGGACAGAGAGTGCAGACAGTCTGAACGAATAAAACAAAAGCTTTCTATCTGACGTTCTAACGATACCAGCAATTTTTGAAAGATAATATAGTTGTTTCTAAGGTTTTACTGCTTCTTCTTCTTCTTCTTCTTCTTCTTCTTCTTCTTCTTCTTCTACAACAACAACGACAAAACTACTACTACTACTACTACTACTACTACTACAACTACTACTACTACAACTACTACTACTACTACTACTACTACTACTACTACTACTACTACTGTTTACTACCAGGTTAGTATTGTACCATTCCATCCAAGTCTTGGCGATTATTTAATATTTATTAGATCTACTCACCACAAGCAAAATAATAAAGCCTCTAGGATACGAGAGTTTACTGGGAAGGGAAAAGACAAGGAGAAGATAATTCATGGGGGATAGAGAACACCATTGTTGTTGCTTTTGAATGTTTGCAAATTATATAATATCTAATGTATACTCTTTTTTCTAAAGCATTGGAATATGATTGGAGGGAGATATGGCAGCTTTTTCTAGTTGGTCGAATGATCACGCATGGATTCTCAGGTTGTAACATCATATACTGATATAACCTGAATTATCTTGATCATGTGACATAATGCAACTGATAACCTCTACCAATATAGATGATTCTAAGCAGCAAAAGCAGCAGCATCACCAGCAGAACTAGTAGTAGCAGCAATACTATTTCCTTTAAACAATGTGAGAAAGTAGTGACTGTTGGTAAGCCGAAGGTGTGAGGCTCGCTAGTTGGAATGACTCTTCCAGCGCGTCTCCCTCACCATCCTCCGGGGAAATTCCTTCTCTATTCTGTCCGCCGGGGCTGTGTGGCGGCCAGCGCGTGGGATCCCATTTTCACATATTAGTGAGAGTTGGGAGAGCGAGAGAGGCGGAAGCAGTGAATGAAGGAGGGAGTACACCAACTGATAGCCTGACTTTCAGCAATCATTGGTATATTCTCAATATTCGAATTCTGTTAAAAAGTAACGCACGCACACACACACACATATATATATATATATATATATATATATATATATATATATATATATATATATATATATATATATATATATATATATATATATACATATACATATACATATATATATAAATACGAAGCTATTTCATTAGTCATATTCTAATAGTCCGTGTACTTAGTCACAGGTCTCCTGATGGGTGCCAGAAGTCCGTGCTAATATATGATATGTCTTGCACATTTTCTGGAAGTGTTACATCCTTGAAACAATTCCATGAAATAATCCTTTCGTTGAAATTCCATGAAATTACGGTTGTCTCTTTAAGTCTTTTCTTTCAAACATTTCTTTCAAACAGATTTTATTAAAAAACAAATAAAAAAAACCAACAGACGCAATATGCAACAACTAACATTCACAATATTTATGTAGAAAAGTGTAGATTATTTCTCATAGCATCAAGTAAAAAACAGAAACACAATATTTTATTGTCAAGAAGATTTGGATTTTAGAGTCTTTGATAATCATTGTTGGTACTTAACTAACATAAATCCCTGTGTAATGCGGATAACCTGTAGGATTTGAACAGTGGATTGTAAATCCTTTAGTAGTAAGCTCTATATTCAAGTTCCGCTTTATGATACGTCGCCTCCTCATTCAGTAACTAATTACCAATCTACTTAATTAGACTGTATCAAGATTAGATTAATCCTTCTTTAAGGACTGCAATCGGTTTAGAATCTTCACGTGGAGACTATAAACGATGGAAGAGCATGTTTGAATTTCTGTTATATAACTAAATAATATTAGCTTGTAATACTTTTCAGCTGTTCCGTATAATTCAGCAATTTTCACTTTATAAAATATCGACACGAGTATCTGAGAAGACATCAAAACATACATAATGGCCATTCTAGCAGTTTTGAGAAATGGCATTGCTTAAGTTCATGACTTATTTCCCAATGACGTCTTAATCCATCTACAGATTTAAATGATTCCATCCAGATTCCGTGTCGTTCTCAGTATGATTCACCTCCTTATACCACTGAATTAATGGAATTTGGTAATCCGGTCATTTATCAAATGGTACAAGAGCATATCTCAGATTATTACATTACACAGAATTCAACAGGCCTTTAAGCTCCCGATAATGATAATAATTACAGAAAAAGCATTAGTAGCTGCTGATTTTTCACGAATTGTTCCCAGGAAGTGCATACGCAAACACCAATGTATTTTTATCCACTATGATTATAGCCATGCATACTCACTTATAAATAATACACTCAGAATTGTGTCATTGAAAGAAAAAGAAAAGATAAGTTCGAAAGTTAAATTAATTACTGACTGAGCTTCTATATCTGGAGTATTTTAAGAATTTAAGGTTCAGTTACTTTTAATATTATACTATATTGATTCTAATGGTGTTTGCGTTCTAACTTTCCTTAAAAGTATTTTTGAGCCTGTCGAGTTAGTTGTGGTGTTGGTAGTGTTGGTTATTTTGTTGATTCTATTGATGTTGGCAGTGATGATGTTGGTGGTGGTGGTGATGGTGTTGCTTTGGGTGGAGAGGGTGGTGTCGTATTAGTAGTAGTCGTTTAATTGGTCGTAGTGATGGAGCTATTGATGGTGGTGGTGATAGGGGTGATGATGGTGGTAATAGTGATAGTGAATGGGATGCTGGTGACGTCGGTAGTGGTGGTGATGCTGCTTATTGAAAATCTGGCATTCACGAATATTTTTTTAAAATTTTGACTTCAGCCTGCAGTAGTCAATCTGTTTTGATCTAATATTTTAGTATTCGGTTACTTATATTATAAGTAAAATATATAGTCTGGCCCAAAAGTCACTAGACCATTTTAAAATATAACTTTTTGACACTTAATTACTCCTGAGAGGGTCATGGGGGCAGAGTCCTCAAACACATCTTCCAGCGGGTTCTGCCAGAAGCAACCGCCTCCAATTGATCCAAGCGTGACCAGCCAAATGGATGTTTTCCCACTATCTTGCTCGAGGTCTATCTCTCGACATCCTGTCGGTTGGTTTTTGCCCATAAAATCTGTCCAGTGCTTCAGTCCTGTGACATTCTAGGCACATGTTCGTATGCAACTACTGAATCACCAGCGGTAAACTAATATTGGAGATGTTCAATAGATGACATCTTTTGCTCCCAAGAAAACATACTTGACCATTTAAACTATACTTTGTTCTTTGTCTTTCCTTATATGATTTATATCCGCAAAAACAATGCTGTTTCGTCCAAAGAACTCTTTGAATGTTAATGCAGCTACAACAATCTTTCTTTTTTGCAGGGATCTTTGTGGCTTATCTTGCAATGAGAGCCTGTTATTCTCGTTTAGCCCCCTATTTTCTCTCTCCTTATATACTGTTTCTTTGCATATGTCCTTTGACCTTTTGTTCGGGTAATATATGCTGAAATATTTTCTTAATACTCAAAATCTTATATCGCCTACCCAAATTTCCAGTCGCTCTGCATTTTGTGTTGGGCGATAACTGTGCACTAGACTATATTCCACAGAGTATTTAGTTATTTGTAATAAAATCATACTGTGATTAGGTCTAAATTATATTTTCTGCTTTCAATAGATTTTTTTACCAATAATATGCTGAGATTGGTTCACTCGTTTTCACTACTGTTTCTTAAGTTAGAACAAAAACCAAATCAGTAATTACATAATAAGTCATCATTAATTTTATTATGAAAGTGATGAATCATAATTTCACTCTTATTGAGCACAATGTATAATGGAAATGCTGGTTTGCTATTCACTGGAATAATTTGTTTATTCAATTTATCCAGAAAAGACCTTAATAGCAGCTGTTGCATTATATTCAATATAGCAATTAGATGATAATTTGTATGTAACCTTCTTGACATTCCCATATGATCAATGTATAGATGGGCGGCGAATTCCCAGAGTCACTAGATCATCGAAATGAATGCGTTATTAGTTCCGGGTTTCAGCACTATGTGAGTTCAAAACCCACCAACAACAAATTTGCTTTTCAACATTCTGAGATGGATAGAAAAAAATCAATCCAGGACTAGGGTCAATTCTTCGCCTGTCTCTCTTTTAAATTTGCTTCTCTCTCTTTCTCTGGGAGAGATCCGCTCTGTTTAGACCTGAAAAAAATAGTCTCTGCAAGGTTTAGAAAATGCTCAAAACATGTTGTATATCACCACGCCGCCCCTACGACTCCACAAGTAGTTCCGGTTTCATACGTACATACATGGAACATTAGAATTTAACGTAGAAAGCAACTGCGTATGTTTTATATATCTTACTCTTTAACAGAATTTGTTTATTGAGAAATCTACCAATGGTTGAAGAAAGAATTTATTCTATTCAATGCAAATGTCAAAGAACAGCAGTAAATTGCTAGTGAGCTAAATTAAAATAGAAGTCTCGTTTTTCAACTGAGCCGTTACATCACTTCTACTTGTTTCCGCAATTTCAGGCTGAAATCAATATTATGAAGTGATATGGATTCCATTAGGTGAAGATGTTCTTGAAATAATGCTCGAAGGCGAAAGCAATAGTTGTTCGACAATTGCAGTTGACCAAAGGAGACGAATGAAAAAGTTGGTATATGAAAGTAAATTGTATAAAAAAAAAATATATTGTAAAGTGTGCAATCGAATGTATACGCACCGGCAGCGCTAATAACATTTATAATTACATATCAATGTGTTCTTAAATGTACTGATTATCCAGTTGTCATTTAAATAGTTCTCTTTATTCATATATCCACATCATCAGGAAGCATTTTGATATGTTTACCTTGTGCTGCATGGATAATTTATCCATGTGCCTGTCTATATTTTGTTTATATAGACAATCATGTATTTCTACCCAGCAGAATATATCAAATTAGCTAAATAGTATTACAAGTAATGTTTGGAGGAAAGGGCAATTTTGAATAAATGAATCCCAAGATTATTTTACCAAACTCGGGAGTGTGAATGCAAAGTCCACATCGGCGGGATTTGAACCCAGAATATAAAGGGCCAGAATAAATACCACAATGGCATTTTATCCGGCTCTCTATCAATTTTCCCAACCCACCACCTTCAAAATTATTCCTAACAAAATGACTATTAATTTTTACGTTGGGTTTTCCTCTTCATAAAATATGAAGTTATTTTGAAATTAATATTGAAACGAGACAGCTTATAGTTGCCTAAAATCAGTTACGAATGAAATCCCTGCTTTGGGATAATGGACATATTTAACCGAATTTCAATTCATCTAATAATTCAGGTCACTCCAGTTTGGGTTGTTCCAATATTATGCAATATCAAGGAACGGAGCAGAAGCCTATAGTGCAATATTTAGTATTTTCGATGCTGAAAATGAGGGAAAGATCCAGGTTAAATACGTATAAACAGCGGAATGGCATACATCGGAAGCTGCAAGACTGAATGCATTACATTATTTAGTTACGTTCCTTTGTGTTTGTAAAATCAAATTCTGTAAGTCTTCTGCTTTCTTTTCATCCTCTAATATTGATAACATATGTTCAGGTTATATTCTTGATTCGATATCAATCGATTACAGACTTCCCTACACACCAGTGTGCAAAATAACATTTCTTCGCTCATTGAAATTTATTTTTCAAATATTCTTTGAGAAAAGATTTTCCTTCATTCTACCCCTTACCTCTCTGAAATACAATAAGATCTCAAAGGGACAGTTAATAATAAATAAAATAATATCGGGTATGGCAATTCATGATAACAAAATAAATAATAAACGCTACGTATAGCAGTATAACAATGTGATGTATGTATCTGGAAAATGATTAGCTTCTGGAAAACAGGATAAGATAAAACATGGAAATATTACTTTCAAGTAATATCGATTGATATTGCAAAGGCTTTCAAATAATTTGAAAACGAAATGAGAAACGAATAAACGAATGAATGAATGAACGGTGAATGAGTGTGAGTGAAGAAAGAGACAATAGAAACAGGAGAGGAGTAGAGAAAATTAGAAAAGATAAGTTATATAATCTTAGATTATCAAGTACATTCAACTTCTAGAACTCCGTACATTTCTTTCGTAGAACTAAATTCACGAATAGATTAAAGGCTTAAGTTATTGTTGTAGTTTCTAGTTTGCCTTTGCTAAAAACAGTTATCGTAACATTTCCTCTTGCTTCATATCTACCAAAGTTTTAAAAATTATCTATATTTCATTTTAACTAAACGCTCTCGTCTAAAACTATTTTTTTTTTTAAATTAAAATAGCTTAGTATCATTTAAAAAGCAGTAGTTGATTAATACTCTGTTCAGAAGAAAATTTGCTCTTGACATTAAAAGGTAGATTATAGAGAAGATTTTATCTTTCTTGGAAAATATATATACAATCATCTTGAAAAGGATCAGGCAATATATCTAACTAAATAACAATTTAAATATCTATTTTCTAAATTTCCCCAGCATTTCGTCTTTTTCACGAGAGATCTCACAGTTTTCACTTATATTCTAAGTTTACTCATTAATGATAAATTCTTAACAATACAAGATATATTATAAATTCTTTGCATTAATCGCATGTTATGAAAGAAGCTAATGATAATTTGTTTTTCTATATGATTCTTCGAGATATAAAATAACGTCATTATAAAGTAAAATTTGAAATTAAAGTTTACTTCATTGCATTTAAGATTGATAATGAAAGCCTTACTATTATGTTGGGAAAAGACATTGTATGGAAAAGTAGCTATTTGCGAACCAGACAAATAAAACTTAGAAATAAATGCGAATATTATGTTCCCGTCATTGTTCGAACTTTAGATGCATTTTAAGTGCACATGGACATTATATCATAACAAATGTGGATTGTGTCTTTTTCAATGTCGTGAATATATTTAACTATAATAGATTGGATTTACCTTATTATATGAGTGATATATGACTATCATCTCCGCAAGGATGAAACACTAAACTAAAGCAGCAGTGTTTGATCTCAGAATATAGCGGAATAACACTAGTATGCCAGATATTCTACTGTTTCAGAAAATACAATCACATAATTTACGAAAGATATCTATTACCAACTGTAACGCTTCGAAACAATTAAACAGTAAATAAAGATTTTTTTTTTTAAACTGCGATAAATTTGTTGGTTTCTGGTTTTTCAACATCCACTAATTAGCGAAATATATTTGATAACTTTCTAATTTACACATACTATTTCATTTTATGGATTCGTTCTTTCTTGCATACTTGCTCGCAAACTGTTTTTCAAAGTCTAATCGATTTTTATGTTAACAGCCAGTGAAATATCAGAGGCCATTTTCTGTAAAAGTTCTCTTAACATTAAATCTTCTGAACATTAATTAGTTGAAGTATATTTCCAGACATGCAACTCAGAATCTATTTGTATTAAAGTCATTCACAGACCAAAATTCGCATATATCTGGCTTCCTGGACTGGATCACTATAGCAAAGATTAGTTTCTTAATAGGACAAGGCAATGAGTATGCAGTATGTAGTAGTCTATGATATTATTGGGTAATATTCCGAATACTTCAGCATATTTAGAGAAAACGAATAATTTATATCAATCGTTATTTAAACAAGCCCGGTCTTCGGGCGTTTTTCTACTAGCATATGTAGTGTGCTTATTAGTATTATACGCAAATATATATGCATATAGATATGATATATAAATTGAAAAGTGAATTGACAATATCTTCTTCTTCGCCCAATCATTTCTGAAAGGGTCGTGGGGGCAGAGTCTTCCTCAAACACACCTTCCAGCGAGTCTGTCAGAAGCAAACATCTCTAACTGACCCAGTTGGATCCCAAATCGTGACCAGCCTCTGGTCAACATATCAGAGTACGTAGATATCTACGTACTCTGATGTGTTGACCAGAGGTAAATAATGTATTGGAGATCGAGTGACGCAACTTCAAGCGATTAGCGAATGGTAGACTCACCTGATCAACGAAACAATTGTCAGTACTTTAAATAAAGCCAACCAATTGTACAGCCAATCATGTTACTCTTCATTCTTTCACTATTATTACTTCAAGTATAACCTGCATAGAAATTACCGCGAACTCGCTGCATAACTATGGAAGCATCTTGTTGAGTCAAACAAAGCCGTACGTTAAAACTATCCACAATGCAGAGTACTCACAACTTCTAACTGGATTACCTATAACGATAACTTGTTATCCCATATATATATATATTATTCGGTGGATTGGCAGTATTGGTAGAGGGTCGGATGCCATGCTTTGACGCATAGAGTTACAGCCCTTGCCATTCTGAGTTCAAATCCCGCCGAGGTTAACTTTGCCTTTCATCCTTACGGGGTCGATAAAATAAAGTACCAGTAATACACTGGTGATTGCTGGCCTTGTGCCTAACGTAGAAACAATTATAATAATAATAATAATAATAATAATAATAATAATAATAATAATAAGTTGACGGACCCAGCATAGGTATCAATGCTAGGACCGGTTGCATCTCAGTGTACTCAATAGGTAATGTAAAATACAATCCCAGAGTATAACATAGTTATTCGCTTCAATACAACACACGTAAACGGGTACCTATAGTAGATCCCGAAATCGAATTTCTGCCACATTTAATGCACAATATGGTGCAATGCACCCTCTGTCCTCATATTATGCAACAATGCATAATCGGCACATGTGTAAAGTTATTAGAAACTGGGATCTGATACAATGCTGTCCCCCGACCGGCTACCGATTTATAAATTTACGTGATGGCAGGAGATTAGAAAATAAATAGGTCTACTCCCGTCATAAGCTCTCAGCCAACGTGTCCCAAACACAAATTAATAAGTTAGTGAAAAATTGGTTATTAGAAAGCATCCCCTCGAGAAGACCGGACGGTCTTACCCAGTACCCCTGGTCAAGAGGCAGGTGCCTCATCTGGGACCCCAGAGTTAGTGACGCTTTTGCGTCTTCCTCGTTCCTGGATGCAGCAGTAAGGGCGAGAGCTACTGCATCCGGAGCCGAACGGAATAAAACCCTAAAATACCGGGATCAGTCGGCTAACTACATTTTCCAAACAGTGGCCTTCGGGGCGTTTCGGGGAATCGGGCTACTGACTGAGAGGTTCTTATCTTCACTGACGGCTTGCCTAACCGAGGTAACTGGTGATGCTTCTGGGGGTGCTTCGTTGTTCCACCACCTCAGCCCTGGCCATCACCCGAGGTAACGCTGCGAGCGCGCTGGCTTACCTCAGTTCTCGTTATATCGTTATCTTTTGCTCTGGTAGCTGCTCGTTCGTGCACCCCTTTCGCCAGCCTTTTGTTGCATGAGGTCCTAGATGTGTGTGCTACCAGCTTGTGTTTATTTCTCTTTTTTTTCCCTTTTCCTTTCCATTGTATATGTTATATTTGTTTGTGTTTTCGTTCTGTTGGCATTATAGAGGTTGGGCGGCATGCTTTGCAGCAAAGAGTTACGGCTCTTGCCATTTTGAGTTCAAATCCCGCCGAGGTTAATTTTGCCTTTCATCCTTACGGGGTCGATAAAATAAAGTAACAGTAATGAACTGGGTAATTGCTGGCCTTGTGCCAACAGTAGAAACAATTATTATATATTTTAATACATATAAATGTATGCATATGCACATACACACACGCACAAACATGCACATACGCGCCAGCGTGTTGAAAGATCCTAATCTCTTCATCTTTCATTTTCCTCTCGCCCTCTCTCACCCCTCCCATTCTCTCTCTCTCTCTCTATATATATATATATATATATATATATATATATACTTGTGTGTGTGCGTGTGTATATATATATAGAGAGAGAGAAATAGGATATATATATATATATATATATATATATATATATATATATATATATATATCTGTGTCATATAGTCACTCCATCTGTCTGTATCTCTCTCTTCACACAGTCTCTCTTTCTTTCTCGCTCTGTATATATATGTATATATATGGTAGTTGAAGTGGTGATGGCGATATACCGGAAGTTGAAATTTGAAACTTTTAATGGAAGTGAATCTTAAAATAAGCAATACATTAAATTATTTATGTTTAATAGGGTGTTACAAAATTTAGTAGATAAACTATATAATATTCATCCATTATTTATTCAAAATTTGGTGGATTGGCAGTGTCGAAAGAGGGTCGGACGCCATGCTTTGCAGCATAGTTACGTCCCTTTACGATCTGAGTTCAAATCCTGCCGAGGTTGACTTCGCCTTTCATCCTTACGGGGTCGATAACATAAAGTACCAATAATGCATTGGGTAATTGCTGGCCTTGTGCCTAAAGTAGAAACAATTATTTATTCAAAATTATTCATTTTATTTTGTTAACGAGATTAAAAAATATAAAACGGACACTGTCCCGCCCTTACTCCTCCCTTTATTATATTATAGATACAGAACACCTGTTTTTGCGTTAAAATTTATTTATTATTTAGCTACAAGGCCCCACAGTTAATTGAAGGAAAAACATGATGAATCCCACTGCTGTGTATCGTTAGTAGTTAAATTTGATCTAGCTGAGAAAGATAAAAATCCAAATTTGACCACAGCGGGTCATGAGAATGAAAACGTAATTATCACTATGTTCCCGGTACATTTTCCCAGTATTCTGCAAACTCTGTTTACGTTGTTAGTGAACTCCGTGGATATACCTATCCGTGTCCAAATCTGATAACAATGATAACTAGATTCAGTGAAATTATTTAAAACAACTGTGATATATACGATGAGCTAATTGATTACTTTTAATCATGTTTTCTTTAAATGATATTATGTATGTATGAATGTTCTGGTTTTATAATTTCACAAATTTTTTCCTCAATAGAGAGAGAGTCGGTTTCTAACATAGACACAAGACTCTCTCATTGGAATTTAGACAACATCAAATGGGTAGATTATGTATGCATGCATGCATGTGTAGATATGGATGTGTATGTTTTGAGTTGTATGTGTGCATGTGGATATGCTTTGTATCTGTATATGTGTATATGCAGTTATTAGATGCAAAACTTTTGGAATGTTTTACATATTTTACTGTTCCATTAATAGATTGTACTGGTAATTTCCTAAATAGTTGTGTTCTTTCTGTTCCTCTGAAGCCTAGCTTCTCAAGATTTGTATTGAGGCAGTTACTAACATACCCCAGTGCCCCAATAATCACAGGCATAAATCTGAAGGGTGGAGTATCTGCAGATTTCTCATCAGTTCTGCATAAATATTCTCCTTTTCGCTAATCTTTGATATTATATTGGCATCTGCTGGCCCATATCATAATATCTGGTCTGTTATGCCTGCATTTTATTGGGGTTTTTACTGGAACATTCCACCAGTACTCTTTCATATTATGTACATGGATGTCTTCCACATTGCTGTAGCTTTTAATGTGTTTGTTATCGGGGCTATCTTTTTTACGAACTGCATTGTATAGTGTTTTGGCCACTATATCATGCCTCATAGGTAGATAGTACCGCGATGACATCTTTGGACAGCTGCTGATGACGTGGGTGATATCTTCGATGTTAGTTCTGCAGAGTCTGTACTTGTTATCACATCTAGGTGTTATGCCTGCATCCCTATCTCTTTTGTGAATCAGGTATTTCGTGTTAATCTCCTGTTCTTGGATTGCAAAAGCGTATCCTTCAAAGTGGGAGCCAATATAGCGGCTGTTGGTCCAAGATAGACTACTTTCCTTATCTATATTACTCTCACTTCCTGGCAACATATCCATGCATGATTTTTTGCTGATAAGCATGCAGTTTTTCATCCATGGATTCACTGCCATACTGCTGAGCGACTTCCCTGGGTGTGAGTTTTTGATTAACACACAGGGAGTATCTCTCGGGGAGTTCCTGCCCAACTCTCATGATCTTACCTTTCATGCAAATAGACTTGCTCGAGAGACGGGATCCTACGCTTCGAGGTTCGTAGATGTTGTCAGAGAGATATGATGCGACATTCAAATGTTGTCTGGACTGATGTTAGGCCTTTGCCTCCCTGCTTACGTTTCAAGTAAAGGCGGTCTATGTCACTGTTGATGTGGAAGTTTCCGGTGTTGTTTAGTATTTTTCGAGTTCCAACATCAACTGCTCGGATTTCGTCTATCGTCCAATTGAGTATTCCAAACATTGGTGTTAGGACAGGCACAGAAAACACATTGTGAGCCACTGTTTTGTTTTGCGCAGAGAGTTCCGATCACCAAATCTTTCTTAATCGGGTGTAGTATTCCCTGGTTACGCCTTCTTTATTACAGAGACCATTATAGGATATGTTCTCATCTATCCCCAGGTATCTGTAGCAGTCCTCATCAGATATCGGTGAAACAGTTAGGCCATTGATGACAATGTTGCTAGATTGGGTTGTTGTTTTTTCCCGCTTTACAGTCATGTATGAGCATTTATCTTGTCCAAACTCCATTCCTATATCCTTTGAGAACGTTGTAACCAGGTCAAGATCTTTCTTCATCCCATCCATGTTCTTGGCATAGAGTTTTAGATCGTCCACAAAGAAAGTATGGGTTAGGTTCGTATTTCTGTCCTCCTGTGAACCAATGATGTATCCCTCACATTGCTTGAGCAGAGAGGACAAGGGGTTTAATGACAAGATGAATAATATCACAGAGAGACTGTCCCCCTGAAATACACCCCTGTGATATTTTATTTTATCAGTGAAAATAGAGTCCTCCCTCTCTATCTTTAACCTTAGGATAGTAGACCAAGAAGAAGACAGCCTCTCTATGGCTCTGACAATAATGTCTGGGACTTTAGCAAGCTGGAGGGCCTCTATCATCCAAGTGTGGGGAACAGAATCGAAAGCTTTCCTGTAGTCCAGCTAGACTGTAACCATATTCCTCCTAAGTTGTCGCACCTCCGACATCGCAGTTTTGTTGATTAGGAGTTGTTCAGCACATCCTCAAACCCCTTTCTTTCCAGCTGCTTGTTTATCTGTGATGATGTTATTATTTTCAGTGTTCTTGGAGGAATAGGTTCAGGCAGGCTGTATACATCTTATACATCAGGTTCTGGCATGCAATGGGTCGGTAGTTTTTTTGCCAAGTGGGTGTCTTTGTTCTTGGGGACCAGTAATGTTTGTGCTAATGTCAACCATTCTGGTATAAGTGTATCTCCCTTAAGAACTTGTTGGTAGAGGTCAGTAAGATACCTTCGATAGAATATCAGTATTTTTGTGCCAATAGCCGACAATCATGTCTCTTCCTGGTGTTTTCTTATCTTGGAGTTTTTCTATCACAGTCTCAAGGGTAGCTTAACTTATTTCGTATGTTTTTGTTGTAGTGTAGGAGCAATAGTTCTTTCGGATTTCTCTTAGCCACACTGCATCTTGGTTGAAATTCTTCTTTTCACCCCATATTTTGCTCCAAAAGGAATCTGTCTTTCTGGGATGGGGCCTCAGTGACTCTTATTATTTTGTTCTTCATATCTCTATAGACTGATGTTTGATTTCGTCTGAATCTTTTATTAAGCAATTTTCTCTCATCTACCTTCTTCAGGTATCGGCGTTTTTCGCTAACAGCTCTCAATTCTTGTTTGAGGGTGATCAGCTTATGTTACATCGTCTCTATTTTATTTTTCACTCTTTGTTGGTGAGGAGTGAGGTTTTTTGTGTTTGTTTGCATGTACGGAGCAGTGTCACATATCCTATGGTTTTTCGTAGGTCAGCAATCTTTCTTTATTTTAGTTATATATGATGGAATTTTTGGTGGTGTTCTGTTCTTGTTAATATCTCTGCTACCACCAAGATAATGCTTCACTGTCGTTGCTAAAACATTTAAACAGGCGTTGATTTACCAAAATGTTGGCGTTTTTATCCGTCGTAAATATTCATCCCCTATTTCGTCAATAACACGTAATATTTCATTATTTGGTTTTTTATTAAACATTGTCGTTTTAATACGTTCAGCAAGAGAGATATTTATACATGAATTAATTTCTCTCTGGAAGATTTTGTTGAGGGAAATTTTCAATTGTTTATACTTTGGATTATTATCATTATCGATAGTATTTTCCACAATAGTCGAGGTAGACTCGGACGGTACACGTGGTGTCAAATTTCTTCGATTATTATTATTATCGATAGTGTTCCTCAGCGTTCGAGGTAGAATTAGATGGTACAGGTGGTGTCAAGTTTCTTACAGGCGTAGTTGTTTCAAGGCGCTGTTCGACCTGACTGCTAGGATGTCTAGTAGCATAGCGATCTGTAACACGTATTGTTGATCCCATGTTTGTTGTGGGGGAGTTACAATTACTACTATTTATCTTATTTTTACGTTCAACAAACGTCGCTTGTTGGCGTAATTGTTTCGCTGTGAAATAATTTAGCTCTGGGTGCATTTCGTCCCAGTGTAGCTTCATTCTGTTCATATAGCCAATGGAGGGATTGGTTTTTTTTGCCATTATATAACAATTAAATAAATCATTATTAAGTTCGCAACTCCAAGAGAAATGCGATTTATAATTTCGGCTTCTTCTGTAGCTACAACTGAATAAAGTTTGTTTACCTTTCTTGTTGTTGGTCTTCGATACTTCCATAATTTTGTTGTTGATGTTGTGTTCAGCAACATCAACATCATGCTGTTTCTAGCAAATCCTTGTAAAATGAATTATGTATTTAGTCGGATATCTCTACGAATTCGAATAAAAGGTGTCTTCAGAAGATATAGTTAGAAGAATAACCAGTTATTCAACATGACTGTAGGTGGGGCATTACTGTCGGAGATAGTATTCATCTTAAATTTAATAAATAGTCTCCCACGCCAAAATATGCGACTGATCGCGTTGACTGTATATGTATGTATGTATGCATGTATGTATGTGTCTGGTCACTCTTGAGTGCTACTGGCAACATGTAACCCAGTACAACCTGTCGCATGGTCGGGTCTTTGCCGACTAAACCGGCGACCCCACCAAGTTTACTTGATGAGGAGGGTGATTTAGGACACCTTGCAGGACAAAAAACAAAACATGACAAAGGGCAGAAGAACTCATAAGTGTCAACGGCCATTGAAAAATGTGTAAACATGTGTATACATGTATGCATGTGTATGTATATATATATACATACATGTCAGGTCACCAGATGGTGCTACTGGTAACATCTATTCCAGTAGAACCTGTCCCATTGTCGGGTCGTTGGCGACTAAACTGGCAATCCCACCAAGGTTTCTTGGTGAGCAGGGTAACTTAGGACATCCTGCAGGACTAAAAACAAAACCTGTCAAAGGGCAAAAGAGCTCTTAAGAGTGAATGGCCATCCAAAATCACCGGGAGAGATGAGCCTTTGTCAAGGCAGAATTCTAGGAGAAGGAAAACTCTGATATAACAGCTGCAACCCTGATGGTATCCAATGATGTTGACTTGTTCTTCTTTTTGGTAAATATCATCTTGGTTAAGAGAGTGAGACTGGCTTTGTGCAGTACCTTTGCTCACTATAAAAGCTTCACGGCACAGGCATTGCTTTATATCTGCAGATCTCTCTTCACTTGTCGTCACATGGTACCATGGGCCCAGCACTGTGTCAATAATTGTCACAAGTGTAGCGTTTGTACCAGACTTTTCAAGTCGCTGGCTGGACTAAAAAGTCACACTCGTTCAGCGCATCGGTAAGGGTTGTCCTACATGGATATAAAGTAGTGGCTGTACTCGAAAACGAGTTGGCAGCCACTATATATATATATATATATATATATATATATATATATATATATATATATATATATGTGTGTGTGTCTGTGTGTATGTATGTGTGTGCGTGTGTGTGTGTGTGTACATGTATGCATGTGTATGTATATGCGCGGGAACATAGAAATAATTGGGCTGGATACATGACCACACGTAGTGAAGGACCCCTAGCCTTTGTCAGGGCATTCTTCTAGGAGAAGGCAACTCAGGAAACTGGGATAACTCCAACATAAAACCTGCGACTCAGTAGTTACCGATGATGTTGATCTTTTCTTCTTTTCGGGTTGCAGTTACTGTCGCTGAGAGAGTGGGATTGGCTCAGAGCACAGTCTTTCTTCACTTTAAAAAAATCTTTGCACGATAACATTAATTGATAATTATTATATTAATTGATAATTATTAATAATGTTATATCTTGCAATGGCCATACTCGATAACGAGCAGGCAACCACCATGTATGTATGATTGTATGTATGTACGTATGTATGTATATGTTGGTAGGTATGGATGTATGTACGTGTGTATATATTAAAAAAGAAATGTATATATATATATATGTATATATATATGTATATATATATATATATATATATATATATATATATATATATATATATATATATATATATATATATATATATATATATATATATATATATATATAAATAAAGTTAATATGTCTAAGGGTACAAGGTACCCCCAGAAATATATATATATATATATATATATATATATTTTTTTTTTTTTTTTTTTTTTTTTAGTATATGTTGGTTGTTTACCGACACCTCAGTATGCAGATTGGAGCACTCGAGGAAGTACGCAGGTTGGTTTGATTACTCCGGAGTAATGTAAAATAAAGTAATTAAGTAAAATATTCAAGATTTGGCTTCGTTTATTAAAGATGTACTGCTATATATATTTCGGTGCAGCCATCATTGGCTGTGACCTCTTCAGGCAGTTCGAATTGGTGTGGTAGAGACAGGTACACATGTTGTTAAAGTGTTTTATTCCGTCAATACTCCGATATGTCCAGTTCCTGGTTGGGTTGTTATTTATCTGAAGAACTGGAATCATATGATATGATTCCAGTTCCTCACAGTATGGACATAGAATAAAGAATGCAAATGCAAAAGATATTGTTGACAATTAGTCTTTTACCTTAGATTTATTTAAAATGTCCTTAATTTTCGAGATAATATCTCTTCTTCGGAGGGAAGTAAAGCGGTTAAACCAGTGTTCTAAATAGCTATATATATATATATATATATATGCATTTTGATACGCTAACGTGAAGGAGAGATATTTCTTAAGATAACTATTAGATAACATTCTCTCGAATCTCAATCTGCTTTCTTTCTCAGCCTCAAAATTGAAATGAATGAGGTTGGATAAGGGAGTCTGGAAGTTGATACATGGGACATGTTAAAATATTCATATTTCATTGGTCATCTCTGCTCATATGATATTGTTTAGAGTACGGGATTGTCACTCGTAGCAGTATGGGACAGCTTTCCCTTTTATTTCCTTTTGTTTCCCTTCTTGTTATTATTGCCGTCATTATAGTTGTCATTATTCTTATTATTATCGTTACTGTAAGGGCGGGGAATTGGCAGTATCTGTAGAGGGTCGGACGCCATGCTTTGCGCCATAGAGTTACGGGCCTCGCCGAGGTTAACTTTGCCTTTCATCCTTACGAGGTCGATATAATCTACTTTCCCCTCCCCCAAAATTGCTGGCCTTGTGACTATATATATTATTATTGTTACTGTAAATAATATCATGTTTATACAGTTTTTATTAGCAAAGAATTGTTTTCATCTTTATGAGATAAACCCTCATGAACTTACACGCTTAAATATCACGGGTTAAACTAAATCACTTGAGCTGCTTGTGATAGTTAAAAATTGATGGAGACTTGATCAATCAGTTAAAATGGAATACCATAGGATTTGATTGAAAATGTCGTAGCGTAATGGTTGGATGAGTAGTCGCGATACATTAGTGATAAATCTATCTGATGGGTCAAGGAATTGAGATGAGAAACACACCATGAGTATTTGAAGTGCCTGTCTGGAAAACGCGTAACAAAAGAACCTAATTGGTGTAGAGATTTGATGAATGCGAATAATTAGGAATCCTCATTGTTGATATCAGTGTGAGTGAAAGCCAAAAATATTGTAGGTGGTGAAGTCACCGAGGATGATGATTTTAAAGTAGGGTGAGGTGATGTATATGTGGTTAAGCAAGAGAAAATATTGTTGAAACGTTGTTGTTGGTTTGAATAGTTCGTGATCGATAGAGGATGTAAGTGTATATAAAAGAGAGAAAGAGTTAAACTTTGAGTCAGTGTAAGTAGCAGTCCTTGCTGCTAATTGAGAGAGTTGAGGGACATGGAGTATAGAATTTGCATTCCTGCAGATACTAGCTTTGAGTATAGAGAGTAGCCTGTGGATGGGATAATGACTTTGGAAAAGATAAGAGAGATATAACTGTCGAGAGGAATAGAATCTGCAGTTTGGGCGCCAGTAAGCTTTGAAGTGTGTGGTCTAAGCTGAATCAGAATTTACGGTTAATAGTGAAGAGGAGGAAGAAATACCCAGCATGTTTAGGCTTATTTTCTGGTCACCTAGAAAAACACAAATGTCAATGTGCCGTAAGATCATACTAAAGACAAACCCATTTAGGAGCCTCGTTCGAATTCTTGTTGGTTATGTTTCATGGATTATACATTCCCCAAATTGGTGATGCCTTTTTTACATTTCAGAAAACATTCGCTTGTGTTACATCCTCAACAATAACGCTTTTCGAGAATTCGTTTTAGCTATAGATATGGATTTATTACGATTATGAAACATATATTGAAAGTAGAAATGTTATCTGTCGAAACTTGTAACAACTTATGTCATATTCTTAAAATATTCCAAATATTATTAAATACTAAACAAATCATTAATGTAAATGTATTTATTTCAGTTAAGAAATTACTGTTATATATAAATTAGATACATTGTGTTACAAGTTACATTTGACAAATGTTTCTCTTTTCTTATTTATTTTAATTCCATTTAGTCTTCGTATTCAACATTACTCCTGCTCTCTCAAAAGGAAATAATTTAAACACATCTCAAAGTGTTATATAGATGTTGATCTCAAGAAACTAAATATTCATTGAATTGAAACGAATTTGACGCTTTAGTTCTCTTTCCAGTAATTTGTAATGCCAATAACACTAGACTTTTTCGTGAACTGAGTAATTTGTTTCTTCTCTATCTGTGTTTTCGACGTGTTTTCTTCTTTGATACTTCAAAAGAACTTAAAGAACATTAATATTCACCTCTTTCAAACTTAACAGCTTCTCAACATGCGTGTCTAACAATTAAACACACACAGAAAGGCATTTCTTTGTAAACATATCACGGTCTTCTGAAGAGAAATAAGCACTTCTTGTACTTATTTGTCGGCCTTTCTTCGCTAAGATGTACTGAAAGATTATTCAATAATGAACCAAAATCCACAAGGTCATTTTACTAGAAATACTTCCGTGAAACATGGTTATTTCACCAATAGCTTGACATGCAGATAACATCTATTTAATTCAATGATCTGACGTGAAAATATTCATTTTGCATTTGAAGGAAACAGAAAACATCTTAGTTGGGAAAGGCTATCAATGTCGTAGAAATCATATCTAAGATTTTAATTATTTCTATGTTGCGGAAATACATTACTCTTGAATGACCTTGATTAGTCTCACTACATTGCATGGGAAGAATTTAAAATTTCAATTTATTTCGTTATTCATAAGTGTGTTTCTTGTTGTCACATTTTATCTGAGATTTATGTTGGTATACTACCAAGTTATCCAGCGACTCCCCGATTGTATAACCAATTACACTAAACGCTTTCACACACCCTTATGTGTATGTACATAACCCGCACACATACATGAAGAACTCCAATATATTCTTGCTTTTAAATCTCTATGGTTATTCATATCTTTATGTCAACGTATCACCAATAGTAATAATTTAATATAAAACTCCATAATACTGCAAAACACATTAAATCCTCCTTCTCTGGTTTTCAAACTTTCTAATAAGTAAAGATTCAATTAGAGACGAAGCACTAATAATTACCTCCGGTATCCCAGTAAACAAGCAGTGTGATACAAGTATACCTATCTTCTATCGTGTAGTATATTATCAAAGTGTAAGGAAGTATAATGTGGACACCGAAGTTTGAAGCAGAAAATTTGTAATTGCTGATGGGTATATTTCTTACAAAATGCGATAATTCTTTTCTAATTCAGTAGAGATAATTCCATTTATTACAGAATATTAGCCATAACAACTGGTGGTACATTGCCCAGGACGCCATTCAGTGGGTTTCTAAATTGATGCAGGATATATTATTATATACTACTAACAGAAACAACGCCCTACGGCGGTTTTCTACTACTATATATAATGTGTGTGTGAAAGAAAGAGAAAGAGAGGATATAAATATATATATATATATATATCCACCCCACTCTCCAGAGCGTGAAATTAATAAACATTCGTTGTACTGCCTCTCTGTTTTGTTCCTGTTCAAATTTTCCATTATATATATATAAATAAATAAATTAGACAATTATCAAAGTTGTGTTCACATCATTTAATAGCTGACAATCGTTTCTTCCAAATTCTCGTTTGGAGTCATCGGAGCATTATCAATGTTTGTACATGTAATGAACCTCCTACTCAACAATAATATAGATACATATATATTGATGTTGTGAGCGACAGTTTCGTATTTACAGGGTGGAATGGATGTGACATATATTTTACGAGAATTTTACAAACATTCAGATTCAAATTAAAAGCACAGAGTGGAATACATGCAACAGATAATACAAGAGAATAGTCTAATAATTAAAGAGGCATTGAGAAAGGATCTTTGGGAAAGAAAGAGTACATTAGCAATACATATGCAGGCGTGTAGAAAGTGCACATGCGTTAGTCATATATATGAGAAGGAAATAAGCAAAGTTAATGTGCATATATAAATAAATACTGTATTTTAAGCAAATATGTTAATGTATTAAAATCTATGGTGGATATAGTACGTTGATAGTGTTTGAATGTGTGTGTGTTGAGAAAAACAAAGTTATTGCAGTATTTTTCCATTACATATGTTGAATTATATTTTAGTTAATGTTTATATTGAATGTTTTAAGTTAGTTGAAGTAATGGATTGTAAATTAGTCTTATTGTATTCTTATTCATGGACTATAATTGTTCAACAGGTACATTTTCCAACGGTTAATTTCCGGAAGTGAGTAAGGGGAGCCAATGCGTAAGGAGAGGTAACTAGCTAATTAAATTCAGTTATTTAAATTCTTTGCTCTAATACACATTATAATGTGATACAATTGAATCTCTATAACATAATGATATATATTTATACCGAATTTTAAATACAGTGTATTTTACTATAATACATTAAAGGTCCCTTTAGATTGTTATCTATTCATTACTGGACAAGATATATGTTATGGAAAATTATATAGCTGTTTATATGTCCAAATAGAAATATCATTTGTGTAATAATATACATTATTGTTTTAAAAGTTGAATAGGAGGTTAATTACATGTACAAACATTGATAATGCTCCGATGATTCCAAACGAGAGTTTGGGAGAAACGATTGTCAGCTATTAAATGATTTGAACACAACTTTGATAATTGTCTAATTTATTTATTTTCCTGCTCTGTATGTTCTTACATTGAGCTATTTCTCTTACTGGTAATACGGTAGTAGGAAATTACTGACCTTTTCTGTTTATAGTTGTTTATAGTATATACATAACTATAAATAGTATTATATATATATATATATATATATATATATATATATATATATATATATATATATATATATATATATATATATTAGTGCGGGAGCTATTGTATTTGTG
>OZ024743.1:195707749-195820249 GCA_964016885.1 Eledone cirrhosa
TCACTTTTTTCCGCCTTTCTATTCTTTTCCATTTTTCATATCCACTCATATCTCCTTAACATTACTATCAACCACTGACCACTAAATATATTTTCACCATCATCATCACCACCCACTAGCAGGAATTTATTCAACCATTTTATTTGTTTCACACCATCCTGTTTTCTAAGTAATTCTATTTCTCAATAAATACTTTTCAGTAAACATCATTCAGCCGCGGGGTCCGTAGCAACAAAAGAACTGACTCGAAAAAATACATATATATATATATATATATATATATATATATATATATATATATATATATATATATATAACAAACCTGGACCATCACCTCGAAGATTCTACAATATCTCAGTTAGGTTTCCGTAAATCCGAAATTAACAAAATACGCTTGCAGTGTATGCAAGTTAAGTTTATGGAAGATTGAACAGTGGATTTACTTTCTCAACATGCTTTTCGTTCTGACACCAATTCGGTTGTGCGGGAACATGTTACTCCAAAGAGAACTAACTCCGGTTTTTGGCGGTCAAATTCAAATGATGAGCAATGGAAAAAGTTTCATACACAAACTGAAATGTATGTATGTATGTATGCTTTATATCTGGAGATCTCTCTGCACTTGTCGTCACATGGTACCATGGGCCCAGCACTATGTGTCAATAATTGTCACAAGTGCAGTGTTTGTACCAGAGTTTTCAAGTCGCTGGCTGGACTAAAAAGTCACACTCGTCAGCGCATCGGTAGGGGTTCTCCTACATGGTTATAAAGTAGTGGCCCTACTCGAAAACGAGTTGGCAGCCACCATGTATGTATGTATGTATGTATGTAGTCGATAAATTAAAAAAAATTCAATACATTGATGTAAAAATACCAAGTCATATTAGGTTCACGCTTAGATGAAGTGATATATATGTGTATATGTATATATATGGTTGTTTACAACATAATGATAGAGATATGAGCTTTTGATTACATCGTGATCGTGATTTCGCAATAATTGACGCAGAGTCGTGGGGAATTATATTATCCATAGATTCAGTTAATGAAATGTCATAGGGAAAAATAGGCTTTCTATTTAATGATAGTTTATCGAAACGAGAACTGCTTCAATCAAGAAAGAGGAGTCGGGTTAGAGATATTGAGAGTGTCATACTAAGAATAGTTATTTCCTACTCAGAGAATAATAAACAAATAACATTGATGTGGATAACAAGCTATACATGTATGGGAAATAGATGAATTACCAAAGGATGGAGAACAAAGGGAAATATCACGAGTGGAATCATTTAAAAAAATATAATTAGTCAAGGGTGGATAAATGTTTGGGATGAATCTAGAGATACGCACTTAAAATTTCAATCCTCTACATTCGCAACCAAAACTGATAAAAATTAAAATATATCAGACACTAAGCAATGTTAATGAAAGAAAAAAGCTAGACTATCCTTAGCTTCGAACTGGACATATACCATTGTATTATATTTTATCACAAACTAGTCATAGAGAATCACCTATGCATCTGTGTATATATATGTTACTAGATATACTAATTCTTTATAATTATCTCCAAATTATTTTGTCCAGCAAAAATTGGCCAAAACTGCTACTATAGTAACGGTCCGGCTGCTGTCTTCTTAACAAACCACTCTTCACTGATTGACCTCGATGCCACGTGATTGATTCTTTTGAATTTGCCACCGACGCAGTAGGCAGTGATTTTTTCAATGGATTGGAACTTAGTCCACGGTTTGCTTTTTCCATCCACTGAATTATTTTTGTATAAGTTCCCTGTGTCCACGTATTGCCTGGAAACTTAGCTGAGAATGGACTTCCCTGATGACGAAAGGCTTCTCCGTACGTTTCTTCGGAAACTATGTTTATTCCCTTTAAGAAACTAATTAGTTGGAGTGAAAGTTAATTTTATAATTTTCTTATTTTACGTCTCTCATATATATATATATATATATATATATATATATATATATATATATATATATATATATATATATATATATATATGTACGTGTGTGTGTGTGTGTGTTGTGTCAGTGTGTGTGTCTGTATGTGTGTGTGTGTGTATATTTTCCATTTTGACGTTATAGTCACTTATATATTATGAAATACTGTTGGTTTCTTGCTCGCATTAATTTCTCTACTTTCATTTATATTTATACTCGGAATTTTTCCTAGAGTGCTTAAATTATTTGCGACTAATCCCGGTCTTTTTTTTTTTTTTAAACCGCGATAATATTGCTATATGCTGAACTCCATACTTTTGTAGAGTTTTCTTCGGAATATGTTGACTGCTGTTTCTTGTAAACAGACATTCGTCTCATTCTGACGTCACCAGCCATGTTTCTCCATGTGTGTTTATTTTCATAATTCCACACGAGGTGAACTAGCCTGCTTTTAAATTCCCTTTCTTACATATTTTGGCAGTGGTATTTTGGTTATCGTGTTGAGCTCCACTGATGAACGGTTCCAACCGTGACTAATCTCACTGAAAGGTTTCGTGAAAAGGTCTTTTTAAGACTATATAGAGCATTGGCAGTTTTTCCAAATTGAAGTATGAGTATTTAAACTTTATTTTATTGTGATTTAAGACTCTATTGGTTTTTTCCCTGGATTTCACAAAATCTGTGGATAAAATCTCTGTCTTGTTTTTTTTTTATTTGAGTTTGAATTATTTTCCCATATCCCATGTTAAATATTTTCCATTTTGACGTTATAGTCACTTGGCTTCTTGCTCACATTAATTTCTCTACTGTCATTTATATATATATATTATGGAATACTGTTGGCTTCTTGCTACAATAATTTATATACTTTTCATTTATATATATATATATATTTATATATATATATAAAGAGAGAGAGGTATCATTACCAAAACTGCTATAATACTAACTAACTATTTGTGAACACTGTATTTTAAGATGAAGTTTCACAACTACAAGCTTATTATCTCATTAAGTGTGTGTGTATGGGGGGGAATGGCAGAAAGTAGATGAAATAAATATATTATTGATATTTAAATTAGGTTGATGTACTGAAAATTAAAAAATACTAAAATATATTACAGATTTTGACTACGTACTGTCAGCATCACTTATAATAATATTTTCTATTGCATTGTTGAATTATAAATGCAACAGTCCACATATTAATATAATATATAATATCTACTATAATTTCATACAGAAGTCTTGCAAGTGTTAATTTCGAACAATGTATTATTGAATGTAGAACAATCTATGTATTTAAGTGTATTGACAATGGTAGAATCAGTTAGATTCCGGACAGCGTTGGCAAGCTTTCGGTAAACTGCGTTGATGAGATACAAAATTACCCAATGCCTCATATTGAAATTAATTCCATAGTTCACTAATATTATTCTTACTGTTTAGTAAACAGAGGTTTATAAAAATTCGATTAGTTTAATTAATCCTTTCGTTGTAAAGTAATATATTTCCATTTCTTCAATCTAGCACGCGCTACTCAAGGGTCATAACTTTGCGTGCGATCTATTGACAAACTATTTTCCTCGCTTACATAGATACAATAAGAGTTTGGCTATTGTTTAATTAATCTTATCAAAAGAGTTAGACGCAAAAGAAAGGGTGCATTTCTCTGAGATAAAATTACTAGTAATCCCTGTCTGCGAGAAGCTCACGATTCCTGGCTCGTGAGTCCAAAAGATACAATCGATTGGAGATGCCAACTAATCTCCTTGCATTGACTAATCTAAATTTTGTGAAAGATGTCAACACTTCAGTAGACACGGCATTTATTGCTGATAGCGTATTCTATACAAATACTTCCTTAAGTTTATTGATTTCTTCATAATCATGCTTCACCACTGTTCACACAAACGCATATATACATCGCAGCTTTGTCTCGATATTTCTCGTTCTCTTTCTCGCTACATGGATATGTATATTTTTCTGAGTCAATACACAAATATTGCAGTGTACTGCAGTTCTACTTTTATATATATTATATGCATCTATCATGTCACACACACACACTGACAGACATGCATATGTATGTATATATATATATATATATGGTGGCTTCCAACTCGTTTTTGAGTACGGCCACTACTTTATATCCATGTAGGAGAACCTCTAACGATGCGCTGAACGAGTGTGACATTTTAGTCTAGCCAGCGACTTGAAAACTCTGATACAAACACTACACTTGTGACAATTATTGACACATAGTGCTGGGCCCATGGTACCATGTGACGACAAGTGCAGAGAGATCTCTAGATATAAAGTAATGCCTGTGCCGTGAAACTTTTATAGTGAGCAAAGGCACTGCACAAAGCCAGTCCCACTCCCTTAACCAAGATGATATTTACTAAAAAGAAGAACAAGTCAACATCATTGGATACCATCAGGGTTGCAGGTGTTGTATCAGAGTTTTCGGGATGTTCGGGATGTTTGTTTACAAACACACCGAGCATTATAATAAATGTTCGGTGAATCCATACGTACATATATATATGTGTGCATGTATGTATATATATATACATACTACTGTACGTCTGTATACATATATGTATGTACGTATACATACTTATATCTAAGTAACAGTCGTACTAAGAGTGAGAAATGAAATTTCGTTTCATTTTTTCCGTTTATCGTTATCGGTGCCCCGGCCGATTAACTCACTCGATATGCAAATTAGGCTGCTCAGCCGTTAATATGCATAGGGAAAGTATTTACTTTAAGACGTTCAATTATCTGGCAGGAGAGTATACGTTGCTGACGATAGCTAATAAGCTTGAAACTAGTACAGCGTTCCTTTGTCAGTGTTGAACATATGAGCAACGATGGTTGCTAGACACTGTACGGCTTAATGCGGGGTGTTTGTTTACAAACACACCGAGCATTATAATAAATGTTCGGTGAATCCATACGCAAATATATATATATGTGTGCATGTACATATATATATATATATACATACTACTGTACGTCTGTATACATATATATATATGTACGTATACATACTTATATTTAAGTAACAGCCGTACTAAGAGTGAGAAATGAATTACGACCTCTTTTATACCATAAACGTGGTTCTGTCTTTGCGCGTAATTGTTTTTCACCGCTGCTATTAATGACGTATTATTCGTTTTTTACCGTTCTTTGCCAGCGAACGTTACCACGAACCAAAGTATCGTCTTCCTGTCTTCTTCCGGTTGCAACGTTTTTTGAAATATCCAGTTCTGCGTTTACAGATTGACTTTGTTAGTTTCAGAAGATCCCGTTAAAGGTGAAAGCAGCGATTCTTTGCTTAAACTTTAATCTGTTATTTTAATAAATATATATATATATATATATATATATATATATATATATATATATATATATATATATGTGTGTGTGTGTGTGTGTGTGTGTGTGTTTATGTGTGTGTGTGTGTGTGTGTGTGTGTGCGTATACCCTCGAACGCACACACATGTAAACACATATTCATATGTGTATATAATATATATATGCCTGTGTTTGAATTCGTGTTTAGGTATGTACGAATGCATGTATGAATGTCTGTTTGCATGTATGTATGTATATGTTTGTGTGCATAAATTGTAAATAGGGTGATATATACCGGTTTTTATGCATCGATTTATATAAGGATTAATTCAACATCAACATTTATGTTATTATAGCTTCATACGAATGTGTGTGTACTATCGTTTATTATTTTAGTTCCCCCCCCCCCCCTGGCATATGACATACAAAATGATATCGATGTGGAATGGGGTCCCTTTCATTGACTTTGTCCATAAACGTTTTGTTGGATTTTTGCTGGGTTTATGGACTAGTTTTTCAAATATTTCCATCACCAGTTTTGTGTTATTGACCAATGGGAAATAAAAATCGCCTTTGACGGTGCAGAAAATGAAACAAATATGTCTATATTAAACACTCAACGACTATATGTGTAGTTCAGCTCATAGTTTTAAGGAAACTGCATTTAACAACGGAAGAGATTTTGAGTGATCCTTCAGATTTTGAAGTTAGAATGATAGAATAGAGAAATCTTTGGGAGCAAGTTTATGTTTGAATTCATCATAAAGTGGACAACTTCAATGTATCATGTCATGGATGTCTACAGAAATAAGAGGAATATATCGCTAGATGTATGAACAATATTCTATAAAAGCTTGACCTGTAACCACAAGAGATCGATACAAAATGACTAATATAGAAATGATTTATCGCAGAAAATATTTCATAAGCTGTGCGCGACATAGCACGGAAAGAAGTAATAAATATCATATTATTCTGCTAGTCCTCTACCAGATAGATGAATATATGAAATATATCTTATTTAGATATTCTTATTCCATAACTAATGCATTAGATAGCTGTTACAAATATTGTTAATTCTAAACTGTCCCATGTGTTCATCGTTTTGTAATAAATATGATGATAAAAAGGGAAATATATTTCCTGTGAGGCTGCCAGACTGGCAGATATTTAGCACAGAGATGGAGTTATGTTATTTATCCCTAAACTAAGAGACGATTACTGTTTCAAGTCTTGCGTAGTATAGTCACACGCTGGAGAGCTCCAGTAGTATAAAAAAAACAGAATAACACTACTTCCTTGGTACGCTTCAAATTTGTTCGACATATATTGATAGTAGAGTTAACTAGTTGTGTCATGAATCCATCAATATTTAAGTCATAACAGCATCACTAGTAGTCTGTGTTTATCATAAAGCAATGTGGAAATATAAAAGTACTATTCATACATACTTATATGCATACATACATGGTGGCTACCAACTCGTTTTCGAGTACGGCCACTACTTTATATCCATGTAGGAGAACTACCGATGCGCTGAACGAGTGTGACTTTTTAGTCCAGCCAGCGAATTGAAAACTCTGGTACAAACACTACACTTGTGACAATTATTGACACATAGTGCTGGGCCCATGGTACCATGTGACGACAAGTGCAGAGAGATCTCCAGATATAAAGCAATGCTTTGCCGTGAAGCTTATATATTGAGCAAAGGCACTGCACAAAGCCAGTCCCACTTTTTTAACCAAGATGATATTTACCAAAAAGAAGAAAAAGTCAACATCATTGGATACCATCAGGGTTGCAGGTGTTATATCAGAGTTTTCCTTCACCTAGAATTCTACCTTGACAAAGGCTAAGGGGTCATCTCTCCCGGTGATTTTGGATATCCATTGACACTTAAGAGCTCCTTTGCCCTTTGACAGGTTTTGTTTTTAGTCATGCAGGATGTCCAAAGTCACCCTTCTCACCAAGAAAGCTTGGTGGGGTTGCCAGTTTAGTCGCCAACGACCCGACATACATACATACATACATGATGATGGCTGCCCCCTCGTTATCGAGTATGGCCAATAATAAAATAAAAAAATAAATAAAATAAAATAAAAATATATATAAACATACATATACACACACATATTAATAACAACAATAATAATAATAATAATAACAAAAATAATAATAACGACAACAACAACAATAATAATATACATATACATATATATATATATACACACACACGCACACATAAACATATCTATACACATACACGATAGTAACTAACAGCGCTGCGATCGAATGTGGCTTTTTAGCCCAGCCAATGATCTAAAATGTCTTGCACAGAGTCGGCAACCAAAACATTTATTGGGAATAGCCGGCTGTGGTTGGAGTTCATGTACTTTTGCATGTCGCTTGAGCCCTCCTGCTGATTTACATTCCCTACCACATGCTTGGTAGGCATGATGAGTAGCATCTCCAACAGCAGCCTGTTAGTCAACCACTGGTCTTACTTTATGACTGCGAAGATGACTTTCGAGTCCAGCTTTGCTTAGGCAGAGTCTCGCACAGACGCTGCATGTCAGCACCATAGGAGGACCCTCGCCGTCTGGAAGTGCAACAGCAATGCCCTTCCTCACATCCCGCTTTACTTTCTCGTATGCGATTCGAGATGCCTCAAAGGCAACTTTTCGCTCATATACAGTCTTTCTGCATTTATTACGATCAGCAGCAATATTTTCCCATGTATCAGCAGACATGTTAGCGTCTTTCAAAGAGGCTTTCAAGGAATCATTATACCTCTTTTTTGGTTTATGTGGTGGTCGTTTTCCTTTAACTAACTCTCCATAAAAGAGTTGTTTTGGTATTCTAGAATCCTTCATCCTGGCAATGTGACCACTCCAACGGAGTCGTTGCTTAAGCTCAAGAGCTTCTATACTGTCACACATAGAGCTTTCCAAAATCTCGACATCACTGATGTGGTCCCTCCAGTGAACGCCATGGATCCGCCTGAGACACATCTGATGGAAACGCTACAATTGCTTAAGGTCGTGTCGATATGTGACCAGGTCTCGCAGACATAAAGAAGACAAGAGAGCACACATGCCTTGTACACCTTTACCTTTGTCCTCCTGCATATGTCTCGCCGACACCAGAGTCGCCTTTCTAGCTTTCCGAAAGCATCACTTGCTTTCCTAATCCTAAGTGAAATTTCTCTATCAAGGTTGCTATATCGATTGACAGTGCTTCCCAGGTAGACAAACTGATCAACCACTCCATACATACATACATACATACATACATACATACATACATACATACATACATACATACATACATACATACATGATGATGGCTGCCCCCTCGTTATCGAGTATGGCCATTGCACGGCGAGAAAGAAATATTAATAAATAAAGAGAAAAGAAAAAAAAAAAAGAAATATATATATATATATACATACACATATACATACATATATACACACACACACACATATATATACACACACACATACATTAATAACAATAATAATAATAATAATAACAACAATAATAATAACGTCAACAACAATAATAATATACATATACATATATATATACACATACACGCACACACATAAACATATCTATACACACACACACACACACGATAGTAACTAACAGCGCTGCGATCGAATGTGGCTTTTTAGCCCAGCCAATGATCTAAAATGTCTTGCACAGAGTCGGCAACCAAAACATTCACTGGGAATAGTCGGCTGTGGTTGGAGTTCGTGTACTTTTGCATGTCGCTTGAGCCCCCCTGCTGATTTACATTCTCTACCACATGTTTGGCAAGCATGATGAGTAGCATCTCCAACAGCAGCCTGGTAGTCAAACACTGGTCTTTTTTTATGACTGCGAAGATGACTTTCGAGTCCAGCTTTGCTTAGGCAGAGTCTCGCACAGACGCTGCATGTCAGCACCATAGGAGGACCCTCGCCGTCTGGAAGTGCAACAGCAATGCCCTTCCTCACATCCCGCTTTACTTTCTCGTATGCGATTCGAGATACCTCAAAGGCAACTTTTCCCTCATATACAGTCTTTCTCCATTTATTACGATCAGCAGCAATATTTTCCCATGTATCAGCAGAGATGTTAGCGTCTTTCAGAGAGGCTTTCAAGGAATACCTCTTTTTTGGTTTATGTGGCGGTCGTTTTCCTTTAACCAACTCTCCATAAAAGAGTTGTTTTGGTATTCTAGAATCATTCATCCTGGCAATGTGACCACTCCAACGGAGTCGTTGCTTAAGCACAAGAGCTTCTATACTGTCACACATAGAGCTTTCCAAAATCTCGACACCACTGATGTGATCCCTCCAGTGAACGCCATGGATCCGTCTGAGACACATCTGATGGAAACGCTTCAATTGCTTAAGGTGATGTCGATATGTGACCCAGGTCTCGCAGGCATAAAGAAGACAAGAGAGCACACATGCCCTGTACACATTTACCTTTGTCCTCCTGCATATGTCTCGCCGACCCCAGAGTCGCCTTTCTAGCTTTCCGAAAGCATCACTTGCTGTATCGATTGACAGTGCTTCCCAGGTAGACAAACTGATCAACCACTCCAAGTCGTTTGCCATACACATAGATGTTTGGTTCAGTGTACTGCTTACCAGGGGCAGGATGGTACATGACGACGGTTTTCTTGAGACTGACAGTCAATCCTAGGGCAGTGCAAGCGTCAGAAAATGCATTCAAAATATGCTGCATATCACTCTCTGTGTGCGCTACAAGATCGCAATCATCTGCATACAAGAGGTCTCTTATGATTGATGTAAATACTTTTGTCTTCGCAGAAAAGCGCCTGATGTTAAATATGCTGCCTGAGGTTCGATATCGGATGTAAACACCATGCTCGCAATTCCTGAATGCAATACAGAAAACCATTGCAAAGTATATGGCAAACAGGGTCGGTGCTGGAATATCCCCATGTTTCACACCATTTTTTACGGAGATAGGCTCCGACATGTTACCTCCGACATTAACCCAAGCCTACATGTCAACATGGAAAGACCTAACTAAAGCAAGGAACTTATCAGGGCAACCAAGTTTCTGGAGAACCTTCCATAATGCATCTTTGTTAACAGTATCGAAAGCTTTTGTCAGATCGACAAAAATCTGATACAGATCCAAGCCTTGTTCCATGCACTTCTCCTGGAGCTGTCTAGCTGAGAAGATAATATCAGTAGTGCCGCGTCCAGCACGAAAACCAGATTGAGTTTCAGGAAGAACACAATCTGCAATGTGTGTCAGCAGACAGTCCAGAAGCATCCTACATAAAACTTTCCCTACGACAGAAAGCAATGATATACCTCTGTAGTTCCCACAATCATTCCTGTTACCCTTTCCCTTGTACAAGACCACCATTACTGCATCTCTCCAGTCCTCAGGTACGGATGCATTAGTCCATATCCTGCCAAACAAAGAGTGAAGATGTTGCAGGAGTCTCTCACCACCATATTGTAGGAGCTCAGCATGTATGCTATCCATACCCGGAGATCTTCCACTGTTCAGCTTCGAAATAGCCACTGCAACCTCCACAAGCATCGGAGGTTCTGCGAGAGCTACTTTCACAGGACTTTCTGGAATGAGATTGAGGAAATCTTCACTGACGACAGACGGCTGATTCAAAAGATCATCAAAGTGCTCTCGCCACCTTCGTAGAATTCCTTGTGAGTCACGAAGAAGTTCTTTGCCATCCTTGCTGCGAAGCAGTGTCACCAGAGAAGAAGACGGTCCATAAACCTCACGCAAGAGACTGTACAACAGCTTTGTGTTATTGGAATCTGACTCAGTTTGTATCTCACCAGCCTTCTCACTCCACCACTGATCCTTCATCTGAGAAAGACTCCGCCTAACACGTGATTTTACATCCCTGAGTTCCTCATGCAACGTATTCCTCTCCTGTGGTTTTGCCGTCAAGTAGCGTGACAGAGCACGCCTCTTATCAGCCAACAAGTCTTCTATATGTACATCATTCTCATTAAACCAGTCCTAATGTTTTCTCTGCACCGATCCCAGAACACGCCTGCCTACATCATAAACCGACTTTTTAAGGGTCGGCCAATCCTCACCATGATCTGCAGCCTGCATCTCTTCTTCCAATGTCCTCTTCACATTTTTATCCTTAAGACGAGCAGCATTTAATCTTTTGGGTAGGGCAACACCAGGAGCCCGGATTTTACGTTTAGTGATTAGTTTCACTTTTGCGCGTACCAGGCGGTGGTCCGTCCAGCACTCAGCTCCACGAAGAGAACGAACACACTGCACATCCTGTCTGTCACGCATCCTGACTAGGACGTAGTCCAAAAGATGCCATTCCTTAGATGCAGGATGCATCCATGTGGTCTTGAATTTGTTCTTTTGTTGGAACATGGTTTTGGTAACACACAGATCCAGCTCCTCACACATCTGCAGCAGGAGAATACCATTGTTGTTACACTTTCCCATCCCATGACTTCCGATTACATTCCATGTGTTAAAACCCCTACCCACTATAGCATTAAATTCACCAAGCACGATGACTTTGTCTGCCTGAGGCATATTTCTTAAAACACCTTTCAAGGCATGGTAAAAGGACACTTTTTCTTCATCGACAGAATTCATAGTTGGAGCATACACACTCACCAGGGTCGCATATCTTCCTTTGTCCAGCAGAATTCTCATGGACATAAGACGCTCACTAATCCCTAATGGGAATTCTTCTAATTTATTTACAAGTACAGTCTTAACAGCAAATCCTACCCCAGCCTCTCTTCTGGTTCCTTCATCTCTTCCTTTCCATGTATATTCTCCAAAAAATTCTGTAAGATGACCATCTCCAGCTAACCTCGTCTCAGATAAAGCCACAATGTCAAGATCGTAACGTCGAAGCTCCTTTGCAACAAGAGCGGTCCTTCGTTCAGGACGCTCCAAGGAATCCCTGTCAAGCAGCGTCCGTACGTTCCAGCAGCCAAGACTAAATGCCTTGTTTGGCTCTATTACAATGGCACGATAACGAGCGGGCCCAGGCTGTGATAACCTGGGGCCCCCACCCTTATTGCCAATTGTCTTTTTTGTTCCAGAACCTAAATTGCCTATTATCTCTTTTATATTGTTCTGGAACATCATTGAATTGGAATAAAAATAATAAAAAAATAAAAAAATAATAATAATAGTAATAATAATAGTACACTATTAATAATTATTAATGCACTCGTGCAATGCCTGTGCGTGACGAATATTTTTAAAGTGAGGAAAGACTGTGCACTGAGCCAATCCCACTCTCCGAGCGACAGTAGCTATAACCCGAAAAGAAGAAAAGATCAACATCATCGGTAACTACTGAGCCGCAGGTTTTATGTCGGAGTTAACCCAGTTTCCTGAGATGCCTTCTCCTAGAAGAATGCCCTGACAAGAGCTAGGGGTTCTTCACTCCCAGTGGTTTAACTGCGCGATCGGGCATCCAGCCCGAGTATTTCTATGTCCCCGCGCAAAAAAAATAAAATAAATAAAATAAACTCACTTATTGACACTTATACGTACGACATACACACACGCGCATACATATGCGCGCACACACACGCATACATACGCGCGCACACAGCAACACTCATACATACAAACAAACACACACACGCTACTCACTTACACACACACATATATATATATATATATTACTGTCATTACTGATACAAGATTACAAGATTATGTCAACTGTTGACTTTCAAGAGTTTGTATAGTTGAAGCCGATCGTATTACAGTCCAGTATTATGATAATTGCTTTACAGCATAGAGTTATGGCTCTCGACGCTCTGAGCTTAAATCCCGCCGAGGTCAACCTTGCCTTTCAGCCCCACGGAGTCAACAAAAGAGAGTACCAGTGATGCGCTGGGCCAGTCGCTGGATCCGTGCCAAAAGCAGAAAAATTATTATTAAAGTTGTTTTCTTAAGGCTCGGTCGCTGGTGATGGTGATGGCGGCGGTGGTGGCGGTGGTGGTGGTGGTGGCAGTTGATGTTGTTGTTGTGTTGTGAGCGTGTGTGTGTGTTTTGTTATTTTGAGTTTTTTTGTTTGTTTGTGTTTTTTTTTGTTTGTTTTTTATCTTTTGATGCCGCTGTTGTTGTTGTTGTAAATGTTCATTTCAATTCATTCTGAAGCTGTTGTTGGTGAAAACATTAGTGCCGGTGTTGTTGTTGTAGATGTTGGGGTTGAAATCTGGTCGTCTGACTGAGTGATGTATATACACACATATACATATATATATATATATATACACATTCAACACAGAGTAGGGAGTTTGACAACAGGTCGATGACTTTAGTCTAGATAGGGTAATGACATGTGATGGTGGGGAGAGAGTGTAGACGTTATTATGGTGGCGGGGGACAGTGAGATGTATCTAGTTCATTTGTACGTTTTCTTCTCTTTGCAAAATTTGAATTTTAGCCATGTTATATTGAGATGTAAGTAAATGTAAAATGTAAAATATAAATAAGGATTGCTCTGGTAAAATATACTAAAATATTTGTGTAACTTCTACAAACTTCTGTCGTGACAATCCCGAGTCCAGTGACCAAAAAATTGTTGTATTTTGATGTTTCAGAATACAAAAATTGATTAAAAACTTACCCCACGAAAACACAGCGTGCGTTGTCATATCTATAAGCTCCCTCATGTACATACATACATACATACATACATACATACATACATACATACATACATACATACATACATACATACATACATACATACATACATACATGATTACACACATACATATTCTACAATAAGGAGGAATCTGGAGATACTCCATCTTGACTGTACTTTTAGATTTGTACCTGTGATAACTGGAGCTTTCGAATATGTTGCTAACTGCCTCAGTACAAATCTTGACAAGATGGGCTTCAGAGAAACAGAATGGGCACGTCTGGTTAGAATTACAATTTTATTTTTGATATTCGGCAAGGCCAGCCGTAACTTCCTCGGTATGCAAATGAAACTACTCAGCCGATGTGTACTAACGGAAATACTATATATTTTCAACCGTTCAACAGACTAGCAGAGGTATACAGTCCTGATGAAGGGTAATGACCCAGAAATATGGTCATTGTTCCTCAAAGTCAGTATTGAACAAACAGGTGACCATCGGTCACAGGCACGGCACAGCTTCAAGTCGGTGGATTGGCAGTATCGGTAGAGAGTCGGACGCCATGCTTTCCAGCATAGTTACGTCCCTTTACGGTCTGAGTTCAAATCCCGCCGAGGTTGACTTTGCCTTTCATCCTTACGGGGTCGATAAAATAAAGTACCAGTAATGTACTGGGTATTTGCTGGCGTTGTATCAAAAGTAGAAACAATTATTAATGTTCGATATAACCAATACGCATGTATATGTAAATACATATGTGTATATAAATATAAGTATGTATACGTACATACATATATGTATACAGACGTACAGTAGTATATATATATATATATACATACATGCACACATATATATATATGTACGTATGGATTCACCGAACATTTATTATAATGCTCGGTGTGTTTGTAAACAAACATCCCGTATTAAGCCGTACAGTGTCTAGCAACCATCGTTGCTCTTTTGTTCAACACAGACAAAGGAACGTTGTACTAGTTTCAAGCTTATTACTTCATACATATGTGTATACATATCTATATATCTATATATATATATGTGTGTGTGTGTGTGTATGTGTGTGTAAGTGTGTGTGTGTGTAAGTGTGTGCACGCGCGTGTGTGTACATGTGTGTCTGCGTGTGTGTGTGTGTATAGTTACATTTATATATTAGCTGTGGTAGGGGGAGAACTAAAATGTATATATATATATATATAGTTAAAAGAATAGAGGTGTAACACAGAAGTTATTATATATTGGTAAACGGAATAGAAAATGCTGACAAATTGTTCACAGTTGAAAAATGGTTTAATTAGGAATAAAAGAGTATTAGTGATTGTATGGGTTAGTATTCAGTTGTGGTTTTAAGTTTTTAAGTTTTTACCGGTTGCGCTTTTCAAAAATAATTTTGAGATAGAGTGTCCGTGCTGTTTGCTCTGATCTGATTAGTTTTGGGAATTCTACCTGTTTTTATGTTAAAAAAGTGGCTCCAGCGTTATTTTTGTGTTGCAAAAATGCTTGTGGTCAAAACAATTTTGATTGGTCGGTAGAGGTCATGTGAATGTATGAAGTTGATTTTGCGCCAAGACTGTTTTTATGTTAAAAAAGTGGCTCCAGCAAAAATTCTTGGTCAAAACAATTTTGATTGGTCGGTAGAGGTCATGTGGATAAAAAATTGGTTTTGCGCCAAGATTGAGAAATGACTCTTTCACAACAAATATGTGTGTGTGTGTGTGTATATGTGTGTGTGTGTGTGTGTGTGTGTGTGTGTGTGTGTGTGTGTGTGTGTGTGTGTGTGTGTGTGTGTGTGTATATGTGTGTGTGTGTGTAGTAGTAGTAGTAAGGTGTTCGATGCTGCGACAATGGCCAGCAGCGATGTGTGTCAAATGGCTATTAAGATAAGTGTGTGTGTGTGTGTGTGTGTGTGTGTGTATAGCGGAGTCATTCGAAGGTCAAAAGATATTTTTCAGCTTTTGCCTTATACGGAGAAGTGCGTGTGTGTGTGTGTATAAGTCTCTTTGTATGTTGATGTACGCGTGTGTATGTGTTTGTGTATATATGTGTTTGTGTGTGTGTGTGTGGGTGGACCAGTATTGTTTTCCCCCTGGTAAAATGGTGTACATTATTCGATTTTTTCAGTAAAATCGGTTCTCTTAATAGAACATCAAAAATCTTAACAATAAAAGGTGTGAAATGATATTCACTATATATATATACACACATACATATATTCACTACATATATATATATACATATACATATATACGTACATATATATGCCCATATATTTTTTTGTATTGCACCATAGAGCATATGTGTTTACGTGTGTCATTGTGTTTATATGTGGGTAGAGATGTGTGCTGATGTAGGTATGTATGTTGACGTGTGTATGTTGTGGGTTCGTCTTAGGGAGAAGTGTTTAGACGGGGTCCGTATTTGTTAATGAAGTAAGATTCCTTGCTGATGCGCTGGGTGTGGGTGGCATTATCTTTAAGTTTGTAGAGGGGAAAGATTCTGAAGTTGGGATGATTTTGGGCGGCACAGGTATCAATGTGTTCACTTAGTGGTATTTTCCTGTATTCCCGTATTTTAATTTGGGATCTATGGACAGTCATGCGTTGGCGGAGGCTGTTTTTGGTCTGGCCTATGTATTGTTCTCGACAACCTGAACAAGTTAATACATATATTAGATTTTCCGATGCACATGTGAAATTGTGTTTTACTATAAAACCTTGTCCATCTTTGAAATAGAATTCCGAACCCTCTATTAGGTTGATGCAAATGCTACAGTTGGGTCTATCGCATTTTTTTACTCTGGGTTTCGTTGTTGTGGTTGGCAGTACTTTGGCATGTGTTAAGATGTTTTTCATTGACTTGGATTGTCTTTTGCTCTTTATGATATCGTGTGTTCGTAGAATTTGGTTCATTCTATAGTCCTTTTTCAATACAGGGATGTTCTGGAGGATGGTGTCAAAGGCCTCATTGTTGAGGGGGTTGTGTGTGAAGATGTATGGAAGAGCTTTTAGTTTTGGTTCATTTACTTTACGGTGTCTAAGGTCCTGGGTACTGAGTTTTAGGGCACGTTGGATTCCATTGTCAATTAGTGATGCAGGGTAGTCCCTGCCTATGAGTGTGTCCTTTAGTTCTTGTAGCTGTAAGTAGCAGATGTTTTTTTTGGAGACTATAGTACAGATTCTCTTGGCTAAGTTGTAGGGAATATTAATTTTAACGTGTCTAGGGTGGCAAGAGTTGAAGGGGAGATATTGCTTGGAGTCTGTGGGCTTGTAGTATATGTCTGTTTCTATTTTTTTGTTATGGATCTTAATGAGGATGTCGAGGAAGGGGAGTTGTTGATGACTGTATTCCATCGTGAAGTTAATATTCGTGTTGAACCCATTTATAAGGGTGTGAAATTCTTTAAGTTTTTCGATGTTTTCGTGCCAAAGGATGAAGCAGTCATCTAGATATCGCTTCCAGTTCCTTTCAATGTGTAAGTGGAGGGTGTTTCCAAATTTGTTTAGGACTTTAGTGTAGAGGGTGATTTCCAGGTATCCCATGACTAGGTTGGCATAAGTAGGGGCTGTTTTCGTTCCCATAGCGGTCCCAGATTTCTGCCTGTAGGGTTTGTTATTGAAAACGAAGTAATTGTTCTCCAAGATAAATTTGAGTCCCTCTATCACGAATTCTTTTTTGATGCGTTGTGGGAGTTCATTGTGGAAATTATCCAGCCAGAATTGGATAGCTTCTATTCCTAGTTTGTGGGGGATGTTGGAGTATAGGTTGACTACATCGAACGTCACTAGTAGGGTTTGTTCAGAAAGTGGCATATTAGGGAGGTGATTGAGCATATCTAGGTCGTCCCTTATATAGCTTTTGATGTGCTTGAGGAAGGGTTTGAGAAGGGTATCAATGAAGTTGCTAAGACGGTGCGTTTCGCAAGCAGGGCCTGCTATTATAGGCCTTAATTTGAGATCATTGGGTGAGGGGACATTGATGACTATGTCTGTGGCTTCCTTGCATGCCTTACTGATTGATTCGCTTTTATGTACTTTAGGGATACCGTAGAAAAGGCTGGATTTACTTGTGAAGTCTGTGATGAAGCTGAATTCCTTGTTAGTGAGTCCTTCTTTGTATTGGTTGATTAGAGTTTTTAGGTTTCTCATAATTTTCTGTTGATTGTAGTGTTCAGCCTTTTCGTAGTATGTTTCGTTTTCCAAAGTGGAGACCGCTAAGTTGATATAGAATTCTGTCTCCATTAGGACTACTGTACTCCCTTTATCAGCCTCTTTAATTGTAATGGTTCTGTCGGTTTTTAATCTATTTAATTCTTCCCATTCTTTCTTGTTGAGGTTAGGCTTGTGTTTTTGTCTGTGCAAGTGTTGGTAAGGGAAGTTTGTGATGTGTTCACAGAATTCGTCCAGGATTTTATTTCTACCTTTTGAAGGGGTGTAATTGCTTCTATTTCTGGCTAATGATTCATCCTCATTGTACTGGTCGAATAGTTGTTCACTATGTCGTAACTTTCTACAGAAGTCTGTGAGGTCTTCCTTCATTTCATAGTAGTTAGGACGTAGTGGGGTCGGTGTGAATTTAAGACCTTTGGAGAGTAAGTTGATAAGGTTGGGTGTTGGTTCTGCACTAGTAAGATTGATAATTTTTATTACTATCGGTTTCTCCTCCCTGTCTTGTGTTATTTTGTTTGCCTGTATCTGTGTGCTGTGTCTAAAAAATGGTTGGGGTAGAGGGGTTGTCTGCTGATGTTAAGTGGTCTCCTGTGTTTGTTATATTCCTTGTTGTTGTAAAATGTGGTTCGGGTTGGTGGTTGTAGATTGAATGGGGTGTTCCTGTACTGCGAGTATGGGTGTGTGTTTCTATGTGCCATGTTGTATTGTGGTGTTATAAGTGGCCTACGTTGTTGGTTGTATCGAGTGGTGTGGGTTTGTTGTGTATTGTGGAAGTGGGAGTTGAGAAAATGGTAATTACCTTGCTGTCCCCTTGAAGCGGGGAAGTTGTTGCATCTATCATGGCGGTGGTATCTTTTCCCTATGTTTGACGATGAGGAATCCGCGTAGTGGTTGAGTGATTTGGTATGGTGTCTCCTTGAAGGGGGAAAGTTGTAAATGTCATTCTGGGGGAGATGATTTCTTGGGTTTTTGTTCCTTCTTATGGTAGCGAGGTTGGGAAGTTCATCTTCGGTGTGGTGCTTCCTTCTTCGTTTGTTTGAGTCTTGGGGGTTTGAGAAGTTGTTGTGCGGTTCAGTTATGGGTTTTCCTATTTTTATGAACGGGTTATTGGAGGTGTAATCCGTTTGAAAAGTCGATTCATAGTGTAGGAACCAAGCGGCACTTTTTTCCCAGCGTTGAAGGGATTTCAGTTCTTCTCTGTTGCAGTCCCCTTTCCATAATTTGGAGATCTTCTCTACCTTGGGGCCTTCAGTTTTGTTGTTGATTTCCAGGAGGATCTCTTCATCGATGGTTTTGATTTTTTCCTCATTTGTCTGGGCCCTCAGTTTAAGAAGTTCAATTTCTGTCTTCATTTTTTCCAATGCCATTCTTTCCCTAAGGTGTCTTTGAGGTTCGGGTTCATTTGGAATGGACTTTATTTGTAGTTTACGGGGGAGAGTTAGAGGGGTTGAGTTAAGCCATTTTTCATATATCTCTGCTTTGTCGTGATTTTGTATCATCTTCCAGAATGAGAACTTTCTGTCTCTGAGGGATTTGTTCCATTTTGGAATTGTTCGAATTTTCATTTTGTGTGAATCAATCTCACATGGTTCTTCGTTGGTTTTTCCTGGGTTGGTAGTAGTGAACATAGTTTGGATAGTATCGCAAAGGTTTTGGAGTTTGTCGCCGATTTCGGAGGGTTTGTATCCGGTGGCGGTTTCCTTATTTGTGGAGTCAAGTTTGTCGACCAGCAAAGATAGGTTGGTGTTGATTTTCTTGAGTTCCTGTAAAACACAATTTCACATGTGCATCGGAAAATCTAATATATGTATTCACTTGTTCAGGTTGTTGAGAACAATACATAGGCCAGACCAAAAACAGCCTCCGCCAACGCATGACTGTCCATAGATCCCAAATAAAAATACGGGAATACAGGAAAATACCACTAAGTGAACACATTGATACCTGTTCCGCCCAAAATCATCCCAACTTCAGAATCTTTCCCCTCTACAAATTTAAAGATAATGCCACCCACACCCAGCGCATCAGCAAGGAATCTTACTTCATTAACAAATACGGACCCCGTCTAAACACTTCTCCCTAAGACGAACCCACAACATACACACGTCAACATACATACCTACATCAGCACACATCTCTACCCACATATAAACACAATGACACACGTAAACACACATGCTCTATGGTGCAATACAAAAAAATATATGTGCATATATATGTATGTATATATGTATATGTATATATATATATGTAGTGAATATATGTATGTGTGTATATATATATAGTGAATATCATTTCACACCTTTTATTGTTAAGATTTTTGATGTTCTATTAAGAGAACCGATTTTACTGAAAAAATCGAATAATGTACACCATTTTACCAGGGGGAAAAAAATACTGGTCCACCCACACACACACACAAACACATATATACACAAACACATACACACGCGTACATCAACATACAAAGAGACTTATACACACACACACACACACACACACACACTTCTCCGTATAAGACAAAAGCTAAAAAATATCTTTTGACCTTCGAATGACTCCGCTATATACACACACACACGCACACACACACACACACACACACACACACACACACACACACACACACACTTATCTTAATAGCCATTTGACACACATCGCTGCTGGCCATTGTCGCAGCATCGAACACCTTACTACTACTACTACACACACACACACACACACATATATATACACACACACACATATTTGTTGTGAAAGAGTCATTTCTCAATCTTGGCACAAAACCAATTTTTTATCCACATGACCTCTACCGACCAATCAAAATTGTTTTGACCAAGAATTTTTGCTGGAGCCACTTTTTTAACATAAAAACAGTCTTGGCGCAAAATCAACTTTATACATTCACATGACCTCTACCGACCAATCAAAATTGTTTTGACCACAAGCATTTTTGCAACACAAAAATAACGCTGGAGCCACTTTTTTAACATAAAAACAGGTAGAATTCCCAAAACTAATCAGATCAGAGCAAACAGCACGGACACTCTATCTCAAAATTATTTTTGAAAAGCATTTAGAAATGCGCAACCGGTAAAAACTTAAAAACTTAAAACCACAACTGAATACTAACCCATACAATCACTAATACTCTTTTATTCCTAATTAAACCATTTTTCAACTGTGAACAATTTGTCAGCATTTTCTATTCCGTTTACCAAGATATATATATATATATATATATATATATATATATATATATATATATATATATATATATACATATACGAGGGTTGCTGAAGGGTTCTTGGCTTTAAGAATATTTAAAAGGCCTGGATGTAGACCCAATCATCCGAGTTCGTTTTAAAGGGCTTAGAAAAACTTAAGTACCGCTGCAATAAGTGTGTGAATTTGAGAGGGGAATACATTGAATAAAATCATAATTAACTGATTCACCTCTATTTTCTTTTACACAAAACAATAAAAATGTTAACACCCTCTCATATATGGAAAGGGCCGAACCAGTAGGTATTTTTCTTCTCTGAAGACCTTGTGATCTGCTGTTCTTGTCTCCTATGACCTTCTTATTACTCTATACATATATATGTGTGTGTGTGTGTGTGTGTGTGTGTGTGTGTGTGTGTGTGTGTGTGTGTGTGTGTGTGTGTGTTTATAAATGGGTTTCATAAACAGACTTCCTTTGTTAAGTTATGCAAGATATACAGTTACTGAGTCAAAGAATATGTGAGCATGTGGTACATCGTTTAAGAAATTACCAAACTACAAATTTACAAGTATTGCTCATATATCAATAGACTGCATACGTAACACATCTATGGTAATCACATGCTTTATCACATCTATGGTAAATGAGACAATTTCAGAAGTTAACATTTTCCTATTTTAGGAGCTTTCTTCTCTCTATTTCACCTATCGGAAATGTAACTAGTTTTATACCACACCCAGATATACTTATTTAAGCTATGTTTAGTTACATTCGTTATCACAATTTTCCTTTATTTTGACTTTCTGAACCCAAAGTTTTCACTGCCTAACACTTCGATTTTGAATTCTCTGTGTGTATGGAAATTGCTCTAAGGGTTTTAGTAAATTATATCGAACTCATTTCCCAGTACTTATTTGATCTATTATATATTTATCAAACAATTTAGACAACCTCGGCGTAAAAGGTGCAATTCAGATGGATAAAAAGGCACAAGATATTTTTGGTCGACGCACCAAAATATCGTAAGTACTTTCTTGAATTACACACAGACAAACAGAGAAATTCCCCCTCTCTACACAAATATTTAAAAATATTTATATATATATATATATATATATATATGTGTGTGTGTGTGTGTGTGCGTGTGTATGTGTGTGTGTGTGTGTGTGTGTGTGTGTGTGTGTGTGTGTGTAAATATATATATATGTATATATATATATAGTATGTATATATGGATGTATGTATCAATGCATGTATGTATATATACGAAAGTTCTACTCAACCTATACGTTAACCTTATTAGAACTCAATGTAGAATTGATATGATTACTCATTCGAGTTTTTGTGAGTTAACTAATAAATCTTGTCTTTTGGTATTCATTGTTCAACATTATTTATAAATAATGGTAACCATCACTTGCCGAGATTATAGTGCACAACTATCGAACTTGGATTCAAATGAATACGAATTTAACTTTTTAACCATACATATATTATCACTATGTTAGTGGCTTCAGTTTGAAGATAGATGTGAATTCGGTCAAAGATTTTCGCTGGATTGATGGTTATATATATATGTTTTTATCTGTTGAATCATGGTGTCAATTTTCGGTTCGACATGCACATGGCAAAATGTCTGTAGTAGAGAATGAATTGCCGCAGGCGGATACATACAAGTTCACATGTATATACACGTACATACTACACTTACACACACTTATGCACACACGTTCTCATGCACTCATGCACATACTTTATATATATATATATATATATATATATATATATATATATATATATATATATATATATATATATATATATACTACTATTCTTCTTCTTATTATTATTACGGGGTCGATAAAATAAAGTACCAGTAATGCACTGGATAATTGCTGGCTTTGTGCCAAGAGTAGAAACAGTTATTATTATTATTATTATTATTATTATTATTATTAATGAATGCTATGGTTGACGGAGGCTCGGCTCTGTAAGGTATTGTAAATTTTGAACGCTATAACAATTGTAAATTGTTTAAAACTTTAACGAACTTGTAGACAAAAACACCCTCCTCCTCGTGAGAGGGGTCTTTCTGCCCGTTATTTGGCCCTTCGGGGTTAAATAACTGCTTATTGTGGTTTTGTGCCCAATATTTATTTTAAACAAAACAAACAACATGGTTACGAAAAAGAATTTTCATAGGTCACTCCCACTCATTCCGTCTTCTTCTTCCTCAATCATCACTACAGCAGAGAGAAGATTGTCTCTCTCCCTCCCTTCTTTAAATGTGTCTCTCTCCCTCCCTTCTCTTTCGCAAGCGACGAAAGAAAAGAAAAGTCTCGTGCAAAGCGTGCAAGATTTCTCCACGACGACGACGACAACGACGAAAAAGTGTGCGGGAAATACGAAAACCCACTTCATTCGTCTGACGTCAGGAATAATAGCAGTAGCAGCCGTAATAACAACAGCAACAGTGACAATGAAAACAACAGTAGCAGCCGCAACAGTAACACCAGCAGCATAAACAACAACAGCATTAGCAGCAGCAACACCAACAACAACCACAGCAACAGCGGCGGAGGCAGTAGTCGTAGTACCTGCAGCAACAACAAAAGTAACAGCAGCTCTGACGACAACAACAACAACAGCGGCAAAGAAAAACCAATCTCATTTGCAGGTATCGCGAAGAACCTGGAAACAATCCTCATAACAAATGAGGAATTAGAGGAAGCGAAGAAGATGGTGACAAAAACAGGACACCGAGCAATCTTCAAGGCAGCGGAAAAATTTTTCGAAACCCAACAGCACTGTACGGTCACGTACCGTACAGTAAGTACAAAATCCCGTAGGGTGGAAAGAGCCACAGAGGCTCAAATACAAAAAGCCTTGGGGTCTGTGTGGCAGCGGAAAACATACATCACCCGAGGCAAGAAATATGCCACCGTAGACGTACTTTTTGACACACCCCAGGAGGCAAAGGCTCAATCCGTAGTGACCCTAAGGAGCGAGGAAATGGTGTTGGTGCCCTCCTACTGCGGGCAAAAATTTGTGAGGGTCAAACTGACCCACGTCCCCCCCCCCCCCGGGATGGCCCCTTCTTGGCTGGCCGCGTCTGTCCTCGTCGGAATCGAGGACAAAACAACTGTACTGCAAGTACAGATAAAAAGTAAGAGAAGATTGGGTCGGCATCTCCATTTAGATGTTAATCCAAACCAACCAGGAGTGCATCGAAGCTATCCCGGATGTGATAGACTTCGATAACGGCACTCAACTGCCCATAAGTGTTGAGGGCAAACGCCCGAAATGCTTTCGCTGTGGATCGAAGACTCACCTCAGGGCCTTCTGCAACGAGAAGACCCTGAGAAAGGAGAAAACCCCCTCCTTCCGAAACCGGCTCCACGGCTACCAGCAACAGGACAAGCGGCAACCAGGAACGATAGGTCCATGGCACCCATACCCACGCCACGGAAATCAAAAACAGCAGCAGCAGTGGAAGTATTAACAACAACAACAACAGCAATACCAAATGCAGCTGCAACAGAGACTCCAGTGCAAACATCACCAACAATAACAAGTGAAAGAGTGGAGCTGGTACCCCTCCCCGACCTCACAGAATCAGACATGGAGTGTGAGGTGGGAGAGGGATGGCAAAAGGTCGTAAGAAGGCACAAACGCAGAAGCAGCGCATCGTCGCCTTTGAAAAGGGAGGAAAGAAATGAAAAAAGGGTAATGTCTACTGCAAAGAGACTCACAGCAGCAACACCACCAACACCATCACCACCCACACTAGCACCACCATCACCACCGGCGACAACCCCACCGCCAACAACACCTTCAACACCACCACCACAAGCACCAACATCGCAAACACAACAACAAAACACACACACCCAGGAACAACGAAAAGAAAATAGCAGAACCACACCCCACCCCAAGAAAAACAAATGTACGGCAATAAATACACACAACAAGAAACTAATGACTTACATAATTGAACACACAGACATTTCACAACACTACTACATAATACCAGCACCAATCAAAACGCCAACTAACATAAGACTGCTAAAAATAGCACAGAAACAATACACAAACATTAAAACGAAATTCCCCAACGCAGTTGGTGATTTCAAGGACCTAGGAGGAACTATCAATCGAAGAGTATATTCGGACATACTCATAGAAGAGACGACGACCAGCCGAAGGGACGATTCAACGGTCCCTTCACCAGACGATCAATTGAAAAGGGATGTAAAAACCATCCCTCCTCTACGAAAAGTACGGTAAAATAGTCTTTCCCATCTTTTCCACTCTATTTTAAACATGACCTCCCTCAGAATAGGCAGCATAAATGCGCGTGGCTTGGGGTCGTCATGGAAGCAGGGTCACCTGCTCAACGACCTCAGGTCACTAAACATAGATGTAGTGGCCATCAGCGAGACCAGAATCTCCGAAGCACGGGCCTTCGCACCGATCTTCGGCGGCTACGATGTGTACGCATCTCCCAGCCGGCCTGGATCGGGGGGAGGAGTTGCTGTGCTTTTTCGGAGAGGTTTGGATCTCGCCATACGGGCCATCTTCCTGGACCCAGAGGGTAAGCTAGTGGTGCTGGACGTGACCAGCGGAGACGGGCAAGCTTGCAGGCTAGTGGCAGTCTATGCCCCGACAGGAGCAGGGCGGCCTGATTTCTTCCGGCATCTGGAGACCTTTCTTGGAACGTCCCGCTCTTTAGTGTTAGTGGGTGACTGGAATGGGATCTTAGATGCACGCTGGGACTGTGTGGGATTAGCGGATAGGGGTGGAGGGTGCAAGAGCCTCACCAACCTGCTCAGGCGTTTTGAACTGTCTGACAGGTACCGATTGGATTTCCCGAATGTGCCAATGTGGACTTGGACAAATCGCATAGGGTCATCCAGATCATATCTAGATAGAGTATTTTGTAGGGAAATAGATAGGTCTAGCATAGGGTGTCCACAATTCAAGATAGTCAGCTACACGGACCACAAATTCGTGATCTGTGTGCTTGACTTAGATAGGCTTCATAGACGAGGACCCGGCTACTGGAAGCTAAACGCGTCCTTACCAGCGCGCAAGGCCTACAGAGACCGGATTAGCGATCTAGTTAGGCGGGCGTTGACGGGGGCCATCGTCAAAAACAAGTGGTGGTTTGCTCTGAAAAGAGCGATTAGAATAGAATCCATTAGGTTTAGTAAGGCTTTAGCAATAGAGAAAAATAGAGCAGAGGGAGAACTAGTTAGAAAATTAGACGAGGCGCTTAGCAAAGGCATTGCGACCGACGTGCTTGCGGCGAAATTGGCCCTTGACCAATTCTTCAATGCAAAGAACGAAGGCTGCGTTGTCAGAGCAAGGGTGCGTGCTCTCAGACACGAGGGGACGAAAGCCGTTCAATGGGCCCGAGTGGCGGAGGTGCGTCGTGGCAACAAAGCCATGATCCGGTCTTTGGTGGACCACGGCGGGCGCATGCTACTGGATCCCGGGAAAATGTGTGAAGCTTTTCAGCGACACCTCGCTCAGCTGTTCGGGGGCAGCGGTGGGCCGCGTCGAGGGATGGACTATAGTGTCTACCTCGACGGACTTCCGCGGCTCTCGGCCATGACTGGCTGCACAAGGGGTAATCGCCTGGTTGGGGTGGTCTGCCCTATGAACTTTACGTACAGATGCCAGACTTGTTCGGAGGCCTCTTGGCGGACGTCTACTGCAACTGGCAACAGAACGGGAGAATTCCCAGTTCTGTGAGCCGAGGAGCGGTGGCACTGCTGAGAAAGGATCCGAACAAGGGGGATAACATAGATAATTTCCGGCCCATAACTCTGCTAAACACAGATTTCAAGATTTTGGCCAAGGTGCTAGCAAAGAGGTTGGCGCTTGTCGTTGGTGGTCTGGTAGGAGAGGCGCAGACATGCGCCATTCCCGACAGATCCATCCACGACAACCTCCACCTCATGCGATACATCGTAGAGAGGGTAGCTAGGGAACCTGGCACGGGTGGGTCCTTGATCAATTTAGATCAGTCGAAAGCTTTCGATAGGGTCGACCATCGTTACCTAGCGGCAGTCCTGAGGGCGGCTGGCTTTGGGCCCGTCTTCAGAGGCTGGATCGCTGCCATGCACAGCAACATCTGCTCTGTGGCGAGAGTGAACGCTCACCTGTCGGAACCATTCAACATCATGGGCTCGGTCCGCCAAGGATGTCCCCTCTCGTCCCTCTTGTACGTATTGACTCTCGAGCCATTACTGCACAAACTGGAGACGTTGAGGGGCATACCGCGCGAACTAGGATGCGGAAGATCCGTGTCAGCATATGCGGACGATGTCACCGTAGTGGTGTCGAACGCCAAACACATCGAGGCGATCGGCACCACACTAAGAGAATACGAAGCGGTGACAGGAGCAATGATCAACCAGGAAAAGTCAGTGGGCCTGCAGCTCGGCACCTGGAGAGGGAGGTCCATGCCGTCCAACAGCGTCGTCGGACGCTGGACGGACGGACCGGTTAAATTGCTAGGGGTCTGGTTCGGTCCGGACCTCCAGACGGACAAAAACTGGGACGAGGTGACGAGCAGGGTGGCTTCTCTCACCCAGAAATGGGCGGAGAGGAAGCTATCCCTGAAAGGTCGAGCGGAGGTGGCTAACGCGTACATCGCGTCTGTCATCTGCTACCGCCTGACCGTCGTACCTTGTCCTAAGCCTCGCCTGACTGCGCTGGAGCGTTTGCTCTTTCGCTTTTTGTGGAAGGGACACGCTCCGATGGTCAGGCGGTCCATCTGTTGTCAACACCCGTTACGTGGAGGGCTGGGCATGCCGTGGCTGGTGATGCGCAGGCACGCGCTCAGGCTACGACATCTCCACCTCTTCCTCGACGGTGATCAGGTGTGGTCACCGTTTGCTAGACACGTATTTCCCCAGCTCGTTTCCTTGACGGAGCTGCAGTCCTGTGTCATGCGAGAGGGAGCGCCTGGAGACTGGGATGTCTTCAGGCGTTCTATAGAGGATTAGTGGAGGGGAAGAGCGACGACGTACTTGGGAAAACTCTAGGCGTCGACGAAAATCAACTAGCCAATCTCTTCGGAAGAACTTTCGGGCCAGGGCCTATGGACAACTTACAGAAATATCTGGCCTGGCAGTGCTACCGAGGAGCCTTGCCAGTTCGGGATAAACTCTACAGGCATGGAGGTGCCGTGAGCCGGGCATGTCCGAGATGCGCGCAGGGCGACGAAACCGTCCTGCACGCACTCGTCCAGTGTCCGAAAATTGCTGACTTGTGGGTTTATGTCGAACCCCTGCTGTCGCGTATAGGACGGATCCGGCTATCATCTGAGTCCATCGTGAGGATTGCTCCGCCCTCCTCCTTTAGCTGGGAAGGGCAGGCAGTTTTTATCTGTCTGGTGGCCATGGCGAAAGAGATAGTATGGTGGATACGTTTGAAAGGGCTGAAGACGAGCACTTACCTCTTCGGTGATGCCCTGATTGACTTTTTCAAATTTCATTTGAAAAGGAAAATCAGAGTAGAGAGGAAAGTGCTCTATTCCCAGCATTTTGTTGAAATATGGGTGAGAGAAGCAAGAATGGCCCGAGTGAATGGGCCTACTCTGAGTATATATCTGTAAATTAAAGGTGGAAAACTGGGAGAGGGCACTTGCCTTGGTGGTCAGGGTCATTGTGGGATTACTGGGCTTTCTCCACAAATGTCCTTCCGAAGTCTCCCCCCTATTGGGGAATTTTTCATTGTTATTTTTTGTTACATCCTCTGTTTTTGTTTTTTACACGCAGAAATGCCCATTTGTACCGTCCTGTATTGTCCTGCACTGTCCTTAATGTCTACTTTATGTAAACCCTTGTGGTTAATAAAGAAATCATTATTATTATTATTGTTATTATTATTATTTTATTATTATTATTATTATTATTATTATTATTATTATTATTGTTGTTGTTCTTTGAGTCTCAGTCATTGATGTTATTTAACTACAAAGTTTGTTGAAATGAATATCAAGCAACTACCTGCAGCCTCAGATATTCAGGACGTATCGCTGTTCCAAGCAAGCATGCTTTTGATGTGTTCCAAAAAGTGGGGTGGGACCAATATTCTTTAACCATCCTTGGCAACTCTTTGAGATAGTACCCAGTGCGCCTCATGGCAGTTCCAAATCCTTTTTACCTCCCACTTTAAGTTCTGGTATCGGTTAATTTTCTCACTCTCCTTCTCTTGCACTCTCGTGTCAAATGGGCAGGCTACATCCACAATCAGTCACGATCTTTTTCCCTTGTCCAAAACCACCAGGTCAGGTCTATTGTGTTCCAGTTTCTTGTCCGTCTGTATCCTAAAATTCCACAGTACCTTCACCTGATCGTTTTCTATCACCGACTCTGGCTTATGCTCATACCACTTCTCAGAATGTGGTAAATTGTTTACTTTGCATCGGTGCCAGTGGATCACCCTGCCCATCACATCATGTCTCCAGCGTTTATAGTGAGTCTGGGCTAGGTGTTTACACTCGGATACAATGTGAGCCACAGTCTCCTCTCTCCACAGACCCTACACAGTGGGCTAGCCTCCTCCTTGTAAATATGGTGTTACAGCCACTTCGTTTTAAGGGCCTGCTCTTGCGCAGCAATTAGCATTCCTTCTGTAGCCGTTTTAAGGTCTCCTTTTTCAATCAGTTCCATGTCTGTGGATCTATAAATTCAGTTTTCTCAAAGAAGGTACTATGAAGCGATTTTTCATGAAGGTTGCTCTTTCTCCTTTTTGTTATTTCCTCCTTGGACATCCCTGGTGTATTGTCCTCTCCTTCAGTGCGATTCTGAGCATTGGCTCCCTACTATCAGTCACGTATTTATGTAGGTTGGTTTTCTCCATCTGAACACAGTCCTCTATGTTGGTAAGACCTATTCCACCTTCAGATCTCCTTAAGTAGAGTCTATCGACATCACTCCTCTTGTGGAACATGTTGTAGATAGACAATAGCTACCTATTCTTCCTATCCATTTCTTTTTGTTGAGCAACATTCCATCTCAGAATTCCCGCACTGTACCTAATAATAGACACAGCTCGGGAATTTACTGCAGTTATGGCATTCCTACTGTTCAGATGTGACTTTAATACGCTCATTACTCTCCGAATGTATTCAGATCTTATCAATTCCTTCATTTTTTTCTTCTTGCTGTCATCAGCCTCTAGAACACCTAAATATGTGTATCCTTCTTCAGTGTCAATTTCCTTTATCATCTCAACTGTTGGTACCTGGATTCCGTTGCTTCTGCTCAATTTACCCCTTCTTCATCAGAAGGACTCCACACTTACTAATACCAAATCGCATACATATATCATTGCTGAAAATACGGACAGTGTCAACAAGCACATGCAACTCCTCACTCTTCCCGAAGAGCTTAAGATCGTCCATGAAGAGGAGGTGATTGATGGTAAGGTCTCGCTTTCCCAACTTGTATCCTGCTCTCACTTTTCGAAGTATAATGGTCAGGGGCATCAGGGCATGGACAAATAACAGAGGGGATAGAGTATCTCCCTGGAAGATACCTCTCTTGATCTTCACGCCTCCCAAGGATTCTCCGCCCAATGTTAACTCTGTTTTCCAGGACTTCATAATTTTGCTCAACAACTGTGTGATGTTATCTGCCACCCTGAAGATCTCTAGGCTTTTGGTTATCCTAGAATGAGGTACCATGTCGAATGCCTTTTTGTAGTCTATCCATCCCATGGCAAGACCAGTGTGTCTCCTCCTGCAATTCCTCATTACCATCTTATCAATAAGTAACTGGTCCTTTGTACCACGGGTGATGGTAGATTTCCTCAGACACAATGCTTGTTAACAGTTTCCACAGTACGGACAGACATGTGATGCCCTGATTGACTTTTTCAAATTTCATTTGAAAAGGAAAATCAGAGCAGAGAGGGAAGTGCTCTCGTCCCAGCATTTTGTTGAAAGATGGGTGAGAGAAGAAAGAATGGCCCGAGTGAATGGGCCTACTCTGAGTATGTATCTGTAAATTAAAGGTGGAAAACTGGGTGAGGGCACTTGCCTTGGTGGTCAGGGTCACTGTGGCCTTTTACTGGGCTTTCTCCACAAATGTCCCTCCGAAGTCTCCCCCCTATTGGGGAATTTTTCATTGTTATTTTTTGTTACATCCTCTGTTTTTGTTTTTACACGCAGAAATGCCCATTTGTACCGCCCTGTATTGTCCTGTACTGTCCTTAATGTCTACTTTATGTAAACCCTTGTGGTTAATAAAGAAATCATTATTATTATTATTATTATTATTTGACTCTCAGTGATTGATGTTATTTAACTTGAAAGTTTGTTCAAATGAACATAAAGCCGCTACCTGCAGCCTCAGATATACAGGACGTGTTGGAGGGTTCTTGCTGTTTCCAGCAAGCATGCCATTTGAAGTGTTCCAAAAAACGGGGCTGGTCTAATTTTCTTTAACCATCCTTGAAAACTCTTTGAGATACTACCTAGTGCTCCTATAACAATCGGGACGACCTTGACCTCATGACAGTCCCAAATCCTTTTAACTCCCACTTTAATCCTGGTATCGTTTAATTTTCTCCTTCTCCTTTTCTTGCATTCCCGTGTCAAATGGCCAGGCTACATCTACAATGAAGCATCATCTTTTTTCCTTGTCAAAAACCACTATGTCAGGTCTATTGTGTTCTAATTTCTTGTCCGTCTGTATCCCGAAATCCCATAGCACCTTCACTTTATCGTTTTCTATCTGGCTTATGCGTATACCACTTCTCAATTGTTATTATTATTATTAATATTAAAATTACCAGCAGAAAAACCACCCGAAACGTGGTTTTCTGATAGCGTATGTACTATATTGATATTATACGCAAATATATATTCATTTAGATATGATACGTCAAATTAAATCGTAATTGAGAACATGCACAGAAATTGAAGAGAGTCTGTGTTACACTCTCTTCTGTAATCAGTAAAGTAATCCAAGATACATTTAAAAAAGACGATATTATATATAAACTGCATTACGACAAAATTTTATGAAAACGAAAGAGGAGAAAATTAGCGACGGAATCGATGCAAATATAGGAACGTTTATTTAAGCGATATAATATAGAGTCCTTTATATGATAACCGGAAGTGTTGACATTTGAAAATTTTAAAAGAAGTGTATCTTGAAATCAGTAATAAAATTATTTATATTGAATCACGAATTACGAAATTTAGTATATAAATTATTTAATATTCATTGATTATTTATTCAAAGTGATCCAACTTATTTTAAAAACGCGATAAAAAAAAATATTCAGGGCGCAATCCCGCACTCCTCCCTTTATTATATTATGATTATTATTAGCCAATACACTAAATATACTGCCACTTCCATAGATATTCCTCGAATATTTAGTGCTTCATATATTCTGTGACCCTCAATATAAAAATCATCTCTCTGTTTACATATCGAGGCCTCATCCTTGATTTATATATGTTAGGATGTAATGTGCCTTCAGTGCCATGTTTTGAATTGTTCCTCTATATTAGTATCCTTTAACTAAGCTACACAACTTATACTTGTTGAAGAACATGCCAGTTGCGATACACAATCATTACATGAAGTTGTCGAGTGAATTATATGGAGCTTATATTTCTACATTACCAACAAAAAGTAGTCATCAACCTTGAACTGTTTCTGTATAAGAACCTGTAATTGTTCACTATGTATTACAGATCCAGAATTCTTTGATTTCAGAATATGCTTTGTAGTGCTGTGTTGTTCTCCGAATGACTATGACAGAATGAGTTTCTATACACATGCAACCGGCTTTTGAATGTTATGTAAGTCCTGTAGTGCTTGTTGATGTAGTCATGGTGGAGATATCAGCATAGTATACAATATTTTTGACCTTTAGTGGACAAAAATCCATTTGCTCTACATTTGTTTGCAATTGGAATCAATACGTAGAAGCATGGATGCCCTAAAGCACTAAACCGGTGTTAAATTGTCTCGTACAAATTGCTGTTCTTTCACACAAAATATATATTGGATAAAAGACGAAAGATTTATCCGACAGAAATAGGAAGTAAAGAGACCCTTGGCTTGGTCACTAATATAAATGTGCGTGTGTGTGATTTTCTGTATTTTTGTTCTATAGTCTGAGCATATTAGGCAGATGTTTTACTTGAAACACTCACACACGCACATATATGCATATACGCACACACACATATATATATATATATATATATATATGTGTGTGTGTGTGTGTGTGTTTGTGTGTGTGTGTGTGTGTGTGTGTGTGTGTGTGTGTGTGTGTGTGTGTGTGTGTGTGTGTGTGTGTGTGTGTGTGTGCCAGTGTGTGCGCTTGTATAGTCTGACGATAGTGACAATCTCAAAATCATGATGTTCCAACAGTTAGTAATAAGCTATCAACTAAAGCTTCCTACTCATTCTAATGGGAGCAATAATCAATAAATCTAACAACATAGGTCAGAACAGTTATATTTGTTTTGCCTCAGAAAATAATAGCTGAAACATCACAGATCTAAACAAATACGATCAAAATGAAGGGTCGCTAACATATTAACTCCAAATCGAGCTCATCAATAAAATAGACACTAATGTTTATGAGAATTGAATCAATGTTTTTTTTTTGTATATTTTTCTTGAACTCGTCTCCACATTTCTAATGGAAATAGAAACACGCTTAGCTTTTCTGGTTTCTGTTCAAAATCATCGATTCTATAAATTAGTCGAAGACCAAACAATTCTCCTATGTGGTTAGGTTTATTGAATCAAATCGGTATATCAGAATATGACTGGTAATTATTGTAGTCTACGTAGATAGTAAAGATAGCTAAATCCATGCATTTGATTTGAAGTTAGAATATAATGGGAAGGAATAATTTGCTGCGTAGTTCTGCGGCTTACGACAAATCCACTACTATTTTGCTCTAAAATATGTGTCATATTTGTTTACTAAAATACCTGAGGAGACTTGTTAAAAGGAATCTAAGGAAAAGATTTATAATTGTACGATATGCATCTTAAATAAACACAATAAATACCTCTATAATCACAGTCGACATATGCTGTGGTAAAAGCTTGTGTTTCGTCTCTTTCTCCAAACGACGCATTAAAAACAAATTTCTTTATTAGCCATGTAACAGTTTTGTGCTGGTTGTCAAGTTGTGTCAATCTATGCCCTAAGTATTCTCAAATATACAGTCAATGTGGTGTCGTAAATAAATATATACACAATGGAACCAAACTCCCACTGTCACTGCATCCATCCCTCCCACTCTCCCCATCTCTTACCATTATGAGTAAATGTGGGACCACGCGCTGGCCGCCACGCGGCTCCGGTGGACAGAATAGTGAAGGCGTTTCCCCGGAAGATGGTGACGAAGACGCACTGAAAGAGCCATTCCAACTTAGGAGGTTCACACCTCCGGGTAGCCAACTCTATGCCGATAGTTGTGAGTAATGAGTTGGTCCTAGGGACAAAGACACCAGAAGTCTCCACTGCTACGCGCTCGAACGCAAACCTGTCGGAGAGCGATCTATATTTGGAGAGGATACCCTCCTCTGTCCGAAGTGCAGTGATTGTCGCAGTGTCAAGCCAATGTACTCTAAACATAAATATTCATAATTGTACGATGACTCCTTTTAGAACTCCTCTTAATGGCCATAGTAGCGGTGTATATAATGAAAAGGTATATATACAGAAGCGCAGCTATCTCGGAATTTTGCAGAATTTGTGCCAAAGAAAAATGTTATTACAATGTAAGTTTGATATAATAGTATATTATTGGAACGCAATCCGGGTTATTTATTCTAATAACAATAGTTTGCCCATCCAACAGATAATTTTTATATTCATGTAAAAAAACTTATCTTACCCATAAAGATGATTGCAATTTTGCCCATAAAATGCTATCAAGACGAACAGAATGTATGTTTTATTCGGCTTGCATCCACCAATAAGTATAAAATTCAATTTTAGTACGCTTCCAAATCCTGATATACATATGTTTTACCATGAAATAATAGCAATCATTTTTAATATGTAATATATCACCTGGCAGATACTGATGTTTAGTCTCAATTCGCGATTATATCCCTAATATATCTAGAAGAGACATGAATGTCACGATATCTCATTCTCCTCAAATACTTGGCATTCTAGCTAAATAAAAAAATTGTGAATTTGTTATTTTACTTCTTAAATATGTTCATGACAAACTTGTTCGTTTTGTGTGTATTTCTTGTATGTTGGTGGAGGCGTGTGGCTTTGTGGTTAGGGTATTTGGCTCACAATCGTGAAGTTATGAGTTCTATTCCCGGTAGCGCGTTGTGTCCTTGAGCAAGACACTTTAATTCACGCTGCTCCAGTCCACTCAGCTGGCAAAAATGAGTTGTGTCTGTAGTTCAAATGGCCAGCCTTCTCATATTATATGTCATACTGAATCTCCCTGATAACTAGGTTAAGGGTATATGTGTCTTTGAAATGCTCAGCCACTTGCACGTTAATTTCATGATCAGGCTATTTCATTGTTCACATCAACTGGATAACTCATCGTCGTAACCGACGGATTGCCTCAGTTTACATGTATGTTGAAACTAACACAAGTTGCTTACATTCATTATATATTCAGCTTGGATTTGATTCACTACCATCTTTTCTTTTCGGTGGTTTTAACCTCAACCCGTTATATGATTTAACAGCTAGCTCCTAGGTACATTTAACAATATTTGTTAAGGAAAACATTCTCATATCCCCCTAACGACATTGAAGAGAGCCGTGAGGTGATGCCTTTCATTCAGCGGTTATACACGAAGAGAATTTGTTTCATATTGATAAACAGTGATCATATGTTCTTTACATTCTGGGTGTTCAATCAATTTATATGTGAATCAAAATGTTTGTACATATTTGGAATATATCCCAATATCTTCAGTCGTCCTACAAATTGACAAGTAAAAATACGACCGTCACACAGGTAATTACTTACATACATACATATATACATACATACGTACGTACATATATAAATAAATATATAATACATACATAAATATATAATACATAAATATATAATACATACATAAATAAATATATACAAGCATATATACATACATAAGTACATATTCATACATATACATACACATACACGCATAAATATATACATATATACATACATAAATACATACGTAAATACATACATACATGATAGCTGCCCCCTCGTTATCGAGTATGTCCATTGCACGATATACCATTATTAATAATTATTAATTAATTCTATCGTGCAATGCTAGTGCGCGAAGATATTTTTTAAAGTGAGGAAAGACTGTGCACTAAGCCAATCCCACTCTCTGAGCGACAGTAGCTATAACCCGAAAAGAACATCATCAGTAACTGCTGAGCCGCATGTTTTATATCGGAGTTAACCCAATTTCCCGAGTTGCCTTCTACTAGAAGAATGCCTTGACAAAGGCTAGGGGCCCTTCGCTGCCAGTGGTTTAACCGCGCGGTACATATTTACACACTTTCAGATGGCCGTTGACTCTTATGAGTTCTTCCGCCCTTTGTCCGGTTTTGTTTTTTGTCCTGCAGAGTGTCGAAAATCCTCACCAAGTAAACTTGGTGGCATTGCCGGTTTAGTCGCCGACCACCCGCCGATGTGACAGGTTATACTGGGTTACATGTTACCAGTAGCACTCAAGAGTGACCGACATGAATACATACATATATAGAAAGCATGTACGGTAGTGGAAATTAGCTGCCCAGCAGATGCCAATATAATATCAAAGATTAGTGAAAAGGAGAATATTTATGCAGAACTGATGAGAAATCGGCAGATACTCCACGCTGATTACACCTTCAGATTTATGCCTGTGATTATTGGGGCACTGGGATATGTTAGTAACTGCCTCAAAACAAATCTTGAGAAGCTAGGCTTCACAGGAACAGAAAGAACACAACTAGTTAGGAAATTACAAGTACAATCCATTAATGGAACAGTAAAAATATATAAAACATTCCAAAAATGATGCATGTAATAACTGCATATGCACATGTACAGATGCAAAGCATATACACATGCACACATACAACTCAAAACATTCACATCCACACATACAATAACATCCATATCTACACATGCATGCATACATACATATCTACCTATATGATGTTGTGTAAATTCCAATGAGAGAGTATTGTGGCTATGTTAGAAACCGACTCTCTCTATTGGTAAAACTTTGTGAAATTATAAAACCAGAAGAACATACATACATACACATATAAATACATACATACATACATACATACATACATACATACATACATACATACATACATACATACATACATACATACATACATACATACACACATAAATACATACATATATACATAAAGAAGTGAGTCTCGTTACAACCTTCCTATGAGACACGATGTGAAAGATCTGCAACTCACTTAGGAAAACAAAATTAAAAACAAATGAGGAGGAATATGTTGAGATAGATAGCACTAAGAAATTCTGGTGGGAACTGAAAATAAAAACTGACACCAAATTAAAGCTCAACCGGCCTGATACTGTTGTCTGGGACAACACATTGAAAACGTGCTCTGTTGTAGAGATCAGCTGCCTACTTGATTTCAACGTTATCAGAAAAATACAGGAGAAGAAGGACATCTACGGACCATTGATGAGGAGTTAGCAGATCCAGTATCCAAGATACACCTTCAGCTTCATACCCATCATTATTGAAGCTACAGGTTATATACCAACCCGCTTGGACCAGAATATGACTGAACTTGGATTTGTGGACAAAGAGCGCAGCTCCTAATTCATAGACTACAAATGGCTGCGATAGCTGCCACCGTCAAAATTTGCAATGCATTCTTGCGATTCATGGGATGACAATTTCATTTATTTTAAAACCATGCCCCCAGGAAGGTGGCCAGTCAAAAATGTACTCGAAATTAAGACAAAGAGGAACATACATACATTAAAAAGAGGCCTTTTCGCTTCACTGCGATCTCATCGCCGTAGGTGCTTCCAAAATTCCTAATACCATTCCAAAAAACGAAAAAGTTCTTGTGCGTGAATTTGTTTAGATTGAATAAAGATATGCACATGGCTAAACCCACTTTTCAGAACAATCAGCTATAACATTAGCGGTCTAACTAAGACAGGGATTACCAGAAATCAACCGCATTTCTGGTTTTAAATACGTGTTTGCCCTCTCCTAGATGAGGGGCCTGACAACTCCCTGGATATACAAATCAACACACAAAATATAAATACATACATCTGATCTAGCCCACGTTCAGGTAACCAGTCTTTTCAGCTTGCTCCCAAAATGACGTCTCCGTTCACTTGGCCACAAGTCATGAGGACCCAGAAAGATCTCATCATAGATAGGTTTACTCGATCCGAGCTGAATTGCAGCTATTCGGCAACCTGGTGCATTCGGCTCCCAGCCCAGGCTTAGCTGCTCACCTGGCCGAAGATAGCAAACTCTCAAAATATCGACCGTTTTGTGGTCGAGCCTGTGGTAATTGAGACTTCCTGCATTCTTGCTCCCCAAACCACATCCCCACTCAGGGAGCCGGATTTGATGGGGGCAAAGGGGGCAATTGCCACGGCCGAGGAAATTTATTTGTGTCCTCAGCTGGGCTTTTTAGTTTTAGAATGGTTATAATTGTTGAATTTAATACATGTATGTATAACTTTTCAATTCCAATTATTCTGTCAAGCTAACTTTTCATATGTAAAATTGGGGTTTGCTATGTATTTTTGACTATGAGGGGCCCACCAATATTGAAGAACCTCGGGATTCCAAGGTCCAAATCGAACCCTGTCCCTACTCACTGCTTTCGGTGCGGAGTTGGCCACATGCAAACCCGAGGTCCGCGAGGTGAAATGGGTGTTCCAGGGCGTCTCTCCTTCGCTCTCATCCTGGGCAATGTCTTCTCCATGCTGTCCGTTGGGAACTCGAAGCTGTGATTTATATAAATATTATTTGTTATCTTAATTTCTATACATTTATATTTATAATACTTATCAGCCACAACGCCAACTCTACGCTTGATATAAAAGAGTTATTCATATTTTGATATGTTACATAATGTGAGTCCTTAGATGTAGCAATATAGATGAAAATGTATGAATTGCATTTTATTTAATAAATCGGGGCATAAATAGTTCAAAACGAAATATTTTGAATTAAGGTGTAATTTTTAACTTTTAATTTTCTTGTTTGTAAGTTTATTTGCATATTTCTAAATGTACATGAATTTGCATAATTTCATTTGCACAAATATTCGTTGGAATGAATATAAATGCATTTGTATGGTTTCTATGCAAATGTAAATGATGCATATGCACGTTTACTCTTGTATATACATCAAAACACGCTGATGCGATTAAAGGTGATAAAAGAAGGAAGCAGATTTTGGATGATATTCAATATAAATATATAATGAGTCCTTTTTCAAAACAGAATCCATATATATATATATTCCATCAATAATACATACGTTTGTTTGCAGATATTTTCAGGGTGCGAAAATACGGCAGGCCTAGCAAAAGAAAAGTATAAAAATATTCTGTTGTATCGAGTACAAGATACGTTAAATCTAATGCAATTAAAGGTAAGGAACAATTCATTGAATTAATAGAAAGCCCCAGCGTTGCAGGAAATTGCGTACTTGATTCATATATACGTAAATTGAATAGAAGAGGTTTTTATTCTGTAATCTGCAGTTTTCCTGTTCCAAATATATTATTTAAGGATGGCAAATTTTAGCTTTTTTTTCTTTTGCTTTGAGTTGTCCCTTTTATTTTGTGTCTCATAAATTAATGAATTGTTTTACAGACATCATTGTCTTTATCAGTTCAAAATCTATATGTTCGATGCTAAAGTATACCGAGTTTTCGTTTCCTTAATTAACATAGGTGCTTATTGGCTCTCATTTAGTAATTCTTTTTCGTGTTCCATGAAATTTATTTTATCAATTAGTCACCCATGAAGATTATTATAACCCGACAAATTGAGATCTTGGTCTTTGACATTGAGTCCAATTACATTACGAGAGGGGACAAACTTTTGGTGATACCACATACTAAATGGTTTTATTGACATATAGTATAAAGCATCGAGGAAATAATAATTCAACAGTTGACATCGTTCATAATCTAATAAGCAACGTAATAGCTAGAAAATGTCATATTCTATTGATTAATGGGGTGTTATTTTTCACTTTATACGGATGAATTTAAATATAATTTTCTAGAAAATTCCATTGTAAGTATGCTACTATTTACACCATAGAATCTCTGAATTGTCAAAAAAGATACAAGCAGAAACGGGAAAAAAAGGAAATAACTCGATAAGAGAATGAATGAAATAGAATCCTGATTTTAAAATAAAAGAAATGTAAAAGGTGATTAAAGCTGAATATAGAACATGATGGTTTGCTATAAAACTTTGATCTGCCTACAATATTTTATGGGATAAGCAACAAATGGTCTTAAAAAGATTTTATGTCATCTAAAAGGGATACTAATATTGTAGTAAACAATTTATGGCAACGGTAAAAACTCGTGGATAGATGTGGATAAAAGCCCTAATATTACAGCATTATCTCTGAATCAGCTTATTGATATTTGAAAAGATTAAAGAAAATGGGACCATTGAATCCTTTTATGTTTGTACATACAAACCTTGTGTAAGCAAGTAACTGCGAGAAAAAGGAAAGGAAATTTAAAGATAGGATAAGAAAACAATATGGAGAATAGGCTTTAATTAATGTTTTTTCGTGTTCGCTTTTAAAATGTGATGTAGGAATTGAAAGTATTTATATGGTATCAAAGAAAATCTACAATGTAATTTTGACGTGTTCTTTAAATTTCATGTCTTAAAATCGAATTCTCTTAAAACTGAGAGTTGCTTGGTAGTTTCGACTTAAGACTTTATGGCTTATGATACATTACTCATCGATTTATAAGAACATATTTAGTTAGAGGGATATAAGAGCTGACCGGCAGTTCGTTCTTAAAACTGTCCTTGTGTTATTTATTGCTCATAGTGCACTACTCATCAATTTGTAAGGAAATATTCCTGGGAATATGAGAACACATGTATATGTGAGGTAGATGCTATTTCACATTTTGACAGGGTAGCTCACTGAATTATTATGATATGATAATTAATTATTCATTAATGTAACTCTGTTTTTTATGGATTCTCATTCCTTAGTCATCCAATCATTCATCAAGATACATAAAATACTTAAATATGTCCTGTGTAGGGCAACCTGGATGTATCTAATGGTTAAAGAAAGAGACCATATAAGTTATTTATAAAACGAAATTGGAATTTATGGGTTTTGAAAAGGCCTTTCATTACATATTCATATTTGATATTTTCCGAATACTGCAACTCACTTTCCTCTTTCATCAACTTTAATCCCATCAATGTGCTTTGATGTATATTCAAGTGCAAACGTGTAAGGGAATCATAGGAATCAGGCAAAAGCATATATGTCAATAGATATTTATGTAAACGAAAATTATGTAAATAGGTGTGCATGTAAACAAATGCAAATAAACTTGCATGCATACAAGAAAATAAAAACTCAGAAATCATTCCTTAATTCATAAGAGTTTTATTTACGGCAATTTATACCCCAATTCATACAATAAAATGCAACGTGCACACACACACACACACACACACACACTCACACACACACACACACACACACACACACACACACACAACAACTACCGACGCCTTCTTCACACGCTCTTCTATGTACCTACTTATTTTAAACACTTAAATACACACACACATGCGCATAGGAACACGCATATATATATATATATATATTTAAGGAACACGCATATATATATATATATATATATATATATATATATATTTAAGGAACACGCATATATATATATATATATATATATATATATATATATATATATATATTTAATATTACTTTTATTATTATTATTATTATTACTATTTACTATATGTATATGTTTATATATTTATAAATGTGTGTGTATGCGCGTGCTATTGAAAATGTTCTGAAACGGTGAATGCAATAAGCAGCAACAGCAGCAGTAGCAGCGGAATACCGTGTCTATAAAATGTAATAGTGATCCAACTTCCGGATTACTTGGTTGTATGAATAAATACTATGATTGCATTCATAACATTTCTCTCAATAGGTATAGAATGTTAAATACTTGGAAACATTTAGATTATAGTGATAGAATTTTCTTTATAATTTAGTTCTAGTTAGTATAAAAGCTTGCGAAACGTCTACAACATGAGTATTACATCAATGAATATAAAATCAACTGACAAGTTCACATGAAAATAATCGAAATGAAAAATAACTAGTCAGTAGGTCATATGCAGTAAAATATATCTTTGCTTGGTATTTATCGGTTAAAACAGGAAAATGTAGTTATAACTGGTAGTTAAGAACAAGCAGGTGTAAGAAATAAATTTGCTAAAGATAACGTATGCTCATGTGATTGCATATATATCTGGGATAGAGATATGAGATAGTGAATTTAGTAGCATCTTTTAAATAAGATTAAGTCGTAGTTACGAATATTTAATATTATGTGTTTGCAACTGATCATCTGGCAATGAGATTCGTATAGTTATTTATATAGAAAATATTATATAAAACTGATGTTTTTGTTTTTCAAGTTTAAACTAACACAAGTAGACATGTTTGTTAGAGTTCAGGCAAGCGGCGAAATAAATCGAAGAAAGTAAAAACGTCTGCATTGAGAAAACAGGTATATTCAGATTTAGATCTGGCCATAATTGAAGTGCTGCCACTGATTATAGTGTCGGAAGTAGAGAGGAATGCAAGCCAGAGCTTTCAGCTAACACATTTCAGATTTCCATTGCAGTCATCTGAAAGGCATAATTTGATTTGACTGTATTTTTGGAAAAGATTTAGGAATGTTCATCTGTGGAAAAATCGTTGAAGTTTAAGCAAAATGTCAGAATAAGTTCAATAATTGGGGATCTGTTTTCAGTTAGCCTGAAAAGTGGGTTGCTTCAGTAACCAATTATCTGAGATTGATAATCACTAACAAGAACTGTGTTTTCCGTGTTTATAGCCTAATGGCAGATAAGCAGTCTAATGAAAACAGACTTAGAAAACATAATAATAGGAATTTGTTGACTTGATTCTTTTTAGAGAGAAATTACAAAACTGTTGTCTGTCTTAAAAGAGAATTCTACTGATAGACGTTTGAGCTTACAAACACAAACTGATTATGATGTTCCGATATTCTCTCAAGCGGTTTTAACACCAGGTAACTTCAAAAAGAATCTAGATCCATTAAGTTAAGATATATATCATATATAGTTCTCTGGAATTTTACCTTCTGGGATATGACACTTTGATTTTCAATAATTATTTCTTTTTAACTTTAAATGCTAATAAAGCCGCTATCAGCATTAGATCACAAAAGGAAAGAATTTTCAATATACTTGATATGATGAAAAAAGAAATAGCAATTTAATCAATTTTTTAAAAAGTAGACGAAGTATCTATGACAAGAATTCTAGAAATTGGTTATTATTCAAAGTATCATTATACAAAAAATATGCAAAATTTTTTTGTAGTTTATTGAATAATCCATATTAGCTCAATTTGTCGTAACAGAAACAGAATCGCAATGGTGATACTGACGTATATTCTTTAATTATTATATATGATAATAAGAAAATGCGATTACTAGGTATTGCTGAATTCTCAATTTTCAACTAACGAAATGTGGAGCATATTTGTTTTAAATGTTTACCGTTCGCCTGAATTTTGAACGTTTTGTTTATAACTTCATCAAAATCAAATGTTTAAAATATTAAGCTTATCGCATATTTTATATGATCTGAAGTTGTTATCACGATATCAGCATCTAAAGGGAATTTTGATATTATGTTATGCAATTTTAAAATAATTTGCGTCAAAATACTAAAGATGTTAACAGTTCTTTAGAACAGGATTAAAGTCATATCTAATGTACACTAATCATTTTTTTTAATTGATTAGATTGCATGAAAAAAGTAGGACTCGTCGCGATATTTGTAAGATTTCATAGAATATTGCACTTCAGAGAGAAGACTAAGAAATATGTTTAGTGCGAGATTTGGGAAGTGAGAAAAAAATGTAGCAGATGAGAAAATGTAAGACTGGCTGGTAGAGTGTAGCTAAAGTAAAGCTGTAGATATAAATGGGAGGAGTAATCTATTTGGGTTTTGAATCTTTGCCAGTCAGTGTAATGGCCAAATTTTCTAACGAATATTATTTGTAGACAAGTAGCCGAAGCACCGTTTTACACATGTTATGAAAGTGTGAGGTTTAGTTGAACATTGTACAGAATAAGAATCTGATCATTACTGAAATTATTCCATAGTTCTGCTAAGGAAGCATAGTAACTGGGATACAACCTTCAATAATATACATACATAAGCACACAAATAAATATACATATCTTCACTTTCTTTATTCAATAGAAAATCTGAATTCTGACACCCCAGCGAACTAACCAAGAACAATTCTCCCATCCCTTTCTCTTGACCATTATCTTTCACTTATCATAAAATTCTCTAAAAAGGCTACAGAATGTATTTCCAAATAAAGGCACGAAAATTTAATGAAAACTTGTTCACGTGACAGCCATAATTTCATTTATAGCCAACCAAAAAAAAGCCTTCGTGAGCCCCTTTTTTCAACTAAAAAGAAATTCAAACACTCATATATGAAAAAACAACCTGTGACAACCCCCCCCCCCCACACACACACACTCTTATTTGAAGAACTATTGTAACGCGAACTGGCGCGGAAATCTATTATAATTATTGACAAACCAATCAAATTACTTCTCGAAAAACCTGGCATTTCGAGCCACTTTTTCCATATAAAACAAGTAACATTCAGAGACCAACCAGATGTGAGAAAAACCACAGACCCTCCATCTCAACTCTACTTTTGAAAAGCAGAAGAACTGCGAAACCGGTAAAGGAACCAAATAAATATATATATTTTTTTTTTAAATAAGACTCCAGGTGGATTTTCGATTTCATCTCTTTTTCTTGCTAATTTCACTCGTGTAGGACACCTCGGTTATTTTTCAATTTATAAAAAAAACCTCACTTTCAAATATATATATATATATATATATATATGGTGAGCTGGGTGATTGCATTTAAGTATATATATACATTCATACATTTCGAAGGAAATCATCAGCAGAGCCGACTGTCAATGTATTATGGTGGTATTTATACATTTTCTGGTGGTAGGGAAGGTGGTGATTGGGATGGGTGGAGGTCATTGGTTGGTGGATTTAAAGAATGTGGATTCTTTGAAAAAACTATACTTAAAGAAAAATAGTGACACAGAAGAATACAAAAGCAGGCACTCCTAATTTTCAAAGGTCAATTATGCTAAGATATATATATATAAAATAAACATGAAACAATCACAAGGAAGAAAATCAAATTTTCCAGTTGTTGTCTTCCTGTTTCTTCTACAACTACAACGGTACGCGATGGGGCCCAGCCACAGCCCCGGTGACAGAATGGAGAAGGTGTTTCCCCGGAGGACGGCGAGGGAGACGCGCTGCAAAAGCCACTACAACTCGCGGAGCTCACACCTGCGGCTATCCAGCTCAGCGCCTCTGGTGTTGAGTAAGCAGGTAGCCCTGGGGTCGAGGACACCAGAAGTCTCCACTGCCAGGGGTACGACCGCAAACCTGTCGGAGAGCGACCGGTATTTGAGGAGTTTGGCCCCCTCAGCCCGACGTGCAGCAGAACCTGGGTCAGTCGCTGACTGCGCTAGGTTGCGGCTGCAGTAAGTGTCGGTGCAAGTGGCATCCCAGACGAGGGGTTTGCCACTGAGGAACGGGAAGATGGTCATGCCATCTGGCCTTTTGCCATCCCCTCGATCCAGCCGCACCGGCTCGAGCTGGGAAGGGAAGAGAGCAGCGTCCAAGCTATGCTTAATGACCTCGTTTAGGGCAGCATGGCGTGGAATGCGGCCGGCACTCTGGCGACAAAACCAACAGGTACGACACCCAGGTGTAGACCCCGACCAAGATGGTTGTATAACATTTATGAGCGTGGCTGGTCTCGCTTTGGGATCCAGCCGTATCAGTTGAAGACGGCTGCTTTTGACAGGACCAGTAGAAGGAATGTTGCTGGACTCTGCCTCCACTAACCTCTCAGTAATTAGTAGACGAAGACGAGGTTGTTCAAAAACTGAGCGGAATAAAACACAATTTCTTTAAATATATATATTACTGTAAATGTTTACCAAAGCAATGTCTTTCTGGCAATACACACTACTATATATATTACATTAATGAATTTAACATATGCCAATACATTATAAGTGACGGCAGAGGCGTATGGTTAAGAAGATCGCTTTAATCTTACTGCCTGGTAGCTTGAGCGTTAGTTTTCTATTGTATCCACCAATTAAAAGTGGAATTTGTTAGATAGAAACTGTGCGCAGACATGTGTATATTACATATTATATATATATGTGTGTGTGTGTGTGTGTGTGTGTGTGTGTGTGTGCGTGTGTGTGTGTGTGTGTGTGTGTGTGTGTGTGTGTGTGTGTGTGTGTGTGTGTGTGTGTGTGTGTGTGTGTGTGTGTGTGTGTGTGTGTGTGTGTGTGTGTGTGCGTGCGTGTGTGCGTGTGTGCATGTGTGTGTTTGTGTGTCTGTGTGTTTGTGTGGGGGGTATGTGTGTGTATGTGTGCGTGTGCTACCTGAGGTCCAGTACGTATTCCGAACAGTCAGGATCACTGCTAACACGGTGTTGGCACTATGCCACCAGCATGTGAAATATACTAAACAGCGGACTCAATTTGAATCTTATACAGAGGCCTCACCAAGGCTTTTGAATACGTCAACAGAACTACGCTACTGGAAGTCACTTATTCCCACTGCTGTCCGACAACATGAAGGACCATGTCAAAGTAACCACTGACAACACAGAACCGAATGAGATTGATTGCAGAATGAAGCAAGAATGTGTATTGGCACTTATATTGTTCATTGTGTACATAACAGCAATACTGCTGGTAGCGGCACCCCACTCTCTTTTCAAAAGAAAAGAGAATATGATACTCAGGACTGAAGGATGGCTATTCCACCCGAGAAGAATGAAAACATGCACCAATGTGAAACCGTTTATGGATCATGAATTCTCATATACTGAGTCAGAATTAGAGCTAGATTCACTCACTAATGTTCTACATGAATTTATTCTCCAATTCGATCTCGACATAAATATTCGCAAAACGAAGGTTATAACCAAAGCACTAATGCATATTCTAGCAACAGAAGCCAACACTCCAGTAGGCGGTAAAGTAGTTGAATGCCCTGAAACTTTACATACTTCGGTAGCAACATATCTCACGATAGTAGCATCAATAAAGAAATCGGGCAACGAACATATAATCCGATTCCAGCATGGGTTGCACTAAGAGGAAAGATCGAAAAGCATAAGAAATATACCTAAATTGCTGTTTACAAGGAAGTGGTAATGGCAATCATCAACTAATACACTGAGATATAGACGAGTCAACGCAGCCACCACTGGTAGCTAGAGTTAAATTCACTTCCACAGATATGCAACATTGATTGGCATGACAGAGTATCGAACCTGGGTATCATTGAATGCGCCTGGGTCACTAGCATGGTAAGAATCTTGTCCAAATTATCTGAGCTGTACCGCCAAAACTGCGATGTAGAATCTGCCGCTCAATCTCCTTTCCCTTACATTCGTTATTTTTTTTTTCGCTTTCTAGTGCACACAAATGTAAAAAATCGTATCTTGATTCTTTCTCCAAATGTTTTCTTACAATGAAGGTCCAGATAGCACTGTATCTATTTCTAATTGTTTCTCGAAGTTCTTTCATTTGGCATGATTAACTTGATCGACTTCTACTATGTTTCTCTGTTTTTAATTTTCTCACAATATTTTGCATATTGTTGCAGAAAATGTCTTATTTGTAGAGGCTAACTGAACTGATGGATATGCTAGTTTATCAGTTCAACCCTGCTATTAGCCTTTCTATGTATCTTGATGGCACTTAACTCACTGTCTTATTTCACCGCTCTGCCACGTATAAACACTAGATCGTATCAAACAATTTATAGACGTTAAGCTTACAAAGTTGCAACAAGAAGCTACTCTCGAAGAAAATCTAGATTCTTTATTTTAAATGTTTCGAAGGAAACGAAATCTGATATGAATTTTTTGGTTTTTATCTATATGTATGGGATCCGCGTCATTTCCGACGATGAGTGGGGCAGTTGTTTGATCAACGAAACAGCCAGTCTATGAAATTAACGTGCAAGTTGCTGCGTATTCCCCCGACACGTGTACCTAATGTAACTCCCTGTGACATTCAACGTGAAGTATAGTGCAGCATTACTGATGAACTTTAAATCACAGATGCATCTCATATTTCCCGAGTTGACTGAAGCAATGTGAAATAAAGTGTCTTGCTCATGGACACAATGCGCTTCCGGGAATCGAACTCATGCGTTCAGGATAATAAACAAAACATTCTAGCTCCTAAGCCACGGGCATTCACAGGTGCAGTGCTTTTATAGATAAATAGATAGACAGAGAGAGAGAAAAATATATAGACAGATAGATAAAAAGACAGGCAGACACACACACACACACACACACACACACACACACACACACACACATATATATATATATATATATATATATATATATATATATATATATATAGAGAGAGAGAGAGAGAGAGAGAGAGAGAGAGAGAGAGGGGGGGAAGAGAGGGAGAGAGACAGATACACACAGAGAGAGACAGAGAAATAGAGAGATAGGTAGATAGATTTTTTGGCGTCCGTGAATCTTGCGAGACAATAGATCTGCACCTGGAACGTTTTGCTTTTGTTTTATATACATACTAGCAGAAGTGCCCGGCGTTGTTCGGAGTTTAATTGATTTAAAGTACTCTTAATGATTCCACTCAATTATGATTATTGAGGCAAAGAAAGTAAATACGGGTAAGCAAGGAAGGGGGGGGGGGCGAAACATTTCAATTGAACAGTGAATAAGTGGAAAGTGAGTACTAAGTAAGTTGTATGAAGAATGCACGTCAAATAGTAGGTCAAACCTGTAAGCCAAGCCCGTCTGAGTTATAGCACAAAAGAGTGTAAACAGGGGCGATAATTTGCAGCACACTGGAAAAAAATCATCAAAATCGGACGTTCCTGAAAAAAGTTTTCTCATTATTTTTTTGTCTCATATTGCTAAAAACAAAGAAAAAAAATTACAAAAAGGACAACAATAAAATATAATGTCTTTGTTGAGATTCAAGTAAATAAATGCTTAAGCGTCGTTATGACTACGTTTGTTGTTGTATAAATTCATCTGTTGCTTTTGAATATTTGTTATTTGATGTAAAATGTAATGGTGAGCATCGTTATGACTATGTTTATTGTTATATAAAGTGATGTGTTTCTTGGTTTTCAAAGTTTATGTCGCGTTCCTGAACGAAGTTTTGTCGCTGTTAGAGTTGCAGAGGAGATTGAGAGGGGAGTTGAGGTCGGGATGAACCTTTTAAAGAGAGTTGCAGAGGAGATTGAGAGGGGAGTAGCGGGGGGATGAACCTTTTAAAGAGAGTTGCAACATGTATGTAGTTTCATCGATTTTTTAGGGTAGTAGAGAGAGGGATTAAGCGTGTAAGAGAGAGGGTTAAAACATGTATTTAGTTTTATCGATTTTTTTTCATAGAAGCAGGAAATTTATGGCAAAGTTTATTACGCGTTGACCATCGCTGCTAAATTTGGAGCACATTGGAAAAACAATCATCAAAATCGGTAGAGAAATGTGGAAATGCATAAAAATCATACAGACATCTTCCGTTTTATATATAGAGAGATAACGCTATTTTTGAGACATTCCTATATCAAATCTTTATTAAATTATAACCAACATCTTACAACTATGAGTAGATCACTACTAACATGTATTTGAAATTCTTATATGCGTTTTAGATTCAGCTTTACACCACTTATACCGTTAATGCCTCTAGGAAAAATGTGAGCATCATAAACAATAAATGTTTATCATGTTGCAACAAAAGTGTTTTGCAAATAGTAACAAGAATACGTACAATTTTTTAAAATATTCAAATAAATATATTAGGTCAATATATTCCGAGGTTTGTTGTCGAACTACTATTTTTTTGTGAGAATCATAACTTGCTGTCTTCAATTCAGTTTTCGTGCCACCCCTTACCTATGGTCATGAATCTTGGGTCATCACCGAAAGAATATAATCGGAGGGTCTTTGAAGTAACGTTACTCGGTAGAGTGCGTAACTCGGAGATCAGAGAATTACTCCAGGTAGAGCCGCTACATGTTCAAACTGAGAGTTCACAGCTCCGATACTATGGGCATGTGGTTAGAATGTCTCAGGAAAAAAATCGCTGGACAGATTTTGCGGGCAAAACTAATAGGTAGGAGCCCAAAGGGTAGACCCCGAGCAAGATGGATGTATAACATCCACGAGCTGGGCTGGTCACGCTTGGGATCCAGCCGTATCAGTTGGAGACTGGCAGGGCCCGGTCGAAGTAGTGTTTGAGGACTCCGACTCCATGATGCTCTCAAGAAGAAGAAGAAGAAGAAGAAGAAGAAGAAGATGTTCAATGCATTCCACCTGGTTGAATATTATCTGTTCCGATACCTCATATCTTACCGCATAAGATTAACAACCCATCATTATGCGACTAGGAGATGTATGATTAATCCACTTAGTCTTTCCATCTTCTCATTTATATGTTAATTACTCCAAGATTAAGCAGTTCAGTGTCATTTCTTTTACGTTTTTTATATGATTAATGATCGCTCTTGTTTGCCCGTTAAAATACTAATTATTCAAAAAGGTCAGTAACATTTATTGAACATTTTATTTGAAATAACTCCTTTATTTTATGCCATTACTTAAAATGTATAATGTATTATTAAGTCTGTCATCCATTAAAGGTTTTAAATTTATTTGACCTCGGTGTATGTTTAGATTGCTTCCATTCATCATAGATTTAAGAAATTGTTTCGAGAGAAGTCAGCTGTAAAGATCAACCCACAGTCGAGAGCCAGTGAAGAACAAGAGATTAGAATGAAAGAGTTGTTCTGCAATTGAGCAAAGCTAATATCTCCATCACCTTTTTATTGATAAAGACAGAAAGACTAAAGAACGTAAAACTAAGGTTAATAAATCTTTAAATTTGGACATTTTATACATTGAGATTGGAAATCTTGGCGTAAAATTACCTGAACACTTTTCAAATACTTAATCAATTCAATGCAGCGTAAACGACAGATAGCCTTTGAATGGAAGAATTATCCTCTGGAATTCATTGTTAAATTTGAACTTAATTTACATTTACTCTATTTTCCTATTTTTGTTTTTATTCTAAAGGGCAGTTGCAAAACAAGAACATATTTTGCTTGAAACAAGTGGATTTTTATTATTCATTTATTGTTATTCAGAATGTTTTCACTAAAAGGTATTCTCAAAACCGTTTTTTAAGCTTTTATCATTTTGTTAAAGATGATAGGACTCAAGCAAATATGAAGAGTGAAATTAGGGTAGTGGATTGGTGAAGCCGTTGAATAAAATGCCTTGCGGTATAGTGTTATGATTCCTTACATTTTTATTTCGAATCACACCGAGATTTACGTTGCCTTTAACACTTCAGATATTGATAAAGAAAAGCACCATTCAAGTACGGACTAAAATAGTCGATTGTTTCCTCCGCCAAAATGCTTGGTCTTGTGTCTATTTAATATTGACACACGTAGATAGACAGATAGATAGATGTTGGGTATGCGTTGTATGTGGCGCGGCCAACAGAGACGTCATTTTCGGAGTATGCTTATCTGGACGCGGGCCATAGCCTAGCCATGTGTATGTATATATATATATACATATATATATATAGGTGAGTAATATTGTAGGTGAGTAATATTGAAGGTGAGTAATATTGTAGAACAATAAAAGTATGCATATATCATATTTATTTCCTTTTTTCCTTTTTTCCTCTCTTCTCTTTCTTTTTCCTTTTTCTCCTTCTTCTTTCCTTTTCTTCTATTTTCCTATCTTTTTCTTACTCTTATATTTCTGTCATATGTAGACTTTTTACTTTCCTGTTGACAAGTGTTTTTAGGCCTCATATCATGTTACCTTTTTTTATCTGATGAGAACACAATTTTTGTCCCAGGATGATGTTGTTTTCGAAATGCGCACAATAAAATATATGGAACTTTTTTAAGCATCAATTAATTTCTTCTTTTATATATATATATATATGTATGTATATGTGTGTATGTATGTGTATATATACATACATAATAAACTAGTTTGGATTTTTTTCTCTGTTTTTACGTATTTCCTTTCGATTCTCAATTTTCTGAAGTGGAATTTTACTTACTTCTCAAGAGCGTTAAGCTAATATTCTCAACTTGTAACAAATTCCATCTTTTTTTCCTTCTGTTCCCTTATATATATATAATAGCATTAAAGCCCGGCGTTGCTCGGGGTCAGTAAGTTATCAAAGTTAGGTTGCACCACCCATTTTATGGCAGCACTTTTTTGTCTGCAAGGCACTGGGTGAATGAATTGCAGACCTGGACTGCCGAAGCAGGAGCTGCGCCAGCAGTGACAATTGTAGTTTCGCCTATGGATATTATCTCTGTGCAAGAAGTGTTGAAATTTATTGTTTCACAGTACTTGCGCAACACGCGCGTAGACGATGCCAGCCGAACAACAGAGCTGCAATGGAGTTGTTCTGCATGGTTGTCTAATGTGTGTTTTCTAAATTTAAGACAGTAGGGAGTGGTGTGATATTGGGGAGAGTTAGCTGCTGTTTCTAGCAGGTTTAGTGACCTCATTGAGGATATGTTTTCTAAATTTAAGTCAGTAGGGAGTGGTGTGATATGGGGGAGAGTTAGCTGCTGTTTCTAGCAGGTTTAGTGACCTCATAGAGGATATTATTGTGTATAGTAAAGGAACTGATACTTCTTTCTTCCACGTTCGTTGTTAGATGTTTTAAAAAAGAATTATCGCTATTTTTTTTTTGTTGTTGAATAAATTTATCTGTTGCTTTTGAATAATTGTTGTTGCGTATGAAATGTAATAAGTTCTCTTTGTCATTGGAGTAAATAAATGTTTGACCGTTCCACACTCAAAAACAAACGTTCCCCCTCTCTTTCTCTCCCTCTCACTCTCTCTCTCTCTCTTAAAGTGTGTAAGTTTAATCGTATATAAGAGAAAGTTGCAGCATGTATGTAGTTTTATCGAATTTTAAGGGGAGTAGAGAGCGGGTCTGATTGTATTAGAGGGGTAAACCGTCATGTATTTAGTTTTATCGATTGTTTCCGTAATTGTGGGTGAGTTTGAATGAAATAAATAGTCGTTGACCTGAGTTAGACCATTTACAACATTCTTACAGACGTTGAGTCGAATTCGTTTAAAATTGTGAAAATGTATAAACATGGAATATGCACACACACACACACACAACAACAACAATCTGTCTTTTATAGATAATGATATATGCCCAAGCATGGCCTCAGCCCGATGGCTGGTACAGGTAAAAGAGTAAATTCATCTTTACGTACCTGCGTTCATACATACATACATAAATACATTCATACATACACGTGAAATACGTGTGTATGTGTATGTATGTGTGTGAGTGTGTGTGTGTGTGTATGTGTATGTGTGTGTGCGTGCATGTGTGTGTGTGCGTGTGGTGTCTGTGCGTGTGTGTGGGTGTGTATGTGTGTGTATGTGTGTGTGTATGTGTGTGTGTGCGCGCGTGTCTGTGTACGAAAACGTTTTAAATATGATATTCTAATTTGAGATAGGAATATATTTACTTGCGGCAATCAAACTACACATATCTGACTTAACGAGAAAACATGCTGATATTTAAGAGCATCAACTTTGCCTACAATTTCACCCGGCAACATACACCAACTGTACTCCCAAACACCATCATTTGAGAAGGCTGTTATTCAAACAACGCATATTGGTAAAATAACACAACATGCAGATAATAATCTGGACACATACTGTCATCAAATCACAAAGATCTTTATATTATAAACATCATTCTCCACCTCCAACTTAGTTGTTTCAGGCACAAACTCCCGCAATGCAGAGGAAAAGAAGACAAACAAATACAGGGGCTTCTCCGGTCACTTCCTTTACGCAACGGTCACCATAGAGACCTCAAGTGTATTCGGACCCCGTACTGCCGAGCTCCTCCACAAGATCGGAATGTCAGCATCCCGCGATGTGGGTTGGATGTTACAGGGGGCGTCGTTGAATATTGTCCACGGGTCGCAGCACTTACACCACGACGCCCTAGGTCCAGAGCCCATCATCCTCTCCCTATCCCCGATCTTTTCTTCTGAGGCCCTAGTGTCCTTGCTTTTCTCCTCTTTTTCCTCTCATTTATAGATTTTATAGTCCTTTCAACTACTTTCCCATACAGCCAGATCTGCCCCATTTTCTCATTACGTAATTTTGCTTATATATTTTTATTTTTCATATTTATGTATTCGTCAATGACATATTAAGAAGGAGCCTGGACGCATCTCAATTGGAGCCAGCAGGCCTAGACCGCGGAGATGGCAAGCGCTCCGACAGAATCAGCCTCTTCCCATTCGAAGGAGGTAGATTCCTCATCTGGGACGCCACCTTAGTTGTTTGGGCTACAAACTCCGTCATCGCGGACCGCCTCGCAGAAGAAGGCAAAATAAACAAATATCGGGGTTTTCCAACCGCTTCTTCTTCGCACTGGTCGCCGTCGAGACCTGAGGCGTACTTGGACCCCGTATTGCCGAGCTCCTGTGCAAGATCGGAACGTCGGCGGCCCGTCTGAGGAAGGCGCCCCGCGATTTGGGTGGCTGTTGCAGCGGGTGTCACTGGCCATCGTCTGCGGGAACGCTTTTGCCGTCATGTCGGTGGGGCGCAGCACTTCTTCCCCCTTTCTCTAGGCCCAAAGCCCAATCCCCCTCCCCCTTCACCTCTTCCCTCTCTTCCACAATACCATCACCTTCCGTTTTCCTCTTTCTTTTTCTCTTTTTCTCTTTTTTCTCTATATTTCCCTATTCTTTTTCCTTTTGTTTCCTTTTCTTTTTTTATTACCATTGTCATTATTATTATTGCTATTGTTACTGTATCTAACGAACTATAACTGCCAATTGTTTTTCATATTTACAGTCGGAGCTGAAAACAACTCTAAAAGACTCACGAGAAATACATTGAAACCTAGAGACAGAATACATTCACTCTTTTCAACCTACGAATAGCATTAATTCCATTTTGGTATCTTACAATAAATAGAAAACCTTGGGGGGGGGGGGGCTATATGCTGAGGTGTTGTTAAAATTACAGCCTTATATTCCGATAGATTAGAATATATAATTTCTTGGTTGAGAATTATGTTGCCTTGATGCGACGCTTTTAATGTGTTAAGTAAAATGACGAACCTTTGCCGGGGTGAATAAATTATATCCGAAAAAATAATTCAACTCCTGACTGAAGAACCATCTCCAACACCACCCAAACAGCTATATATACTGTATACATGACAACCCACCTCCATCTACCAACATTCTATTAGTTTCACATTGTCGACCGCTTTATTTTCTATTTAAAACTGATCAAATAATTTTCAAATGTTTTGAACATTTCATCTCTCATTTCTATAGCGAAGCCATTTAATATCACCTGCATGATTACAGATAAGGAGAAACTCTGAGTAGAAACTAAGTGATTCATACGCTTTGAAAAAATAAATATACCTCATAGCCCAATGCTTATATTTCATTGGGATATCGAAATATATTTAATATAAGGGTTAAATGTAAAATCAAATATATAACATTAAAAATCTCTGTTCATCCCTCGGTAAGCTATAGATATCTATTTACAGAAGTATTTCGTTCTTGTTTGCTCTTCCTGTCTCAACATAAGTGTCAAATGAGGAATACAAGTAAACATCTCTAGTTTTAGATTTTATTGGGTGTAAACAACTCTATAAAATTGGGCGAGCATTTCAGAATAGTGTTTATTTCGCTGAAATGAGAAGGAAATAATTATAATTATAACATAATAAATATGTGATTATTATAAGCTATAGTCGTTCCATATACAAATCGAAACTAAATAAACAGAACGGTGGCAGCCTATATTTCTGTTTGCTAACGCTGATATGAATCAATGTGTTTGTCGTCCATAGTTATTTATAACTTGTCATTTACACTGACAACACTATATTCACTTATGTAGAGTTTGTGGGGCAAATGCTATAAAACTGTCTAAAGATTTATGAAGTTACTTGGAGGTAGATGCCATAATGATAATAAAAAATGATGTTTAAAACTGAACGTTGACACTCAACTTCGACATTTGTAACAGTCGCTATCCATATTTTATTTCAAAAGAAATTCTTACCCTTCGTTCTGTACATTCATTAGGAAAACAAACATCTGTTCTTTCCTTTCAACTAAGAACTGACACTGACAACAGAAATCTGGAAAGAAACAGTATGTTATTGCTACAGATATACAACTCAGCATAACCTTGTTGCTTTCAACTCCTTGTTTACATATCGAATAGATTTTTTTTTAAACGTAAAATGTGAGATTTACCGACACTGAACATCAATTATATATCTGCTTGTATGCAGTTGGCATGGAAAACGCGGAAACTGAACGTGAGGAAACAGCCTGTACTAATTAAATAGTAGAAATAGCTTGCTTAAAGTTAACTACCCCCTTTCACACAGCAAGATTAATCAAATTTTACACGGAAAAATTTATAATTAAATGTAGTAACAAAGGTGTTTATACTATCAAACAGTGTTTTGGCATTAAATTAAAAGACTATATTTTATTTCTTTTGTTACAAATATTTTCTAGTTCTCTCTCTCTACACACACACACACACACATATATATTTGTGTATATATATATATATAGGAATAAGACAGGACCTCGACAGCTGTCGAACTGGCCGAGGCTCAGCCGTCGGGTTCCTGACTCTGTTCCTTTTACCCACTCTACTACCCTAAGTATCGGGTACTCTGTCAGCTAAACTGAGCTTTGAGCAGCCCTAAGCTAAAATGAAGTCGGAAGAAATTGTATCGATGAAGGGAGAAACTATGTTAAATGTAAGCTGAGCTCATTTTGCACCATATGACAATGAGAGAAAGGGAAACACGCGAAAGAATAAAATATGAAACTCCTTTAAATTATGAAAAACAATATACAGACACTATATATATATATATATAACGAGTGAAGTGTGGTAAGGAACCAGATGGACCATAACACACAAGAGTACTCAATACTTAGGGTAGTAGAGTGTGTAATAGGAAGGTGTTTAACCCCGACGGCAGGACTCAAGCCGTTTCGACGGCTTTTTCTGGACTAAATTATAATGTTTAGCTTGGTAATAAATAGCTGAACTTTTCAACGCGTAATTCCTTATATGGGAAGATTGTAGTTGTCAAAAGGATTGGTCAAAATTTCTTGTAAACACAAATAGATCTTTCATGGCAGTGGGTGTAGGGTGGGGTGGCTGAACTTGCCTGTCAAGCGTTGAAAGTGAATTCTATGCAGCAAATTCTAAGGAGTGTGTATGGAATTAGACTACCTAGCTAGGAAGCAGGCGAAGAAGGATACTGAGAGTGGGTCGTTATAGAAATGATTAATAAATTGAGACTCAAGATAAAGCTTAACCGGCTCCACCCACTCCCTCATTGAACTACAGGCAAGTTCAGCCACCTACTGCCATGAAAGATTTAATTGTGTTTACAAGAAATTTTGACCAATCCTTTAGACACCTATAATCTTTCCATATAAGGAATTACGCGTTGAAAAGTTCGGCTATTTATTACCACGCTAAACGTTCTAATTTAGTCCAGAAATAGCCGTCGAAACGGCTTGAGCTCTGCGGTCGGGGTTAAATATTCTCCTATATATATATAGAGAGAGAGAGGGGGGAGGAGGGAGATTTAAAAGAGTCGAAGTCATTTTTTTAATCTATTTACACTCTGTACTCTACAACTGTAACACTGGAATACAACCCAAACGAAACTGACCTCTTCACAACATCAAGACCTTCGAACGGCGCGCCGCCTCTAACTGTTGTCGCACACTTATATATGTATTTATATATATATATATATGCCTCTCTGTTTTTGTTCCCGTTCCAGTTTTCACTATATATATATATATATATATATATATATATATATATATATATATATATATATATATATTTATAATTAGAAATAGAAGCTTTCGCAGAATTTTGTACTAAAGGAAATTGAGCCTGATAGTAGAGTTTAGAACCCTCTAAGAAATGGTAAAAGGTATGTATTGACTCAATACTCATCCTTTTCCATTTCTTTAGTAAAAAAATACGGCAAAACTGATATTTCTAATTTCAAACTCGCTCGCTGTTTAAAAACATACTTACTATATATATATACATATATATATATACATATATATATATACATACACACACACACACACACACACACACACACACACACACACACACACACACACACACACACACACATACACACACACACACACACACACACACACACACACATACACACACACACACACACACACACACACACACACACACACACACACACACATATATATATATATATATATAAATTAGCGGAGCAAGCAATTATCAAACAATCTTTTAAATAAATTAAAAAACGATTTAAATAGTCACCTGTTCTATTGCTGTTACCGACGGTTTCACTAATCAAAAGATTGGAAATCCAGAGAATTTCCAATGGAAAGAATTAGATCTTCAGACAGCTATTTCCATGCCATAAGGGTGCAAAACCTCATAGTAAGTCAATATTTCACTTACTGCCCGACGCATGCGGTCAAGCCGTTGAAGTGACGCACACGCAAAAATAGGCCACAAGTAAAAGCGGGTTATTATAAACTTGCTGATCATGCCGCTAAAAATAGCAGCGCGATACAACGTTTTGTTCTCTACATAAGGAGAAAAATGTTAAAAGGGTATTCCAACAGGCACTAGGTACCTACAGAAATATGCATGGTGTTTATAATAGTTGTGGTTCGATGCTACTAATTTGAGATACCAGAACTATAAAAATGAGTGGAGCAAGCAATTATCAAACTATATATATATATGTTATATGATATTTTAGTCGTTTACACTAAATTTATTTAAATGATAATTGTTAATACAAACAAGAGACGAACACGTGGTTTAAAAATAAACGAGGACACGTAACTTATAATCATATATAATATTTGTGACTATTCACATACGCCATTAAACGTACCCTTTGACATTATATCTTAAATTGTTGACGTGGTGATTATTCTATCCCAAAGTTGTGTTCGCCAGCATAATGAATGCATTGAAAAGCCAAGAAAGAATTATATCTATTTTTGTATTTCACTAACCTTGAGAATCAATGCCAACTTCATCGATCGGTTAAGCTGCTAATAATCTAAAGAAAATGATCAGAAAATTGTCTCGAGGTAGACAGATATAAGTATCGGTTTGTTGCTATTTAACTAGAGTCGTTTACTACGTTATTAATTTTGCAAAGTTATCATTATATATTGACTTTAAAATTAAAGGTATATTACTATACTGCAGCCTAAATTTGAAAAGATAGATTTTATTTTAGATTAGTAATTACAATTTCAAGAAAATTCTTTTTCTCCTTCACAATTTACTAGGTGAATTATCTAACACTGTCCACTAAAATTTGAAATGAAAACTTATTAAATTTTTTTTTCTAAATCATTTGCTACATTATGGTATTCATACCACACTTTATGAAATGTTATCAAAAGTTTTTCTAAAACGTTATATTATAAAACTTCACACAATTTGTTTCACACTAGGTTTACTTTACAATATATACGTTCAAATTAACTTTATAACTAAACATACAAATTTCACTCAACAGGCTATTCATGGGCAATTAGATGTATGATATATAAATGTATTTTATGCGCATGTATTACAAATACCCTACCAAGGCCTCCAGCGTAAATTTTGCAACGCGTTACAAGACTTGGGGGCCCGAAGCAGGCAAAGAAATTTCTCAAAATGGATGTTTCATGGCTGCTGTGTGGCCTTCTCAGCTCTTGGGCCCCGGAACAATGCAACGGTTGGATCCCCTCTCATATGCCCTGCCCCCTACACAAACAAATGCGCACATATATACAGAAACGCACCTAAACGGCACATATACACACACACACCCACAAGCAAAAACAGTAGACAAATAACCGATGATTCCATGAACACACTCGATCATTCTATGCATACACGCACTTTCACCCAATCATATACATACACATGCACAAAAATGTCCAAATCACCTGTTCTAGTGGCTACTTATATAGCAGCCTTAACCTTCCCAACCGTAAAACTGTTTTTCCATTCTAATTTTCTAAATAATACTCTAAAGACGTTTCCTTCGATTTGTTTTCAGTTAAAAGTTTTTCTTCCATCCCCCTCTATGTCTCACGTTCATATCCTATTATTTTCATTTTGACGAAGGACAAATTTCCGAAGCGTTAAGAATACTACCATTTTTTAATTCAAGCATTAAAACTAATACCTTATCATCGTATTATGTTTTGTCCGTGTTCTTATTTTAAACTTTTGTCTGCTTTTGATTTGCAAAATATCTTTATATATATGGTTCAACATAAATAAAACGAATACATACATACAATAATACAAAGTCTTATTAGTTTCAGGCTTTTTGGAAAAGGGAAAGGAATGTTTCAGCGTATCAGATTTTAGTCACTCATCAAGAAAGACCAAAGTACGGAAAAAGAGGAGGTTGGAAAAGGGTTTTATCAGGATGGATCGAGTGGGGGTACGCAAGTAATCCGGCGTGTGTATGTGGGGACGAGGCGGAGAATCCAGATTTCTACATACATAAATGTGCGTATATATATATATATATATATATATATATATATATATATACGAGGTGTGTCAGAAAAGTTCCAGGACTGATGTCACAAAAGATTTATTTCAAACCCAAACTTCACACTAAGAGTTTTCTCCTTCAAAGTAATGCCCCTGGTGTATGTAACTGTAATCTTAGCTCTCTGCAGGGATCAAACTTTTTTCTTCATAATTTTATATACATGTCCTCTGTTTCAGATCGTCAAGCAATGAGCACAGAGCAACGAACAAACTTGAAGTTTCTGGTACGGTTGGGGAAAACTCTGTCAGAAGCACTGGGATTGCTGCAGCAAGTGTATGGAGATGAGACGATGTCACGCGAGGACGTGGAAGATGCTCTCAGGAGCGGAAGGCCCTCAACAACCAGGACTGAAGTCAACGTTGAGCGCGTCAGACAGATGGTGCGTAGCGAGATGGTGCACGAAGATGGTGCCAAAACTGCTGAACGATGACCAGAAGGGTCGACGCAAGTGTGCCAGGACATCCTCGAGCATCATGAAACCGAACCAGACTTGCTAGGGACAGTCATCACCGGTGATGAGTCATGGATCTTCGAGCACGACCCGGAGGGGACCCGTTTTGAAGACGTGGACAACATCAAAAAGGCCGTGTCGACGGAACTGCGGAGGATCCCGGAATAATCTTTCCAGGAGTGCATGCAAGCGTGACAGAAAAGGATGGAAAAGTGCATTAGACTCCAGTGGGAATACTTTGAAGGAGGAAACTCTTAGTGTGAAGTTTGGGTTTGAAATAAATCTTTTGTGACATCAGTCCTGGAACTTTTCTGACACACCTCGTATATATATATATATATATATATATATATATATATATGTGTGTGTGTGTGTGTGTGTGTATGTGTGTGTGTGTGTGTGTGTGTGTGTGTGTGTGTGTGTGTATACATATATATATTTATATATTTATATATATTTATATATATATATACTGATATGTTTACGAAGAAATTGGGTACAAGTGTGACTTGATTCCCGCAGATGACTCTGTCCATATTTTATCGTCTCCTAGGAGTTCTTTATGAGTTAATATATACATTTCGGTAACTTCTGTCACAATAAAAGCAAATAGTTACATATGTGTATGTGTCCGCATGAGTGAGTGAGTGTGTGAAGTGTATATATATGTATATATGTATATGCGCATATATAATGAGTGAGAGAGACAGGGGTGTCTATATTTCAGCGTGTTGATAGAAGTATGAATTCTTGTATGTGTCTATTCGGTTATATGTCAGGGTTTATTGACATTAACTTTGTGTATGTATACGTAGATGTATTCATGTTTATATGTTGTATATTTTCTATATTCAAAGTAAATTTGTTTTTCTGTATGTTTATAAAAATCAGAAATGAAAATGAAATTATGGTGCTTTTGATGTTACTTAGTATTCTCATAGCAACAGAAGCTAAATAATTTATCTCCAGAGATATGTTTTTTTTTTAACTTACACAACAATTGATCCTTCTTTCATCGGGTTAACGCTAAGCGAACGAAGCCAGAAGCCGATCCAAACACTACACAGGAATCAATGTAACACATAGTTTTGATGCATCACTGATCATCCCTGTGGCGAATATTATAAAAACAAAATATTCAAACGTGTTTATTCCAACGGTCAAAGAAAACATCTTTTCTCTCTCTCTCTCTCTCTCTCTCTCTCTCTCTCTCTCTCTCTCTCTCTCTCTCTCTCTCTCTCTCTCTCTTTCTTTCTCTCTCTCTCTCTCTCTCTCTCTCTCTCTCTCTCTTTCTTTCTCTCTCTCTCTCTCTCTCTCTCTCTCTCTCTCTCTCTCTCTCTCTCTCTCTCTCTCTCTCTCTCTCTCTCTCTCTCTCTCTCTCTCTCTCTCTCTCTCTCTCCTCACCTTCCTTCTCTCGCTACACCCTTTTCTCTCTTTCTTCTCTCCCTGTCATTCGTGATCCAGATTATGGATATTTGTTAGGGCTAGAATATTTCACACTTCAAATCCTGTGTACTATCATTTCCTTTACTCTCCTAGTTTTTATTATTATTTTTTTTTAGTTCCGCTCAATAATAAAAGGCAAATGTCAAAAATATTATGAAGAAGAATTCTAAATAAATGTAATAGTGGAGCATGCTGAATGGCGTGTTTTCCCAGAAGATTTGTAGCTATTGGAAAACCTTCATAAAGAATATAGCTTCATTATATACACAGATTAATACGTACTATCTTTCTTCTATGGGGAGTGTATGAATTGCTACTACTCCTACCATTGTTGAATTTCACACAGTCTATAATTATCACTGTTATGCTCTATATCGTGTGTGCTTTCTTATATCACAGTCTGCATTCAACTCCAAATATAAAAGAGCCCAGTACGCTCCCAGTTGGCTACTTCCGTTGAAATGTCTCATTATTAATTTTGAAGTTTATTAGGTTCAGTACATATTATGAATTCATCTATTTCTTTAAGAATATGTTGTTTTCTGTTTTGTTTTCTTTTCGTATTTCTTTGGTGTATGTTCGAAATGTTTCTTTTCTTTAAATTGACAAGCAACATTTTGATATATTGCCAAGCAATTTGTATAACTTGTTAACGTACGCAAAAACACATCTGGGATTCTTTCCTCACTCAAACTATCATGAACTTATATTGAACATCATTCAAATGTTATTGTTTTCATAGTTATATCTTAGTTGTGCATTAATTTTTTTACTTATAACAACAAATATCTACTTTCTCTCTATATATTTTATGGTTGTTAAATTGAATTATTTCAAAAGTGTTAATCTTTAAAAATATACTGTTTCAAAAATTTCCTGCTAATTTGGATCCGCTATCTACGAATATATTTCTACTAATAAGTTTTTGTTAAAACTTTATTGTGTAATTGAAACTAATTCTGAGAAAACTTTAAACTTTATAAAAATTGTATTTCCTTATGTTATCTTTTGTCAATAAACAGATTTTGTACGGAAGAAATGATATCGGTCGACTATTTTCCAAAGATAAGAAATATTTTTTTAGTTTAACACATATTTTTTCATTCTTTATTTTCTCATGAAATTGCTTACTAATGCAAACTAGAAAATTTCGCATTCAAACATTCAAAAGAACTTATAAAAGTGAAAGCATAAATATGAAAATAATTTATCTTTTTTTAGTGCTTGCGGGAAGGAAGTTACTTTACGTTGCAGTAATATAGCGATATTAAACCTCTCCCTGTCACAGACACATGTTTATCAGTGACTGAAATATTGAAATATTGAAATATTGATACGTGTTTGTGCATGTATACTTGAATATTATAGACAAATGGATAGCGAGATACGTGCACAATAGATATGACATTTTAAAGATGATATTTCTACAGATTTCTTCCTCGATCTTTAAGGAAGCAAACAGAAGAATTAGGTGTTGTCTTAACGGATATCACAATAACAGCGTTAACATAAATATACTTATTTTTGCAAAATATAATATTTTCAATTTGATTCTATTAACACTTCTAATATGCAGAGAACTGTTTGGGATTAATCCTTATTTTATTAAATGCATTAATACTGCTCATTATGTGGCGGTTACTATTTCAAAACTATGAGGAATTACTAATAATTGTTTCTACCTTAGGCACAAGGCCAGCAATTACCCAGTGCATTACTGGTACGTTATTTCATCAACCCCGTAAGGATGAAAGGCAAATTCAACCGCAGCGGGATTTGAACTCAGATCGTAAAGGGACGTAACTATGCTGGAAAGCATGGCGTCCGACACTCTACCGATATTGCCAATCCAACGATAATAGTAATAATAATAATAATAATAATAATAATAATAATAATAATGTTTTCTTTATTAACCACAAGGGTTTACATAAAGTAGACATTAAGGACAGTACAGGACAATACAGGACGGTACAAATGGGCATTTCTGCGTGTAAAAAAACAAAAACAGAGGATGTAATAAAAAATAACAATGAAAAATTCCCCAATAGGGTGGAGACTTCGGAGGGACATTTGTGGAGAAAGCCCATTAAAAGGCCACAGTGACCCTGACCACCAGGGCATGTGCCCTCTCCCAGTTTTCCACTTTTAATTTACAGACACATACTCAGAGTATTCACTCGGGCCATTCTTGCTTCTCTCACCCATCTTTCAACGAAATGCTGGGAAGAGAGCACTTCCCTCTCTACCCTGATTTTCCTTTTCAAATGAAATTTGAAAAAGTCAATCAGGGCATCACCGAAGAGGTAAGTGCTCGTCTTCAGCCCTTTCAAGCGTGTCCACCATACTATCTCTTTCGCCATCGCCACCAGACAGATAAAAACTGCCTGCCCTTCCCGGCTAAAGGAAGAGGGCGGGGAAATCCTCACGATGGACTCAGCTGATAGCTGGATCCGTCCTACACGCCACAGCAGGTGTTCGACATAAACCCACACGTCAGCAATTCTCGGACACTGGACGAGTGCGTGCAGGACGGTTTCGTTGCCCTGCGCGCATCTCGGACAGTCCCGGCTGACGGCACCTCCATGCCTGTAGAGTTTATCCCGAACTGGCAAGGCTCCTCGGTAGCACTGCCAGGCCAGGGATTTCTGGAAATTGTCCATAGGCCCCGGCCCGAAAGTTATTCCGAAGAGATTAGCTAGTTGATTTTCGTCGAGGCCTAGAGTTTCCCCAAGTACGTCGTCGCTCTTCCCCTCCACTAATCCTCTATTGAACGCCGAGGTGGAGTTTCCACCGATCACATTGCCCGATTGGTCGAGGGCTGTGAGCGCCTGAAGACATTCCAGTCTCCAAGCGCTCCCTCTCGGTCTTCGCTTGACTCAGGACTGCAGCTCCGTCAAGGAAACAAGCTGGGGAAAGACGCGTCTAGCAAACGGCGACCACACCTGATCACCGTCGAGGAAGAGGTGGAGATGTCGTAGCCTGAGCGCGTGTCTGCGCATCATCAGCCATGGCATGCCCAGCCCTCCGCGTAGCGGGTGTCGACAGCAGATGGACCGCCTGAGCATCGGAGCGCGTCCCTTCCACAAAAAGCGAAAGAGCAAACGCTCCAGCGCAGTCAGGCGGGTAATAGGACAATGTACGACCGTCAGGCGGTAGTAGTTGACGGCCCACTGACTTTTCCTGGTTGATCATTGTTCCTGTCAATGTGTAGTGCCGATCGCCTCTATGTGTTTGGCGTTCGACACCACTTCGTTGACATCGTCCGCATAAGCTGACACGGATCTTCCGCATCTTAGTTAGCGCGGGACCCCCCTCAACGTCTCCAGTTTGTGCAGTAATGGCTCGAGAGTCAATACGTACAAGAGGGACGAGAGGGGACATCTTTGGCGGGCCGAGCGCATGATGCTGAACGGTTCCGAAAGGTGACCCTTCACTCCCACCACAGAGCAGATGTCGCTGTGCATGGCAGCGATCCAGCCTCTGAAGACGGGCCCAAAGCCAACCGCCCTCAGGACTGCTGCTAAGTAACTATGGTCGACCCTATCGAAAGCTTTCGACTGATCTAAATTGATCAAGGACCCACCCGTGCCAGGTTCCCTAGCTACCCTCTCTACGATATATCGCATGAGGTGGAGGTTGTCGTGGATGGATCCGTCGGGAATGGCACACATATACGCCTCTCCCACCAGACCACCAACGACAAGCGCCAACCTCTTTGCTAGCACCTTGGCGAAATTCTTGAACTCTGTGTTTAGCAGAGTTATGGGCCTGAAATTATCTATGTTATCCACCTTGTTCGCATCCTTCCTCAGCAGCACCACAGCTCCTCGGCTCACAGAGCCGGGAATTCTCCTGTTCTGTTGCCAGTAGACGTCCGCCAATAGGCCTCCGAATAAGTCTGGCATCTGTATGTAAAGTTCATAGAGCAGACCATCCAAGCCAGGCGATTTACCCCTTGTGCAGCCATTCAATGCCTCCCGTACTTCAGCGGCTGTTATCGACTTTTCGCAACACTCCGCCTCAGTGGCCGAGAGCCGCGGCCTGTCCGTCGAGGTAGACACTAAAGTCCATCCCTCGATCCGGCCCGCCGCTGCCCCCGAACGGCTGGGCGAAGTGTCGCTGAAAAGCTTCACACATTTGCCCGGGATCGAGTATCATGGGCCCGTCGTGTTCCACCAAAGACCGGATCGTGGCTTTGTTGCCACGACTCGCCTCCGCCACTCGGGCCCATTGAACGGCTTTCGTCCTCACGTGTCTGAGAGCACGCACCCTAGTTCTGACAAAGCAACCTTCGTGCTTTGCATTGAATAATTGGTCAAGGGCCAATTTCGCCGCAAGTATATCGGTCGAGATGCCTTTGCTAAGCGCCTCGTGTAATGTTCTAACTAGTTATCCCTCTGCTCAATTTTTTTCTATTGCTTTCTCTATTCTCTATTGCCTTACTAAACCTAATGGACTCTATTCTAATCGCTCTTTTCAGAGCAACCCACCACTTGTTGTTGACGATGGCCCTCATCAACGCCCGCTTAACTAGTTCCCAAATCCGGTCTCTGTAGTCCTTGCACGCTGGTAAAGAGATATTTAGCTTCCAGTAGCCGGGTCCTCGTCTATGAAGCCTATCTAAGCCAAGCACACAGATCACGAATTTGTGGTCCGTGTAGCTCACTATCTTGAATTGTGGACAGCCTATGCTAGACCTATCTATTTCCCTACAAAATACTCTATCTAGATATGATCTGGATGACCCTATGCGATTTGTCCAAGTCCACATTGGCACATTCGGGAAATCCAATTGGTACCTGTCAGACAGTTCAAAACGCCTGAGCAGGTTGGTCAGGCTCTTGCACCCTCCTCCTCTATCCGCTAATCCCACACAGTCCCAGCGTGCATCTAAGATCCCGTTCCAGTCGCCCACTAACTCTAAAGAGCGGGACGTTCCAAGAAAGGTCTCCAGACGCCGGAAGAAATCAGGCCGCCCTACTCCTGTCGGGGCATAGACGGCCACTAGCCTGAAATCTTGCTCGTCTCCGCTGGTCACGTCCAGCACCACCATCTTACCTTCTGGGTCCAGGAAGATAGCCCGTATGGCGAGATCCAAACCTCTCCGAAAAAGCACAGCAACTACTCCCCCGATGCAGGACGGCTGGGAGATGCGTACACATCGTAGCCGCCGAAGATCGGTGCGAAGGCCCGTGCTTCAGAGATTCTGGTCTCGCTGATGGCCACTACATCTAGGTTTAGTGACCTGAGGTCGTTGAGCAGTTGGCCCTTTTTCCATGACGACCCCAAGCCACGCGCATTTATGCTGCCTATTCTGAGTGAGGTCATGTTGAAATGGATTGGAAAAGATGGGAAAGACAACTTACCTTACTTCTCGTAGAGGAAGGATGGTTTCTCCATCCTTTTCACTTCTTGTTGCCTCCTTCGGAAGGATGTCCTTATAAATCCTCCTGGAGAGTGCTTCTCGGAAGTCTCCGATGTCTTTGGGGAATTTTTGTTTTAGTGTTGTGTACGTTTTCTGTGTGATGCGAGTGATTTGTATGTGTGGAGGTGCTGTGAACTTTTGGGTTGTTGTGTAGTCTTTTCCTGTGATGCTGGTGTTGTGTTGGATGTAGTGTAATAATTGGTTGTTGTTCAAATTTAATGCTGTGTAGTGTGTATCGTTTTGGTTGTTTTGTTTTGTTTTGTTTGCGTTTGTTTTGGGTTTGTTACTGTTTCGCTTTTTGGTGACTTTTGTAGTGTTGGTGATGGTGGTGTTGGGATTAATGATGGTGATGGTGTTGGTGTTTGTGGTGATGGGGTTGGTGATACTGGTGGGGATGGTGGCATATCTGTCCTAACTTTTTTCTTTAATAGTTTATTTGTTTCCCTCTGTATTTTGTTTTTGGAGGGGGAAGGAAGAGAATTTTTTTCTTTTTTGGTTTCTTCTTTTCTTTTTTCTTGATACCGTTTCCCACTCCTCGTCGTCACAATCTGTCTCCTGTTGCGATAGGCCGGGAAGTGGAAAATCCTCCACAGGCGTTGGTTTTGGTTGTGGCGTGGTGGATGGTGTAGGCGCTTGTGCTAGTTCTGGCGCTTTGGGTGGTGGTGGTGTTGGTGTTGCTACTGTTGCTGGGGTTGTTGCTGTTACAGTTACTTCTGCTGTTGCTGCTACAGTTGTTGCTGCCATCTCTGCTGCTGGTGGTGTTGATGGTTGAGTTACTGGGGTGGGTAAGAGAGGTGGCCTCAACCTTTTAGCCTGAGGGAAGAAAGCCCTTAGGTGGGTTCCTTCACCACAAACGATACACCTAGGCCTTCTGCCCTCGAGGATTACGGTGAGGTGGCTGCCGTCAGTGAGGTCTATTACCTCTGGGATAACCTCAATACTTTTTTGGTCCGCTTGGATCAGGAGCTCCATCCCAGATCCGGACCAGTTCTCCTGCTTTTATTTCGCTATTTCGATTATCTTGGTGTTGGCTTCGATGCCGGCGAGGACGGCAGCTATTAGCCAGGGAATTTCGATGGCTGGTGGAACGTGGATCACCCTGATCTTCACGAGTCTCTGGACACAATAGCTTGGGACGAGTGTGAAGTTGTCACTTCTTAATGGGGCCATGGAGTGTTCTCTGGCCTCCTCCATATTTCTGCCCACGTCTGATGTGGTGTTTTTTTTTGCCCAGACATGTCCCAAAGTTTTTGGATTTGGGACTCGGATGCCCGTTCCACTCGGTGCGATTTTATGTTAATCGTCCGATAAGACACGGTGCATAGGCGCCGATACTCCATTTTATGACCCTGTACCCATCTTTCTTTACCATTCTTTTGGCTTCTTCTAATTCCTCCTGAGTTACCTGGATCGCTTCGTACGTTTTTGCTACTCGGGCAAAAGACAGGGTTTTCTTGTTCTCATTGGTGCTGTTGTTGTTATCGTTATTTTTGTTATTGTTAATTTTAGTTTCCGTTGTGGTGGTGGTGACGTCAGTGGTGTTTGGTGTGGAAGAGTTCATTTTGGTTGAATTCATTTCGATATCACGAGATAATTTATTTTTTCTTTTGTTTCTGTTGTCGCTGTGGTGTTGGCGAGGGTGGCGGCTTCAACAACTGCAGTCATTGGTAATGGCGGGAAATGAATGTCTGCCTGAGACAAATTAAAAATATTGCTACTGCTTATATTTTTAGTGTTGGCAAACGTAGTAATATTTACCATGGTGGTGTCGGTGTGAGGTGTTAGTTTGTGAGGAAGGAGTGACTTTGAGTCGCCATGATTTTTCAAAGAAAAATGTTTAGTTTGATAATTATAAAAGTATAAATTTTGGGGGGTTCAAGGCCCCAATCTTTTTGAGTGTCCTTTTCAGAAAACAATGTATGTGGACTTATATACAGTTAACAATAAAAATTTTCCATAAATGGCAATTTTAAACAACTGAAATTAACAAACCTTTGCGGAGCTCACGATAATACTATTTACTACGTAGGTCGCCAATAATAATAATAATCATAATAATAATAATAATAATAATAATAATAATAATAATAATAATAATAATAATAATAATACTTTTGCCCCAAGGCCAGCAATCCCAGTGCATTACTGTTACTTTATTTTATCGACCCTGTAAGGAGGAAAGGCAAAGTTAACCTCCGCGGGATTTGAACTCAGACTGTAAAGGGGCGTAACTATGTGCTGCAGAGCATGGTTCCGACCCTCCACCGAACTGCAAATCCACAATAATAATAACAGCAATAACAATAATAACAATAAAGAAACTGAATAATAAACTTTATATAAATGTTTCAAAAGTGTACCAGCATGGTTTCAATTTATATCTTGTGATTCGTAATTAGATTTTGAATCGAAGCCATTGGAATGTTAAGATGACTACTCTTTGTAAGTGTGCAATGATACGAAAATATCGTTGTCAGTTCGACCTAATTATTCCGAAGTTGTATCATTCCTATCTAAACTGGAAGCAGAGCACTTAGAAGATTGCAAATCACTTCAATGTTAGCATTACATTTTTCCTCCCTAATTTCCCTTCCTCTTCTTATTAAACATAGATCATTTTTTCTTTATTTTATACTACAAATAGACAATATTTCGTTTTAGGTTCTTGACTGGAGGGTTCTATTACAAAGAATAGATTCTTTCTAATACGTTGAGCTATCGATTTATTGTGCGTCGCTTAAACTGAATTTATCCTCGGTGGCTGAAAGGTTATTCAGAGAGCAGCACCTTCAATATATAATTGAGCAGATATTGTTTAATCTTACAATGATCTATCTCCCCATGACCTACTGCGCTCGTATTTCAATCAACTCTTAAACTTTACATTAACCATCTTTGATAATAGTGATACCGTATTGGCAACTTGCTTGATAATGTTTAATTATTACTGTTTTCTATTCAGCATAAATTCAATTGTAAATATATTTATAAGAATGACTAACGAGAGTTAAATCATTGACAAAACCCTTAGTCAGCAGTTTTGTGATAAGTGTTTTCAATTGTATTGTTGTGAATCCACGAGGTCACTGCTGGCACATTGAATGAACAAAGCAACGGAACTACCACAGGCATAACTTTTAGCTGATGAGTTATGCCATTCAATTCTTACGTATATGTAAGCGCGTTTAGAAATACACACTAATGTAATTACTTAATTCAACTACTTAATCTTTATGTTAGCTTTAACTACCACCACAAGCATGAACAACAACAACAATACAGCTACTACGTTTACTACCACCATTATTACTATTAACTTTGCCTTTCATCCTTACGGGGTCGATAAAATAAAGTACCAGAAATGTACTGGGTATTTGCTGGCCTTGTGCCAAAAGTAGAAACAATTATTACTATTGCTGCTGCTACTGTTTTTACTACTACTACTACTATATTAATATCTAACCGTTTCATATTTGTGCTACTCGTGGTAGTGGTGATAGTAGTTATGTTGCTTGTAAACTACTCACCACATGAAGGAATGTCTATATCTCAATTAAGAAAGCTAATTGGGTACAGCGACTTGATAATGTTGTTGTACCCAATTTTGATGTTAGTAAAAATTTGATATTTTTATCTACTTTTATTGTCTAGTTAGCAATTTCTATTGTATTGTTTCTCCTCATTTGGATTTTGTCCCGCGTATCTTCTTCCTAGTTGCATTTATTTTCTGATGCATTCTTTTTCATTCATTGATTCTTTCATTTTTCTAAAAGTCCAATACTTCAATGTGCTTAGTAATATTGTAAGTATATAAAGTAATTTAGCAAAAGAAAATGACGCATTTTTTCTGCAACTTTATCAGAAGTTATTTGAGAGTCGTAGCTAGTCAGCAGTTTGTATGTCTGTACTAGTATCGCTCCCTATAATACCAAGGAAATTTACTCTAAGTTAAGTAGATATATTGGATACAATTATAGGAAGTGTTTATCTTATTTTAAGTCTTATTGTAAATCCAAGTCATAATAGCATCCATGCCAAGACATAAACTCCATTTTCAGACAATATAGGCCAGGCAAGTATGACGATAGTCAAGTTAAGCTTAACATATTTATTGCTAAAACAAAATATTGGCTGTATCACATGGAGTTACGGCCCTTTACGATATGAGTCCAAATCCGGCCGAGGATAGCTTTGCCTTTCATCCTTACGGTGTCGTTAAATAAAAACGCATTAGGGTTCGATTTAATCGGCATTCCCCTCCCCAAAAATGGTTGGCCTTGTGCCTAAATCTGAAACTAATATTAGAATTTACTAAATATTATTGTCAATCTTTCGGTAAGAACGGGAGACAACAATGGAAATAATTCAGTCTTAGATCTCATTAAAGCATAAACGTTTTACTACTTAATGAACTATTGGTGAAATTGTTACTCAATGAATGAACAAAAATATAGAAATCCTCTGAAAATAAATTACATTTTATAATGCTATTTGAAAATATGTTAGAGTTAGTATATCTATTTTTTTAAATCATTTTTAACATGTTGGCGAAAATGTAAAAGAATCCACAACTAAGGGATTGCTACAGTAGAAAGTTGCACATTGAAATATGAATATTTCAAATGAGCGAAGATATGGCTTAAATGTCTACAACAGAAAGGAATCCGTTGAAGGTATACCCCTCCATTTCTGGCGCCTTTCCCTTTCTCTTCACACTGAACATCAACTCTCTCTCTACACCTTCATCCTTCACGATGACGGCCTCCGCGTAATCCGACACTTTTGGGGCTTACGCCCTTCACACTACCCTAGCACTCCAACTCTGCGCCTTACTGAACTCGTTCTCACTATCAATGGCTTTTCTTTTCCGGGGAGTCATACCAATAGAACTCTGGAGTAACTACGAGAACAAGAACCTAACTCTGAGCTATATGGGCATTCTATCGACGATTGTTTTAGCACCACCTCTATTTCTCTCTCCCTCTCCCTCCCCTCTCTCTCTCTCTCTCTCTCTCTCTCTCTCTCTCTCTCTCTCTCTCTCTCTCTCTCTCCCCCGTGGACAGCTCGACTCATTTCTTTCCTTCGTCCAATCTTTCCATCCTACCCTCACCAGCACCACCTCCATCTCCAACTTTCAATATATCTCCCTCTTCTATCAACCACACTCACCACACACAATCTACTTCCATCTTCAATATCCGCAATGACTCCCACTCCTAACACTACTTCACCTCGCCCAACACTAATCTTTCATTACCTTATTCCCAATGCCTGTAACCAGATCCGTGCCGTGATTTCGATACGACACATTGTCTCCCGCTTCATCCAGCGTTGACATCCTCACCTCATCCACACATCCTTACAGCTTTGTACAGACCAACAACAAACATTCTGGCACCTCTACACATACACTCACATCTCTGGACATACCAATAGCTAACACGTAAACACACACACACATGGATCTCGGACTTGCAGGCACCACCGGAATTGCACTTTTTGTGCGCTGAATTTTCCAGGATAGGAACTGAACGTGTGCTTGGTGCATGTGAACAATGGAGGCAGGGCACACCCGTGAAATGGGGCGACCCGGTGGTTTACTGAACACCTGAAGAACCGTCCAATGGGCCCACTCTGCATGCACAATTTTAGCATCTATTTGAACGAACACATCCATGTAGTATTTCCCACGTATATACTTCGGAACAGTACATAACATAGTATACAATGTAAAACGCACGCATCAGTATGGGTCGCTTTCCGACAGGTTTGCGGTCGTGCTCTTAGCAGTGGAGACTTCTGGTGTTCTTGGCCCTAGGGCTACCTCCCTACTTACCACCATAGGTGCTGAGCGGGCCAGCCGCAGGTGTGAGCCTCGCGAGATAGAATGGCTCTTCCAGCGCATCTACCTTACCATCCTCTGAGGAAACGCCTTGTCCATTCTGTCCACTGGTGCTGCTGGGCGGCCAGCACGTGGGACCCCATTTGCTCAAAATACAAAGAGATGGGTAAAACGAGAGAGATGGAGGCAATGACAGTGGGAGTTTGGTTCTTCCGTGTTCGGACACATTTGTCAAACTGGTTTTTATGAAACAATTGTACCATAAAACAGGCCTCTGACCACTAGAAAAGTAAATACACTGTGCATGCACAAAGTAACATTTATGTGAACGCACACATGCATCGGGACTTCACCATGTAGCTATCACGAAACAGTACATAACATCTTACACATTGTCAAACGTACACCTAGGTAAACTTATGTAACATATTCCAGGATTTAGAAATATAATTTTCCATGGTCCACTATCTCATCTCTGGGGAGAATATATAAACCATCCACCTATTCTATTTAAATAATCTTAACTTTCACTACTCTTGTCGCATCCGCAACTGGTCCATCTATATATTATATTCGGTTGAAAAGTATCATGATTTACTTATGCCACGATAGTATGTCCATATGATATGTTTTACAAATATGCGTGTCTGTGTGGTTGAATGTGTACACTTGCATGCGTGTATGTATAAATATTTGGTCTACGGTTCTTATATATTTGATATATATTTATCCTTATCGAGCCCTCTTTGGATTTTAGTCTTCAAATTTATTATTATTACTATACATATATATATATATATATATATATATATATATATATATATATATATACAGTTCAAGAGTAACCAATCTTAATGAGGGAGAGCGAGATAGGAGAGGATAAGAGAGATTGGTGAATTAGTTAGAACCCAAAAGCGTAAAGGCATGTGCTCAATGTGCAATATGCAGTGGAAGACAGCTAGGTGGCTGGGTTCATGCAGAGGTTAGGTGCACGGAACTGGAAATGTTCATTAGTTAAGCAAAACAAGACCACAAATTTCACAAGGAAGAGATTATTTAAAGATCGTCAACATAGTTGTAGTTTAATGTAAGGATATGTAAAGAATAATAATAATAATAATACTAATAATTTATCCAAGGATAAATATATATCAAATATATAAGAACCCAAGGGCAAATATTTATGAAAATAACAGCTTAAAGTGTAAGCAAAGAATTGCTGCTTTCACGCTTAACGGGGTCTTCTGAAACTAAAAAATCAATCTGTGAACGCAGAATTAAATATTTAAGAATTAACCGAAGGAAAACAGGAAGACGATACTTTGGTTCGTTGGGACATTCCCTTGCAATGAACGGAAAAAAAGCGAAGATAATACGTCATTATTTGGAGCGGAGAACAATTACACGCAAAGGCAAAACCACGTTTATGGTATGAATGAAGTCGTAGACTAAAATTCTATTTAGGAAACCGAATGATTCTCGGCTTCAGAGTTAAGAATAATTGTTTCTACTTTTGGCACAATGGCAGCAAATTACCCAGTGTATAACTGGTACTTTATTCTATCGACCCCGCAAGGATGAAAGGCAAAGTTAACCTCGGCGGGATTTTAAATCTGAACATAAAGGGCCGTAACTCTATGCTGCAAAGCATGGTGTCCGACCCTCTACTGGTACTGCCAATCCACCGCCCTCATAAATTACGTTTAGCGAACATATGTATATTTACCTGTAGGTATGTGTGTACGTGCTTGTATATGCATACCCATGGCGGGTGTTTTCGAGTATGCATGTGTATGTACGTATATGGATGCGTGCATGTATATATTTAATTATTGTTGATTTCAATAACCTCTGTAATTTATTTACATTATTCTTAACTCTGAAGCCGAGAATCATTCGGTTTCCTAAATAGAATATTAGTCTACGACTTCATTCACACCATAAACGTGGTTTTGTCTTTGCGTGTAATTGTCTCATAAGTATATATATATATATAGAGAGAGAAAAAGATGAAATCGAAAATGCAACTGGAGTCTTATTTTTTTTTAAATATATATATTTATTTGGTTCCTTTACGGTTTCGCAGTTCTTCTGCTTTTCAAAAGTAGAGTTGAGATGGAGGATCTGTGGTTTTTCTCACTTCAGATGTGAGAAAAACCACAGAAACTCCGTCTCAACTCTACTTTTGAAAAGCAGAAGAACTGCGAAACCGGTAAAGGAACCAAATAGATATATATATATTTTTTTAAATAAGACTCCAGTTGCATTTTCGATTTCATCTTTTTTTCTTTATACTTTCACTCGTGTAGGACACCTCGGTTATTTTTCATTTTGTAAAAAAAACCACACTTTCTAATATATATATATACATATATATACGATATTAACAAATGGAAACTATATTTATAAAACCATATTTATTTCATTATACATATTTCAAGGACACCAAGTTAAATTATGGTGTGCTTTCATCAGATAAAATATAATATAAAGCAGTTTTATAAATAAATATTGACATACCCTTAAAGAATGCAACCATTACTGTTGGAAGCTCCCGGATAGTGGAATTATATCTTTAATTATACTATTAGGTAAGTTAGTATTGGATATTTTTAAATAATCCGTTGGGTTACAGAGAAAGAGAAAGAGAGAGAGAGAGAGAGAGAGAGCAGAACAACAGAGAGAAAAAAAGAGAGAAGAAGGATAAAGAGACAGGAGAGAGAGCGAAAACGCTAAGTCATTAGAAATGTTAATAATGAATGGAATATATATATATAATATGAGAAATTTAACCATTGTTTAAATATGATTAAGTGTTTAGTTAATCAGTTAAAATATTGAGATCAATACATTATAATTGAGATCTATATATTAAGAAATCTATATATTATTATTAAGACTATATTATTAAAAATCTATATATTATATAACACATATACACACGCAAAACTACATACATATAAATATATATACACACGTATAAAAATATATATACATATCTAACTACGTATACAATATATACATACAAAATATAAAGGATTTTTTAATTTAAGATATAGGAATCTTATAAAATCAGCGTGAAGGAAAATTACGTTATTTAGTTATATAAATGTTACAATTGTTAAGATATTGAAGGAAATGTTATGTTATACACACTTTATGTTATTAAACAAATGTTTTTATATAAGTTTTATAAGATTACCTGTTATGTAGTTATGACTATTATTATATGTTTATTTGTCACGAATCTTTGGGATAATCCCTATAAATAAGTGAAATCGAATTGTATGCATATACACATATATATACATACACAATTCCCACATATACATACATATATGTACCCACACAAATAGGTAGATATGCATCACATATATACATACATATAGATAGACACACACGCATAAAACACATGTACATGTATATCAATACACACATACATATATATATACACACATATAGAGAGAGAAGTATATATAAATACAGTACATAGTGTAATTGAAGTACCTAAAATACAAAAGAATTATATTACGATTTGGAAATATAATTATAAGCAATATAACTTTAAAACAATATAACTTTAAAAAATTATAGAATATTTCAAGTTATAGATTCAAAATAATAATATGTTTAATAAATTTAGTATAAAAATTTTCTACGTATATTTAACTTAATTTTATATCCATAAGAGAAAGAAAAAGAAACTTTCAAAAGATAAACTTTCGAAAATAGGAGAAACTATCAAAAAATATGTTCCCCCTTTAAGAGCTTTCAGTATATTTCTCTAGAAGAGTTTATTATATTTATTTATATTTAGGAAGAAAAGTTTTTTTTTACTTGAGTGTATAAGCAGTCAAAAAATGAAGGAATCTAATGATTTATCGATAGGTTCAATATATTAATAGAATTAATTAATTATATATTACATTTTAAATTTATATTTAAACGTGGAGTTCAATCTATGTCTACAGCAACTGAATAAATTGTTCCTTAAGTTCAGGGAATTTTTGGTCTTTAATATAAAGAATATTTCCTCTATACAAAGATCACAATTTTTTGAAGAGGAGTTAAAAGGAGTAGCTTATGAAATAATATTCCATATCAACGAATATTCAACGTTCTTTAGTTTGAGGTCCCATAATAAGCTAGATAGAGAAGTTGAAGATTTTTTGTTTGGATCTGTAAAAGAATTTTTATGATTATTGAAGTGGAATTTAAACTCTGTGGATGTGGATCCCACATAATTAAATGAATTTAAATTAGTTTTTACATTACAATTATATACTATATTTTTAGCTAAGAAATGTTTATTTAACGGACAGTTAGATTTATTTCTACAGTTACATTTATCAAATTGGATATTGCTTGGGGTATTAGTGGTATTTTAGTTAGGTTTTAAATTTCTATTATTAATTCTATTAATATTTTGCGCTAAGTTTTTGGTGGAAGAATAAGTTAATTTTATAGTATGTCTATTAAAGATTGAATAATATCTATGTGTTCTAGGGAAGCATTTGTCAAGAGCTTTAAAAATAGTTTAGCAATAGGGGTTTTAATATTTAATGAGAAATGAGGAGCAAACCATAATATGTTCCTAGTTCTATTTCTTTTTTTGTTTTCGGAATTAATGTAAGGTTTTCTATTATAGCTGTTAAAATTGTTAAAATAGTTAAGATTGTTACGATTATGGTTAGTTGTTATAATATTATTATCAATGTATTTAATTTTATTTCTATACCTAGCTCTACCTAACGCTTTGTTGTAATAATGTGCTTTTTCATCAAATATATTCTTATTAGCTGAAATTCTCGAAATTCGTTCCTGTACAGAGTTCACTATAGTACTTTTAACGGATCTGGGGTGATTAGAGTTAACATTGACGTAGTTTAAGTTCTCATTTAGTTTGTGAAATGGATAATGAAGACATGTGTTAAGGTTTCGTGTTACATCTAGAAAGTTAACTATTTTATGGTTATTCTCTATTTCTACTTTTAGATTAAGGTAATTAAAAAATTGTATAATTTCTTTTCTTTTTCTATTTAGTTCACAGTTATTATTTTCTATAAGTAAAAGCATGTCGTCACGATATAAACCTCCGGTTATCTCAGGTATTTTCCTATGTAGAGAATTATTTATAAAGAGGCCCACAAGATCCGTTACCTGAGCGGAATCGGATGATCCCATAGTTATATCGAAGTTATTATTTCTATCTGTCCTAGTCCAGAGTTGGTTATTAAATTCTATTAATGTTATCCGTGCCCATAATATAATGTGCATTTCATTGCTAGTTAAGTCTGTAAGTTTAAATGCGTAAGTTAGTGCTTCATTCAGTAGATTAGGAGTGATAGATGAGTAATAGTTAGCAATATCCAACTGAATAAACTTATTATTATAGTTATATTTAATTTTCTTAAACCAATCGATAACTTCACTAGTTCCTTTCCATAATTTTAAATAAGATACATTCTTAATTTGTGGTATTATTCTGTCTAAAATATTTTTGCTAAGTCTGCCAAGGTCCGATTTAGATGGTGCAATTAATCTGACCGGTAAATCAGTTTCAAAGTTCCTTTTGTGATCCTTCATATTAATATAAGGTTTCCTTGGCATGAAGGGTTCTGTCTTATTTTCAAAATATATATAATTGTTTGTACTTTTGGCACAAGGCCACCAATTATCCCAGTGTATTACTGGCACTTTATTCTATCGACGCCGTAAGGGTGAAGGGCAAAGTTAAACTCGGTGGGATTATATTAATAAATGGAAAATATGTTTATAAAATCATATTTATTTTATTATACATATTTCAAGGGTACCAATATTTTGGTACGCTTTCGTCAGATAAAACACAATATTTGGTTTAAAGATAGTGACTTATCAATATATGAAGTTAATGTTATGAGCTCATATATATATATTAAAATAACAGATTAAAGTTTAAGTAAATAATCTGTTACTTTAATAAATATTTGCTCTAAGGTTCTATTTATCCTCTTTGGATTTAAGTCTTCAAATTTATTATTATTTCTATATATTTCTATATATATATATATGTATACAGACGCGCAGTAGCATGTATATACATGCACATATATACATATATATATGTACGTATGGGTTTACCGAACATTTATTATAATGTTCGGTTTGTTTGTAAACAAACAGCTCGAATTAAGCCGTACAGTGTTCGGCAACCATCGTTGCCCTTTTGTTCAGCACTGACAAAGGAACGATGAACTTGTTTCTAGCTTATTAGCTGTCATCCGCACCGTATACCTTCCTGTCAATCGATTGAACGTTTGAAAGTATATACTTTCCTTATGCATATTAACGGCTGAGCAGCCAAATTTGCATATCGAACATTGTAATAAATGTTCGGTAAACCCATACGTAAATATATATATGTATATGTGTGCATGTATGTATGTATATACATACTACTCTGCGTCTGTATACATATATGTATGTACGTATACATACTTATATTTAAGTATCAGCCGTACTAAGAGTGAGAAATGAAACTTCACTTTTTCCATTTAAACTTTTCGGTACGCCCGGCCGACTAACTCACTCGATATGCAAATTAGGCTGCTCAGCCGTTAATATGCATAAGGAAAGTATATACTTTCAAACGTTCAATCGATTGACAGGAAGGTATACGGTGCTGATGACAGCTAATAAACTAGAAACTAGATCATTGTTCCTTTGTCAGTGTTGAACAAAATGGCAACGATGGTTGCCGAACATTCTACGGCTAATAATTCGGGCTGTTTGTCTCCAAACAAACCGAGCATTATAATAAATGTACGGTAAACCCATAAGTACACGTATATATGTGTGCATGTATGTATGTATGTATATACATACTACTGTACGTCTGTATACATATATGTATGTACGTATAGATACTTATATTTAAGTATCAGCCGTACTAAGAGTGAGAAAGGAAATTTCATTTTTTCCATTTATATATATATATATATATATATATAAGTTGAAGAGATATTTAATTTGCTGGAAATTCAACAAATATAGATGTTTATAACTGATACTGAGCACTCGACAGTGTTCTCGAGTAATTATTCAATGATATTAAATAAATGGAAACTATATTTATAAAACCATATTTATTCTATTATAGATATTTCAAGGGTGCCAACAACTTTGGTACGCTTTCATCAGATAAAATACAAAGAGTGTTTTATAAATTTTGACATAGCCAAGGAAAACATACCTCATCAGTTGAATATTCCTTGTATTTTATCTGATGAAAGCGTACCAAAGTTTTTGGTACCCTTGAAATATATATAATAGAATAAATATGGTTTTATAGATATAGTTTCCATTTATTTAATATCATTGTATATATATATATATATATATATATAGTTTTAATATAGATACTCGGCTATGTATTGAGTACCTTACTTACTGTGGTTACCTCCGATTCAACCCGGAATAACGTATATATATATATATATATATATATATATGTATGTATATGTATATCTCTATATATCTCTATATATATGTGTGAGTGAGAGGGGAGTGTATATATACGTCGGGGTAGCGGTGTGTGTGTGTATGTGGGTTAGATAGTGTGTATTTCTATTTGTATATATGTGGGTGTGTATATATATACGTAAGGGTATTTATGGATATATATACGTAAGGGTGTTTATGCGTATGTATATGTTTGTCTGTGTGTGTGTGTGTGTGTGTGTGTGTGTGTGTGTGTGTGTGTGTGTGTGTGTGTGTGTGTGTGTGTGTGTGTGTGTGTGCACATGTGTAGCTGTGCGTATATGTGTGTACGCACACATACAGTATATATGTATATTTGTATAGGTCTTGTTTTTTTATTATGTCTGTAATGTATTGTTCCATATTTTTTATTTTTGTTTTATTTTATCTCCTTATCAGCTATATCGTACTCAGTTTGGCCCTTACCACTTATATTTTTATGTTATTATCTCAACTCCCTCAACCTTTACTTTTCATCACCAACGCATTCTCGTATTACTTTATCTCCTTAATGATGACTTCTAACAATTTGACTCCAGACGGGTCGATGCGCATGGATGCACGGGACGATTTGACGAGGATAGTGAAAATAGCCGCTAATTTATCTGACCAAAAATAAACCAATGAGCAAGTACGGCTGAATACCACTATGTTAGAAAGTGTGCTAACTTAAGAAGGATTTCGGTAATTATTCAGGCAGTGTCAGACATGAGCCTACATATTAAAACGTATCTGAGGGGCTTCCGATTCCAGAATCAAGTTCGATCATTAATAGATCGCTCTTCAAGCTGATCGACAGTGAAACATATGTAATATGTAAGAAATATGTATATGATGTAACACTGATTCTTTGTTCCTTATCTATTAATACTATTGATACTCTGTGCCCAAGAGCATCGAGTGCTCACCCGGCATACCGCCTACGGAAGCAATTAACTTGCACCTTAACACACACATACACGCACACACACACATACATACACACACATATATATATGTGTGTGTGTGTGTAAATAATTACAACACTGAATAAATGAGTTGGGGCCCAGAACCCAACAAAACTTGAGACTTGTTTATGTCACTGCTATAATTATTTATACTAAACTCGTCCTATGGACTGAGTTCTCTTACTCTTTGATATTTCCACTTAACTTTTACTTCAGTATATAGGCGTGTGGCAGAGCGGTAAGAGAATTGGATTCGTAATCGTGAGGTTGTGATTTTGATTCCCGGACCGAGTGGTGCATTATGTCCTTGAGCAAGACACTTTATTTCATGTTGCGCCTTCTATCTGGAGTTACGACCGATGGATAGTATTAGAAATTGGAAAGACCCATGGAAACATTGTTTCCTCGGTCCGATTTGACGAAAGTCGATCGACTGACGATATATATATATATCGATATACATTAGTGAAAAGCACAAGCATTTACTTAACTTCTGTGTTTAGACGACGTAGGAAATTGTCAGAATGAGTTAAAGTCGATTACCTGTCAGAGTTTCGAATAGATATAACATAACTATGAAGGGGTCTACGTAGTTATTCAACATGCTAAATGTAGATGCTAAATATTTTTTAAATCTCGGCCTTCATAAAAAAATAAACGAAGTACATTTTGGAAAATTTACCCTTGGGTATATGAGAATATAGGGTTTTTTACGCTTGAATCACTTCTGATTTCTCATCGCTGCTCTATCTGGCTAGGGCTAAACTGGTGATAAACAACAATATCCATATAAAAGATATTTTAGAACGAGCTAAGCTAATTTTTAGTAATAGCGTTTGACATCTGTTTACAGAAATTACTAACGAACTTCATGAAAAACTAACTCATATATAATAGCAGATGAATGGGAAAAATCGATAGCTTGTCAGACAAAAAACCTTTGATATTGGGTTATATCACTTTACCTTTCAAGTGCATATCCCATCTAGTCTATTTTGTCATTTGCTCCTCTGACGCCGAGAAAATAAGTACTGGGATCGATATCAATAAATGATTCAATCCTAAAGTGAGGCTCCAGTATAGACACAGTTCAATGAGTAAAACTGGTGTAAAGGAATAATATAATACATTAACCAGTCATGAAAAAGCTAACTAGGGAGAATTATTTGGCGAGAAATAAGCAATGTTAGAAAATTAATAATATTATTTTAGGGTTTTTTCATTGAATACAAAACACCAGCTTATGTTTTGACTCATTTAGTTATATTACAAAATAATATTTGAATATTACTCTTGATAATTTACATTGAATGGTCGGAGCCAACAATACGCAAGTGGTAGAATGTTTTTCTTTATGGTGGAGAGTAGATATTAATTTTGTAGAACAAAGAAAATACAATATTTACATGTATATTAAAAATATGCTCGAAATAGTGGAATGTCAAGTTTGAATAATTATATTTCATATAGCTCATATTTAATATATAAATACTTTAAACTACTTTCATTATCTAGGAATCTATATTCGTATTAAGCAACAATAAGAATAATTTTTGTTAAAGCAAGTTCACTGAGTATAATGTGTCCTAATACCAACTTTTCTAATTTGCTAATACATACGCCATTACAGACAGCAACACTTACAGTTCCAATGTTCTGATCAATAACTGACTGCAACAATAAAAGTCTGACCATTACTCTTGTTGCTTGCATTACTTTTCTTGCTTTCCTTTTTGTTTTACATTTATCCTATTTTGTCCTGACTTTGAAATAATTCATTCCATTTCGGAAGCAAAACGTGAAGTTATAGGCAAGCAAGTACTATTTGAGAGGAGTGGCATTAATTTACTAACATTTCCTTTTCGAAATGAAACTAGAAAGCTTACATTTCATACACCTGTCAGTAATCATAAATTGTAACATTTCAAGTGAATTGGAAAATCATAGATCACTGCCATGCCAAGCTACAATCTCTGAAACCTACTAGTCTGTTGAACAGAGCGATTGTTTACAAGGACTATGGCTTATATACCCTTAGTGACGCCTACCTTCTGCCTTTGTCACTTCTGTTCCATCACTTCCGAATAAAATGTTATTTTCGCAAGATGTTTTTCTTTGTCGCGTTCGAAAATGCCATAATACAGTTCTACTTCCATAAATGATGGCAACAAGAAATAAATAAATATAAATCTCAAAACACAGGTGCATTTTCAGAATATAAGTCAAAACCAAAATAATGTGTGAATAGTGTATATTGTATCCATTTTAATATTCTCTGGGTCATATAAATTGACACATTAGAGAAGAAAGCATTTTTAATTGTAAATATAATAAATATTTTTTTTTATATAGAGTAAACAATTTCTACGCATTCGATTTGTATGTACGTGTCAGTGTTTGTGTAATTTTGCCCATGAGAGTGAATTTAGATGTGCAATTGGAAACATAACTAACTTACTGTCTATTTCTATATATGTATTCTTGTTCTTGTTGATATTATTCCCCATGTATTTTACACGATGAAATAGCAATTTCTAGTTTTAATTACTTCTCTGTATCGAATCTGATTTTCAAGTGGAAATTAAATGTTACTAAAACAGTAATTTGTTGTGAAAGGAACTAAGGTCGTAAAATCTAATATTAATGTCCATGGGCTGATTCCATTAACAAAGTTTAATTCTTTGTTGCTAAATAACTTCACATTTCCCATTGATGCCCTAGGAATGCGACGTAAAATATTCGAAATAAAAGGATTTTAAGAATAGTTGGGTTAGAATGATAGTAGACTACCAGGCAAATATCAAAAACTCGTTTCATCGACAGCTGGCGAAACATTTATCAGTTTTAATATGCTGTCTTATTGAGATGAGGCCATACCCTATGTATGAATTGAAAATAGATGTACTCTTATACAATGACATACTCTAGATCTACATCAAAACAATGAAGTAGAGTCTAAAAATAATACAATATGACACTCCCCAACAATTCTATTACATGTAGTGTTCTTTTTTTCTGAAAGAAAATCATGCAAACGAAATCGAGCAAAATAAGTGAATCGTTTCACACACAAAACAAAAATAAAAGACAGATCTATACGCAGAAACATTTGGCTATGCACCTACATATCTAACACCACTTCAATCATTGCTCTCGATTCTTAGTGTTTCATATAACTAGCATAATTAATCAATTAATCACTTCTTTTGATTAAGATTATCATCAATAATTGTATAGATGTTGTCGACTGCATTGATACAATATATTCCACTTGTATATTTTATTGACTCCTAATGGATTGAAATGGGAAGTTGGTCTCGGAATGAACAATTAAAGCAATTTAATAATGTATAGCATATAATTTACCCATTTTCTTCCCTTTATTCTCAATTACGAATCAATGACATATTCATGATTTCTCACTTCGATACACAACCACACATTTGTAAAGAAGTGGTCGATATCATTAAATTACTGGTATTTTATCGACCCTGAATGAAAAACAAATTCAGCTACTAACATGCAAAATGCCATAAACAAATTCTGCATTTGTTTTAATCTGCTTCTCTGCCTACCTACATCCGACGAAACAGTTGATTACCAATATTAATTATATAATCAATATATGAAATCTGCACAAACTTGATTTTTATATTCATCACCTCGTACATTATTAAACATGCACACATCTGCATTTAAAACATATTCCATTTCTTTCACTGCATTGATTTGTGCGATCAGATATGGGCGTTGATTTCTTTGCAGCCAACATAACTGTAATAAATGATGAGAGATGACACAATGACTGATAATTATTATTAGGTTTGTTATCAAAATTAAAATCAGTATTTTCAGCATCAACCTTGTTTATGAGGATTATTATTTTGTCTTGTGTAGGTGGAAACCTGCTATATCAGCAGATTCAATCATGAGTTGGCTGTTTTGCTGTGTTTGATGGTTAAGGCAACTGAGATTACATGGTAGATGAGAATGAAATTACTAAGGAGAGAAACGTTTCTCTTGATACAAACCCTCATTAACTTTCGCTCAACGACCAGGAAAAAGACAAAAAGAATAATGTGATAGTGTCTGAAGAGACGAGATCCGTATTTATGGAGCAACTAAATGATTGACTATTGGCGCAAATCAGAGCAATAATCTGTAAACAGCTAAAGATTAGCTGCCAAAATGCTGTGGGATCTTCCTACCATGTGAGCAGTTGAGGTCATATTTTGTTGCTTTTCAACAACAAATCATTTTGACAAGCTGCAACAATGATCAAGAATGAGATATTCAGCTTTTTTCAGGTACTCACAGATTCTAATAGCTATACATATATATATATATATATATATATGTGTGTGTGTGTGTGTGTGCGTGTGTGTGTGTGTGTGTGTGTGTGTGTGTGTGTGTGTGTGTGTGTGTAATTATATGGTCTTCTGTATGGGGTGAGAGGAAAATCGATAACATCGAACCCTGTACTAAAGTGGTTCTTTATTTTATCGATTCCGGGAGGATGAAAGACAAGGTTGATCTCGGCGAGATTTAAACTCAGAAATTAAAAAGCCAGACCAAATACTGCTGTGCATTTGTCCGACGCTCAACCGAATCTACCAATTCACGAAACTTGCTCTTGTAAAAGAAATAATTAAACCATTATCATTATTGGTGTTAGATGTAGGGTTGTGAATTGGCAGTATAGGTAGAGCGTTTGACATCAGGCTTCACGACATATAATTATGTCTCTTTACATTCTGAATTCAAATCCCACCGAGGTTAGCATTGCCTTTCATCATTACGGGGTCGATAAAATAAAGTACAAATAATGCACAAGGGTCGATTTAATCGACTTTCCTCCTCCACAAAATTGTTGGTCTTGTGCCTAAATCAGAAACTATTATTGGTAGTAATTGTCTGTTGAGCGATCTGGTAGAATGATATGTTAAATTGCTTGTCGTATTTAGTGTTTTCTCTCCGTGTTCTGATTATAAATCCCTCCAATATAGACTTTAAATTCCAACTTATTTTTCTCAATAAATACTTTCTATAAACATCTAGAATGAATTTTGCCCTAGAAATTGTTGCTCTCTTCTATTCTATAGATATTCACGTGATGTTTTACTTTTATTTAATAGAATTAATTCTGATTTTTGTTTTCTCTTATTTCCACAGTCAGTTTTACACGGCGAGGAAATGACAGTTGAAACTTGTATATGTTTCTCACGGTTAATAGTTAGTTGAATTAGATTCTATGGTGAGTACTAACCGGTTAGTGCAAATAGCTAGACTCAAGAATATCTTTCTACAATATAAATTATATTTCATGAGTCAAAATATCGTACAGTTATTTGGGTAGGAGATGATACAATGTTGTAACATATATATATTTCTAAATGATATTTGAAATGCATAGGAAGTGAAATGTTTCAATTGTGAATAGAAATGGCTGACCAGACACGTCGCAATTTGGTATGTTGCCTCTTATTAACACGACTCCCCAGAATGTGAATGAATATTAGTTAAATGCCTATGTATAGTGGTTCGTTAATTAACAGGATAAAAACACTTGTATAATTGAAGTAAAATGATTTCAATCTAGAATTGTAACCCGTGTCCTCGGCAGCACTTTCCAAAACAAAGTGTTGGTTTTTGCTATCATTGATAGAAAGTCCCTGTATTTTCTGTGGGAATAAATAGGATACGGGACTGGCCTAACGACTTAGGCAAACTGAAGTAGAATTAAATGATGGTTGAAACTATGGCACGTTTCTTCTTCTTCTTCTTCTTCTTCTTCTTCTTCTTCTTCTTCTTCTTCTTCTTCTTCTTCTTCTTCTTCTTCTTCTTCTTCTTCTTCTTCTTCTTCTTATGCGATACGTCATAGAGAGGGTAGGGTGTAAACCTGGCTTCGGTGGGGCACTGATCAATTTAGATCAATCGAAAGCATTCGATAGTGTCGACCATCGGTATCTGGAGTTTGTCTTCAAAGCAGCTGGCTTCAGCCCTGTCTTAAGAAGCTGGAACGCGGCACACACACGGTGGACAAGGTTAATGGCCACCTCTTGGAACCAATTCAGGTCACCCGATCGGTCCGTCAAGGGTGCCCTATCTCCTCCCTTCTGTACGTATTGACTCTCGAACCTTTACTGCGGAAGCTGGAGCTGTTGCAGGGCATCCCGCTCGAACCGGGACGTGGAAAGGCGGTGTCGGCTTATGCGGACGACATCACCGTGATGGTGTCTGACACCTCAGAAATCGAGGTGGTAGGCACCTTATTGAAGGAACATGAAAGGTTGACAGGAGCCAAACTTAACCCGGAAAAGTCAGTGGGCTTGCAGCTCGGAACGAGGAGAGGCAAGCCTATGCCGTCCAACAGCGTCGTGGGGCGCTGGACGGACGGACCGGTAAAGTTGTTCGGGGTTTGGTTCGGGCCAGACCTCCAGGTGGATAAGAATTGGGACGAGGTAACGAGCAGAGTAGCCAGTCTCACCCAAAAATGGGCTGAGCGGAAGGTATCACTGAAAGGTCGCGCGGAGGTGGCGAATGCGTACATCGCGTCCGTCATCTACTACCGCCTGTACGTCGTGCCTTGCCCCCGTGCGCGCCTCGTCAAGTTGGAACGGCTCCTCTTCAAATTCTTGTGGAAAGGACAAGTTCCGTTGGTGAGGCGGTCCATCTGCTGCCAGCACCCTCTACGCGGAGGGCTGGGCATGCTTTGGCTAATGATGCGCAGACATGGGCTGAGTCTGCGACATCTCCAGATATTCTGCCTAAATGGTGAACAGGTGTGATCGCCGTTTATCAGACGGGCGTTTCCGCAGCTCATTTCTTTGACTGAGCTGCAGTTCTGGGTCAAGAAGAGACCGAAGCTGGGTTACTGGCACCTGGAATGTTGCCAGGAACTCACTGTCCTCTACCAAGAGGGCAATGCGACCAGTGAAATTTCCACTCTCGAGTTCTATAGAGGATTAGTGGTGGGCAAGTGCGATGACGCACTCAGAGAAGCTTTGGGCCTCGACGAAGTCAAACTGATCAGCCTGTACCGGAGTACTTTCGATCCGGGGACGATGGACAATTTCCAGAAATCCCTTGCTTGGCAGTGCTATCGGAGGGCACTGCCGGTTCGGGATAAACTCTACAGGCACGGAAGTGCTGTCAGACGGACCTGCCCAAGATGCGCACAGAGCGACGAAACCGTTCTGCACGCACTTCTCCAATGTCCGTGCATTACTGACTTGTGGAGTTATGTCGAACAGTTACTGTCGCGTGTGGAAAGAATCCGGCTATCGGCCGAGTCCATAGTGAATATCGACTCGCCACCTTCCTTACGTTAGGAAGAGCAGGCAATTTTCCTCTGTCTGGTGGCCGTTGTGAAAGAGGTTATATGGTGGACCAGGTTGAAAGGACTGAAGACAGACACTTTTCTCTTCGGCCAATCCCTCATCAACTTCTTCAAGTTTCATCTGGAAAGGAAGGTGAGGGTGGAGAGAGAAGTGCTGCCCCCCCCCCCAGTACATTTGCTAAAAAGTGGATGAATGTGGCGAGAATGGCCCGTGTGAATGGGCCTACTCTGAACATGCGCCTATAGGCTAGCTAACTTGAGGACAAGGGTGCTCTCCTTGGGTACCCTAGAAGCGCAGGGTTGTTCAGGATTGGTGGGGTACTAGAGTCACCCATGGGTCGTCCACCCCCTATAGGGGAATTTATTTTGTTATATTTATGCATAGTTTATTTTATATTTTTATATCTTCATTGTTAAATTAGTCTTGCCATTGTGCACTTTTACTCGACCTTATTGTAAACCCCCACTGTCCCTGTCTTTGTATTGTCCCCTACATGTCGGCCCTTGTGGGTAATAAATGAAATCATTATTATTATTATTATTATTATTTTTATTATTATTGTTATTGTTATTCCTTGAATCTCAGTCATTGATGTTGGTTAACTGGAAAGTCCGTTGGATTGAATATCAAGCCACTACCTGCAGCCTCAGATATTCAGGACGTATCGGAGGGTTCTTGCTGTTCCAAGCAAGCATGCCTTTTGAAGCGTTCCAAAAAGCGTGAAGGGGCCGATTTTCTTTAACCATCCCTGGAAACCTTTGGAGATAGTCCCCAGTGCGCCTATGACAATCGGGATCACTTTGACTTCATGGCAGTTCCAAATCCTTTTCACCTCCCACTTTAGGTCCTGGTATCGGTTAATTTTCTCCCTCTCCTTCTCTTGCACTCTCGTGTCGAACGGGCAGGCCACATCCACAATCAGGCACGATCTTTTTTCTTTGTCCACAACCACCAGGTCAGGTCTATTGTGTTCCAGTTTTTTGTCCGTCTGTATCCTAAAATCCCACAGCACCTTCACCTGACTGTTCTCCATCACCGCCTCTGGCCTATGCTCATACCATTTCTCAGAATGTGGTAGATTGTTTACTTTGCACAGGTGCCAGTGGATCACCCTGCCCATCACATCGTGTCTCCAGCCCTTATAGTGGGTCTGGGCTAGGTGTTTACACTTGGACACAATGTGAGCCACAGTCTCCTCTCTCTCTCCACAGATCCTGCACAGTGGGCTAGCCTCCTCCTTGTAGATATGGTGCTTCAACCACTTCGTTTTGAGGGCCTGCTCCTGCGCAGCCATTAGCATTCCTTCTGTAGCCTTTTTGAGGTCTCCTCTTCTCAACCAGTTCCATGTCTGTGGATCTCTAAATTCAGTTTTCTCAAAGCAGGTACTATGAAGGGATTTTCCCTTAAGGCTGCTCTTCCTCCTTGATGTTATTTCGTCCTTGGATATCCCCTGGCCTACTGTCCCCTCCTTCAGTACAGCTCTGAGCATTGGCTCCTTACTATAGGTCACATATTTGTATAGGTTGTTTTTCTCCATCTGAACACAGTCCTCTATGCTGATAAGACCTCTTCCACCCTCAGATCTCCTTAGGTAGAGTCTATCGACATCACTCCTCTTGTGGAACATGTTGTAGATAGTCAATAGCTTCCTAGTCTTCCTATCCATTTCTTTTTGTTCAGCAACATTCCATCTCAGAATTCCCGCACTGTACCTAATAATAGACACAGCTCGGGAATTTACTGCGCTTATGGCATTTCTGCTGTTCAGATGTGACTTCAATACGCTCCTTACTCTCCGAATGTATTCAGTTCTTAACAATTCCTTCATTTTTTTGTTCTTTATGCCATCAGCCTCCAGAACGCCCAAATACTTGTATCCTTCCTCAGAGTCAATTTCCTTTATCATCTCACCTGTTGGTATCTGGATCCCGTTACTTCTGCTCAACCTACCCCTCTTCATCACAATGACTCCACATTTACCAATACCAAACTGCATACATATATCACTGCTGAAAATACGGACAGTGTCAACAAGCACATCCAACTCCTTCTCACTTTTCCCGAAGAGCTTAAGATCGTCCATGAAGAGGAGGTGATTGATGGTAAGCTCTCCCCTTCCCAACTTGTATCCTGCTCTCACTTTTCGCAGCATAATGGTCAAGGGCATCAGGGCAAGGACAAACAACAGAGGGGACAGGCTATCTCCCTGGAAGATACCTCTCTTGATCTTCACGCTTCCCAAGGATACTCCAGTTGATGTCAACTCTGTCTCCCAGGACCCCATACTCCTGCCCAGCAACTGTCTGATGTTATCTGCCACCCTGAAGATCTCCAGGCTTTTGGTGATCCAGGAATGAGGCACCATGTCAAATGCCTTTCTGTAGTCTATCCATCCCATGGCAAGATCAGTGTGTCTCCTCCTGCAATTCCCCATTACCATCTTATCAATAAGCAACTGGTCCTTTGTACCACGTGACTTCTTTCGGCATCCTTTCTGTTCGTCCGGTAACAAGTTGTTTGTGTGGAGGTGATGGTAGATTTCCTCAGACACAATGCTCGTCAACAGTTTCCACATTACGGGCAGACATGTGATAGGTCTATAGTTGGTAACATCATTACTCTTGATTCGGTCTTTCATTATCAGAACTGTGGTACCTTTTGTCAACCACTCTGGCACCTCACCCGACACCAAGCAGTCATTGAACATGGCCGTCAGCTTCGGGTGGAGGGATGTTAAATGTTTAATCCAATACCCCTGCACACCATCTGGGCCTGGTGATTTCCAGTTGGTTAGTTTTTTGGCTTGCCCCTTAAGAGTTTCAACTGTGATACTCAAATCAGTCTGTTGTTGTGCCTGCTCACCGATCTCCCTCTGTACTGTCTCAATCCACCCTGCCTGGGCATTGTGTCTAACATCCTGCTCCCATATTCCTCTCCAGAATGTTTTAGCTTGTTCCGCCCCAGGGATCAAGTCGTTGCCTCTTTCTTTCCCCTCAAGCTGTCCAAACAGCATCTTCTGGTTGTTGTCGAACATGCGGTTCTGTTTATACTGACTGACTCTGTTCTCGTATCGCCTGATTTTGGCACTCTTTGCTACAATGCGTTGCTTCAATTCCTCTATGATAATATTTAGCTTTTTACTCCTAGTTTTGTATTTTATTTCCAGTCTATTTTTAGTGCCTATGTTTTTTAGTGTCCCATTCAGTAGTGACTCAAGCTTTCCTATGTCATTTCTCATTTCCCTGATTTGCCCACTCAGTCGCTTCTTCCACCACGGCTCTGCTCTTTCTTGTCTGTTGTTTCCTCTCGCTTTTATACCAAGTAGTTTCCTCACCGTATTTGCTGTTGCTTTGAGGATATTGTTGCACTGGTGAAGACTCCTCGCCTCAAGGTATGGGATGACTTTGTTTACCTTAGCTGTTGTTTCTTTTAACTTTTTCCTGTCTACAAATCTTAGGTTCATAGGTCTCCCACTATCATTGTTCAACTCATCTACCACTAAATTTAGGATATTATTATTATTATTATTATTATTATTATTATTATTATTATTATTATTATTGGTCTAAGCGGACGTATTTTGCTCGCTCCCAGTAAGTCGCTTTATTTGCCTGTTAAAATTATTTGTTGTGAAATATTTCTTGTTGTGTAAGGGATATAAGCCCTTAGACTTTGCCCTGTGAAGGGGAAAGTATAATATTTGGGTCATTTGGCCCAAATATTTGTATTTTTTTTACATGTTAAAACATTTACGGAGAAAAAAAAAACATGGCTGAGCCACGCCCCACGATATGTCTGCTGTCGTGCAACAACGACGTGGAAGTTGAGAGGAGCGCTAGAGCGAAATTGACACAAATTGATAACACAAACACCACCACAAACAATGTAAACAAAGACACCAATGATACCAATGAGAACTCTAATTTTGAAAAAAATGACAGTAACAGCGACAACGAAAATACAGATAACAAAAAAAAAATACAACAACAATATCAACACCACTAACATGAAAACAAATAGCGACAACACCAACAGCAACAATACTAACTGCACCGAGAACAACGGTGGCCACAAAGACAATAATGTTAACAGCGACAGTGCTAACAACAACACCAACAAGAACAACGTCAACGACCACAACACCCCCAACGAAAACAAAAAGAACACTTTCGCTGCGGCAGCAGCAAAAAAGAGGCCTTGCTTCAACATGGACCTCTCAAACAAAGATGAAAAGTTGGTCCTGGCATGGAAACTCATCAAGCAAGATCAAACCTGGGCCAAATTAACTGTCCCGGTAGAAGCTATTGAGGCAGTGGAGCGCAGAACGGTGCATTATAGATGCATCTCAGCACAAACCAAAAGTGCAGCTTTAATCCCACAAGAAGATGTCGAAGTCGCGCTGAGATGCATCAGAGAAGACACCAAATACATAGAGAGGGGCAGACAGTACGGCACCATTTCGGTGTTCAAGTCAGAAGCCCTCGCTATGAAACACGCTATGACCCCTTGCAAAACCAGCAAGGTCATAATGTACCCCTCCCACATGGGAAAAAGAACGGCCCGTCTCCGCATTCCCAGAATCCCACCAGTGGCTTCTGGGATGTGTGATTGTGGAGGGGACGGATACCGTCCCTATAGAAGTGACCAGAACCGCCAGAGAGGATTGGTCCGGGGTTGACTTGGAGATCCTTCTCCAGATAAGGCCCGAGAATGTGAAGACAATCCCGGACCATATCCGCTTTCAGAATGGGACGGTCATTCACATTATGACCGAAGGCAAAAGGCCGCAGTGTTTTGTTTCTGGGGGAAAAACCCATTTGCGAGCCTTCTGCCCTCAACTGCTGAAAGAGGCAAGGGTTCGAAAGGCTCCACTGCTGCCGATGCCGGAGTGAGGACCACAACCAACACCAGCACCGGCAAAACCACCAACAACAACACCAATAGAAAGACCACCACCAACATTGACCACCCAGGGGAGAAACGAGGAAAGCTCTCAAATTCTCCCTCCCCCCCAAAATACACACACCAATACAACCATAAACATACATACAGACACACTTACAGACACAGACCCCTCATCTACCAGTAGTGAAGATGAGGGAAAACCAAAATCCCCCAAAACACAAAAAAGGAAACACAAAAAAAACAAAAAAAATCAACAGAACACAAAATCACACACAATAAAAGACGCAGACACCACCCACGCAAACATCTCTCCAATAACACCAACATCAACACCACCATCACCATCACCAGAATCCCCCAAACGCAAACAACCTAAACAGACGCAAGAACAAATATACACACAAACATCTGAAACCACAGACACCGCACTCACAACAAACACAGATACAACCGAAACAACATCACCAAAACCATCACCACCACAGCGACGCAAACAAATAAAATCACACCAACAAAACATACAAAACTTTGTGCTCGTCAGGATGGCCAACACGGAACTGATAGCCCTCGTAGCACGAAGTGAAAATATACAAAAAGAGGGGGAAATTTTAAAATCGAGCACATTTCGCGTGCCGGAAGATTTGGTTCTGGTGCGAATGTCGCTCGATATATTCAAAGAAATACGAGACAGCTTTGCTCGAGACGTGGGAACTCCGAACGTAAAACCCACTTCAAAACTTTTAAAGGGGTTCCCAAAAGAAACCCCACCGAGTATGGGGGTCGAACAACTCGACCTTCACAAGAGCCCGGAAGGTAAGTGAACCTTCCTCTCTCTCTTTTTAAGCTGCCAATATGGTCGTATTATGAGTAGGATGTTTAAATGTTCGAGGCCTGGGATCGTCCTGGAAGCAGGGTCACCTGCTCAACGACCTCAGGTCTATAGAAATGGATGTAATTGCCGTCAGCGAGACCAGGATTTCCGATACGCGCGCTCTAGCCCCCATTTTCGACGACTATCAGACCTTTGCATCTGTTAGCCGGCCGGGAATGAGAGGCGGGGTGGCAGTGCTGTTTAGGAAAGGCCTGGATCTCGAGGTAAGGTCGATCTTCCGGGATGCGGGCAGGAAGTTGGTGGTCCTGGACGTGAACAATAACGAAGGTGGTGCTTTTAGACTGGTGGCCGTCTATGCTTTAACTGGGGCAGGGCGGCCGGAATTCTTTAGACACCTGGAAGCCTTTCTGGGAACGTCTCGCTTTTTACTGTTAGTGGGGGACTGGAACGGCATCTTAGACGCAGGCTGGGACTGTGTGGGAGTATCCGATAGGAGCGGGGGGTGAAAAAGCCTCTAGAACCTGATCAGCCAGTTCCAACTGTCTGACAGGTACCGACTAGATTTCCCTAATGCGCCAGTGTGGACCTGGGCTAACCGCATAGTGTCATCTAGATCGTATATAGACAGGATATTCATTAGGAAAATAGACAGAAATAGTGTAAGCTGTCCACGTTTCGAAACGGTCGCCTATTCAGATCACAAGTTTATGATCTGTATGGTCGACCTAGATAAGGCGCGTAGGTTAGGACCTGGTTACTGGAAGCTAAACATGTCATTTCCGGCACGTATTGCTTACAGGGACCGGGTCAACAATTTAGTTAAGAAAAAGTTGACAGGGGGAGTCGTCAACAATAGATGGTGGGGGGCTCTCAAAAGAGAGATTAGAGTAATGTCGATAGAGTTTAGCAAAGAAGTAGCGTTAGAGAAAAATAGAAAGGAGGGGGAGTTTGTAGATCAGTTAGACGAGGCTATTGGTAGTGGCATTGCAACTGATGTGCTAGCGGCGAGAATGGCATTAGACCATTTCTTCAATGCGAAACACGAAGGTTGCATTGTCAGAGCTAAGGTGCGTGCTCTGAGAAACGAGGGAACCAAAGCTGTTAGATGGGCCCGCGTGGCAGAGGCGCAGCCTGGTAATAAAACCACGATTCTGTCTTTGATGGACCGAGACGGGCACGAGCTGAGCGATTCCAAGAGGATGTGTGAGGCCTTTCGCCAACATTTTACTCGGTTGTTCGGGGGAAGTGGCGGGTCAGAGATGGTGGCAGACTTCAGTCCCTACCTCGATGGCTTGCCGCAACTCTCGACGGCTGACGCTGGGCGCTGCGAAAGGCGAATTACTTCAGCCGAGATAAAGGATGACCTTGTCGGCTGCATGAGGCGCAAGTCACCCGGTTTGGATGGTCTGCCCTACGAGCTTTACGTAAATATGCCAGACTTGTTCTCCAATCTCCTCGAAGCCCTCTACTGCAACTGGCAGCAAAAGGCTGGTATTCCCAGATCTGTGATCCGGGGCGTAGTGACGCTGATAAGGAAAGACGAGAACAAGAGGGACACATTAGACAATTTCAGGCCCATAACTCTGCTCAACACAGAGTTTAAGATTTTGGCCAGGGTGGTAGCGAAGAGGTTGGCGCTTGTCGTCGGGGATTTGGTTGGGGAGGCGCAAACTTGCGCAATCCCAACTAGGTCCATACACGACAACCTCCACCTAATGCGATACATCATAGAGAGGGTAGGGTGTAAACCTGGCTTCGGAGGGGGTCTGATCAATTTAGATCAATCGAAAGTATTCGATAGGGTCGACCATCGGTATCTGGAGGCTGTCCTCAAGGCGGCTGGCTTCGGCCCCGTCTTCAGAAGCTGGATCGCTGCAATGCACAGCTGCACCTGCTCGATGGTCAAAATTAATGGCCACCTCTCGAAACCGTTTCAGGTCACCCGATCGGTCCGTCAAGGGTGCCCTATCTCCTCCCTTCTGTACGTATTGACTCTCGAGCCTTTACTGCGGAAGCTGGAGCTATTGCAGGGCATCCCGCTCGAACCGGGACGCGGAAAGGCTGTGTCGACTTATGCGGACGACATCACCGTGATGGTGTCGGACACCTCAGAAATCGCCCCCCCCCCCCCCCCCAACAAGTTTGCTGTCGTGTGACAACGGCGTAAAAGTTGAGAGGAGGGCCACAGATATTCATACAACAAACACCTCCACATACAACGTGAACAAAGACAACACCGAGAACACTAATTTTTTAAAAAATTACCACACCAACTTCCACAATAACAGCGACAACCCAAATACAGACAACAGAAAAAAATGGCAACACTGAAAATATAAGTAATAGCAATGGCAATTATTTAGATTTGTCACATACAGACATGGATTTCCCGCCATTACCAATGTCTACAGGTGTTAAAGCCGCCATCCCCACCACCACAATGTCAAAAAGATCAACCAACACCACTGATACAACGACCACCATCACAGCAACAATTGAAACAAAAAATAAATTATTTTCGCGTGATATCGAAATGGATTCTCCGAAAATCGACTCTTCCACGCCGATCGCCACTGACACCACCACCACCACAACTGAAACTAAAAATGATAATAACAAAAATAACAATAACAACAACAGCAACAATAAGAATAACAACAACAACATCAACACCAGCGCAAAACAAAATGTGTTGTTTGCTAAAGCGGCAAACAAAAATGAAACGCTTGAGGTAAGGCAGGAAGAATTGAAGGAAGCCAAGCGAATGGTAAAAAAATATGGTTACAGGGTCAGCCTCACCCCCCCCCCCCCCATTTTATACCATGGAGCATCGGCGCCTATGCACCGTGTCATATCGGACGATTAATATTAAAACGCACCGAGTGGAATACATCCGAGTCCCAGATAGAAAAGTTTTGGGACATGTGTGGGCTCAAAAAACCAACATCAGGCGTGGGCAAGAATATGGAACCGTGGACGTGTTCTTTGGAACTCCACAGGAAGCCAGAGAGCATTCCATGGCCCCATTAAAAAGTGACGAGTTCACACTCGTCACAAGTTATTGTGGTCAGAGGCTGGTAAGAATCAGGGTGACCCAGGTTCCACCGGCCATTGAAATTCCCTGGCTAATGGCTGCCATCCTCGCTGACATCGAGGCTGACACTAAAGTAATCGGGGTGATAAAAGTAAAGGAGGAAAACTGGTCCGGAACCGGGATGGAGCTCCTGATCCAAGCGGACCAAAAAAACATAAAGGAAATTCCAGAGGTGATAGACCTCAATGACGGCAGCCACCTCACCGTAATCGTTGAGGGTAGAATGGCTAGTTGTGTCGTTTGTGGCGAAGGAACCCAACTAAAGGCTTTTCTGCTCTCAGGCTAAAAAGTTGAAATAATGTACCAGTCACGCACTGGGCTCGATTTAATCGACTTTCCCCAACCCCAAAATGGCTGGCCTTGTGCCTATATATGAAACCATTATTATTATTATTATTATTTGGATTGGCAGTATCGGTAGAGGGTCGGACGCCATGCTTTCCAGCATAGTTACGTCCCTTTACGATCTGAGTTCAAATCCCGCCGAGGTTGACTTTGCCTTTCATCCTTACGGGGTCGATAAAATAAAGTACCAGTAATGCACTGGGTAATTGCTGGCCTTGTGCCTAAAGTAGAAACAATTATTATTATTATTATTATTATTATTATTATTATTATTATTATTATTCACCCACTTATTCCAGAGAGTATCGACGGGACTGAATCCTCAGACAGGCCTTCCTGAAGGTCCTATCAGAAACCATTATGTCCAAATGATCCATTTGAAGACCCACGTGAGACCAACTGAGTTTACGATTTATATTCATTGTAATGTTCTATGTAATCTTAATGTGTGGCACCAAACAATGTATATTTTGAATACGTCGTGTAGGCACATTAATCCTGGCGTCACTTTAGTATTTATATATGTTCATGATAGGCGGCGAATTGCCAGAGTTATTAGAACGTCGGATAGAATGTTTTATGGTATTCGTTCCGACTTTCTGCTCACGCTGAGGTCAACTTTGCCTTTCATCCTTTCGTGGTCGATAAAAAAAGTACCAGTCTAGTACTGGGGTTGATTTTTCGTCTATATCTCTCTCTCATTTCCTCTCTCTCATTTTTTTATCTTTCTCTGGAAGAAATCTGCGGTGGTCAGGCCTGGATAGGTATGGGCTACGCCAGGCTTAAAATGTCCAAGTAACGCTGTATGTCAATACGGCGCCCCTACGATTCTATTAGGAGTTACGGGACCATGCAAACATACAATGTTCTATGTAATGTTAATGTGTTGCGCCAAACAAATGTATATTTGTATACGTTGTGTAGGCAGATTAATCCTGCTGGCTTGTCTATTTAGTATTTATATATGTTCATTATTCTCATCTCAAGTAATATTCTGATTGTTTCAATTCCCACACACTGGATATCTCAACTCATAAAAGTTTTATACTCGGAAAATGTCTTCAATACCTTTAATAAGTTATCTAATTCCAATGAGATCGAACTTGGAAACAATCGATTTTTCTTTTTGTATCTTTTTATCATGGCTGTCTAGTTGGCTTCTTTATATTATTGTATTATTGTATTTACGCATATGTTATGCTATTGCCATCTTCAGATACTGTGTGCGGTGTACACTTATGCGTATAATAATTTTCTGAAGCTATGTTATTGTATTGACACGGTTTACAGTTTACATACTTACAAAGTCTCTTGGGTTTGAGATTCTATTCAGTTTTTGCTGAAATATATTAAGAGATAAAATCACCGATTGTCTGTTTATAATTTCCATAGTCTCCAATTTCAATTGGTGTCATATTTATGTTTTTCTATTGGTTACTATTCTCTTGCTGATAATAGTAGACTACTTAATACTGGATAGTAAAGTGGGCGCTAGCATGCTTGACGTAGCTTGTTATGAAAGTTTAATTAATTAAAATTACACCCTTGGTACTAAGAGCAAATCGTTATCTAAATGACTAACTTCGATCAAAATAGGCAAGGGAGACAACCCAGAGATTTTTTTATTAAATTTTTTATTAGATTTTTTATTAAAATTAATTAATGATGGAGAGTGACAACTAGAGAGTAAGTCTCAGCTTTTTCATTCACTCATTCATGAATTGATATTCGTTTGAGTTTGTCAATCATTAAAGTACAATGTGAATTAATAAAAACATCCTTGGCCTACTATATCAATTATGTTAGAATAATCATTTTTGCAACTGACCCTCGGGTTCATGGAGGCGCAGAAATACTCAAGTTTGTGAACAAGAGCGCAATCAAACGTCTGTCTTATCGATAATAGTGTGGTGCACGATTGCTATTAACATACCTCCAGCTCAAAGTAAATAGTTTCATTTTCTTTTGAGAGGTAGGGATAGTAGAGGTCTAAAGATTAATAACCCTGATTAAATATAAGAATGGAGCCTCTGAGAAGTTCCTTGTCAAACTTTGCAAAGTCACCGAGGATTCCTGCTACACAGTTCTGATTACAATTTGCCCTAGATTCAAATAGATCTAGACAAAATGATACTAGGCACACACTTAAGACTAGGCCACACAATAATTATGAATTTGAGTAAAACTGACATGAGCTGTTTAGAACCACAAACGTTTCTCTAAGTGGTCAGGATATCGCCTCCGTCTGAGACAATGAAATAATACCAGTTGTGTTGTTTCATCGCTTCCGTGGGTCACGTTGAAGGTGTAGTATAGGCAAGAGCAATCGCGATTTTCCGTTAACACACGCAGCTGCTGCCTACATTGGAGAATCGCTCTGTAAATGTTATGATTTCCAACGATCACTGTTGGACGAACATAATTCTACCTCAGAATTCCTATAATAATTCATATTGGTTTATGTTCATTTTCTGTTATAGTATTGTTCCTAGAAATATTCGTATCATTATGTTATTTAATCCCAGTCATCCCTAATCAAGCAGATACATGATAAAAAATAATCCAGAGGTGTCCATCCCGTCTCTTTACAGATTTGTTGGGCTATGTTGTCTAACGTGTGTTTTTCTCGCATAGTACATTAGGCTATAATTTTATTCATTGACAATAAATAATTTATTTCCTTGGCTTATCCGTCGTTATATTATTGCTACTGTTGTTGTTGCACTTTAGCGCCAATTAATCTCTGACTCAGCAGACCTATTATCAAAGACGTCAAACCCATGATCACCCTGTTCTTCTCTCCATGGACTATACACAATACTTTTTTCATGAGGGTAAGGTTAATCTGAAAGAGACTTGGCTGCTTTTTCTAGCATGTCACGTGATTACATTAAGGTTCCTTCGTTGTCTCTTTCCTCATTATATTAGCATACTGTATAAGTGATTTCTGTCATTGATATTTCTGTTATTAAATTCTCGTGTCTTTCCAACCCAGTTTCTATTTTCCATTTACCCTCATACATGAAGAATTCAATGTTTGTCATCTTCCAAATTATTCATAAAATGGCTGAAGGAACGCAACTCATGGGAGCCTTGTGAATACTAAATACATGTACGATAAGGTCCCAGATACGTTATGAAGTGAGTTGAAAACTCCGATTAATTGAGATTATTCATGCAGCTTGTAGACAAAATCTCCCTCTAGACGTGCTTAAATTCTAAAAACGGCAAGCAAGGGAGTTATCTTAAATCAAACCAACTAATTGAATTTTGGGAAAATAAAGACGATTCAAATTAATGTGAAGTTCCACTTTAAAGCCGGTTGGTGAAAGCAATGGACAAGTTTTGGTCTCAATAGAGATATTCAGCGAAGTACAAATCTAATCCGTTGGAAAAAAAACATGGCAGCAATAGACGTATATAGGAATTTATGGCATGAAGTGAGACTGATCTACGTTATTGTTACTGTTTTGTATTGTTAAATATATGGTACATGTTATATAGACATATGTTGGTACATGTATTGATACATAATTATTACATCACGATAACAAGAGTTGCACTTTTTATATAATTGACGGGTATTGCATCTATAACATCTGGTGGAGTCGTAGGAGTGCTGTAGTGTAATTTGGTGTCTCTTGTGCATTTCAAACCTGGTGGCACCCATTCCTCTCCCGATCTGAACACAACCGAGATACTGTGCGAGAGTGATACAGAGGAAATATTGGTGTTTTGTAACCATGTTTAATTTTTTTTTTCTTGTTCGGTAATCAACTGAATTTTCCGGGTTAAATACTACAAAAGTGTCTTCAAAAGATGCACCTAACATCTAAAATTCATTTTAGATAATATTATTAACTTATTTGACGGTGGATTGGCAGTATCGGTAGAGGGTCGGACGCCATGCTTTGAAGCATAGAGTTACCTCCTTTTATGATCTGAGTTCAAATCCCGCCGAGGTTTACTTTGCCTTTCATCCTTACGGGGTCGATAAAATACCAGTAATGCACTGGATCATTGCTGGCCTTGTGCTAAAAGTAGAAACAATTATTAACTTATTTGACCTTTAATAATGGTTTTGAATTCAGGAACAGGGCCAGGATTTGTGGTGCTGGGAGAGTTGATAACATTCTCCTCAGAACGTAATTTGTACCTTATTTTATCGAGCTCGGAAAATGAAAGGCGAACTTTGCTTCGTAGGGATTTGAACTAGGAACGTAAAGAGCCGGAACAAATACTGCTAAGCATTTACGTGATACACTAACGATCTGGCAATCTACCACCTTCGCTTGACTTTTGATAATGACAGAACAACTATAGTTCATTGGTGATGTGGCTTTAACTAGTTACAGACAACCTATCATTCGGCTTAGCAATAACCTATTAACTCACATTGACACACAGAATTATTCAGTGTTATACTTTTTACATCAGCATCTGTCAAAATCTGTAAGCACATAAATCTACAGTAATTTATGCACTCCACCCACTCCTCCACACAGAAACAGATACAAGCACACATACGAGCGCTTAGAGGCTGATACAAACCTAAGAATCTCACACAAAACTACAATCATACATACTTAAATTATTATGTTAAAAACGAGTAACAGTTGACAAATATACTGTTCATAAACATAGGTAAGTGTGCTGTTTTTTATTCAGTAGTTTTGTTTCTCTTTACTTTCTTTTGACAAATATATCTGAAATTCTATTTTGATTCTATTTTGATTCTATTAGAACCGATTCAGTAATCTACTGTCTAATGTATGTATGCGCCAATAACTCCTGATATAGGAGTGCTGTATTAACATACGGTGTGTCTTGTGCATTTAAAACCTGGCGGTGCCCATTCCTCTCCCCGTCTGAACACAGCCGAGCTTTTCCAGAGAACGAGCGAGAGTGATAGAGAGGAAATGAGAAAGATATCTAGAAAAATAATCAGCCCATAGTAGTAAACTATTATGAATTCGAGAACAAAGCCAGCAATTTGTGGATGCGTAGAATTGATAACATTGTCGCTAGGACATAACTGGTACCTTATTCTATCGACCTCGGAAAATGAAACTTGACCTCATAGAGATTTGAACTAGATCTCGAGTAGAGTTCATTCAACGGTGACCTCAGCGGGACTTGAACTAAAAAAATGCAGAGAAGCGGAACGAATATCCTACAAAGAATTCTATTAGACGTTCTAACGACTTTGCCATTTCGCTGCCTATACTGTTTAATACTGAACTGTAATATACCATTGAATATTCTCCCTGTGTTCATCATTGCAACATAGATCATATTCCTTTCGATCTTCTTCTATACTATAGGGTAAAAGATGCCAAAGAAATGATAAGCATATCAGATACTGGAAAGATATCTTTCAAGTATACGATCACTTTACTTTAATTTCAATGAAGCTTCCATCTTTGAAACGGTCCAACACCCGATTAAAAGTAATCTACCGATTAATATCTCCAGTTATTATCCCTGAACACTGAAGTTATTCAAATAAATATACGATTAAAATGAAGAGCTGCTTTTAAAGTATTGTATAACTGTAGCTGTCCTATAATATTAGCATGATCCTGGGAATAAAACTGCTGACTGCTGGCTACATTTATGATTGATAGATCTCTTGTTAATGTTCCTGTCATTGAACTCTGGCATACTTCTGTGCAGATCGATACTAATTAATCATCACCTCCAGGTTTTGATCGATATAAATGTAATCATTACCAAGAGAGATCTGTTTGGTTTTCTTACGTAATCATTGGTGACATTATTTATTGCATACCACGAGAGAAATCAATGAACTTCATTCAGAGGAAGAGAAAATATAACTCCATACATCGCCTAACGAATTCTAATTTAGCAGACAGGTACACAAATTTCACCCAATCAGTAATTTTGTTGGTATATCTCTTCAGATGGTTTCAGGCATGGATATTTATATAGAAACACACACAGACACACACAAAAACATGCACATTCATGCACACACGCATACATACACAGACACACTCAGATACAAACACAAACACACATAGATATATATGTATATATATGTGTGTGTGTGTGTGTATCTGTGTGTGTGCAATATATACATGAATATATATATATGTATGTATGCAAATGTATATATATATATATGTGTGTGTGTATTATATATATATAGATGTGTGTGTGTGTGTATGTATGCATGCATGTATGTATGTATATCTGTATCATTGTATATCTTCTGATATATATATATACATATCCACCAAATACGTAGCCTCTTCGAAACAGTAAATAGAGAAGAGTAGTTAAAATCCATTTTACCGAATGAAACAGTTCTAGTCCTGTAGAAGCCATTTCTATATATATATATATATATATATATATATATATATATATATATAGAAAAGCATCTACAGGACTAGGACTGTTTCATTCGTGAGAAATCATCAGGATCTTCCTGATGATTTCTCACGAATGAAACAGTTCTAATCCTGTAGAAGTTTTTTCTATATTAAACATTTATACTCTGCTATGTATTGAGTACCATACTTACTGTGGTTACCCCCGATTGAACCCGGAATAACATATATATATATATATATATATATATATATATATATATATATATATATATATATAAACATAGCTCGATTTGTATGTATACATACTATTCATACATTTTATATTGTAATTGAACACTACTGTATGGTTACATGTATCTGGCGTTATGTTCAACGCATTTCTTACGCGGTATTTTCTTTAAGAAGTATCGAGCTTTCGATTTCTTCGCCGGTGTTTTCATGTTTTAGCGATATACTTGATAAAAACAACTTTCTCCTTCCTATACCCTATTTCACCAACTTCTTAGCTAAACCTAGGTCCCCTACGTGTTAATCAAACTATGCCTACGCCCCAGAAGAAGCAGTTATATTACGGATTGAAATACAAATAATTCAGTTAGCCTCTTCCTATCTAAACGGTATGTGCTCAGCCGTAGTGCAGAAAGTAATTTTAAATTGTGTGTATGTAGGTATATGTATATAGCTACACACACACACACACACACACACACACACACACACACACACACACACACACACACACACACACACACAATCGCTCTGTATAATCAGCTCCTGATTATTACTGGAATTCTATAAGAATCCAGCTTCTATAATTTTCGGCGGGAGCAGGGGAGTACGTGGTTCTGATGAACGCCAACCAGCGTGGAACAGACTGTCAGCTTCTCTCCCTTCTTTCGCCGAAAAGAAGTAAGACATAGTCACTACTTTATAATAGCGTATGGTCTTCTAAATGTTTGTAATTTAACATACCGTACATTGCCAAATACACTATACATACATTCATATATATATATAAAGTAATTGTTTCTACTTTTGGCACAAGGCCAGCAATTACCCATTGCATTACTGGTACTTTATTTATCGACCCCGTAAGGATGAAAGGCAAAGTTAGCCTCGGCAGGATTTGAACTCAGATATGAAAGGGGCGTAACCCTGTGCTACAACGCATGTTGTCCGACCCTCTACCGATACTGCCAAACCACCACCCTATATATAAAGTAATAAATATAAATTTGAAGACTAAAATCCAAAGCGGGCTCGATAAGGATAAATATATATCAAATCTATAAGAACCCTAGAGCAAATATTTATTAAAATATCAGATTAAAGTTTAAGCAAAGAATGGCTACTTTCACCCTTAACGTTAAGGGTGAAAGCAGCGATTCTTTGCTTAAAATAACAGATTAAAGTTTAAGGAAAGAATCGCTACTTTCACCCTTAACGTTAAGGGTGAAAGCAGCGATTCTTTGCTTAAAATAACAGATTAATATATATGTGTGTGTGTGTTTTGTGTTACGTAATTCCGTAAAAGGGTAAAAGAAAGAAGTGCTCTATGTAGAGTACAGAGCTATTCCATTACCCAAGTTTTATGATAGAATCGTCTAACTTCGTGAAACCTTGGGTAATGGAATAATTATATTTTGGTGTTTATTACATATATATATTTATGTATGTTTATTACACACACACACACATATATATATATATATATTTATATATATGGTTATCCAGACCACTGTGCTACATTTACACCAACACATCACCCATCTCTTTCCATTGAAATTAGAAGCTAGATTCTTAGCGAGTACAAATGACAAGTAAATATGTTTTGAAACAGTGAGCAGGTTTGAAATTAGAAAACAGAATAAATGTCACCGTATTTTTTTACTAAAGACATTTTAGTCTGATCAGAGGGGGGGGGGGGTCGAGAACAGTCATATAAATGGAAAAATGTACGTCAATTCTCATCAATAAATTTGAAGACTAAAATTCAAAGAGGGCTCCATAAGGATAAATATATATCAAATATATAAGAACCGTAGAGCAAATATTTATTAAAATAACAGATTAAAGTTTAAGCAAAGAATCGCTGCTTTCACTCTTAACGGAATCTTCTGAAACTAAAAAAATCAATCTGTGAACGCAGAAGTAAATATCTCGAAAAACGTTGCACCCGAAGGAAGACAGGAAGACGATACTTTGGTTCGTGAAAACGTTTCCTGGCAAAGAACGGGAAAAAACAAATATAATACGTCATTAATTGGACCAGTGAGAACAATTACACGCAAAGACAAAACCACGTTTATGGTATAAATGAAGTCGTAGACTAATATTCTATTAGGTGGTTCGTGGAGACGTTCCCTGGCAATGAACAGAAAAAACGAAGATAATACGTCATTATGTGGAGCGGTTAGAATAATTACACGCAAAGACAAAACCACGTATAAGGTATAACTGAAGTCGTTTACTAAACTTATATTTAGGAAACCGAATGATTCTCGGTTTCAGAATTAAGAATAATATAAATAAATTACAGAGGTTATTGAAATCAGCAATAATTAAATATATAGATGCACGCATCCATATACGTACATACACATGCATACGCGGAAACATCCGCCATGGGTATGTAAATACGGGCACGTACACAAAACCACGCGCGCACATACAAAACCCACGTACCGCTTGTACCCGCACACATACGAGCGTATACACCAAATACACATAAAACATATAAAAAAAAATATATATATACATGTGTGTGTGTGCGCGTATACATATAATTATATAAACGTGTATAAATATACGCACATATATATATTATATAAACGTGTATAAATATACGCACATATATATATATATATATAAATGAACAGATATATAGATAGATTTAATTTCATGGCTTCTACGGATTCATACTTTAGTCTTATTATTGATGATTGTTTAAGGTGGACTTTGCCTTTCATCCTTACGGGGTCGATAAAATAAAGTACCAGTAATGCACTGGGTTATTGCTGGCCTTGTGCCTAAAGTAGAAACAATTATTGATGATTGTTTTCAGTAAGTTTCTCCTAGCCAGAGCTACTTCCTCTGATCTGTGCTCCATCTGTTTTCTCATATGTATATATATATATATATATATATATATATATATATATATATATATATATATATATATATATATATATATATTCGATTCCGATTTCCTTTTTTACTCACATCTATCACTTTATTCTACTAATCGAAGTAATGATTTTACGCTTGTGTTCACTACTTTCAGTTGTCAGATTTCAGTTAATCAGGGATCCTATTGCATCTCATCATTTATATTACTCAGAAACTTACTTACTATTTATAAATTGGTAGAAATAAAGTATATGTAATATAACTAATATCATAGTTAAAATATTATATTGAATCAATTTGTGGCAAGCGCCTTACGGTAACTGCGCCCGCTTCAATTAGTAGTAGAAACCATTTCATTTCTCTTACGTCGCTAATGTATCTAAAAAGACATTAGTAACATAACTTTTCCGAACGCCTAAAATAATGAGGCTTTAACGGCTAGTTTATTGGAAACCAATATTTAATCAATCCACAATTTTGTGAGAAATATGTCAATAACTAATACAACACATTAGTGAAAAAGAAAAAATCCTTTGCGAAGATTTTTCGTATATATATATATATATATATATATATATATATATATATATATATATATACATTTAAAAGAATAGAGGTGTAACACACGACTTATGATATATTGGTAAAAGGAAAAGAAAATGCTGACAAATTGTTCCCAGTGAAAAATAGTTTAATTAGGAATAAGTAAAAATTCCTAATAGTATTGGTTAGTATTCAATGTTAGTTTTAAGTTTTACCGGTTGCGCATTTCTAATGCTTTTCAAAAATAATTTTCAGATATAGCGCCCGTGATGTTTGCTCTCTCAAAATTATTTTTGAAAAGCATTAGAAATGCGCAACCGGTAAAACTTAAAACCAAAACTGAATACTAACCAATACTATTACTAATTTTTACTTATTCCTAATTAAACTATTTTTCACTGGGAACAATTTGTCAGCATTTTCTTTTCCTTTTAACAATATATATATATATATATATATATATATATATATAGTTAAAAGAATAGAGGTGTAACACACAAGTTATTATATATTGGTAAACGGAATAGAAAATGCTGACAAATTGTTCACAGTTAAAAAATGGTTTAATTAGGAATAAAAGAGTATTAGTAATTGTATGGGTTAGTATTCAGTTGTGGTTTTAAGTTTTTAAGTTTTTACCGGTTGCGCATTTCTAAATGCTTTTCAAAAATAATTTTGAGATAGAGTGTCCGTGCTGTTTGCTCTGATCTGATTAGTTTTGGGAATTCTACCTGTTTTTATGTTAAAAAAGTGGCTCCAATTTGCAAAAATTCTTGTGGTCAAAACAATTTTGATTGGTCGATAGAGGTCATGTGAATGTAAAAAATTGATTTTGCACCAAGACTGTTTTTATGTTAAAAAAGTGGCTCCAGCAAAAATTTTTGTGGTCAAAACAATTTTGATTGGTCGGTAGAGGTCATGTGAATAAAAAATTGGTTTTGCGCCAAGATTGAGAAATGACTCTTTCACAACAAATATGTGTGTGTGTGTGTGTGTGTGTGTGTGTGTGTGTGTGTGTGTGTGTGTGTGTGTGTGTGTGTGTGTGTGTGTGTGTGTAGTAGTAGTAGTAGTAGTAAGGTGTTCGATGTTGTGATAATGGTTAGCAGCGATTTGGGTCAAATGGCTATTAAGATAAGTGTGTGTGTGTGTGTGTGTGTGTGTGTGTGTGTGTGTGTGGGTGGACCAGTATTTTTTTCAAATGGTAAAATGGTGTACATTATTCGAATTTTTCAGTAAAATCGGTTCTCTTAATAGAACATCAAAAATCTTAACAAAAAAAGGTGTGAAATGATATTCACTATATATATATACACATACATATATTCACTATATATATATATATATATATATATATATATATATATATATATATATACATATATACATATATATATGCACATATATTTTTTTGTGTTTTACCATAGAGCATGTGTGTTTACGTATGTCATTGTGTTTATATGTGGGTAGAGATGTGTGCTGATGTAGGTATGTATGTTGACGTGTGTATGTTGTGGGTTCGTCTTAGGGAGAAGTGTTTAGACGGGGTCCGTATTTGTTAATGAAGTAAGATTCCTTGCTGATGCGCTGGGTGCGGGTGGCATTATGTTTAAAATCTTTTTTAACATAAAAACAGTCTTGGCGCAAAATCAATTTTTTACATTCACATGACCTCTACCGACCAATCAAAATTGTTTTGACCACAAGAATTTTTGCAAATTGGAGCCACTTTTTTAACATAAAAACAGGTAAAATTCCCAAAACTAATCAGATCAGAGCAAACAGCACGGACACTCTATCTCAAAATTATTTTTGAAAAGCATTTAGAAATGCGCAACCGGTAAAAACTTAAAAACTTAAAACCACAACTGAATACTAACCCATACAATCACTAATACTCTTTTATTCCTAATTAAACCATTTTTCAACTGTGAACAATTTGTCAGCATTTTCTATTCCGTTTACCAATATATATATATATATATATATATATATATATATATATATATATATATATATATATTACATATATATGTGTGTGTGTTTCTTGTTTTTTTTCTTGGACAATATTCTTTGTTAAAACCACTCAATGCATCTGCTGTGTAGAAATAATGGTCTACGTAACCACTTTACCTTAATTGAATCTTCTTTATTAATGTATGAATATGTTTTCATAGTTTGACCACTTCAAGATCGATTTTCGTTCAGAACTGCATATTGTTCGTACTCATCAATTATGGTGTCACTGCAATAATTTGTCTCCGGTGTTTGTGTATGAGAGGAAGAGTGTATACTCGCACACATAACTATATTTATGCATACACACACGTCTGTGTTTATATGTGTTTGTTGTTATTGTACTAGTTTATATACTTATTTATTTATTTATATTTCCCTCAGGTCAGTATTGTGTGGTTGGGTATGGTTGTTGTTATTCCATTCGTTTTTTCTGTTCAACTTCGGTTTTCTTACTTCTATCTCAGTTGCTTCATACCCAAACACACAATACTGACCTAAGGGAAATATAAATAAATAAATATATACACAAGTACAATGACAACAAACACACATAAACACACACTAGTGAACAAATATAGAATACAAAACACATAGACTCAAACGCGAACACACACACCAAACAGAAAACACACACAAAAAAGCATGCGTAAACAGAGAGAGATACAAGATTAAATACATAAATAAATGAAATAAAAATAGCGTACACATTACAATACAGAGGGAGGAAACATAATAG
>OZ024743.1:195830249-195832749 GCA_964016885.1 Eledone cirrhosa
TTGAAAGTTGCAAAGTTCTTGTGCATGCATTCCGGGCAGTGTTCAGAGAGTTTGTTCAGTAGCGATCCCTTGGCGAATAAAATTTCATAGCTCTCTGAGATACAAAGGTCGCAGCCCTTAATCCTCCGTTGTAAGAGCGCGCTTTCTGGAGTATTTTCCATTTAAGCGTGAAGGGGGTGGAGTTCCCTTTGAGGTCCCAAACATAGGAGGCGACAAATGATATCGTATACAAATGCGATGCCGTACAAATGATATCGTATACAAATGCTCAGGCACCGATGATTGCAATAACAAAAAGACTTACATCGGCATGACTTCCAATAACTTTAAGACCAGTTGGTATGCCTATACCCACTCCTTCAGAACACCGGACAAATCAAACCAGACAACACTCGCCTCCTATGTTTGGGACTTCAAAAGGAACTCCATCCCCTTCACGCTTAAATGGAAAATACTCCAGAAAGCGCGCTCTTACAACGGAGGACACAACTGCTTAACTTCAATGACTGTGATTGTAAATAACATTATTTTTTCTTCCACATTGACTTTTTACGTTCCACATTATGCATGTTTTTGTTTTCCTTTTTCTTTTTTCTTTTCACTTCTTAAACCTTGTTTGTATATAACATTATTCTTTCTGCACCTTCTGTTTAACATGTGCGACACCACACTAATACATTTCACTATCATTTGATAATGCATATAAATGCTGAAACCGGTAATAGACAATAATTAAATATATAAATAGAAAAATAAATGCCATTGTTAAATAATAAATAAATCAACTAATACCTTAACACTTCACACAAAGTAAAACATTTCGTTTTAAGCATTTTCTAACCCAGAAAAAAGAGAGAGAGGAACAAAAAAGGAAAAAAGAATTTTTTCTTTCTTATAATCGTCTCTTTCTCCCTGTTTTCATATATATATATATATATAGAGAGAGAGAGAGAGAGAGAGAGAGAGAGAGAGAGAGGGAGAGAGAGAGAGAGAGAGAGAGAGAGAGAGAGAGAGAGAGAGAGAGAGAGAGAGAGAGAGAGAGAGAGAGAGAGAGAGAGAGAGAGAGAGAACGAGAAAAAATGTGGAAAAATGTGAAGATGCGGAACGGCCACCAGTTTTTACACCAATGATTTTTCTAAGATTTTCCAGTAGATAGATATATCTATGATCCTTTTCATTGAAGAAGTTCCTCCAGGTTAATAATGAATTGATACATCTATTATCAGGTGGTATCATCCAATGATTATACTATATAGTTTTATCTGCCAGTGTTTATATTATACAGGTTGAATCATCCAGTATTTATATTACACAAGATCATCTGCCAGGATATTGAGTGGTAAATTTTAGTTTGGGTGTTTCCACTATTTCGATTTTAACTATACAGGGTAATGGCAGTTGACAGCTCTCTGTATACAGTGTTATTAAATCTAAAATAAAAGGTGAGATTCTTGAATCAATATCCTGTTATAAGATCTGTCCCTGAATATTTTCTGTTTGTCATTTTCTTTAGATATGTTTCCAATACTACTCTATCAATTTCATATTATTGTTGTTGTTGTTTTGTGTTTGTTTTCTTTTTCAACATGCCGTGTTCTAGTTCTATCTGTATAGCTTGCTTGTTGAATACATCATTTCCTTCCTATATAGACTTTCAGTAGCTTTCAACTTGACCTTGTGATGGAGTGTCTTTCACAGAGATAGAGTGATCTGCGTTAAAGCTTCGATGGGGTATTTGGGATATCTGGCATACAATCTATTCAGCCTTTGACGTTTATAATGTTTTAGCTTTTTAGCTGTAACAGTAAGTGCTTGCTTTAGCTGATGTAGTTTAGATTTTTTGAATTTTGTGCCCCCAAAATGAATTGTTTTTTTTTTTTCTAATTTCTGTTTTAAGTGTTACTGCTTTTACATGAATGTATTGTCTGTGTTACATTACGTAACTACCAGAATCTGTGATATATTTCTTCAGCAACATAAAGGTTTACCAGTTTGCGTTACATTATTGGTGGCGAATTTGTAGAATTCGTGGAGAGTTGGATAAAATACGGCTGCAGTATTTTTTCTGGCTTTTAACATTCTGAGTTCAAATCCCGTCATGATCAACTTTGCGTTTGATTTTTCTGGAAACGATAAAATAAAATGCTATTCAAGTACTGACATTTATTTAATTAACATTGCCTTAAATTTGGCTAAATATGAAATCAATATTTTAAGTTCTGTGTCTGCCACTGCTCAATATGTTTACAGAATCTTTTATTCTGCAGTTTCAGCTTCTTTGAATTAGCTCGCAATCCGTTTACAGCCTCATATGTCATATTTTCTCGTAATTCTCTGTTGGTTGTATACACCGTGACCTTTAAGTAATTCTTGCTATTACGTTTACTTCATCCAGTTCTTTTTATTCCTATATTTCTTCTGAATGGCGTGTCTGGTAGGCTGTTGACAAAAATTTGGAATTCCTCTGTTTGCGCAGCGAAGCTTTGAATTTCAAACGAAC
>OZ024743.1:195840249-195842749 GCA_964016885.1 Eledone cirrhosa
ATTTTGCAGAAATGTTCCTCATTGAATTTTCACCCAATATACATTTGTATGTAGGACGTCTTCAGATACGACCATTACACGTAAAACCGTCTTTGCTTTCAATTTCCTTGTTCACATAACGCTCACGAACTTTCCTTATACACGCATATCTACATCGCCATCTCATATACATCATACTCAAAGGTAGTGAATTAGCAAAGTCATTAGAATGTTGAATTGAAATATCGACTGTGTCACCGTTTTAAGTTCGATAAATAATTAAAAGTCTGTAGGATAACAGTATTGAACGCTTGTTGGAAAGGATGTATTGAGCATCTTACGTTCAAATACGGTCTCCTGTCACTAGAAAAAAATAGTGACATGTCATGACTGATTGTCCTATCATTAAAATGACAATAATACTCCTATGTATAACAATCTTATAGGAGACTGAGTAAACGTATAAAGTTGGAGCCGTATCAATAACATATACGGTACTCAGTGAGGAATACTACTCTGATGAGATCAGCTTAGCACGGTATCCACTGATTGCAATGTTAACTTCATTACTCACAATGTGCTGGCTTTTAATTTTACTAATTTTGTTAATCTTTTTTCTCTATACAGATGACTCAGTCTAAGAATTCTTTTACGTCAGTGAGAGCAACGTGTCGTATGCAACGTATTAGCAAAGAATTCCACTCTACTTAGCGTTAGTGTCTCTTATCTAAATAGCATGTCATTTCGCAGGAGTTGTTTCTCTCTCCGAACCAAGGTCAAAGCCCTTTGCTCAATCATTCCTTCCCATAACTGAAGTCCTTTAGTCTATCCCACAGTGTTCTTTTCTCTACTTACACAAACCCAGAAAGGTTTAAACTGAACATTAACTTAACTGAACTCAGAGTTGACTGAGAGTTTTGGACGATTCTATAAAGATAATGGTGAGTGTATTTTGTCATTTAATGAATACATTTGGAAACATTTTAGACGCACATCAACACTGTATTGAGTACTATACATCAAAATTAGTATAAGATATTCTTAAATTTATTCAGTTTCGTCTATTAGAATTCGGCACATTGGATTAGTTTTACATCGGCGAATTGTCTAGATTTTACCAAAATAAAATCTTCCTTTGGATTGATTTTAACAATCTATTAGAGAAAGTTTCCAATTTAGGCTTGTGGCATTAAATCGTCGAAAATGTAGAACAGCATGGTAAATTTGTTTAGTTGGAAGAAAGCAAAGCAGGAGGTACTTGAATTAATTATATCCCCCGGTTAAGTGAGAACTAACCGGAGTATTAATTACTAATAAGTCACGAGTGTTGATGGTGTTGAAGGTGGTGGTGTGATATTAAAAAAGAAACATACGTGGTTCAGTTAATTATGTTAGTCAATGGAAAGTAACAGACAAATTTGAAGAGACAGCTTTTACTAATAATTCATCAGAAATTGAAGTGAAGAGACTATCTACTCTATGAGTTTTCTACACAAAATATCTATTCTTCATGGCAGAGTCAGTAGAAAGTAAAATGAAATTACGTGCAGTATTTGTTCCAAATCTTTTCGCCCTGCGTTCAAATCCCACTGAGGTCAATTTTGATTTTCATTCTTTCCGGGTTGATAAAATAAAGGGCTTGTCCAGGCTTATGAAATGAAAAATTCTTAGTATATTGTATGAGATGTCTCACAGTTCTTGCTCCGAATATTTGTGTTTTCTATATTTCAGAAACATGCTTAATCATCACCCTCCAGTCCTTACGTGTTTTGCGTAAACTTTATTTTGTAGTAGGCACGTGGGCCAGATATCCGATTTGAGAATATATTCCTCCCTTCTTTGCAGTAGTCTCGGAGGACTTGAAAATGTAAAGGGTTATGGAGGCTGCCCTTCTTTCTCCGACTAAAAGCCGAATTGTTTCTAAAATTGACTGAAATTTAAGGGTCAATGACTTGAACTTGATATATGTTTAACCCAGGCACCGACTCTTGCTCATGAAATTTAGCTCCGGTCAAGCATTATAAACTGCTCCAACTTTACCTACTCGTACAGCAGCCCCTCAATGAATTTCCACAGAGAAACTTCAACACCGAAAACATAACTGACCCTCGATTTTGCACTAATAACTAAGTGACTATGGGTTTGCCTCTCCGAGGCACAAATCTGGAAGATCAACAGTCACCTATGCATTGTTGTCCAAGCAAAAGGCAAAGTTTGATACAACTTGGGACCAGTATCATCGCAGCTCATTTAATCGAACTGGATTTGCAACAAATAGCAGCTAAATCATTCTGAACTTGCACACTACCAACTTTAAAACAACACGCTGGATAATGTGGTCCTGAGTTTCCTAGATATAGGGAAATTATAGAATGGTCATAGCTGGAATACCTTTGAGCAGACGTCTGTACGATTAGGATTAACCTAGGGCTAAATAAATCCTGCAACTAATTTTCTTTCTCTGGCCAGTCATTTTAGATATTTGCCCTTCATTTACTCTCGTTCTCTCTCTTTCTCTCTC
>OZ024743.1:195847749-195872749 GCA_964016885.1 Eledone cirrhosa
ACCGATATTGTTATACTTTGGGAGGGTCATGTTGCCAATAAGAAACACACGCACCAGTTGCTTTCACTTCAATTTATTATAATAAATTTATAAATTTAGGAATTTATAAATTTCTGGTTGGTTGGTTCCACAACCAGAGGATTGTTTAAACAATCATCTGGTTTTGGAACCAACCAACCAGAAATTTATAAATTCCTAAATTTATAAATTTATTATAATAAATTGAAGTGAAAGCAACTGGTGCGTGTGTTTCTTATTGGCAACATGACCCTCCCAAAGTATAACAATATATATATATATATATATATATATATATGCGTGTGTGTGTGTGTGCGTTTAGAAGACACGAGCGTGGCTGAGTGGTTACAAATTTTGCTTCGCTAGCAGGACTGAGGCTTGGTCCCACTGCCTTGGATCTGAAGCAAGTGTCTTTACTATAGACTCTGATCCATCCACGCATTTTAAGTAAAATTGTGGTGACAGAAACTGTTTGAAAATCCGTCGAATGGATTGTATCTATAATTCAACGGTCCAGCTTTTCCACGTATAGCGTCATGCTGGTTCTGCCTGTAAATTAAGGATATACGTTAAGGATACACGTGTCTGTGTTATAATCAACCTCTTCCACATCATCACATTAGTTGCGTGTTCAGTTTATAGAACCACTAGATATTTATCGTCAAAACCGACGGAGGATCACTCAAGTGTTTGTGTGTATCCAATAGTCTCTCTCTCTCTCTCTCTCTCTATCTCTCTCTCTCTCTCTCTCTCTCTCTCTCTCTCTCTCTCTCTCTCTCCCTCTCTCTCTCTCACACTCACACACACACACACACACACACACATACATAACTTTACACATTCATATCATACATTTTCCAGGAGATAAACAGTAGAGCAAATTAACAACGTAGAAAATATCTAGGAAGTTACTATCTTCGTTGTTATCAAAGTACAAGACCTTTGGAAATCTAGGCTCCTCCTAAATATTATGTTAATCAAATAATTATCGCACAGTTACAATTTAGAAAAAATAATTAATTTACTTTTGTCATTATGATAAAGGAAATGATATTGGCAATTTTATTTTTATTTTTTATTTTTCATTTTTTATTTTCCAGGCATATCTGAGCAACTGGTTCATGCGAAGACAATCCTAATTAATTTTACGAATGCCAAATAGCTGATATGATGCCAAAAACATGACACCTGGAGATACGTTAACCGTTTCCTGCTTAATATTTGCCTTAGCCGGTACAAAGAAAAAATTAAGAAGGGGACTGAGTTCTTTCAGGTTGTTTGTCAGAAACAATCTGTTGTTGGAGAAAAGACCATTTATCTTTGGAGATAAAATAAAGGCTATCAAGTTTACAAACTTTCTGTTTCATGCTATGTTGTACCATGACATCAACTGATATGGAATGTACTGAGGCCAAGGCAAGGATATATATATTTGTTAATGATAGTGTTTAATTACAATTCTATTATATGGAATTATAAATAGTAGAACAGTAAATGGAACGTTTTTAGTTACATACATACATGTCTTTTCTACATTAGGTACCATTGCCTATAGCGATTTCCCTCCTACAGAGAAAACCAACTGCCTTCGTTCAAACATATGGTCTTTATATGTGGAAACCATCTTGTAGATATAAGAATATAAAATTATATAGAATACTATAGATCTTGTGTATATATATATATGCACACACACACACACACGCGCGCGCACACACACACACACACACACATATATATATACATATACATACACACATACACACACACATATATATATATAAGTGTGTGTGTGTGTGTGTTTTACAGAACGTTATATGTATGACTAGTAATTTATTGAGTTACTACATGAAATATATAAAATATAATTTTCGCAAGTAATTTGAGATAATTAGAGATAATTAAATGTAATTAAAGATGCTTAATAAGCATGCATATATTAAAGTATAGAATAAACAATATAAGATAGTTAAATAAATGTCAGAAGCAGTATGTTTTCTAACACATACTGTGTAGCACTATATGATGTTAAAGTTGAAACGAGCCTTGAGCAAACATGAGTTGTATTGCTAGATATTTTGTAATTGTTGAGGAAGCTTCAACGTTTTCTGATTTTGCAATACTTCTTATGAATATATACACACAGATGTATGAATGTGTAAGGTTATATGTGTATGTGTGTGTGTGAGAAAGAGAGAGATAGAGAGAGAGAAAGGCAATGTTATGTGTGTGAGCGAATATATGTGTATGTGTGTGTGTGGGTGAGAGAGAGAGAGAATCTATGTTAGGTGTGTGAGAGAGAGAGAGTCTATGGTACGTGTGTGAGCGAATATATGTGTGTGTGTGTATTTGTGCGTGTGTGAGAGAGAGAGACTATGTTATATATGTGACGAATGTATGTATATGTGTGAAAGAGTGTCTATGTGATGTGTGCGAGCGAATACATTTGTATGTGTGTGAGAGCCTACGGTATGTTATGTGTGAGCGAATCTATGTATGTGAAAGAGTGTCTATGTTATGTGTGTGAGCGAATGTATGTATATGTATGTGAAAGAGTGTCTATGTTATGTGTGTGAGCGAATGTATGTGTATGTGTGTGAAAGAGTGTCTATGTTATATGTGTGAGCGAATGTATGTGTATGTATGTGAAAGAGTCTATGTTATGTGTGTGAGCGAATGTATGTGTATGTATGTGAAAGAGTGTCTATGTTATGTGTGTGAGCGAATATATTTGTATGAATGTATGTGTATGTGTGTGAGCGAGTTCGTGTTAAGCGTGTGATAGAAATTATGTGTATTGGTGTGAGGGACAGTCTATATTATGCGTGTGAGAGAATATCTATATTATATGTGTGAGTGAATATATGTGTATGAGTGTGAGAGAGGGTTTATGTTATGTGTGCGAATGAATGTATGTGTTTTATGTGTGCTTGCGCATATCTATATATATATAGGGCGGGTAAAATTCCCGAGATCGTTAATATATATATATATATATATATATATATATATATATGTGTGTGTGTGTGTGTGTGTGTGTGTGTGTGTGGTGTGTGTGTGTGTGAATGAAAAAGGGCGTGCTGCGTTGTTGCAAATATGAACATATCAATAAAAATAGACCGAGAAACAAGAATGTCCTTCATCAGTAGCCTGCTGATGATATTGGCATTTCTTCGCATTAAAGACTAAATACCTAAATTCAGTGCGAGCGATAACTAAATTAAGTTATCGGGACAGAGGAAAACAGAGGAAAGGAAACAAACAACATGGTAGTAATGCAACGTAAAGAGAGGAAAAGAGAAACAAGTCAATGAATCTTGTGGACTTAAGTCCGACAAATCAAATGACGAGAAGAAACAGACGTGTCCGAGCCACGAGAAAAGTGAGAGAGGGAAGAATTTCACGCAGGTCAGACGGGAGGAAGTGAGTGAGGAGGAGTAGCAGAGAGTGACTGAGTGAAAGTGTGAGGAAGGGGCCAGCCGAGAGTGAGTGACCAGCAGCGGTGGAAAGCAAGAGGTGAAGGAGAGAGAAAGAGGATAGCAGTAAGGTGACAGAAAAATAAGAACCACAGCGTATATATCCCCCCGGCCTGAACTCCCCACCCCTATTCCTTTAGTCCTCGGCCGCCCTGTTCCTCCCCCCCCCCCCACACACACGCACACACATATCCACGATTAACACCACTAACACACTCCTCCTTTTCACCGCCCACCCCACAACTAACAATACTAACACCCCCACCCCACCACCGACCACCCTCCCCAACTAACAATACTAACGTCTTTTTTCTCCCCTCCCCTATCACGACCCATCCCCCTCCCCCTATCACGCACACACTCACCGGTACATATATACATGCACTCACACTGACCACACACACTACTACCACCACTAACCTTCACCCACACATCCTCTCCCACCCACCCACAATTAATACCACTAACATCTCCACGCACACGAACACACACACCCACCCACATCCCCTTACACCACCCACTCTAGACACCCTACCACCACTGACCCCCACTAACACACCCGCAATCAACCCTTTCCCCACCACCAATATACTAACACCCTCTAACACCCCCTTCACCACACACACACTCATCCAAACACGCACACACACCAGTACACTACACTCCCTCCACCGTCCCCACACTTTCTCTCCCTCTCCCCGCTTCACCCACACCCCTTCACACACACACACACACACACACATTCCACTCACACGTCTACTAATACACCCCCTCCTCACTCCACCTTTCACACCTACCCATCCTCTCCCCTGTCCACTGCACCTCCGCACACACTGATACACCGACTTTCTCCACCTGCCATTCTCACCTACTGCTGCTATGCCCTGGCCCTCTGACCACCTCTCCGCACACACAGACACACAACCATCCTCCTGCCTTGACCCTCTGACCACTTCCTGTTGCGCGCGCACCCCACACCTCCCCTCTTCCGACCAACCCAACACGGATTACACACATTGGACATCGCTCCCACGAGTCAACTCCATCACTAGGAAATTATCCGGCAACCCACCACACCCTCTACGGAACTACCTTAGGAACTTACCTACGGACATACACTCACAATTTTTTTTTCCCACACGCCACCTACATCAACAATTCGTATAAACACCACACACCTGTGCGTACCCCCACATATTTACACACTCAGCCTCAGGAATCCTCTCCCCCTCTCCCACCCATCTGACCCCTCCCCATCCACACACGCACACACACACAGACCTACACCCCACCAGACACACACCTTTTCCTGAACATGGAACCCCGTTCTTCCCCCAACTCTCACATTCACATACACACACACACACACACGTACACCTACACACACACCACCTTCAGCCCTCCCCGCTCGGACACCCCGCCTCCCTCTCTCCACTCCACCCGCCACCACCCCTACACGCCCCACATCATTCCACCACTTGTTATATTCATGTTTATTTTTATTTTTATTATGTTTTTCTATTTATTTTCATTTGTACCCCTTCCACCGTTTCCTGTCACCCCCTTTTTTCTAAATATCTCTCCCCCACTCCCCTACACACCCTTGGAACTCTCTTCCCACACGCTTTTCGCCTGAAGAAGGGATTATGCCCGAAACGTCGTTCCCCACCACCACCCCCACTCTCAAGAGCATGAAACTAATAAAACTTTGTTCGTACTGCCTCTGTTTTGTTCCCGTTCCATTTTTCACTATATAATTATATATATATATATATATGTGTGTGTGTGTGTGTATGTGTGTGATGTATATTATATAGTATATATTATGTGTTGTGTATGGTATCGACGCCACGGTCCAGGTTAGTCATATTTTATCCTGAGTTCAGTTTTTTTCGTCGCTTTGGTCACTGCGGCCCGCCTATCGGTCGTTGTCTTCAATTTGCAAAGCTGTATAAACATAATATTATAACTCTAGGGTAATACACCCTATTGAGTGCTTAGATGTACACCCCGACTGCATTCGTTAGCTTGGCTGCAACCAGAGCTTCGATGATGCTGTACTAAATTTTGTATATATGTATATATATATATATATATATATTGGTAAACGGAATAGAAAATGCTGACAAATTGTTCACAGTTGAAAAATGGTTTAATTAGGAATAAAAGAGTATTAGTGATTGTATGGGTTAGTATTCAGTTGTGGTTTTAGGTTTTTAAGTTTTTACCGGTTGCGCATTTCTAAATGCTTTTCAAAAATAATTTTGAGATAGAGTGTCCGTGCTGTTTGCTCTGATCTGATTAGTTTTGGTAATTCTACCTGTTTTATGTTAAAAAAGTGGCTCCAATTTGCAAAAATTCTTGTGGTCAAAACAATTTTGATTGGTCGGTAGAAGTCATGTGAATGTAAAAAATTGATTTTGCGCCAAGACTGTTTTTATTAACTTCACGATGGAATACAGCCATCAACAACTCCCCTTCCTCGACATCCTCATTAAGATTCATAACAAAAAATAGAAACAGACATATACTACAAGCCCACAGACTCCAAGCAATATCTCCCCTTCAACTCTTGCCACCCTAGACACGTTAAAATTAATATTACCTACAACTTAGCCAAGAGAATCTGTACTATAGTCTCCAATAAAAACATCTGCTACTTACGGCTACAAGAACTAAAGGACACACTCATAGGCAGGGACTACCCTGCATCACTAATTAACAATGGAATCCAACGTGCCCTAAAACTCAGTACCCAGGACCTTAGACACACTAAAGTAAATCAACCAAAACTTAAAGCTCTTCCATACATCTCCACACACAACCCCCTCAACAATGAGGCCTTTGACACCATCCTCCAGAACATCCCTGTATTGAAAAACAACTATAGAATAAACCAAATTCTACGAACACACGACATCATAAAGAGCAAAAGACAATCCATGTCAATGAAAAACATCTTAACACATGCCAAAGTACTGCCAACCACAACAACGAAACCCACAGTAAAAAAATGCGATAGACCCAACTGTGGCATTTGCATCAACCTAATAGAGGGTTCGAAATTCTATTTCAAAGATGAACAACGTTTTATAGTAAAACACAATTTCACATGTGTATCGGAAAATCTAATATATGTATTAACTTGTTCAGGTTGTCGAGAACAATACATAGGCCAGACCAAAAACAGCCTCCGCCAACGCATGACTGTCCATAGATCCCAAATCAAAATACGGGAATACAGGAAAATACCACTGAGTGAACACATTGATACCTGTGCCGCCCAAAATCATCCCAACTTCAGAATCTTTCCCCTCTACAAATTTAAAGATAATGCCACCCACACCCAGCGCATCAGCAAGGAATCTTACTTCATTAACAAATACGGACCCCGTCTAAACACTTCTCCCTAAGACGAACCCACAACATACACACGTCAACATACATACCTACATCAGCACACATCTCTACCCACATATAAACACAATGACATACGTAAACACACATGCTCTATGGTGCAACACAAGAAAATATATGTGCACATATATATATGTATATATATGTATATATGTATATGTATATATATATATGTATATAGTGAATGTATGTATGTGTATATATATATAGTGAATATCATTTGACACCTTTTATTGTTAAGATTTTTGATGTTCTATTAAGAGAACCGATTTTACTTAAAAAATCGAATAATGTACACCATTTTACCAGGGGGGGAAAAATACTGGTCCACCCACACACACACACACACACACACACATACACACGCGTACATCAACATACAAAGAGACTTATATATACACACACACACACACACGCACTTCTCCGTATAAGACAAAAGCTAAAAAAATATCTTTTGACATGCTAAAATACCCCCCATTGCTTTCAGACACATTCTTACTGACCATCCCTGCCACCACGAATTACTCTGCTATACACACACACACACACACACACACACACACACACACACACACACACACACACTCATCTTAATAGCCATTTGACCCAAATCGCTGCTAACCATTATCACAACATCGAACACTTTACTACTACTACACACACACACACACACACACACACACACACACACACACACACACATATTTGTTGTGAAAGAGTCATTTCTCAATCTTGGCGCAAAACCAATTTTTTATTCACATGACCTCTACCGACCAATCAAAATTGTTTTGACCACAAGAATTTTTGCTGGAGCCACTTTTTTAACATAAAAACAGTCTTGGTGCAAAATCAATTTTTTACATTCACATGACCTCTACCGACCAATCAAAATTGTTTTGACCACAAGAATTTTTGCTGGAGCCACTTTTTTAACATAAAAACAGTCTTGGCGCAAAATCAATTTTTTACATTCACATGACCTCTACCGACCAATCAAAATTGTTTTGACCACAAGAATTTTTGCAAATTGGAGCCACTTTTTTAACATAAAAACAGGTAGAATTCCCAAAACTAATCAGATCAGAGCAAACAGCACGGACACTCTATCTCAAAATTATTTTTGAAAAGCATTTAGAAATGCGCAACCGGTAAAAACTTAAAAACATAAAACCACAAATGAATACTAACCCATACAATCACTAATACTCTTTTATTCCTAATTAAACCATTTTTCAACTGTGAACAATTTGTCAGCATTTTCTATTCCGTTTACCAATATATAATAACTTGCGTGTTACACCTCTATTCTTTTAACTATATATATATATATATATATATTTGTGTGTATGTGAGCGTATATCTATATCCGCGAGCGTATGTCTATGTGTGTACGTATGTATAGGTTCGATTATGTATGCAAGTAGACGTGTTCATCGCATGAATCAACGGATTCATCAAGTATGTTTGCACAACGTTGTTATTTCTAGTGGTACATTTTTATCTCTCTACCTCCATCAATCTCACTCTATCCCCTCCACCACCGCTCTCTATTTCTCTCGTTCCCTTCCTCTCTCTCTCTCACTCTCTCTCTCTCTCTCTCTCTCTCTCTCTTTATATATATATATATATATATATATATATATATATATATATATATATATGTAGGAGGTGAGTAATATTGTAGAACAATAAAAGTCTGCATATATCAGATACGTTTATATATATATATATATATATATATATATATATATATATATATATATATAACCGAGCTATATATATATATACACACACACATAATTCACAGTGTATCAGTGTGTGACCTTTCTGTTTATCTTGCAATTCTGATTTAACAATATAAGACAAACTGCATCTCTTGTATTCGTACCTATCTGTATATCTCAGTACGTCCATTGAGTATGGATGTGTGGATGTGTAAATATGTGTATAAGTATAAAGGCTTCTGAGTATTTATGAGTGTGTATGCGAGTGTATGTGTGTGTAGGGTGTGTAATCAGTATCTCTTTCGTTTCTATGGAGCGTGCGTGTTTACAGGGCGTGTATCAATATCTTTTTCGTGTCTATGCAATGTATGTATGCGTGTTTCTCTGTCTCAGTCGTGATATGTTTGTGCATATGTGTGATTTCGATATCATTTTAGTTTCTATGGAGTGTGTTCACATATTTCTGTGTCTAAAAGATAAATTGTTATCGTTTCCGTCAAATGTCCTATTTCCAGCAATACGGGGATGAGGTGAATTGATGCTATTTCCACACCAATGTTTGGATTAATAAGTAAATATTATCATTGGTTTTCCTTGGCTAGTACTTACAGTAAAGAAAAAGCAAGTTAAATACATTGGACTCACATAACATTTCTGCTTGGACCTATTCGAATCATGTGTATGTGTATCTGAGAAGGATAGTGCGTAGCACTTTAGCTACTCCAGAAGTATTCACCATGACTTTCAATAGATCAGATAGTAAATCTATATATATATATATATATATAGAGAGAGAGAGAGAGGGGGGGAGAGATGTACATACATATTTACTTATATATATATATATATATGTGTGTGTGTGTGTGTGTATATGTGTGTGTGGGGGGGGTAAGGGGTTTAGCTTAGTTATTAATATGTTCGGCTGGCTTGTGTAAGGTCGTGATTTCAATTCCCAGACCGGGTGTCCCATTGTCTCCTTTACCAAGACACTTTATTCCACATTACACCAGTCCACTCTGTTGGCAAGAATGATTGTACCTGTAATTCAAGGGGGAAACCATGTCACACATGGTGTCGTGTTGGATCTTTCTAAGAAATAAATTTAGGATGCACACGTCCGTGGACTATACAGGCAATTGTCTAACTATGATGTAATCACACGTAAACACTCCTCTTTGTGTACATCATAAGATATTACGTATATGGTATCTGACAAGGTAAAGGATCTTGACTCTACCCTATTGGATTTAAAAAAATCTAGCAAAGTCCACTCCGACAAAACTGTAATTCTATACCACATGGATATTGATAATTACAATGAGTTCATTTATAAAGAACTCAGGAAAAATTATAAAAAAACAAATAATGCTGCTCTTACTAATATCAACAACAAAACATACAACATAGTAAATAAAATCAATATTGAAGACAGAACTGAAAAAACCACACTTTAACTTGAAAGATCACAAATCTAACTTTAACTCTAATCCTTCTATAAGACTTACAGGCCCTTCCAAGTCTGACATTGGCATCATTAGTAAAAAAAATGTTAGATAGAATTATCCCACAATTAAGAAAACACGTTAACTTACCACTCTGGGAAAACACATCCCAAGTAATTAACTGGTTTACTAATATTAGAAATAAATCTTCTGCTTCATTTCTACAATTTGATATAGATGCTTATTATTCCTCTATATCACCCATACTCCTGAACAAAGCCTTGATATTTGCCAAAAGTAGATCAGACTTAACTATCGATGACATTAATATTATCACGCACGCTAGACAAACACTACTGGAGTTTCAGAAGGAATACTGGACCAGAAATACATACAGTAATCTCTTCGACATAACTATGGGCTCTAGTGATTCCGCCCAAATTACCGATCTTGTGGGCCTCTTTCTTCTATTTAACATTAATTCATCTTTTCCCCACCTTAAAGGTGGTTTATATCGGGATGACTGTCTTCTTCTTTCCACTAATCTTAGCCTATCAGAAATTGAAAGAAATAAAAAACTTATTAGAACTTTCCTCAAAGACTATTACAATCTCACTATTACATTTGAAACCACCAGTAAAATAGTCAATTTCCTAGATATAACTTTAGACCTATCTACGGGTATCTACCAACCTTACCATAAACCTAACCAAAACTTACATTACATACACTCACACTCCAATCACCCTAGATATATCCTTAAAAACCGCGCATATAACATCTCACTCAGAATCTCTAACCTTTCATCAAACCAGGATGTATTCGATAAAAACATGCCCTTTTATAACGAAGCTTTAGCTAGAAGCGGCCACAAAAACAAATTAGTCTATATACCTTGCACTAATAATACTTCAAACATACAACCCAATATTACCAACAAACACCAAATGAAAAACCCACACCTAAATATCATTCAAATTACACCTAAAAATACCAACATAAAACTTAATTTCTCTACCTCTTCACACATAAAATATGACTTTCAAAAAAACCATTCATCCTAATACTCGAATATATGTTAATAAAATTCTCGAATATATGCTAACAAAATTCCTAGTAATCAGACTAAAATACCTAAATCAGTTAATCTAACTAAACCTATATATAATAAAGTCAATAATAGTAACTCTCTTAGTAAACACCCTGATGCATCGTATAAATATAAAAAAACAATATCGAAACCGTAATAGACGGGTTACTTGGTATAATGCTCCATTTAATCTACAAATTAAAGACAATATCCCTAAAAAATGCTTTGCTATCCTAGAGAAAATCTTCGCACCAAACCATAAATACCATCAAATTTTAAATAGATCAACTGTCAAATTTTCCTACTCCCCTACCAAAGATATACAACAGAATATAAGTGTGTACATCGCATATAAGTGTAAAATACCCCACAAATATACCACCAACACATCAAACCAACCATAATACTAAAATAAACCGCAACAAACCACCATCTCCTTCACCTATAACAAGTCGAGTAAACTCCACAGCAAATTTGACTAACTCCCCCGATATAATATTCACGAATGGTTGTAACTGTAGAATCAAAAGAAATTGCCCATTAAAGAGAAATTGTCTTATGAATGACATAGTCTATAAATGTAAAATTAGCACTAAGGACTCCACTTATTCATATATAGGAGCTACGTCTAACCAATTTAAAGTAAGATTTAATACACACAAACATAGTTTTTAAAATGCCGCATTAGCTAATACAACATCCTTGGTTGAAACAATTAATAATTATAGAAAGAAGAATATCGATTACAACCTAACCTGGAGCTTGCTCAAAGGGGCCTCCCCTTATCAAATTAGCAGATACGAGTGTATGTTATGCTCCCAGGAACTTTTTGAAATCATGAAATCTATGGATATCCTATTAAATAAGCGACAGGGATGAATTATATCATGCAATCATAGAATTAGAAGAACCTTCAAATATTATAAACCTAATTAATATACACCTTACTCTTATATTTTACAAATTATTATAATTGTTTTTTTTTTATTTAGTTAACCTATAATTAGTATTTTACTACAGAGAACTTCATAATTTTATTTCCCTCTTACAGCTCTCTTTTCCTAAAATTAATACCTAAAAGTATACCTAGAAATTAATTTAATTTCCTGTTATGTATCTAGATTCCTTGTTTTTACAACACTCTTTAATAACATCTAATTCTTATTTATCACATTCATATGAATTAATATAACTTTATCCCTATAAGTATACCTCTCAATTAATTTAATTTCTTGTTATAGATCTAGATTCCTTGTGGTTTAAATAAGATTCGTATTTCTCACTAATACCCTTACCCTAAAATTATATTTTCCTTCGTTTTTAACATTATTCTTTAATAAAATCAAATTTTCGTGTACCCTTCACTATCTTCTTGGCTTGACCTCTTTTCATCCCCAAAGTATTCTTTTCATTCGAAACATAAGTCTGCACTCCTCTACCACTAAATTAAATTTCTACTACTGCTATTCTATCAACTTGACCTCTAACTACTTTTCTATTGGTCAATACAAAACCTGTTCCTAAACAGACATTTTATATTAAATCTTTGTTGGGTTTTTTCAATAAACACATCTCATCATTTCTGAGGACGGCATGTTTATGTGAAGGTATGTATATTTCCTATGATAATTTGTAATATTGTTACATAGATCTATATGATATACATACCAACACACATATACATCCCAGAAACGATCGTAAAATGATGAATTTTTTAATATAAGGAACTTGTTCTTTGTTTTTATTTCATTGTTTTTATTAATTTATGTATATATATATATATATATATATATATATATATATATATATATATATATATATATATATATATATATATATTTATATATATATATATATAGGAAAATGTTTGACCCGACAGCAGAGCTCAAGCCGTTTCGACGGCTATTTCTGAAATAGCCGCCGATACGGCTTGAGCTCTCCCGTCGGGGTCAAACATTTTCCTATTACCCACTCTACTACCCTAAGTATTGAGTACTCTGGTGCGTTATGGTCCATCTGGTTCCTTACCACTCTTCCTTCGTTATATATATATATATTCATTAGTTAAGCAAAACAAGGCCACAAACTTCACAAGGAAGACATTATTAAAAGATTGTCAACATATTTTGTTTGATGTAAGGAATGTAGAGAATAATAATAATAATATTAATAATAATAATGTCCGTTTACAATTGTTTCGCTACTCCATATAATATTTCTGGATCAGATGATTATATATCATAATTGATCTAGTTCAGTTGAAAATAATTAACATATTTAAAAAACAGAGTGGATCATCGGAACTTCAAAGGAATATAAATTAAAATAATGGGATAATGTTACATAATATAGTGTTCCATATATTGGGTTTTACTATGGTCTCTTGGTTGCATCAGTTGTCAGCCATAATCAAGCATTATTCATCTGTAAAGGCTGCATTGTGTGAGATCTGCCTATGGGTAACCCATAGGCAGATCTCACACAATATTTCCAGCTCTGCGCACCTAACTTCTGCATGAACCTAGCCACTTAGCTGCTTTCTACTCCATATTGCACATTGAGCACACGCCTTTACGCTTTGGCTTCTAACTAACTCTCCTCTCGTATCTCCTCTACAATCTCCTTCTCTCTTTTTAAGATTGGTTACTCTTGAACTGTGTATGTATATATATATATATATATATATATTGGGATGATGCAAAACTAACTACCGGTCTTGGTTTTAATTAATTTAATTAATGACCATTGTTATCTTTTTGTTCAGAATAATATATTTTCAAGCAAGTGGGAAGCAGTTATTCAGGTAGACAGCGATTATACTCCAGAATGATCATCTAAACATGTTTTTCATGTAGTTTGATGCTGTATTATAGTTTGAATTTAGATTAAATAAAAACAGTCGTTAAATTTGCATCAATCTAATATATACATTCATATCTTTATATATTCAGAGTGTATAATGAAGACTACACCAATGTGAATATAAATATTCACATTTATACAAACAAATTAAATGGAAGGAACAGAGAAGTCTCGCATTCTAGTATTGGCACAAGACCAGCATTGGGGGATGGAAAAAGTCGATTATATCGATCAACTCTATAGATAATGAACACAATCACAAGGATATGGTCTGAACGTGGAAGAGCGGAACTCCCACTGTCATCACCTCCATCTCTCTCACCCTCCCCATCTCTATGTATGGTGAGTAAATGGGGCCCCACATTTATACTATGTAGACATTTAAACATTCCAGAATATACGAATAACCTGTAAATAAAAAAAAATGATAAATAATTTTAATCAATTTCCGAAGCAAGCTGGGCCCTCATCAGAAGGCGTGTATATCACAGAGAATCACGAATTTGATATGCCTTCCCTCTTAACAGAATTCTGAAATGTGCGCACTAATTTGCGTGGTGGTGATTAATTAAGATATATATTAAGTAGTAAGCTAGCAGGCGTAGTTTACGATAAAGTTATATATATATATATATATATATATATATATATATATATATATATATATATATATATATATATATATATATATATATATATATATATATATATACATATATATATATATATATATACATACATATATATATATATATATATATATATATATATATATATATATATATATATATATATATATATATATATATATATATATATATATATATATATATATATATATATATATATTTCGTTTCTGAATTTGTTTAGCAAGATTCTTTATCTGAAATCGTGTGTTGAAACCGATATTGTTATACTTTGGGAGGGTCATGTTGCCAATAAGAAACACACGCACCAGTTGCTTTCACTTCAATTTATTAAATATTTATAAATTCATAAATTTACAAATCTACAAACTTATAAATTATAAATTTCTGGTTGGTTGGTTGGTTCCACAACCAGATAGTTGTTTATATATATAGTCATAGTCCTTTCGTCACACACTCTGTGACCTCTTCAGTGACTGGGGATTCCTTTCTTCGTTTCTGTGCCTTTTCTTTCTTCTATCCTACGCCATTTTGTTTCTGTGTGTGTGTTGTGTGCTCAGTTTGCGCATGTGCCACATCCAGGTGTCTGTGTGTGTTTGTGTTTATTTTATATATATAGTTAAAAGAATAGAGGTGTAACACAGAAGTTATTATATATTGGTAAACGGAATAGAAAATGCCGACAAATTGTTCACAGTTGAAAAATAGTTTAATTAGGAATAAAAGAGTATTAGTAATTGTATTGGTTAGTATTCAGTTGTGGTTTTAAGTTTTTACCGGTGGCGCATTTCTAAATGCTTTTCAAAAATAATTTTGAGATAGAGCGTCCGTGTTGTTTGCTCTGATCTGATTAGTTTTGGGAATTCTACCTGTTTTTATATTAAAAAAGTGGTTCCAGCGCTACTTGGTGTTGCAAAAATTCTTGTGGTCAAAACAATTTTGATTGGTCGGTAGAGGTCATGTGAATGTAAAAAATTGATTTTGCACCAAGACTGAGAAATGACTTTTTCACAACAAATATGTGTGTGCGTGTGTGTGTAGTATTAGTAGTAAAGTGTTCGATATTGTGGTAATGGTTAGCAGGGATGTGTGTGCGAACCGAAGCCTGTTTACAGTTCAAATGGCTATTACGATAAGTCTGTGTGTGTGTGTGTCTGTATGTGTGTGTGTGTGAGTGTGTGTGTGCGTGTGTGTGTGTGTGTGTGGGGGGGGGGGGGGGGGCCACTTTTTTAACATAAAAACAGGTAGAATTCCCAAAACTAATCAGATCAGAGCAAACAACACGGACGTTCTATCTCAAAATTATTTTTGAAAAGCATTTAGAAATGTGCAACCGGTAAAAACCTAAAACCACAACTGAATACTAACCAATACAATTACGAATACTCTTTTATTCCTAATTAAACTATTTTTCAACTGTGAACAATTTGTCAGCATTTTCTATTCCGTTTACCAATATATAATAACTTGTGTGTTACACCTCTATTCTTTTAACTATCATATCCTCACACGAGATACAGAAAATGCCAACAAAAACGGATACAACCCTCATCAACACCAATGAAGAGATTCTACAGGAACTCAAGAAAATCAACACCAACCTATCTTTGCTGGTCGACAAACTTGACTCCACAAATAAGGAAACCGCCACCGGATACAAACCCTCCGAAATCGGCGACAAACTCCAAAACCTTTGCGATACTATCCAAACTATGTTCACTACTACTAACCCAGGAAAAAGCAACGAAGAACCATGTGAGATTGATTCATACAAAATGAAAATTCGAACAATTCCAAAATGGAACAAATCCCTCAGGGACAGAAAGTTCTCATTCTGGAAGATGATACAAAATCACAACAAAGCGGAGATATATGAAAAATGGCTTAACTCAACCCCTCTAACTCTCCCCCGTAAACTACAAATAAAGTCCATTCCAAATGAACCCGAACCTCAAAGACACCTTAGGGAAAGAATGGCATTGGAAAAAATGAAGAGAGAAATTGAACTTCTTAAACTGAGGGCCCAGACAAATGAGGAAAAAATCAAAACCATCGATGAAGAGATCCTACTGGAAATCAACAATAAAACTGAAGGCCCCAAGGTAGAGAAGATCTCCAAATTATGGAAAGGGGACTGCAAATGAGAAGAACTGAAATTCCTTCAACGCTGGTAAAAAAGTGCCGCTTGGTTCCTACACTATGAATCGACTTTTCAAACGGATTACACCTCCAATAACCCGTTCATAAAAATAGGAAAACCCATAACTGAACCCATAACAACTTTTCAAAACCCCAAGCCTCAAACAAACGAAGAAGGAAGCACCACACCGAAGATGAACTTCCCAACCTCGCTACCATAAGAAGGAACAAAAACCCAAGAAATCATCTCCCCCGAATGACATTTACAACTTTCCCCCTTCAAGGAGACACCATACCAAATCACTCAACTACTACGCGGATGCCTCATCGTCAAACATAGGGAAAAGATAATTACCATTTTCTCAACTCTCGCTTCCACAATACACAACAAACCCACACCACACGATACAACCAACAACGTAGGCCACTTATAACGCCACAATACAACATGGCACATAGAAACACACACCCATACTCGCAGTACAGGAACACCCCATTCAATCTACAACCACCAACCCGAACCACATTTTACAACAACAAGGAATATAACAAACACAGGAGACCAGTAAACATCAACAGACAACCCCTCTACCCCAACCATTTTTTAGACACAGCACACAGATAAAGGCAAACAAAATAACACAAGACAGGGAGGAGAAACCGATAGTAATAAAAGTTATCAATCTTACTAGCGCAGAACCAACACCCGACCTTATCAACTTACTCTCCAAAGGTCTTAAATTCACACCGACCCCACTACGTCCTAACTACTATGAAATGAAGGAAGACATCACAGACTTCCGTAGAAAGTTACGACTTAGTGAACAACTATTCGACCAGTACAATGAGGATGAATCATTAGCCAGAAATAGAAGCAATTACATCCCTTCAAAAGGTAGAAATAAAATCCTGGACGAATTCTGTGAACACATCACAAACTTCCCTTACCAACACTTGCACAGACAAAAACACAAGCCAAACCTCAACAAGAAAGAATGGGAAGAATTAAATAGATTAAAAACCGACAGAACCATTACAATTAAAGAGGCTGATAAAGGGAGTACAGTAGTCCTAATGGAGACAGAATTCTATATCAACTTAGCGCTCTCCACTTTGGAAAACGAAACATACTACGAAAAGGCTGAACACTACAATCAACAGAAAATTATGAGAAATCTAAAAACTCTAATCAACCAATACAAAGAAGGACTCACTAACAAGGAATTCAGCTTCATCACAGACTTCAAAGTAAATCCAGCCTTTTATACGGTATCCCTAAAGTACATAAAAGCGAATTAATAAGTAAGGCATGCAAGGAAGCCACAGACAGTCATTAATGTCCCCTCACCCCATGATCTCAAATTAAGACCTATAATAGCAGGCCCCGCTTGCGAAACGCACCGCCTTAGCAACTTCATTGATACCATTCTCAAGCCCTTTCTCAAACACATCAAAAGCTATATAAGGGACGACCTAGATATGCTCAATCACCGCCCTAATATGCCACTTTCTGAACAAACTCTACTTCTGACGTTCGATGTAGTCAAACTATACTCCAACATCCCCCACAACCTAGGAATAGAAGCTATCCAATTCTGGCTGGATAATTTCCACAATGAACTCCCACAACGCATCAAAAAAGAATTCGTGATAGAGGGACTCAAACTTATCTTGGAGAACAATTACTTCGTTTTCAATAACAAACCCTACAGGCAGAAATCTGGGACCGCTATGGGAACGAAATCAGCCCCCACTTATGCCAACCTAGTCATGGGATACCTGGAAATTACCTTCTACACTAAAGTCCTAAACAAATTTGGAAACACTCTGCACTTACACATTGAAAGGAACTGGAAGCAATATCTAGATGACTGCTTCATCCTTTGGCACGAAAACATCGAAAAACTTAAAGAATTTCACACCCTTATAAATGGGCTCAACACGAATATTAACTTCACGATGGAATACAGTCATCAACAACTACCCTTCCTCGACATCCTCATTAAGATCCATAACAAAAAAATAGAAACAGACATATACTACAAGCCCACAGACAAGCAATATCTTCCTTTCAACTCTTGCCACCCTAGACACGTTAAAATTAATATTCCCTACAACTTAGCCAAGAGAATCTGTACTATAGTCTCCAATAAAAACACCTGCTACTTACGGCTACAAGAACTAAAGGACACACTCATAGGCAGGGACTACCCTGCATCACTAATTGACAATGGAATCCAACGTGCCCTAAAACTCAGTACCCAGGACCTTAGACACCGTAAAGTAAATCAACCGAAACTAAAAGCTCTTCCATACATCTCCACACACAACCCCCTCAACAATGAGACCTTTGACACCATCCTCCAGAACATCCCTGTGTTGAAAAAGGACCATAGAATGAACCAAATCCTACGAACACACGATATCATAAAGAGCAAAAGACAATCAAAGTCAATGTGAAACATCCTAACACATGCCAAAGTACTGCCAACCACAACAACGAAACGCACAGTAAAAAAATGCGATAGACCCAACTGTGGAATTTGCATCAACCTAATAGAGGGTTCGGAATTCTATTTCAAAGAAGGACAACGTTTTATAGTAAAACACAATTTCACATGTGCATCGGAAAATCTAATATATGTATTAACTTGCTCAGGTTGTCGAGAACAATACATAGGCCAGACCAAAGAAAGCCTCCGCCAACGCATGACTGTCCATAGATCCCAAATTAAAATACGGGAATACAGGAAAATACCACTGAGTGAACACATTGATACCTGTGCCGCCCAAAATCATCCCAACTTCAGAATCTTTCCCCTCTACAAATTTAAAGATAATGCCACCCACACCCAGCGCATCAGCAAGGAATCTTACTTTATTAACAAATACGGACCCCGTCTAAACACTTCTCCCTAAGACGAACCCACAACATACACACGTCAACATACATACCTACATCAGCACACATCTCTACCCACATATAAACACAATGACATACGTAAACACACATGTTCTATGGTGCAACACAAAAAAATCTATATATATATATATATATATATATATATATATATATATAGATATATATATATATATATATATATATATATATAGTGAATATATGTATATATATATAGTGAATATCATTTCACACCTTTTATTGTTAAGATTTTTGATGTTCTATTGAGAGAATCGATTTTACTGAAAATATCGAATAATGTACACCATTTTACCAAGGGAAAAAAATACTGATCCTCCCACACACACACACATTCTCACACACACACACACACACACACATACATATATACACACACACACACACACACATACACACGCGTACATTAACATACAAAGAGACTTATACACACACACACACACACACACACACACACACACACACACACTTCTCCGTATAAGACAAAAGCTAAAAAATATCTTTTGACATGCTAAAATACCCCCCACTCCTTACAGACATATTCCTACTGACCATTCCGCTACCACGAATTACTCTGCTATACACACACACACACACACACACACACACACACACACACACACACACACACACACACACACACACACACACACACACACACTTATCTTAATAGCCATTTGAACTGTAAACAGGCTGCGGTTCGCACACACATCCCTGCTAACCATTACCACAACATCAAACACTTTACTACTACTACACACACACACACACACACACACACATATTTGTTGTGAAAGAGTCATTTCTCAGTCTTGGCGCAAAATCAATTTTTTACATTCATATGACCTCTACCGACCAATCAAAATTGTTTTGACCACAAGAATTTTTGCAACACCAAGTAGCGCTGGAGCCACTTTTTTAACATAAAAACAGGTAGAATTCCCAAAACTAATCAGATCAGAGCAAACAACACGGATGCTATATCTCAAAATTATTTTTGAAAAGCATTTAGAAATGCGCAACCGGTAAAAACTTAAAAACCTAAAACCACAACTGAATACTAACCAATACAATTACTAATACTCTTTTATTCCTAATTAAACTATTTTTCAACTGTGAACAATTTGTCAGCATTTTCTATTCCGTTTACCAATATATATATATATATATATGTATATATATATATAATCAAGGTTTAGCAAATAAGAAATTGTTTTAAATCAATTTTTAAAAGTTCACAGTACCTGCTGTAAATACCCTTACCGTACGGTTTCAAGTCTCAAAATAAATGGATAATCCATGCGGAAATCCATTGAAAAGAAAGACTTTCGTCAGAGGGTTCTTCTCGCTCGGAGAATATAAAATTCCCGAGTTCAAATCACGAACTGGCGCCATACAGAACTGTTCCCGAGATGAGAGTGTATGAAGAAGAAACAATTTTGTCTAGTGCCGTGTGTAAAGATAGAAGGCAGGGGCGGAAAGGTCAATGTCTTGCCACTAGAAATAGCAGCAGTTAAAACGACCAAAATGTTATCTCGACCAGGGGAGATTAATAATAATAATAAAGTTTGTCTCCCTCATGCAAAATGCATATAGGGACACATGTATTATCCAACCGTATGCCGATGTGGTTCTATGGCAGGTTAATAAATGAACGAGCCAAACATATATAATCAAGGTTTAGCAAATAAGAAAAAGTTTTAAAATAAATTTTAAAATGTTCACTGTACCTGCTGTAATTACCCTTACCGTACGGTTTCAAGTCTCAAAATAAATGGATAATCCATGCGGAAATCCATTATATATATACAGAGTATGTAGATATGTAAACATGCCAGAAAATACGAATGTCCCTACGTCCATTACAGAATATTTTTAAGAGGGAATGGGTATATAAGCTCATCGAAGATGTATTTCTTTGTGGTTCTTTGTACTACACGCCTTCTGTTGTGGCCCTAACTAGGTCCGAAAATCGATTTTCAATTTACAAGGAAATTTGTATTTTCTGTCTTCTTCTTCTTCTTCTTCTTCTTCTTCTTCTTCTTCTTCTTCTTCTTCTTCTTCTTCTTCTTCTTCTTCTTCTTCTTCTTCTTCTTCTTCTTCTTCTTCTTCTTCTTTTCGTTGGAGGGTCGTGGCGGCAGAGTCCTCAAACACTCATTCCAGCGGGTGTTGTAGGAAGTGATCGTCTCCAATTGATCCGGCTGGGTCCCCAAGCAAGACCAGCCGAGCTCATAGATGTTATCAAACCATCTTGCTCGGGTTCTACCCTAAGGTCTTCTGTCAATTGTTTCTACCCGTAAAATCTGTCCAGTGATTCTTCCCTGAGACATTTTAATCACATGCCCATAGTATCGGAGCTTTATATATATAGTTTTCAACTAGCAATAACCACGCCTCGGATATACCTCATTGGCCAAGGTACCGCCTCTATGTATTCTATGCTGCCTGTACCCAAGATCTATGTGGTGATGTTAAAGGCGGTGACGGATATATTCTACTTAACGTTAAAAGTACATAAACAACATTAACCTCATTTATTTATCCCTATAACACAGTCTTGAAGTTTTTTTAACTCTCACTATAACTGCTAATATATCCACGCCTTTCATGATATCTTAACACATGAATGAGTCGTAGGGTCGCCATTTAGAACTGTTGGAACCCATCAGCTCTCCAGGCTGAATTACAATCGATTTTTTTTTTTTCTTGAGAAAGGGAGTAAAAGTAAGATAAAGTGAGAAAGAGATATAGAACGAAAATCAACCAAAGTACAAGACTGGTACTTTATTGATTAACCCACGCAAAATAAAAATCAATGTTGACCACGGTATGATTTTAAATGAGCTCTTAGTGGGTTGGAACAAATAACTACAAAATACTTTAGCCGACGTTCTAACGATTCTGCTAATTGAGAGTCTATTCCAAAGATTTTAAAGAATTTAAAAGAATCAAATTTACATGTTATTTAATATTCAATTCTTATATTGTTTTTTATATTGTTTATTTTTATTTATTTATTTATTTACAGTGGCCACAGACATTGGACTATGTTGATGATGGGTTGTCTGATATATAATTTTATCATTTTTATTTGCTATAAACTCGTAAAAATTATGTTTCTGCATATCAGAATTGTTTTAAGTGTCCTCGTCCGAAATCGTTCCTACGCAATGAGGAATAAATTTATAGAAATCCATACCTATCAAATGGTACTGCGATTAACTAACTCCAGAATCAGTTACCATCATATGCAGAAATTTCATTGATGTTTAAAATTACATGTATAGCGAGGTTTATGAATATCTGAAATCGGTGATAACTATGAGAGGTTTTAATGAATATTGAGAAGTGTGATTCGATGAGATAGAAATCTGTTAATGTTAGCTGATTTAATGGCATGGCACTGGAATTAAACTTTATGGACACCTCAAAACTCTCTTTGAAGAAACTTTCTGTCACGTAATACATAACACATCGTCGCTGGTTTAAGAGATGGATTGATGATAAGAATTTGTGATCACATTAGTTTAAATTTTATTATTGTTATATAATGTTTAAAGCAGATTAATCTATTATAGGGATATGAGATTGGTAATTTAACTCTTAGGTTGAAAAATCAATTTCAGAAGCTTGTCGCCTTCTGATTTTTTACTACATATTTTCAAATATCAGTAAATGCATTTTTTATATACATCTATTTTTAAATAGATGCATGGTAATCAGGACCAACGATATTTATGAAATCAACACGAAATCTTTGTTGTTGTTTTTTTTATCATTGCTTTAATGAATATTCAGTATTAAATCCCTTGTTTCTACATAAAACGGATCTCCAAGCTGATATGGAAAATGCATTAAAGTGATAGAACATGAATGAACATAAAGTTCATGGGAGTGAGTCTGTGTCTGTGTGTGAGTATATGTCTGTGTGTGTGTATATTTGTGTGTGTGCATGTGTGCGTATGCATACGTGTGTGTGTATGTGTGTGTGTGTGTGTGTTTCAATATCGTACTAGTCTGTAACAAATTCATTTTATTAGAGAAAGTAATAGCACTATGTAAAAGCTGGCAAGCTGTGATGTATGAATTACAAGACAGTTCGTTTTGTCGTATGCTTCATTAGATCTGAATTCCTGTAATGAATCCAGAATGTTTTGTTTTGCAGTTCAATGATGATTACAAATGTTAAATTTCGAGGCATGTTCTTTAACTAAACAGACACGAACTGCTTATTAACACCATGTCGCCTTCTTACTACTGGGATTCAGATATTTACCGAGGAAGATGTTGTCTCGTCGGTGTTAATTAGAAATGTTGGAAATGAATTGAACAGAACATATATAAAGATGTACTTGGAAACTGACCAAATGACACAAGGATGTTTCGAAGTGATTATCTCTCAGGAGGTAACGAACCTCTTCTTTCTCAACTTTCCCACTAATAACTCAGTCTCGAATGTTGTAATACTACACTTTAACGAATAACAATATATACCAGCGGATATTTTTACACACCAATGATTTGGAAACAGTATTGTAAAAGCAATATTGAACCAGAATTTAAACCTATAGAAAATTTTATTGAGACATTATTTCATCGAGTGCCAGCACAAAGTCTGTGCCAAACACTTAGCTTTTGATTATAAACTTGGTAATGCATCACTGAGTGATACAGTATTAATCAAGTAATATATTCTGCTGGGGAAGAAATATCGAAAATCATCCGAGTGTTTAAGACAATATCTATAGCAATAACTTGCTACATCCATGAAAGTATGTGCCAACGTTCAGCTGTATTTTTATGTGTATGTGTCACACACCATTAATCAATATTCTGTGAGATAGTCTCAATTGCTATGTTAAGCTCGATATCAGAGAAAGATATTATTATAAATTGCAGGTTTATAACATCACCTTAGTTGACACCACATATATTCTGACAGGGTATCGATGAAATATTCACATATATATTTATGTTTTATTACAGTCTATTTGTAATTAAGTTTGGGAGAAATAGCAACAAAGCTCTTGAACTAGTAAATAATTTAATACTTTCCATAAGCTTTCATGCTTTTCATTTCACCGTGTGCACCTTTTCACGAATGTATTTTAAAATTATGACCGAGGTGATCTGACGAGAGAAGACCGATCGAGTATTATATGTGATTTCCATGTTCCTCGCTGTTCTAAAACTGTTGGAATTTCGCTTTTAACATCTAAATAAGTCATATTCCATATCTACCTAAAG